>OX411327.1:20842500-22053500 GCA_948150665.1 Conistra vaccinii
GGAATAGTGTGAGCTGGCAGCATTCCGTGTGAAGCCAGCAGGTTTAGGTATGATAGGCAGTTTGAATCCAAGCTATTTTCAGTGATATCAACATTTAGATCGCCCACCAAAATAATGTTTGCAATATTCGATAAAGATTGCATGTATAAATCAAATGATGGAATAAAATTATTTATGTTTTTGTAACCAGAAGGTCGGTAAGCCGCTAACACCGCAATGTTTTTATTGATTTTGATGGTTAGACAATTGCATTCTGCTATAGAAGGTTCATCTACAGAAACATTTAGAGTGTTCTTGTAATAAACCACAACACCTTCATTTTGGGTTAAGTTATTCTTGGTTTGATGATAGTTATAACCATCAATCACTGGGATATAATGTGTACAGGGCAACCAACATTCTGTTAGGACTAAAATATCCCAATCTATTTGAGATCTTGTTAACAAAGTCAATAAACCGGGGGTATTACGGGTTATGCTTCTAATATTCTGGTGGAGTATCTTAAGACAACGATTAGGATTCGTAACAATATGGCTGCAGTTGTCCATGTCAACAGTCGACGATTTGGCAATAGCAAGGTTGTCAATGTCAGATAAAATATCTATTGAACTATTGAATTTTATGGTTAGTATATCTAGTGGTATAATTCAGTAAGGACGCAGTTGACGTAATGAAGTATAAATCGTCGAAACTATTAACCTGGGCAACATAAAATTGTTCAGTAAAGATAATTAGGAATGCTGGGAAGACGTTTAGTTTAATTAAATGGACTATATCGAATAATATATTGAATGTGTAATGTGGATAATTCAAGCTTTCGGAATGTGACGTTAAAATTATTGTGCTGTGTTCACGGGAATTTTTAGTTAGATAATCGGTATCAGTTAGTCTAAATATTGTACTTAAAGTGAGTATACGGAGGTTCCTTACTGGGGTACTTTTAGGTTTGATGATTGAAGAAGTAAGTCGTGCCAAAAACCTGTTTACTCCGCAATAAGTTGTTGGCGACAGTTGTAGGTAAACACGATACATTTTGACTTCATGAAATGACACAGGGGTTAAAGTGACATTCACATGTTTTGTTAAGTTTGTGAATTTATGTAGATATGTGACGGAATGCGTGCTGATATGATTGTGGTGTAGACATGATAAGGTAGGGGTGTTTGTGTTGAGGTAATGGGTCATGTATGTAGTTATAATATGTAAGTATATGGAAGTAAATGTGTTGTCTACTTTTTTGTGTAAATTTAGGAGTGTAGTGTTGGTACATAAGTAGTGCATAGTGTGTGAGTTAACCAAGAAAATAAAATGCAATTGATCAAGTAGGAAAAACGAGCTCATTCGCAAAAATGGAGCTAGTCACTTTGAACACAATTTTAAGAAATCCCCTTCACGGTCGATCCTTATTGGACGGGAATCTTCTTTTTCTTTTACGTAGACTTTGCCATATGAGGTCCAGAAGCTGTGGTAATTATTGTCAGTTTTGAAGGTTTTCGCTAAGTAACGGAGTCTCTTTGCTGTCGATGTCAGGAACTCATCAACATAAATCGGTTGAATCGGAGTTAGCTTGAGGTGTGCGGTGTTAAGCTTATTTGCATTATTGACTTTGTTGAACGAACGGCATTTTTTTATGATGTTATTTTTCATAAATGTGGTAGTAAATTGCACAATTATATTGTTATTGGCGTCAGATTTGGTCTTTAACCGGTAAATGTCGTAATATCAAAGTCATTTATTGGTTGCTCAATGATGCTGCCGATGTGTTTCACCATGGTACGAAGGGCGTCCTTGTTTTCGTGATGGCTTTTCGGAATGTTTTTGATTTCCACAGAAGATGCCCTGGTATTACGCTCAATTAGTTCGATTTTCGATTCCAAGTCCTCGATCTTTTTCTTGTAGTTGTGATTTTCACGTTCCAAGACATCCATTCTTTCCAGGAAAGCATCGTATTTGTCGGAAACAAATTGGACATTTTTTCTTATTTCCTGTGCTTGCTCCTGTATGTTGTGCATAGCAGAATTTAATTGGTCGAGTTTTAAATTCTGCTTTTCTTGGAAACCATGAAATAATTTTTTCATATCAGTAATTGCTTCCTGGAAATCAGCTGACTCGTTGTATTTTCGCTTAAGGCTCCGTGATTTATTAACAGATTTCTCCACATCATCATTCTGTTTAGCCAGTGAGTCTAGGTGAGAGTCCGATCCAAAGTTAGGCAACTCAGGTTGTGCCAAGTTCGGAAACGACGAAGAGGGTTGCATCGACGGCGGTGTTCGTTGAGTACTCATATTGATGCAGCTATGTAAACAATAAGTTTACCAGTAAGATATTGTAGTTGATATTCGGTAGAAGCTTCCTTACAGGTAAGTTTCTAATGTGTATTCGACTTGCCTAGAACAAACAACATTCAAAAAGAATCGCGCTTCCTTGGATTCGAACCGTCGCTACTTCGTGTTAGTCACGGAGCTTATACCGCGGAACCAAATGACTTCCGATAGTAGCGTCGAAATAGGTTATCCGTTGCCAAAAACTGAGTGTCAATGATGAAGTAGTGATTAACCTTTTGTCTCTTTGAAGGTCACTGTCACGTACCACTCACAACACTTTTATAACGATGATTTTTAAACAGATTTTTTGCTCACTTCAATTATAATTACTTGATTAAAGGTTTTTCGTTGGCACTATTTGATTATCAGTCCGTTTAGTGCGGTATACTGTTAGTTTTGGGTTGTATAAAGATCTTGAAACCACTTTTTAGAAATAAAATCTACGGAACGTACAATAACACGACTGCTCGAGGCGGTGTCTCGGCGGGGGGGTGCATTCCCTCGATGTGCTTGAGCAGGTAGAATCTCCTTTGCCTCACTCTCATAGTCCAACGGGATGGCAACCCACCACGAGCAGAGAGGCGATCAGGCGAAGGACCCACGCTTGTGGGTGTGTGTGTGTGTGCTTTCGAAGCACGTCGCATTTTATTAAATTGTTTATGTACCTATAATTTTGTATTCGAAAACATAGTTGCAATGAAAAGACAATCTTAAAAAACACAATAAAAAAAACCGTCTTCTCAAATATTTTAAAATCCTGTAATGTAACCTCCATACTTCCTGCATTCTTTTAAACTTTTTTTGTCGACGCTACACTACCCTATCGTTCATTGTCATAAGAGGGGCGCAAGATTTTTACAACCGATTGAATTCATATTCGGTGATTGGGCAATCTCCGGTGAAAAACCGGAGAATAAAGAAATTTTGTTACTTTTTTTTTATTAAACATTAAAAATAAAGAAATAATAAGAATAATCAATTGATATACTTTATACATATAATCATTTATTAAAAAAAAAAAACCTTTTATAAAAACAACAAATGCTGATTTTGATTTAAGAAACACAACATGTCAACAGCGTCATAGCGTAACATGTTTTTTCTATCATTTAGTATTTGTCCTGTCGCCGAAAATACTCTCTCTGACATTACAGAAGTAGCAGGCACAGCTAGGTATTTAAAGGCTATTTCGTCTAAAGGCTGTATAAATGTTTATTATATTAAAAAAATAAGATGCGTTGGATCAATCGGTTAATTACCGATTTCAATCGAGTACTTTTACCGGTAAATCACCGGTTATTCTCCGGTTAGTCACTGCTCCGGTGCAAACCTCTAGTTTTGATTACATCGGTTAGATCAGTGACGAAATCGGGGTTTTTTAGATATCAATAAAATCTAAAATATAAGAGCTATGCAATTGAGACTTTATATATTTAATAAGTCCGCTATTGACATCATATCCTGTACATTTTGTTTATCTGGTATAATCCAAACCCAAGTTATGAGGGTTCAAAAAAACGACGAAGTGCTTCGAGAAAAGGTAGGTAGTGCCTTCTTGCGCTTCGCTTGGCTTGTCTTGGCGGGGCACTCCCGTGCCCCCAGATAACAACAATAACCAAAAATAAAATGGCTAAATGTAAAAATGTGAACACTTGTTTTGTAATCACAAGAAATGGTTTAAAAACAAACCTTTTCCTTCAAAGCATCTGGTTCATGATTATATTCTTGGTGCGGTCCTTCCAGTAATTTATACTTATTAGCTTCCTTATCGAAAGTGGTGATTAATCTCGCCTTACACTTATACTCGCCCAATATTGTTTATCCACTGTTATTCGTATTTTTTTCATATACGAGTATAAATCCATGTACGTCTAATTTTAATCCTCCGCGACTGGTTTTAAATGATGTTAAATAATTTTCCTCCATATTTACACAAACATGCACGTAATGATAATACCGACATGAACTTAGCAATAGACAAAACTCAGTACGTTAGGTAAAGCATACCCCCAAATAATAATCATAGGTACCCTCAAATTAAAACTATAACTATCATCTTCTACCCACATTATACAAGGTGGAGACGACAATACAACAAAAAATTAAACGGCGTGACCCTAATGACGTTCCCATTCTGCATACAAAAATTCAGTTGAATATATTCAATAGTTTAGTCAATATAACTCGCCAAAATCCATAGTCGGCTCGGGTTATTCCGTTTATCCACCCCAAAAATCCACCCTAAGGTGGATATTCGGAAACGTATGCCCGAGAATCCACCCTAGGCCTAGTTGGATAAACGGAATTTATAGGCTTAGGGTGTATCCGGCATACATTAAATTTAATTTGTTTGAAAAACTTTTTTTTTTATTTCGAAGCTAGGATTTATTTGACAGTTCCAAAATACTCTTATGCATTAGTAGTGCCAGTATTTTAATTTATTGTTGTATGGTAGTCTCCACATTGTATATTTTTTATTACACTTGGTAAATGTTTCTTTCTGAGTATGAGCACAGGTATGAGTGAAAATATTATGGTAATTATGTTTAGGGATAAAAGCGTTATGATAAATAACAGTAGGAGTTTAAATATATTTACATTAATGATATTATTAACTAAAATTTTCGGAAACATGAGAGTTATGAACATCGCCGGTAGTACTACAAATAGTATGAATGAAAACTTTAGGATGAAAAATTTTAGGAAGAGTGATCATTCGGATTACAAATCATTAGGAAGAACAATTTCGGGTAAAGAACTTTAGGTGAGCCAATATGGACCCTTTGGAATGTTTAGGGAATAATTTCGCACGAATTGCTTTATTTATCAGTATAAAAGTACTATAATTGGTTAAATACAATATTCAATAATTAGTAGTAGTACCTATAATTATTTATTTTCAAAATATTATACGAAGTGTATAGAGTGCCGCGAGTTTCTTGTGGCACTCTAGTGTCACTGCCTCGGCCCGGCTAGGGTGCCGTGAGCGTTGTATTGTCACTGTCACTTGTTATTTAGGTTAGGTTAGGTTAGAACTGTGACCATACAACGCACGAGCCGAGCGAGCGTAGCGAGCGGTGCCGCGGTAGCGGCCGGCGAAGTGCCAGGGTCTGTTTAGGCACAAGAGAATGTAATGTTTTGGGAATGTGGTGTTTTACAGCGATCTAACCTCGACAATCAAACAAAATACCAAGTGACGTGACTTAGTGACAGTGACAATTACAATCCAATGCTTGCGGCACTTTAGCCGGGCCGAGGCGGTGTTACTAGGGTGCCTGTAGCGGCACTTTATCCGATAGGGATAGAGTGCCACTGGTGGCACTCTATACACTGCCAATATTATATTCTAACAAAAATAAACAATATATTTAAACACTTTTCATGAAGTATGTTTTGACTGTTTTTTTTATCCATCAATATGGGCAAAATTTCTTACCTCGCAATCTTTACGTAATGTCAAAGACTATTTATTTTGATATTTACTTTGTCGGTTGCTAGGCAATGAATCTTACGGTCACGTCCTGATGCGAGTTTAACATTTTTTACCCATCCCAAAAAAAGTGCACAACGCCGCTAAAGAAGTTTTCACTTGAAAAATCGTTTTACTGGGTTTTGAAATTAGACCCCTCTAAGTGGTTACTGGCTTCAGGTGGTTTTACACCGGCGAGGCGAGGCGTGAATGGGATGGCCGAGAATCGAAATTTGTATGGCACATTTCTCACGCCCTGCCCATCTTTGGTGTCAACCAAAGATGGCCAGGGCGTGAGAAATTTTGAAATTTTGCCCATCCCATCAACGCCTCGCCTCGCCGGTGTAAAACCACGTTTACAGTGCCTCTAAAAGTTAGGTACACGAAGCACCATTTCACAGATGGGGCTACAACCCTTACCTAGACGAGTGCCAGGAATACACATGGAGTGGATGTGGCGGCACTCGCAACAAATTTATTTTGAAGGAAAAATGTGAAGAACTTTGTCAGCAACCTGCACCACCGACCTGTGCCGTTGATTCCGGTATCCCGGACAAGTCTTAATATTAAGACAACTTAAGATTAATTAAATTGATCATGGTTATTATTCTTAAGTTTTTTCTTTTGTCCTTTTCCTGATTCCCTCCTGAGTGTTAACACATTCAGTGCCGGGAGCCCTCGCGGAGGGCTCATTTTAAATGTAGGTTTTTCTTAGCGAATACAGCTGCATTAGAAACCGTGAAAATAAAATCTGATGTAAGTATGTTTTAACAAGAACACCACTAACCACACCAAAAGAAGAAAATAACTAACAAGAATATTAAGGATCTGAAAAATACGTACAAAGGTGATTCTTATTTCTAAAGTGGGTGATAGACAGGCGTACTTAAAGACCTCGGTTTTTAAGCTCGCCAACTTACTTGGCTCGCCGTCGCCGGCGAGCTTACTCGGCGGTTTTAAAGTGCGCGTACTTAGGGTGACACACGACATGAGCGAGTAAGGTCGCCGAGCCATAAGACCGCGTACTTGCTCCCCCGTCTGTCACCCCTTTAAAGAAATCCCTTCTAGCATACCTGCGATAGGAAACTTTTTGTGATATAAGTAACTCGAATAACTATTTACCCCGGGTCTACACTATCACGAGTGCATCTCGTGGCGTCCGCGCGTACCTTGCACGAGCCGCGGCAAGCAGAGGCTGCACGAGTGCTACCCATCCACACTCTCGTTTTATTCAGTTGCCGGCCACGTCCACCTAAAGATGGACGTGATGGAAGTGACTACGATCGCTGTTTCGTGTGCTTACCAATATTATAGTGAGAGAGACTGTGGTTAGTTCGCTCGCCTAGCGCCTCGCCTCCTTTGTCTGCGGTAAAAAACCATATCCACACTATCAAGGCGGAGCCCCACACCGCTGCACACTGAGAGCCTACGCGCGTGTCTAGTTTCGCTTTGCAAGAAAATGTATGTGATAGCGTCCACTACAACGTCTGCAACCCACGAACAAGCTACGCACGAATACAAGATTAATGACGTCATTGCTCTATGCGTGACTTGCTCGAATAAGACACCCACGCAGCTCAACGCTCGCGGTACACGGAAGCGTGCGTCTGGCGTGGCTTCACTGCGGACGAAGGTGGGACGTGGTGACATATTCTTGGGTTAGTATTCGTGTGCTGCAGTGAAAACGTAGACCCACGTTGTCAAACAAACGAACCCACGCAGCTAAAATGGGCCGCGTGCCCGTGTACTGCGTGCGCCGCGGTGGAACAGCGCCTTCACGCTCGCTTCACCTCGTCTTGCCTCCGAGAGTGTGGACCCGGGGTAATGTGTAAACCTCCAATGAAAGTACAACGGTATAGGCACGTGGTCCAAATCGGATACAACAACGCCGCAATACGTTTCTTTGACAATTTCACAAAATGTCTATTGCTATCCTACCACCTCTGCCGATACAGTCCTATTATTTAATGGCAGTGTATAGAGGGCCGTTAACGGCACTCTGTCTCCGCAGTTTATTAAGTGCCGTTAACGTCACTCTATCTCAGCAGTGTATTAAGTGCCGTCAGCCGGGGCCTACCACAAACCACAACCACTAAAAGCAGTATTATTTTAATCTTACTTCAGTGGGGGAAAGAGATGGTGCTATACGTCCCAGCACGCGTAGCATGCGCTTTCTATGTCTACGAAGAGTAGACACAGCTCTTTCTATACAAAGTGACATTTCCTTTCTTCATTTTTGACATCGCACCGTAGAAATCTTTCTTCAATCTGTCACTTTGTCTTTCGTTTCTAACTATCTTTGTCTAGGTCATTTTATATGTAGACTATTTCAGAAGAAAGTTTTATATACCAAATTGTCAAAATCACTCTGACGACTGACAGTTGTCTATGGTAGTGAAATATTATACTCGACGGTTACAAAGTATACAGGGTTATCTGCAAAATCATGATTTTACAGAAGAGCGTTTTAAACGCAAAACTGTGATAACTAATAGAAGAAGAAAGCTATCTTCTCCTATTTTACATCATTTAGTTAATATTACCAAGGAAATGGTTAAGGCCAATATTACTGTAATGTTATTTGTTCCAAAACACGGTACTTCGACACACTGAAAAAAATAAGCTGTGCTTATTTGTGTTTAATGTGACTTAATATCAGTAAAAATTTACAATCAAACAGTAAAAACATCCTATGACGAAACAAAGAATTCTGAGTCGAATTATATTAAAGAGTGAATTTTGTAAAAAGTCCAGTTGCCTCTTTTTACTTTGCTGCCGTCGTACTGTCTACACGGGTGTGCGTTACGATTGCTCCGCCAAGTTATCCAAACAAAAAAAAACTTCGCCCAAAAAATGAGCAAACCAAAAATTTATCAAAGTAGAAATAAAGAAGATACAAGGGTTTTAAGTTGGCCGCGCGAACGTAACGTGGAGGATTGCGCGGCCATGGAGATCTCAGCAACTACTTGGGTTAGAGATCTATTTTTTTTTGTCAATTGAAGACTGAATTTGTCAAAAATTTTCGAAACAAGAATTATAAACTCTAGATCAAAATTTTACGAAATATTCGACTTGGAAGTTATGGCCGCGCAATCGTGCACTTGTTGTTTCTTGATTGTTGATTATTTCTTTAAAACTTAAGACTTCATACGGTAAAACTGTTACAAGAAGAAAGGCCTTAATTTGTCAAAACTAACGAAAGCAATAAATTCTACTAAAGTTTAGTTAAACAGACGAAATCAGTCCATAACAAAGAGTACGTGGCCGCGCGATCGAAACGTTACTTTGTACACTGATATCTCACTATCTATAATTGCTAGGATTTCGGTGTGAACATCCAATTATTCGACATATTAACCTCATTAGAATGACATATCGTTTTACCCTCAGAACGGTTTTTAAAGCATGTAATCTCAAAAATATGTTATCTCATACAATGTTCGAGCAGGGTAACCATAATTTCGATTTGATTTGGGAGTAAGTACCTCTAACTGGAGACTATATTGGACAACATCTAGTACTAAAAAATAACAAATCTACATTGATCAGGCAGGGGCCATAGTCCAATATATTTGGTTCCATATCCTACAATAGTCCTACACCAACCGAGGGTTGTCCTTGGGTGCACTTGCATAGTGCATACAGCGATAATCGTCGGTTGGCGCCTCATTTCTTTAAAACGTTCGGCCCCTCATACGCCTTCCAAAGGTCCGGGACCCCAAGGTCACGAGAAATGTCAAGAGACAAAAACTTGTTTATTTCAATAATATGTTTATTCATCACAGCTTACACAATTTTGCGCTCTCAACCTGACAATCATATTATGATTTCACACTCGCACAACTGCTGGGCAGCCGACCACCCCGGCCGAATGATAGCCGCTTGGTTGCCGAGAGCGGCCACGGGTAATAATAATAATAATTTGATTATTGATATAGCGGTCCCGCATGACGAGAACCTCGTGAAAGCAGAAAAAGATAAACAGATTAAGTATCTTGATCTGGCTCGCGAGGTTGTCGACATGTGGGATGTCGATACAGCAGTCATTGTGCCGATAGTCGTGACGGCCAATGGCAAGGGTCACGAAAAATGTCAAGAGACAAAAAATAATTGTTAAATAAAAAAACTTGTATATTTCAATAATATGTTTATTCATCACAGCTTACACAGTTTTGCGCTCTCACTCTGACAATCATGTGATTTCACACTCGCACAACTGCTGGGCAGCCAACCACCCCGGCCGAATGATAGCCGCTTGGTTGCCGAGAGCGGCCACGGGTAGCGCTACGAGCGCGTTGCCTCGCAGTTTAGCAACAATACAAAAAATCGCGTGACAGATTTAAAAAATAAAAAGGTGGTTCACTACATACTTACATAAAAATAAAAAGATTTAATAATTACTTTTCCTTCTGAGACAATTCTGAGATTTGTTTAAAAAAAAATCACACACGAGGTAAAATATCGCGGATTGGACAGTGATATTCTGGTAAAAAGAACCTGGCTGTTGACTGTGGCTGTTTATTTAATAAAAACGTTCACATTCAAGTCACAATCTATCAAACTTGTCTAAAATAGGTAAATTATAGGGGAGGGGCAACACAGACACCCATAGTCTGTGTTGCATTATGTCGCGTAAGGCTTAGCAGTAATAATCCATCCGGACCCAGCTGCAACACAGAGCGGTCTGTAGTAGGTACAGCCGCATTTGTTTGTATAAGGCAATACAAATGCGGATGCAACACAGACACCCATTGTCATTGCTGCATTATCTTGTGAATGGCTTAAAGCAGTAATAGTCCGTCCAAACCCAGCTGCAACACAGCGCAACGCATTTGTTGTGTGTTTGTGATGTAGCGGTTACACCGCCACATAAAAACTACGCAGCAAAGACATGACGTCACACCATTCCTGCATCGCGCAGTTATAATTTACCGAGCGAAAAGCATAGATAAGACTATCTGAAATCAACTTACGGGCAGTTACCCGCCAGACACAACACCCGTCTCGTTGGAGAATCCTCCCTTTTTTAAAGAGGATTAGTGAACGTTACACCCTGTTCCTTATACCATACTAAAGGGACACCCATAGTTTCATTATGTTACGAATAACTTGAAGTATTATTCATTCGTCCGAATGCTGCTTTAAGGTGAAACAATTTGATATATTTTCCATACAAACTTCGGAGGGGTTTTACTCCACTGTTTGACATCGTACATTCAAAGTTTAACATGATATCGTTAGGTCTCATTATTAATTTTGTCTGTACGGAAGCAGAATAGTAAAATAAAAAGCCATTAAAAAGTTATAAGCCAACAAAGATTCGTTTTTCTTGTTAATTTTAACGCAACTTTGGGCGTAAATAAGTAATACAAGAAGTGTGAAATCTCGAAAACAAAATCCGTACCGACACAGAAAAATTATCGAAGCTTTCAATAAATTTTATTTGTAATTGATTTATGCAGTGGTTTTTTCAGAAAAACCTTTTTTCCAAAGGCCTTTTCGTAATTTTTGACGCGCTCGTTTTACTAAAATTGGTCGGTACGGTGTTTCTGTGCCTGCGAACTGTACGTTGTCCATGTAGACCAGCTTCTAACTGCTCATCACTGATACTATTTGAGTTCGAGCCCGCGACTAGTTCCACCGAGTGTATTTTAAATGCAAAAAAGACAGATTGGATTAATAAAGATTAACTATTGGATATAAACAAAAGAAATGAAGAATGGAAAAGCTGAAAGAAAATCCTAAGAATGATGAAATTTAAGAATCTTTTATTTGTATTCGAAACAGAGTGTCAGAGAAAATTCAAACTACTAAGAAAAATTATTATCTGAAAGAGTTTAGTGACTGTTCTAAAAATCCCCTAAAAATGTGGACTCTTATAAATAACCTCACCTATAATAAAACAAAGGTTAGTTGTGCTCCTGAAATACTTGATGGCCTAGCAATGGACAAAATACAAGTATGTGAACATTTTAACACTTACTTTTCGACAATAGGTTCTAAATTGGCAAATGATATCCCTGGTAATAAATACCATAATAATTTAACAAACACACTTCCACAGAATCAGAGTCATAGTCAATTAGTGGAACTTACACCAACTACCGCTAGTGAAGTGGCAAAAATTGTGGATGATCTTGAAGTCAACACCAGTGCTGGTTTAGACGGACTTAATGCAAAGACGATAAAATGTGTTAAAAACCTTATTAAGCATAATTTGAGTAAGTGCATAAATTCTTGTTTACTGGATGGAACTTTCCCTAATAGTCTGAAAATTGCAAAAGTTACACCGATACATAAAGGTGGCAGTAAATCAAATGTTGAAAACTATCGTCCCATTTCTGTACTCCCTATTATCTCGAAAATCTTTGAAAAAAATCTATATACCCGATTACATAAATACTTAGTCTCTATAAATTTCCTTACCGATAAACAGTATGGTTTTCGGCCAAAATCGAACACCTTATCAGCTACAGTAGATCTCGTCACCAAAATTAAAACTAGCATAGATCGGAAACAACTGGCCTTGGGTCTGTTTATAGATCTGAAGAAGGCCTTCGACACAGTGAGTCATGAACTGCTTCTAAAAAAACTGAAGGCGATTGGTATTACTGGAGCAGCGTACAAAATCTTTAAATCATACCTGATGGATAGATTTCAAGTGGTAAAAATCGATGACTGTCAAAGTGGCCCCCAACTAATTACATGTGGAGCTCCTCAAGGCTCTATTCTGGGCCCATTGCTGTTCTTAATATATATAAATAATATTACAGATATAGGACTACAAGGTGATGTATCACTCTATGCTGATGATACAAGTCTATTCTACTTTGGTAATAAGATTGATACTCTTATGGAACAAGCACAAGATGACTTGAATAGGTTGTTTAATTGGTTCCAGTGCAATCTACTGACAGTTAATACTAATAAAACAAAGTACACAATATTTGCTGCTAAAAATAAAAAAATACAAACACAACACACTCTTAATTTATATGGTAAAATGCTAGAAAAATCTAAAGCAGAAAAATACCTTGGATTTATACTGGACAGCGACTTGTCGTGGAAAGCACATATCGAGAAAATAAAAAATAAGCTCTCTGCCTTAACAGGCGCACTGCGCAGCATTGTTCGTTGTCTCCCACCACAAGTTTGCTATATGATTTATAACTCCATGGTGAAACCTCATTTGGACTACCTAATTGAAGTGTATGGCTGTACTTATAAATCCAATCTACAAATCTTGCAAACAGCTCAAAATAAAATTGTTAAAGTTCTTTTTAAATACAACTACCGAACACCTACACTAAAACTTTACAAAGACACAAGGCTCATGAACATTTCACAAATATATAGGTACAATACTTGTATACTCGTACATAAAATATTAAACAAAAACATACACACACAAATAACTCTTACAAAACAATCACAAATAAAAAACAGATACAGAACTAGACAAGCAAATGATACAGCTCTGCGGGCGCCTAGAACAAACGATTTATTCCCTTGACGTCGAGTCCCGCCACGTCGAGTCGCCACCACGTCTACTCTGAAAACTCCCCCGCTTTTATTCCCGCCACGTCGAATCGTTGAAAAAGTCTATTTTATTACCGCCACGTCTACTAACTATTTTGCGAGCTGTGCTGGGGCTGCTGCTGCAGGTGCGGAAAACCTCAAACGGCGCAAATATTCCAATCTTATTGGGAATTATATGTTTGAGCCGTTTGGGGTTAAAACACTAGGGCCATGGGGCCCGAGTGTCGACTCGAGTCGACTCTTCACGTGACCAGAGGGCTGGCCTTTTCTTCGGACAAAGAATAAGCATTGCCATACAACGTGGCAATGCTGCCAGCCTTTTGGGCACTTTTGCTGTTGACAGCGATGCAGACGAATTTTTTGATGCCCTATAATTGTTCCCCCCTTTTTTATATACTTGTACATATTATTACTATTATTTTTAAGTCTGTATATAAATCATTGTACTTATTAATGAAAATAAAAAGTAAAATGGTAAAAAAAAAAAAGATAGTATTTCAATCATTAGACGTTGTGCACAATAACTGAGCAGTAGCCTTACAAAAAGTACTAGGCTTGCATGAATTCACGATAGTATTTCAATCATTATGTTAGGCCACTAATAGGATTTGGATGAGGCAGACAGATATTTTATAACCTGGATTATCATAATATTATAGGCTACTGTTTTCACTTCATGCAAGCATAGTACTTTTTCTTAGGTTAGGTACTGCTCAGAAATTGTACACGTCTAATAAATTGCAATAGGTACTATCTAATTCATGCAAGCCTAGTACTTTTTATGGGAAGTTTCAAATTTATTAACTCAAGGAATAAGATGTTTCATACAAACGAAATCCCGGCTTTTCTCCCCCGGTGGAGTTTTCAAAAACCCTTCTTAGTGCTCTCCTACATTATAAAAGGAAGCTGTGTGCAAAATTTCACGTTCCTAGTCCCAGTAGTTTCGGCTCTGCGTTGATATGTCAGTCAGTCAGTCGGTTTCTCGATTACCAACTATGAGTATTTTTTTTACGACTGTACAAATAAAAATGGTTAGTAGACGTGGCGGTAACAAAATTAACTTTTTCAACGATTCGACGTGGCGGGAATAAAAGCGGGGAGTTTTCAGAGTAGACGTGGCGGCGACTCGACGTGGCGGGACTCGACATCAAGGGAATAAATCGAACAAACTACGGCAGGAGTACTATTCTGTATGAAGGAGCACAGCTTTACAATAAATTGCCTCGGAATGTAAAAGATCAAAAAACTATGTACACTTTCAAAAAATCTCTGAAGAAACACATTTTAGCGGATTTAAAATTTTGAGTTGTCTGCGAGTACTGTACTAACCTAATTTATTTTTGTTGTGTAACCGTCGCGTCGCATGTATACTTACTAATTAGAAATAAGTTTTTTCTCATATAAGTGAATGTAATTCTTTTTGAGAAATAAAGTTCTTAAACCATAATAAAAAATACGAATACATTAAAATTACGTTTTATTTTTCATGAAGGACCGTAAAAAATAAAAATTGTCTGTGTGGAACTTAGCTCTACCCAAAAACTTATATCTAAGTGCTGGTAGTTTTAGGAATACATTTTGAAAATATGGCAGTTTTATATTTTCCCCAATATTTCGGTATATGCGGTCCGCGGCCCCCATACACCGCTGTGACAACCAACCCGTGAGACAACCATACCCAGTCTCCCCTATTTTTGACAGATTGCGAATGGGATTAAATTCAAAATTCAAAAGTCATTTTTATTCAAACTAGGCTGAGAATCAGCACTTTTCGAACGTCAAAATTACATAAGACAGTCCCCCAAAAACGCCCACCCTTCACCACTTCCTAGTGCTTTTGCTGGAGAGAAGAAGTGGCGCAACAAACTCCCCAGCAGCACAGCTGTCTGTTCAGTTAGAAAAAAACTTGATTCTATACAATATTATGCAAATAATTTACATTACTCAACACAAAACATTAAATAAAAAAATATATTTGCCATAATGACAGCTAGCACACGCCAATGTACCAACAAAAAAAAAAAAATATCGAAAGCTAAACTCAAGCGAAAATGAATACTAAAAAAACTAAAAACGTAAACAGAACTTAATACCCGAAATATAAAGCCTCCAGGTATAAAGGGCGTGCCCGCTTACATATAGCTAATAAAACTGTAACTCGAAGTCACATAATATATGATCAAACGAACTTGCAAAAGTGAAGTTCGATCGATATTATATGAGTACGTTTCATTCCAAGATATATAATAACAACAATGTAGTAATTTTTATCCTACTGGCAACTTTGCACTGGTAAAGAGTAATTCCTTTACTTTTTTTTTTTTTTTTTATCTGTCTCCGGTTAGGCACTATGTTGGCTTGTCATTATTTTTAGAGATATTTTGCAAAATTTTTATTTTTTGGGTGTTGGGAGGGTGGGAGTTTATATCTTCGAATGAAACGTACTCATATAGTATCGATCGAACTTCACTTTTGCAAGTTCGTTTGATCATATATTATATTTCGACGTTTCATTCTTCAGATATATAATAACAACAATGTAGATGTTCAGAGATGAAAATTTTGTGAAATAAAATAAACAGAATTACGAAAGGTCGTCTTTTATTTTCTGTATAAATTATTCATACAGGCATGTAAAGTACGATAGGTACTAATAATAATCCATAGATGTATTATCGAAGTAATAATCCTTATAATCAATAACTTCTTAAATATTATTCATTTATAACATAACTAATCTTATATGTAAATAATTAATTATAACAAAATTCTGTTCTTCCATTAACTTTTGCTAATTAAATCACAAAGTATTCTTGTTTGTCTGTAATACTGACCGAGCAAAGTTGCCTTTGTCCACTACTTGGCGGTGGTAGAACTTTGCGAACGTTTGAGAAGTACTGGTCCAGCCAGCTGCTTTCCTAATGGCATCTAACGAAAGCCCAGAGGCGGACGCCGCAGACGTGGCTGCGTGCCGCGTGCTGTGCGCGCTGAACACAGACACGTCCACGCCGCTCGCACACAGCACCTGCTTGATCCATCTGCTGATGATTTGAGCAGTTGCTGGTTTGTGCGGACGCTTATAAGATAATATAAGGCTGTTTGATGTTTCAGATCGTATATCTTTTGTGGTGAATATATAATCTTCTAATATAGTGGCGGGGCAGATTGCCCTATTCTCATTAAAGTACGGTAATATCAGTACAGGTTGTTCGCGTCCAGCCGCGGATGTTTTGATGACATCAGAAATACCTATCTGAATACCAGATGAATCTACCACAATATTTTCTAATTTTATTAGAGAGAACGTCTGTACTCTATGAGCTGTACATAATGCTAGGAGGACCACTAGCTTCTTGGTGATTTTTTCAATTGATAGTCCTCTGTTGGGTATCCATTCTGCGACAAAATTTAGAACTACTTGTGGATCCCAGGTACAAGTGTATTTTGGAGTGGCAGGTCTTAATTTATAAACGCCTTTAAGAAGCCTTTTAACTTGGTCGTTAGAAGTTACAATACTGCCTAACAGCAAGGAAAGAGCTGAGCGATGAGAATTCAGAGATCCGTAAGTGGCACCTTTGTTAAATAGTTCAGTTAAAAATAACATAATATCTGGTGGTGAACCAGAGTAAGGGTTAAGACTGTTTGCTTCACAGAACTGCCACCATAGTTTGTAGGTACCGTTGTATTGGGACAGTGTATTCTGGGATAACGAAGCCATCATTAAGTCGAGTGCAAGACTTGGTGTTCCTCTGGATTCGAAGGCAAACCTGAGAGCACTACTGCAGCCAGGGTAAACTGTCTCAGAGGGAGTTGGGGCGTCCTGAAAGTGGACAACGAAATATTTGAATCAGGCGTTAAGAACAAAATATCAGACTGACGTATTTTATTGAGTAATGGAAACCAAGGCTGTGA
Source organism: Conistra vaccinii (assembly GCA_948150665.1). Taxonomy (NCBI): domain Eukaryota; kingdom Metazoa; phylum Arthropoda; class Insecta; order Lepidoptera; family Noctuidae; genus Conistra; species Conistra vaccinii. Next base: position 20,859,745 of record OX411327.1, read on the forward strand.
CGGCCAATAAGGGAAAATAATTATACCTATTGCTTCGTCTTTAATAATTTTCTGTATGCATTTCAAAATCAAAGAGAAGGGTGGAAATGCGTAGAAGTACCCTGTGTGTTTCCAATTTATTGTAAATGCATCAACTGTTATGGCGTCTGGGTCTGGTTTCCACGAAACATACGTTTTGCATTTTGCATTAGTGCGAGAAGCGAAGAGATCTATTACTGGTTCGCCAAAAAATGCCAATACCTTCTGATATTCCGAGTCAGAGAGGTTCCATTCGATATCGGGATTGATTTTTCTCGACTTCTTGATCTGCTTCTATGTTATCTTTGGTATTTATATACGACGCAAATAGCCAAATATTCCGTTTCTCGCACCACTGCCAGATAGTTTTGGTTAAGCTGGTTAAATGAGGGAATTGAATTCCTCCCACTTTATGAACGTAACTAATAGCAGTGGTGTTGTCAACGCGCAGCAAAATATTACAATCATTGTACTTCGGGTCTCGAGCAAAGCATTTCAGACCAAGAAAGACAGCAAGCAACTCTAAATAATTAATATGAAAGTTGCGCTCGCTGTCTTTCCAACCACCGTTGACACGTTTGTTATTACAAAACGCACCCCAACCTGTTTTAGAAGCATCGGTAAAGATTTCTAAAACAAAATTTTGAGATTCGAGAGGATTGGATGTGAAATTTATGTTTTTAATCCACCACTCTAAGTCAGGTAAGATTACAGCAGCAAGTCGATTCTGTACCAAAAATCTCACCGTGAAAACTAAGGTGAAAACTTAGGCGAAGTGAACGTGGAGTGAGCTGTCAATGTCATCTCACTGGTGCTAGGGATGACCAAGCATTACATTTACAATCATAATCGAGATTTTAATAACATTTTTTTATGCTAATTCAATTGATCATTTTATATTATTTCAAAGCTAGTATTTAAGTGTCTAAACATTACTATTTAGGGGGTTTTAAATAAAATACTAGCAAAACAGATATTCAGTCAGAAACTCAATTTTGTTTTATTCTATTTTGTTCCTAGACTAGTCCATAATATAAATAGTCTGAGGCCCAAGTGCCTACAATAAATAAAATAAAACATAGGTACCTACTACCTAGTACGCGTGATAACGCGATTCACTCACTTCACTTGCTCTGATATCTTCAGCGCGCATGCGCGGCGTGAGAAAGTTCACGTCACGCGTACTCCGGTACGCGTGATAAAGATCACGCGATTCACTCACTTCACTTGCTCTGATATCTTCAACGCGCATGCGCGGCGTGAGAAAGTTCATATACAAATACGAACGAAACATAATTAAGACATAATTAGTATCTATTTCTACAAACGCTTTTATATGATTAAAAAGTCAATTTATTGCCTACATTTTGTTTTCAACAAAAATTTTCTAAGGTAGGGCTAAGGATTTTTTATTTGTAGGTACGTACACGCGTATTTACTTTATTTAAAAACTAACAGCAATAAAATAATAATAATATACAGTACAAGTATATAAAAAAGTGGGGGAAACGATCATACGGCATCAAACAATTCGTCCGCATCGCTATCAACGTGAAAAGTGCCCAAAAGGCAACAGTCGACCAACCGCTTGGCGATGTCGTGAACTACTCGATAAGCATTCGGAGTACCCCACGTCCCTAATGTTTCTACCCCAAACGGCTCAAACATATAGCCACCAATAAGGTTATTATATTTGCGCCGTGAGGCTTTCTGCACCTGCAGCAGCCGCCCCAGCACAGCCCGCCGTGCTGAGAAGATGGGATGGCGCGAGGGTGTCGACACAGGTTGGTAATTTGTAATGTTGTTGTAATGCTTGGTCATCCCTAGCACCAGTGAGAAGACATTGACAGCTCACTCCACCATCACTTCGCCTAAGTTTTCACGGTGAGATTTTTACAGAATAGCACTGCAGATGGTTTAAATTTAGCTTCGTATGTTTGATATTTTTTAAGAGCTAAATATTTCTGTCTCTCTAGTTGTTTTGTATAGAGCCAGCCATATCTTACGGCTGGACATGCTGCGGTCAGACCCCCTAACAAGCGAGAAAATTCCCTTATGGTACAAAAAGGTAACTTTAAATATTTTTGCACAAATTGTAATATTTTGCGTGCTTTTCTAATGGCAATGATATTGACATGTCTATAGAGTTGTACATAAATCCTAGAAATTTGCAACATTGTTGTGGTTGTAGACTACTTTTATCAAAGTTTACTACAAAACCTAAGCAATTCAGTAATTTAACAGTTTCGGTAACATTTTTATGACACTCGTCGTAGGTATCTCCTACGCATAATAAATCGTCAAGAAATATAACTGATTTAAATCCACGATGCCTTAAATAACCTACAACTTCTTTCATGATTTTTGTGAAAGTTCGAGGTGCGGAGGATAGTCCGTAAGGCATAGCGTTAAATTCATATGTGTAATTGCATAATTGTTCGTCTTCAAATTGAAATCTTAAATACTTCCGATGAGATCTAGCTACAGGGACAAGTAAGTATGATTCTTTAAGATCAATGGTTGCCATGAAGCCATTTCTTGCTATCATTTTTGATGCAGTTCTATGGTCTTCCATCTTAAAATGCTCATTTGAAACGAACTTATTTAATTGTTTAAGATTTAATATAAATCTATAGCTACCATTCGATTTTGGTGTCAAAAAAATGTTAGATACAAATTGATCAAGTCTAGGTTGTCGTTCCGTAATAGCGCCTAAATCTATTAAGTTACGAATAGCTATTTTCATGTCCCGTTTTTCCTTGACGGAAAAGGAATTTCGGGGAACAGTACTTTGTACAACTTTACGCGAAAATGGTATGTGGTAACCATGATAAATCCAACTCAGAATAACCCTATTCTTTGTAATGCCACGCCAACAATCATAGTAAAATTGTAGTCTACCAGCATGTACCTGAGTTATTGCCTCGTAGGCACACGCTTGTTCGAGCTCACGGTCGCACTCGCTCGCGCTGACGTCGACGTCGGCAGCGTCGGCGGCGCCCGGCGGTAAGGATGGTGTGCTGGTCCCCGGTACGAGGATGTCCGCCCCCCCCTTCTCGATGACGGGAAGCGAGGAGGCCCTGACCAGTTTCCCTGGTTCTGAAAACGAGGACTCGACGTCGGAATGTTTGATGTTGACGGCTTCGGAATAGGTGTTTTTTTTATTTGCAGTCCTTGTTTCTCGATCGCTTTTGAGGCCTTGATTTTGTCCGGTAATTTACTTCCGAACAAGGTTTCATCTCTGTCTTGATCCTGTATTAAGGTTAAGAACGACTTTTCCAAACCTGGCGTCATAAGTTTTGTTCTTACTTGCGTCTCGGTAAAGTGGAGATCAGTAAGTATTCGGCAGCTGTCTGACAAAATTTTTACAGCTTGTACCTTGTCGTCACCGGTCAGCAGCAAGGTCATTGCCTTGTTGATGGCGGAAATACCCAGGCCGAGTTGGTCCTGTTTGGTTTGGAGCTTTTTATCCCTGTTTCTTACTAAATCAGTGACAGCAGCTGATATTTCGACGTTCAAAGTAGGTGCTTTGAGTAGCTTACAATTGTTAGGAATCGCATATCCTTTCAGAAGCGTTTCTTTGGCTTCGCTTTGTATACCTTTTTTAAGAATTGGTAACCAACGTTGAGCCAACTTGTCGTGTATGTCCGGGCCGTAAACTGGAATATCGACCACAGCATCGCCCAAACCTTCTAGTAGCTCAGGGTCGAGTTCAGGCTCAGTGCTTACTACTTCCGAGGCAAGCGGCTGGTGATCGGGTGACTTCGAAGTTGATGGCTCATCTGGTGGTGTTTCATCGACATCAATGTGTTCCTCTACGTTTTGCGTTCCGTTATCTGTAATTTATTTCATTTTTATTTTATTTGAGGGTAGTTAACAAAAAAATTTGTTAAGAATTTTCTTACATTGTATTCTTTATTTTTTTATAATTTTTTGTTGGTCGAGGCTCTTGGCTATTATGCCATTGGCCGTCACGACTATCGGCACAATGACTACGTTAGTTTTGACAAATTAAGGCCTTTCTTCTTGTAACAGTTTTACCGTATGAAGTCTGAAGTTTTAAAGAAATAATCAACAATCAAGAAACAACAAGTGCACGATTGCGCGGCCATAACTTCCAAGTCGAATATTTCGTATAATTTTGATCTAGAGTTTATAATTCTTGTTTCGACAATTTTTGACAAATTTAGTCTTCAATTGACAAAAAAAAATAGATCTCTAACCCAAGTAGTTGCTGAGATCTCCATGGCCGCGCAATCCTCCACGTTACGTTCGCGCGGCCAACTTAAAACCCTTGTATCTTTTAATTTTTGGTTTGTTCCCTTCGATTTTGACAAATTCCGACAATTTTTTGGGCGAAGTTTTTTTTTGTTTGGATTTTGGCGGAGCAATCGTAACGCACACTCTACACGGAACGTCATTTTTGTCTACTCTTCCGTCGACAAAGCGGTGCTCATGCTACGCCTGCTGTAGAGCTTCATCTCTTTCCCACACTAAAGTAATATTAAAATAATACTGCTTTTAGAGCTGGTGGTAGGCCCCCAGTTTGCGACATACTAGTGACGTGAACTGAATGTTAAAAAAAATAAGGTTATAAAAATTTGGTAGTAATATTAAAATAATACTGCTTTTAGAGCTGGTGGTAGGCCCCCAGTTTGCGACATACTAGTGACGTGAACTGAATGTTAAAAAAAATAAGGTTATAAAAATTTGGTATTAAGTATTAAAAAACGTAACGGGTACTATAGTACAGTACGACAGGGAACCACCACAAAACACATGATTAAAACCACACCATGCATGCAACTTGCATGCAGCATGCAAGCAAGCATGCAACATGTAGCATGTGAGCATGCATGCGAGCATGCAACATGCAGCAAGCATGATTTCTGTCACGGCTCCGGTGCTGCAGGGTTCCGGCGGCGGTCCAACGCTCACGTACCTACACACATTTTATACACATTTTATAAAACAGTACCTAAGTACTTAGGACATTATGACTTTATTTCATTCAAAATTAGAAGTTTCAATTATTATAGTACTTGTTATTATGACAGAATAGTTTTAGAAGTAGGTAAAAATAAAAAACAATAACAAAATTTCGAATTTTTGAACATTATGGTTACTGAACTTTATTTTTAACAAACGTGGACTATCCTCAACAATCAAACAAAATAACAAATGACAGTGACAAATGTGACAATACAATGCTTACGGCACTCTAGCCGGGCCGAGGCAGCGCTACTAGATAGTATGGGCAGTTTATCCGCGGCGGATAGAGGGCCGTTAACGGCCCTCTATACACTTCGTTATTAAATTTTTTCTAGCTGGCCTACAATTTTTTATTCACTAAGTGTTATAATAACTTATTATTCTAAGGTGACATAAATATACCAAGAAAAAAAAAAACATAGGAATGAGTTAGCGCCTTAGGGACTAGTTATAACAATAATAGACAAGCGTACTAAGACCGCGGTTTTTAAGCTGGGCCAACTTACTTGGCTCGCCGTCGGTGACACACGTGAAGATTTCGCACACTGTATCGCGATGTTTTCGACTTTTCTGAACCAAACTAAACAAAAATTACACTGATGACGAAACAAAATACTGGCTCGCGACTCGTAGCAATGACAGACGCACGAAACTACGAACCAAGGCGGGCTACGAGCAAAATTTCAAACCTGTTGGATCGCTGGTGATCTTACTCGGCGGTTTTAAGTGCGAGTATTTAGGGTGACACACGGGCGAGTAAGGTCGCCGAGCCATAAGATCGCGTACTTGGTACTTGCTCGCACGTCTATCACCCATTTAAAGCGCAGGCCACACCGCCAGCTTAGCGGGCGGAGCGGGCGAAGCGAACGAAGGAAACTATACAAACTACGCGAAATATTGTAGCTCGCGGATCGCGGTGTGAACCGAAGTATGTAAAGAGGTGAAACGTTCGCCCGCTCCGCCCGCTAAGCTGGCGGTGTGGCCTGCGCTTTAGAATTTTCTACGACCCAGAGCGGTATAATTTTATGTTGGCATGTTGCTCCAACTGGCAGCTCGTGCTTGTAAGTAAGATAAGGCCGCTTTCCGAATAAGAAAATAATCGCTTACAGCGCTGACATCAATAATTGTCGTTCCGAATAAGATAATATCACGATTATGACAGCTAAGGGCTGTCAGAACAATTCAGAACATTCGTGAACGCGCTCACAGTGATCTCTCAAATGTAAAAAAATTCTTATCATAATTATTTCTTTGTGTAATGTACCACAATTTTTTTCTTATTCTTGGGTTAGGTGACGAACAATAGCCAGAAGCACAATTTCGAAAATGCTACGTTAGTCTAAAGATATGATGCGACTCAAAACAAAAACAGCACAACTGTCAATTTTGCCAGCGCTCACGGTGATATTAGTAAAAGGTATGGCCGGCATATCGCAAGTTGGCGCATGTCATGACGTCATCGATAACGATTCACGAAACATCGTTATCGCGCTCACGCTTATTCGGAACGGCTTTTAGCGCGCTCAAATCAATTACAGTGTAACTCGGAATGCACTGTAAGGCCGCTTTCCGAATCAGGAAATAATCGCTCACAGCGCTGACATCAAAACTAGCGTTCCGATTAAGATATCACGATTATGACAGCTGAGGGCTGTCAATAATTCGGAACTCTCGTGTACGTGCTCACAGTGATCTCTTAAATGTCAAAACTTTTATATCATATTTCTTTGTGTATCCTGGTCCATATTGGCTCAGGATCGAGTCGAGTGGAAAAAGGAAAGGGAGGCCTTTGCCCTGCAGTGGGACAATATGGGCTAATTATTATTATTATTTATTTATATATGTCTACACATCTCGGGACCCTGGGGTCCCGGACCTTTGGAAGGCGTACGAGGGGCCAAAGCCAACTCGCAGAGGCCCGTTAGACGTGCTTAATGAAATGAGGCACCAACCGGCGATTATCCCTGTATGCACTATGCAAGTGCACCCAAGGACAACCCCCGGTTGGTGTAGGACTATTGCAGGAAATGGAAACAAATTTAATGGACTATGGGTTTGGGTGGCTAAAGTTGACTAGTGACCTGGAACTATGGAAGGACTATGGCCCCTGCCTGATCAATGTTTTATATATACACGGATAAAATGGCAGGGGGTGACTTGCACACTCAATAATGGGCCCCCGAAAACGGTCGCTTGCACAAAGTGTCGTAGCGACAAGGAGGCAACATGTCCTGAGGTGCTTATGAGGAGTGGAGCGGTATTCCACGGCTATCAGGACAATCCCGGAAGTACGGTCAAGATCCCTACCAGCATCTTACTGGAATACTTCCTTCCTCCGAGCACATTTGCTCTTGCGAATCTCCACTCAAGCCGGCCAATTAAGGCAAGAATGAGGTGGGAGCTCTGTTCCTCGTCAGTGTTCACTCCAGCCGGCCAATAAAGGCAAGCCAGAGATGAGGAACAAGATTTCTCCCGGGAAATAGGGTCCGTGGGGTCGCTACTGCCCAACAGCTCGCCACATGCTGCCCTGCGGTTTTCTGTATCTCTCTTGGTCTGGCTCCTCATTCTAGACCTGTTCCGGCAAAGTAAATTCTACCGGCACAGACCTAGAGTTTGGAGCGCGCAAGCCCCACCACGACGGCAACGTAGAGATACGGCGGTGGGGCGTAGAGATACGGCGGTGGGGCGTAGAGATACGGCGGTGGGGCGTAGAGATACGGCGGTGGGGTTATTATTATTATTATTATATATACCACACATCTTTTTATTCTTGGGTTAGGTGACGAACGATAGCCAGAAGCACAATTTCGAAAAATGCCACGTTAGTCTAAAGATAATGATGATGCGACTCAAAACAGAAACAGCAAAACTGTCAATTTTGACAGCACTCACGGTAGTAAAAGGCTAACACCCATATTCTAAGTCGTAGCCTCAAAACCTCCTCGACTCACAACTCAGTCCAGGAGACCTCAAGGCGTGCCTCGAAAGATCCTCAACATCGGTATTCATAGTCATAAGACTAAGGAAATTATGAGGTTCCTTGAATGAGTGTGAACCGAGGTGATACGTCACGAAAACGTCATTATTTGGAGGAATGTTCTGTTTATTATATTGGCTAAACTTATTTTTAAACAGTCTGTGAGCGCGGTTTTCAAATTGAAGTGTCACATTTGTCAAATGAAAGTAAACTCATGAAAATAAACAAACTGTAATATTTAACCTCTTGCCCCAAAAACTGTGTCCTGGACAAAAATAAGGTGCAGGTCTCAAGCCACTTGAGAATGGAACGTTAAAACACTTCTTCATTAGCGTTTCCTAAATTATTTGTGCTGTGTTGGTCGTCGTATTGTGTGTTAGTTTTACTTGCTCGAAATGTCTGGAACTGGAAGACAGTTTTTTAGTGACTCTGAAAAGATTTGTCTTCAAGAGTTGATCGTGAAATATAAATTATACTCGGTGGCAACGATTATGGCGAGTCCAGCAGTTAAAAAAGTTGCATGGGCGGTCAGTGGATACGAAACGGGGCACTATGAAAAAAAGACTTAGAAAAACACCAAAAACCATCGCTTAATCAAGCCTTCGGGATCCGGTGGGATGTGGGAGTAGTAGGGCGGAGGAACACCATGGGATACATTAAGGACATTGACCTTGACCTTGGGGTCATTGACCTTGAACTCAAGGTCAAAATTTGATTTATTGATTTTTATATATTTAGATAAGCCTTGTATTTTTGTTAGTTATAAGTTTGATATTGAAAAACAATTATATATGTTTGAAATCTTTATTGTTTTAATGTTTTTGAAATTCTGCATCATGTTTCTGGACCTGTTGTAATACAATAATAATAGCAATATGTATAATAATTTGAGTGACAATATTTTGTCACCCAAGTCTAATTAGTCTTGTCTTGTTGTTAGTTTTGTCTTCCTCCCTTCTCTCTCAATGTCTGTAGGTATAACCGGGAAATATGCATGGCGATGGTGAGCACTAGCGCTGCAGCTCAAAGATTCTTGCTTGCAGTAGTCGATCATGGAGCAGCCACAAGAAACACCGTACGGTGTTTCTTGTGGCTGCTCCGTGATCGACTTCGTAAGTCAACTAGAGTATGTAAAGCCATCGTCGTCCACTTGACTGGTTTTAGAAGCCTTCCGCTTCTAAAACTAATTTTCATTTTCATCATAAAACTTAATTTGTTTTTCGGCATCTCGTATTTTTGGCATTGGCGTCGTAATACGTAATTGTATGGATTATCGTACAAATATTCAAGAAATTATTCAAATGACATTACGAAAATCGGATTAAGCCTTTTTTTGGTTAAAAACTTCCTCAAGGTAGATCGCGATGTACCTTATATTTGACAGATAGTTCCTCAACTCAAACTCACCTCGAGTGAGGAATCTGTTTATGATGAGGGGTAAAATTGCAACTATGAATATCAAACTACCTAAGTGAGGTTGAGTCGAGTCGAGGAAATCATGAGGTTTTGACTTAGAATATGGGTATAAGTCAGCGTTATCGCAAGATGGCGCATGTCACTGACGATTCACGGAACATTGTTATCGCGCTCACGCTTACTCGGAACGGCTTTTAGCGAGCTCAAATCGATTACAGTCTAACTCGGAACGCACTGTATGTCAGTGGTGTCAACTGTCTCCTGTCATGTCAACGTCACATCATCACAATCATGAATCATTATTTCATTTCTTTTGAACAAAACATGAACACTATGTTTTGAAGAATTTTCATAAAATGTTCAATAAATTGTTCGTAAACTTTACACGAGCCTAAACCCGGTCTGTTACGTATGTTTATACTGACAATTTAAAACAACTATGCGTGCGAATAATAATAACATATGTTTAAACTTGGGTATAAACAATCCATTGTGATGTCGTAGAAAGATAAAAAATTGTGTTTATGTGTGGTGCAGTAGAATTAAATCGTTGTGTAATAGATATTTGGTGATATTAGTGATAATGAATATAAGAGTATTGTCAGTTTTGATGTGGAAACATGCGGTGGTTAGGGTACGAAGGTTTATCCACACAGCTGTGGATTGTGTGTCTCCTCTCATGTTTTTCATATTACTGTTTGCCTTAAAAGATAAGATGAGACCACCTGCGACGTCCACAGCGCACAGAGACCCAGTGGCCAACACGGTGAGTTTGTAGCATTGAATTATTTTCTTACATTCTGACTTTCCTTCAACAAAGTCATTATTCAACTACTGTTAAAAAGTAATGAAATTACCTGATTTCTCAATCAAACATGTCAATTCCATCGTTTAAATAATGCTATGCTGTTGAATTTACTTTTGAATAAAAAAAATGGTTTTAATCTTGAGTTTTTAATGTAGCTTTACATGTTTACTTGGGGTAGGGAGATAATGTTTTTAGTATTTAAATATGTCTCAATAAATTCTTTAGGCGACCCACCAACCAAAGTGTCTGTCTGTACTTTTTCCCATATAAATGGAGTCCTACATTTTATGAGCGACGGCAATTAAGTAATTATAATAGAGCAATTTGTAACTTCCTTAATTATATTAATTAAGTATTTGGTAATTTCTGCAACCAAATTGTTAATTTATAAATTAATATTTCCTTGATGTGTTTCCTCATCATTTACAACTAAACATTATGAATAAAATTTGGCATCTTGGCAGTAGAGTAGAATACCTCTATTGCCTAAGTACCTGGCTAGTATTGAAAAGCTTCGACCTCTTTGTGGAGCATTCTCAAAGTTGGCATGGTGTCTCAATTAGGAGAAAAATATTTTGCTGTTTTGATTAATTTGTCAATATTACTAATGATATTACCAGATTAAAAGCTAAAATGAAACAATAAAATAGAATGTAAGTGACCGTGACTCTAACGTTTGGCAGTACTCACTCATAGAATGTACAAAAGGCAATGTTATTACTAGATGCAAGAGCAAGCAAAGCGAGCTCGTGCCTTGTCGCCCTGACTCAGAAAGGTTACGTTCGAAGGGGATGGAGAGGTCTGGTGAGCGAGCGAAGCGGTTTTTTTTTACCATTCAGAAACGGGGCTCTTATTTCTCCCAGTCTCCTATTTCTTCCATCAACTACTGCTTACTGACTCAGATTTTTATCCTTGTAATGAAAATGGAAGCAGTTTTATACTACATTCACATTACAGCAGCAAACACAGGTTTGCTGACACACATGTATCTTTTTAAATTTTTAATAAAATAAAACATTTCTGTGGCGTAATCGCAGATAAAGGTGGATGACCAGTTTTAACCCTAATACTCATACAGAACCAAATTGTCCACGGACAAGTTTTAGTACTTAGTTTAATAAGATCCACGTATTGATGGTGTCACGCCTTCTCTTGTATCAGCGAAGTAGGTACCTACATAAGAGTAGATGGATGATCTACGATACCTACTTGATAAGCCAGTTTTATCCAATCCAGCCTGTCTCTTGCTGTCCATACCGAGTGAAGCCCGAAGCAGAGCCGACTAAGTGCACCCCACAGGTGGTGCACTTAGTTTAAGTTGTATGCCCTGGCTGGAGGCCCTAATTTGTTAAGGCATCCACAGGATAGCCTGGTTAAGTAGCCGTCGACCTCCTAGGTTGACCTGCCTGGTGCTACCTATTCACAAAACATTCAAAAAATTGGTAAGCCCGAAAACCTTAAATTATTAACTTACCTAAGTTGGTGAGCTGGATGCACATTTAAAGCGCAGGCCACACTGGGAACAAAGCTAAGCTCGTTTAGCTTCCCTCCGCGTCTTTTCATACTCCCGTTTTCGTTTCGGTTAGTACCTACGCGCCGTACGCTATGTGAACCGAAGTATGGAAAGACGCGGAAGAAAGCTTCATTCTCAGGGGTGCGTCTCATATCATATAAAGTTATTTGGTATATTTTCATTTCAATAACGTTCACAAAATATAATAAACGTGAGGTATACCAACTATTGATATAATTCCTTTACATATAACATTTATATACTCTAAAACTTATTTCGTATAACGTTATTGGATATAACGTTTATTTAATCGAAAATCATTAGACTTATTGTTTAAAATATATAAGTATTGATACCATCATTATGGTAAACAGTACACCCCGATTCAAAGCAATCCGACTCGGATAGGTTAGGTTAGAAGCTAAGGTGGGAGCGGCCGTCGAGCGCCAGATCCCCTTTATTGTTGGTGAATCATTTGGATTAGGTTAGGTTAGGTTAGAACAGTGACCATTAACGCGCGAAGGCGAGCGACCGTAGGGAGCGTGCCGCGGCTGCGGCCGCCGAGTGCCAGATCCCCTCTATTATTGGTGAATCATTTGGATTAGGTTAGGTTAGGTTAGAACAGTGACCATTAACGCGCGAAGGCGAGCGACCGTAGGGAGCGTGCCGCGGCAGCGGCTGCCGAGTGCCAGATCCCGTCTATTGTTAGTGAATAATTTGGATTAGGTTAGGTTAAGTTAGAACAGTGACCATTAACGCGCGAAGGCGAGCGATCGTAGGGAGCGTGCCGCGGCAGCGGCCGCCGAGTGCCAGATCCCCTCTATTGTTGGTGAATCATTTGGGTTGGGTTAGGTTAAAACATTGACCATTAAAGCGCAAAGGCGAGCGAGCGTAGCGAGCGACCATCTTGGCAGGTGGTAATCAATTACTAGGTATATCTACTCAGGTTACTAACTATGATAGAAATTACATATTAGTCTAAATAGGTTTTGTCTTTTGAGTGGTATAACAAACGATTTTATATTAAATGTATGTTATGATTATAAAAATTAGTTATTTTAAAATTATATCAATCGTTTATAAATATTAACTGATCATTAAATCAAATAAAATTATAGATTCAGTTGTTATATCTTGTAAATATTAGTTATTTTTTTTGTAATTATATCATTATATTACTTACCCCATTCTCAGTCCACTCGTTGAGGCTCGTTTTGTGCACCCCTCGCACATTCTGGGAAAGCAGAGTGAACCAGAGTGTAGCAAAGGGGATGCAAAGAATCCAGTTAGGTACTTTTCAGCTTTGTAGAGCGTGACGGTCTGTGTCTGAAGCGCGATAAGTAGGTATATTACTTATTTACGCCGAAAAATATATAAATGAAAGAAGAAGAAATGACTGGAAGAGATTTCTTTAGAAATAAGCATCACCTTTGTACGTATTTTTCTGTTCTTTTCTTCTTGTCTGTTGTTAAATGTGTGTACATAAATGGTTAAATAAATAAATAAATTAGTGACTTGGTAGAATAGAAAAACCAATGGATTTTTTTTTTCCTCTACAATTCGTCATCATCAGCCTAACAGCAGTTCATTGCTGGACATAAGTAGGTCGCTCCTATTGCACGCCATTTATCTCGATTTTCGGCAACTTTCCCCTACTAGTACCTATTAGTGAACGACCGAAGCTTCGTTTTCGGCCAAAAAACGGCCATAAACCAGCCGAAACTTCGGCCAAGGCGAAAATCAGAAGTTACTGAATTCTCGCACTTCATTTTTATTTGTATCCACCCGATCAATACAATCCCCCATCTTGGCGCCAGTTGTCCTCGGTAGAAAAGTTTTTGGCTTAAAGCCAAAAGCGGATCCACTTCCCGAGATCTGAAAAACAAAATAGGTTGGTCTGTTACTTCTGTCTTACTGGATTTGTCTTTGCCGTGTCAGAGATAAAGCCGAACAGTCTTTGTTCAGCACACCAACATTGATTTTAAATAAAATACAAGTTAGCTCGTGTGTTAATAGTCAACAAAAGAGATAAGTATCCAGGCGATAGTAATGTCTTGTAGACTTTCAATATTGCTTCATTCATAAAACTCACTACGGGCTAAGTATAGACTTCTCGTAATGCCGGCAATTAGTAAATAACATAGAGCTCGTTTATCACAGCTCATAATTAGTCTGTGAGCCCAGTATGTTTATGTCATGATTCCTGGTATTTCGATATCGCCACTGTAAGTAATTTCTGGAAAAAGTGCTATACTCTGTTGGTTTAGGTAGCTATATAAAGGTCAACAAAAAAACCACGTGACGAGATAGCCGTCAGGTTAAAACCTGTCACTTCAGTTGTCATGTTATTGTCATGCTATTATGGCACTCCGACCAAAAAGATTAGGTTATAACTGTGACCAAATACGCGCGGGCCGGCTACATCGATATTGGTAGCTGCAACAAAATTAGGGCAATCGGCCATTATGAATCGCTTCCATATAACTATATTACGGTATATAGCTATATCCCTAGAGATATATAAAAATATATCACGGCCACAACAGTCATAATGCGACATAAATATACTAGCTTCTGCCCGCGACTTCGTCCGCGTGCAATAGTTACTTTGGGCTAACGCTAAAAAACCCTCCGATTTTTAAACATTCTTCATTGGTGCTCCGCTCCTATTGATCTTAGCGTGATGATATATTACCTAAGTATAGCCTTCCTCGATAAATGGGCTATCCAATACTGAAATAATTTTTTAGTATTTTTTGAGATTAGCGCGTTCAAGCAAATAAACAAACAAACTCTTCAGCTTTAGCTTTTTGGAAGATAGGTGAAGGTAGGTAGGTCGGTGAGGGTAGGGTAGGGAGGTAGGGCAGGGTAGGTAGGTAGGTCGGGCAGTGTAGGGTAGGTAGGTAGGTAGGTCGGGCAGTGTAGGGTAAGTGGGTAGGGCAGGGTATGTAGATAGGTAGGTGCGCCGTAGATAAGTACTTACTGCTACCCGTGCGAAGCCGGGGAGGGCAGCTAGTAGATATAATATTATAATCATGTTCTCGAAAACGGCTTTAACAATTTCGATTAAATTTGCAATATGGGGTGTATACGGGTTTACGGGGGCGTAAAATCGATCTAGCTAGGTGTCATACTCATAACTGGAAAAATTTGTTTTCTCTATTTTCACCTGAACAGAGCGGGGCAGTTCGGTCGCACAAAGTTTAGAACAAGATGGCTACCTTAGAATAATGACATGGCAGCATGGAATTAGTATGAACTATCCTATACTATTAAATGAGCATTCTCTATTTTCACCAGAGTTAAGCTCGGTCTCCCAGGGACTATTAAATTAAAGCAGTCTAATATTCTAAAACTTGAGGGGTCCCCAGCCCCACATAGTGACGCTGTTTGTACATGATTCTAGACCCACCAGCGTTGAAATGTTTCCTCAGCTTTTTTTTTTTTTAACCAAAGAAAAATTTCAACGCTGGTCTACTCTAAGAATCATGAACTGAATTCATACTTAACAGTTTGCGTGTAGATGTCTACACCCTGTATTTGGACATAGCACTAAATAGGTAGTTATGTACGCACGGCTACACATCAATCTATACATTTCCAGTATAAGCTGAGCTCGCATTGTATGAAAATCCTATACGATGGCAGATCATCATAAACTGGAAATGTATAGCTTGATGTGTAGCCGTGTGTACTAGCAATGTTATATTCTTGAAGCTTTTTTTATTTTTTATTTCCTGTTAATTGTTCTTGTTGTTTGTACATGTTTGATTGAAAATTCAGTTGCCAGAAAGTCTGGAACTTAAGTCTGTGAACTACGAAAAAACCGTTGATGGTAAACAATCTCAAAAATAACTCTTTTCCGCAGGATATAATACGGCTCGAAGGGGAATTCATACCTCCGCCATATTGGATCATGTACTACCCCGAAACAATGCTCACCGATTCGCTCATGAGTGAAGTTGGCGCTAAGCTGAACCTGAAGCGGCTGAACTCCACCTCGGGTAAGTAACGGAGAGGATGAGAGGAGATCCCCACTTTGACTGGTGAACCGAATTTCAGTCAGACGGAAGTGTCCTAGCCAAGTAAGATACTTAGGTATAGAAAAGATTGTCTGAAAAAAACCTTAAGAAAATCAAGCAGGCTAGCAAAAATAATCTTCTGGTTGCATTCGGTCACTCAAGCGAATTTAGAATCAGTTTCAAAATTGAAAATGCGGTGTTTGCTTTTGTGATAGACGCGTAAAAGTGAGCACGTCCTTAATAAATAGCTATAATTCAGTATTGCTTCTTATTTTCTTATTGTATAGCACCTACGCCGCCGTATAGGTTCCGGTAATAAGTGCGGGTAGCGCTCACAATATAAAGTGCACAAGCGTATGCGCAAACACAACACCCCTCATCCTCATTATAGTCCGTAGGTAAGGCGCCGGCAAACCGACATGACCAGAGAGAGACCGACGGCTATACATGCTCGGGTTGTCATACTCAAACCGCCAACTTCCTAACTCCAGGTTGCTAGGTAGTTGCTACTTAGTATTTCTTGAGAAAAAACCCCAATAAGTAACTTTTTTTCGTAACAGGTCTCAGAATTTTAAGCCGGGGCCTCCTCAGACGTAAAAGCGCGCGTACGTATAAGTAGCCAGATGTAGATTAGACCAGGCTCTCAATGAGAAGCATGGAGGAATCCCGCATTATGTACGCACTTTGTGCGCACCGAACCGCATCACACTTGTCAGTTGTCAGTGCCAATCGATTGATGTCTGTCATGGAGTGTCACACGTCGACTTATCTACCGTTCCGCGGTGTAGTAGTAACCAGTAGCAGTAGCCAATCAGCGAAGTTGATAGTAGTATAAACGATGAACAATACACATAAGTTAAAATATTAGGTATGTATATGTCGCAGGCATATTGTATGATTCGTCATTTTACAAACGGCGCCCCGTCCGTTTACAAACGCTTGCGGTTTTGCAAAATGCCTAAGGCAAAATGTAAATTGCCTAGTCACTATACAATATGCCGCAACATTTGATTGACAATTCAAACGCCGTTTACAAAATGCCGCGGCAAATTGAAGTATTTAGTTAAATTTTTTACCAAGCGCGTCGCTGCTAATCAAAACAAGAAAAATGGCGTCGAGCAGTGATTGTGACAGTGAATAATATTGAAAACAGTGCAATTCTACGTGTGCAAAAAACTTTCCACAAAAAAACTTATATTTTAAAAACATTTATTAAGAAAATTATACGATTCACGAACGGGAACAGTGGAAAATGCCGTGGGCAAATGACGAAGTTTTTGAGGTTATCCGGCACGTAAAAAACACTCAGGTGTCCATGGAATCTGGTGCTCGCAGGACTAATGCGGAATATTATTGGTACAAACAGAGAAACAAACACACAGAGAGAGTATTTTTGTTACTTAAATACTTTACAAGTACCTGTAGCGGTTACACCGCGACATACGAACGACGCATCAAAGACATGACGTCACACAAATTTTACATCGTGCAATTAGAGTTTACCGCGCGAACGACATATAAGAATATCCGACATCAACTTTCGGGCAGTTGCCCGCTAGACACAACACCTGCCTGGTCGGAGGATCCTCCCTTTTCTATGGTGGATGAGTGAACTTTACACCCCGTTCCTCATACCTCTAAATTATCGTTTAGTCCACTCTCGACCCCTCGACCCCTAAAAAAAGATTTGTTTATTTGTTTCCACTCAACCCTTAAAAATAGTTCACACTCGACCCCCAGGGGTCGAGACTGAATTTTTATACAAAGGACAGGCATAGCTCGTCCACTTTCAACCCCTAGTTCGGTAACTACCTAAAATTAATATTTTGGTACAGTAAGCTACAGCTACTAATGGCAAAATTCGGAAACTGATATTAAATAAAATAAACGAGCAATTAATACCACCGCCAATATGATGTTCCGTTTTTGAAATTTTTGAAGTGAAAACTTCTTTAGCGGCGTTGTGCACTTTTTTGGGATGGAAAAAAAATGTTAAACCTGACCTGATCGAAAATTGGTAAGACGGAGGGAGAGTAGAATTTGTTAGTAACTTAACAAAAAGTACCAGGCTTACATGAGTTCAAGATAGTATTTCAATCATTAGACGTTGTGCACAATATCTGAGCAGTAACCTATCAAAAAGTACTAGGCCTGCATGAATTCACGATCGTATTTCAATCATTACACGTTGTGCACAGTAACCTAACAAAAAGTACTAAGCATGCATGAATTCACGATAGTATTCAATCTTTATGTTATGCTACTAATAGGATTTGGATGAGGCAGACAGATAGTTTATTACCACGATTAACATAAATATTATAGGATACTGTTTTCATTTCCATCGGCAGTCCCCAAATATTGCCCCTCGTGTTTTTTTTACGTGGTATTGATGACCTTCCAGAAGCAGTACACGTCCTTCTCTGTGGGAAGTTATACATTTTAAATGCATCCTATTATCACTTGCAGTCGATATATCATCTATCACATATTTGCAAATAGAAATTTTACATGCCAATCACTTGATAACTACTAAAACGCAAATGATTTAATACAAAGTCGTGTCTTCGTGGCGATAAGCTACTTTCTTTTTCTGTCAAAAAAATGCTTGCTCGGTAAATTGTATTGAGGGTATTTTAGTTAAATAGTATGACTGTACTTTGGAGGTCGAGAGGAAACTATAACTTGGCTGGAAAATAAAATCCACTCTCGACCCCGAAGGGTCGAGAATAAACTATAGTTAGGGGTCCAGTGGACACATTATTTATTGGGGGTCGAGGGGGCGAGAGTGGACTAAACGTAAATTATTAAGCATATATTATAATTTACTCTTACGTAAGTCTTCATTTATGTAGTTATTGTAGGTACCTGATTGCTCGAATAATATCTGTTTTGTCCAAGCTGAGTTTTTGTGATGGTCGCCCTACAATAACAATGAATGTCGAAATTATAACAATTGAACGAGTTGCCAATTTGCCTTAGGCATTTTGCAAAACGCAAGCGTTTGTAAACCGACGGCGCCGTTTGTAAAATGACGAATCATACAATATGCCTGCGACATATATATCACATCACAGCATTGTTCAAACTCAAACTCAAACTCAAAGCATTTATTTCAATTAAACCATATACAGGCACTTTTGAATTGTCAAGGAGTCGGTCAGTCAGAAATATGAAGCTAGTTGCCCATTCCAAAGCGTAGGTACCTATGGAGAAGAACGGGCAAGAAACTCCACGGACACTCTTTTAAATAAATAATTGTTACAAAATAGTGGTTACATCATTCATGTTTAAATTATACATGTGAGAACAATGTAAAAAGATGCGCACGTTAAAAGCGTCCGTAATAAAAAGATAAAACAAAAACAATTCAAAGATTAAAATAAATTAAAATAAGCCACGGCAGCTAAGAGATGACCAGTCCCAACTGACGGCGCCCGTTCACGAACATGACGCATGTATTAGCACCATTCAGCTCAACCATTTTGAAGGGCGCTAAATGATCCAACACACACGCCACCATCAGCGAGACATCTGAGTGAGCATGACATACTCTCAGCCGCCAGGGCACATTCAAGTCAATGAAAGACATATTACCCGGTAAATGGTAGCTCTGTAGTACATAGTACTCACACATGTGCTATGCAATTATATAATACAAAGGAGATTGAGTTTACACAATGCAAAGATGGTCTTACAATCTTCAGCAGCTCCCAACAGTATTTTCAAATGTTAATCAATTAGTTGTGGTTGTGGAGCAGGACCAGCATTGACCCAAGCATTTTTATCAGCGATGTAATCAGCCAACTTATAATATGCCTGCCTGCATAGTGTGCGTTTTATACAAGATTTAAATTTCGTCTCATTCAGTTGAAGTATGTGGAGAGGAATTTTATTGTAACATTTTAAACAGTACCCCATGAAAGATGAGTCTACTTTAGCCAGTCTGAAACCCGGTTGAACTAATAGGTCCCTGTTTCTTGTACTATAATTATGTCTATCACCTCTTTTGCTAAAA
Source organism: Conistra vaccinii (assembly GCA_948150665.1). NCBI lineage: Eukaryota > Metazoa > Arthropoda > Insecta > Lepidoptera > Noctuidae > Conistra > Conistra vaccinii. The sequence goes on from OX411327.1 coordinate 20,879,509, forward strand.
AGATGTAAATTTTTTCTTACGTACATGATGTTTTCATAGATATATTGACAAGGTACCGTCATGATGTTAATATCCTTAAACCGTTCCCTTAGAGAATCGCGCCTGCGCAGATGATATATGGCTCTGATCGCTCTTTTCTGCAGAATAAAAATAGACTCGATGTCTGCAGCCCGTCCCCACAGTAAAATACCGTAAGACATGATACTATGAAAATAGCTAAAATAGACTAGCCTCGCGGTATCTACATCAGTAAATTGACGGATTTTTCTGACAGCGTATGCTGCTGAACTTAGCCGTCCTGCAAGAGATGTTAAATGAGGACCCCATTGTAGCCTTGAGTCGAGCGTGATCCCCAGGAAAACAGTTTTATCGACGAATTCTAGCTTCTCTTGATTCAATTCTATCTCACAATCTCTGCTTTTGACATTTGGTAAAGAAAATTTTATGCACTTAGTTTTTTTTCCGTTCAAAACTAAATTATTAGCAGTGAACCAATTTTGGACCTGCAGTAGGGCGTTATTTACGTCGTCAAAATTTTTAGCACGTCTATCTACCTTAAAAATTAAGGAAGTATCGTCAGCAAATAACACCATTTGTGGTTGATTTTTTAATAAAAGGAGTAGATCATTAATATACACTAAAAAGAGGAATGGACCTAATATCGAGCCTTGTGGCACACCCATTTTTACTGTTGAACCTAGTGAATTGATACCGTTTATTTGGACTTGCTGTTGTCTATCATTTAAATAAGATTTTACTAAATTGAGCGCAAGTTTTCCAAGTCCGTAATGCTCAAGTTTCAAGAGTAAGGTTTCGTGATCAACGCAATCAAATGCCTTAGAGAGGTCACAAAAGATCCCTATAGCGTCTTGGGCCTCTTCCCACGCGTTAAAAATGTGTCTTAATAAGGTTACACCGGCGTCGGTCGTACAACGTCCTTTGGTGAAACCATACTGTTATCGCAATGCCAGACTATAGGTACCTCTACCTACCGACATTACTTCATATGTGTATGTACACACATCAAAAGTGTCTAGGGATCAACATATATTTTTGCAATAACTTTTCTCCTGATTGATATTAATTAAAATTTTCTTTAAGGATTCATCAAATAAAGTGTTTTCGTTTGTCACAGTAACGATAAACCAAGTCACCTTTGCATTAATAAAGAAATTTGCCATTTTCCTAATAAAGGGATTTTTGACATTTGAACCACTAACATTAAAGTTCGAAAAAAAGACTGAAATAACAGTTTTCTTTAAAATTTTATTGGGTAACTTAAACAATTAATAATCCGTGTTTCTACCGCGAACACTAACAACACAAGAACATCGGTTTGGCATACTCAAAATGAGTTCATCCAAATCACGCTGTGGAATGGCCGCCCATGTTCGTTGCAACAACAAAAAAAGGTCTTCTTGCGACTGGATACCCTCCATATTCGGCAGAGCTCTTCTCTGTAGCATATCCCATGCATGCTCAATCGGGTTCAAGTCTGGCGACTGAGCAGGCCAGGGCAGGACATTGATGTTAGCTGCGGCGAGAGTCTGTCTTACAACTCTTGCGGTGTGCGGTCGTGCATTATCATGCATTAACTGAAATAAGGGACCGATTTGCACTTGTAGAGGAACGATGACGTCTGATACAATCGTCTCAGCATAAATTTGAGCGTTGAGGTTGCCTCTAATCCAAATCAACTCAGTTCTTCCGCCGATCCAAATACCCGCCCATACCATGATGGTTCCACCACTATAAGGATGGACTTCCTGGCAGGATTTTAATCGCTGTTGGCGTCCAGGGGTTCTCCAGTGTCGTATACGTCTTGTATCCGGTCTCATACCAAAACGAGACTCATCAGAAAAGCACACGAAACGCCATTGTTCTTCTGCCCAATTTCTGTGTTCAAGAGCCCATTGATATCGAATCCTACGATTGTGCATTGCTATAGGTGGTACCCGTAGCGGTCTTCGGGAATGAAGGTTCACTTCATGCAAGCGGTTTCTGACTGTTTGGTCGCTAATTAAGTTCCCTGAAGAGTGATGAAGCCTCACGGCTAACATCATGGCGGTTATTGTTGGAGCTCTTCGAGCTAAGATTTGAATGTATCGGTCTTGTCTCCGTGTGGTGCAGCGATACCGTCCTCCATGGCGCTCAGCCACGGTACCAGTGCTTCGGTAACGTGTCCAAAGTCGACTGATAACACTCTGACTTGTATTCAGAGCTAAAGCCACAGTACGTTGCCGGGAACCAGCTTCTATCATTCCCACGGCTCTGAGCATTTCTTCCCTGCTTAAATGACGTCGCTGCTCCATAATAACGTTGGTTTTAATCAGTAGTAGGGAAACAGTAGCACTAATAATGTCTTCAATGCGTTGTATGTTTTTATAGGGAAAATATTGACAGCTGATTTTCATCTTTTACTCGAATTTGATTCACAGTTCCTGATTCAAATTATGAAATGCACCAAAAAGGATCCATATAAATTTATAAAATCATAAATTTATTACAAAGCCACATCTCAATCTCAAGAAATCCGCATAAAAATGCTTGATCCCTAGACACTTTTGATGTGTGTATATATACTAATTAGTTCATATGTGAACTAATTCATTGTAAAACTGATAAACATAGGAATACACCACGAAATTAAATGCGATAAATAGTTCACCCCCATTCATCTTATTTTCATTGGCGGAGGGGAGCCGGGCCGTTCTGGGTCACGTCATCCAAAAAGTTGGCAACGTCGCAAATAGAACCACCTGTCAAATATTTACCTGTTTTGATTAATTTGGCATAATCAATATTGTAGTTTACTAGTTAGCCATAATTCTTATATCCATACAGTAATTAATTTTTATTGTAAACTAGTTGATTACAATAAAATAAATTACAATAAGATCGATGGGGCCGAAAGGTTCTGGAGTGGCGACTACGTACCGGAAGACGTAGCGTTGGATTGGAAGGCCTCCCACAAGATGGATCGATGAGCTTGTAAAGGCCGCAGGAATCCGCTGGATGCGGGAAGCACAGAATCGGTGGAAGTGGCGGTGCTTGGGCGAGGCCTATGTCCAGCAGTGGACGTCTTTCGGTTGATATGATGATGATGACAATAAAATCGCATTCAAATCTAAGACGTTCAATAAAATTTTATTACGGTGATACTTAAAAGGACGTACAACTCTGTGTCTAGACGACAAAACTTGTATGCAATAATTACCTTGGTGTAAACAGAGTCGCATGCAATTATTGAATGGCAAAACTTGCATTCAATGATATTATAAGTAAAAAGACGTAGATAGGTTATCTACTCAACATTCGATCTTCAAAAACGGCACAATGTCACACTATTAGATGACCCGTGGAAGCAGGACGGCATGACGTAATTATCGGGAGCGAAAAAGACACAAGACGAAGAATATGTGGCCAATTAGCCACATTTTAACGTGTCGCTTGCTGAGCGCCTATAACCTATCTACACCTTTTTACTTATAATATCATTGCTTGCATTCAATTTATTGTATGTCATTTTATGGAAATCGCACGCGTGTAACTCTAGCATGCAATTCTTGAATGGCGATTATTGAACGTGCTTTATGGCATGCGATTATTGCTCTTCTTGAACGTTCTCGAAACTTTGCGCTGTGTAAATGGGATTTTACGCTCCGATCTGTCCGAATCTGCCATTATGACGACTGAAATTACGAATTGTTTAACTATGTTAACCTTAACTGTGACTATTAACAAGTATAATTTAGATGTAACGAACGGACGTGACGTATACGGATGTAGGTGGAATCGCCGGGCGATGACGACCTAGGAGTTACACCTCATTGATGACGTCCTTCAAAATGGTCAGGTGCATTAGTACTCGCAACTGACAAACTTAACGTTAAGACCGTACCCTAATTACGTAATACCCGATCAATCTGAATTTGAATCGGTTTGAAACAGATTGCTAATCCATTGCTTCATATGTTCGAAAAAAATCTTCTCAACTACGTTAAAAACGCAATGAATATTATTGAACTGTCAAAATGAAACAGATTAGTCGGAATCGTTTACGAAAATGTATTGCGTAATTAGATTGCTGATGTAAGAACTCGAACAGAGTAAAATGAGTAGTGTTGGAATCGTATTAGGTGGCGTACTGTACTATCTGCCTAGTGTCTACTCTCATGGGAAAAAGGCGTGACTGTGTGAGTTAGTGCTTCGTTTACGTACAAACATTAGCACCATAATTGCGTAACAAACGATCCCTCACAATCTGTTTGATTTTGACAGTTCAAATTTTTCGAACATATGAAGCAAAGGAATACCGATCTCCTTTAAAATTATTCAGATTAAGATTGATCGTGTGTTACGCAATTAGGGTACTACTGCACCTTAATTACGTAATGCACGATCAATTTTAAATTGAAACCAATTGAAAAAGATTGCCAGTCCACTGCTTCATAAGTTCTACAAAAAAAATTGAGCAGATTTTTTTGTCGAACTTATGAAGCAATGCGTAATTGGGGGGTTGTTCATACACGCCCGCCGCGCCGGTTGCGAGTACTACGCACCTGACCTTTCTGAAGAACATTACCAATAAGGCCACTATTATGTCCTTTCCACTCACTTCTGCCTTACAAGGCAATTATGCCTTTTGTTAGTCGCCTTGACGTGTTTCATTTAATACATCACTTAATTTTATTTTATTGCTCACAGGTCACTCAGAAAGAGGCTACTTTCCGTTATCGAATCTCTCTCGGCTGCCTGATTTTGCGGCTAAAATGAAAATCACGGAGGCTATCATCATTTTTCAAGTAAGTACAGCACGTAGCTTTAGCTTTGTATATTAACATATTAATGGTCGGGTAGTGTATAATTCTTCTTCTTCTTCGTTTCACTCTTGACAGAGCGGTCGTGGCCACAATGATCTGTGTCCAATCGCAGGTGTAATCGTTGCCCGCCTCACGACCGCCCTCCATCTAGTTCTGTTACATGAGTCTGGCGCATTCACTGACAAGACCTCCTACCGCGAAATTTTATTTGATCGGTCCACCTCATCGGTGAATTCCCGCGTGGTCTATTACCTTCCACTGTGCCATACAAGATGCAACACTAGACGCTCTATGGAGTCATTATCTCGCCTAGAGACATGACCAAAAAACTTCAGTATTCGAGACTGTATAGTGCTGATAGACACTGTTTGATGCAGAGTTCTTGGAGTATGGAGACGTTTGTGCGGAATTCTGTCCATGATACCAAAAATTCTTCTTTAGCACCAGATTTCTATAGCATATACTTTTTCTTTTCCAGTTCTCGTAATGTCCATGTCTTAGCTGCGTACAGAAATAAGGGCAATACAAGTGTGTGGATAAGCCTGATCTTAGTGGCCTTAGTTACGAGTATGTTGCGATTGCTCCATATTTTTTTAACTTGTCCGTTTTTCCTCTAGCCATAGCCATACGCCGTTTTAGCTCATCCACGCAGCCATTATTCGCGACAGTAGCATTAAGATATAAGTAGGACTGTACTATGTCGCAGTTGTCAATCTGTATAATGTTTGACGAGTTGTTATTGCTACGGTCTACAATCATCATCTTGATCTTACTGCGATTAATTCTTAATCCAAACGTAAGACTCACGTGCTCATCTTAAGGAATAGTTCCTCCATGTGTTCAGCACGAGTCACAATTAAGGTTGTGTCATCAGCGTAGCGTAAGTTCGCAAATTTGTAGCCACCAATCGCAACACTATCAGTCTAGTCGTCGAAGGTAATTCGCATAATGAGCTCCGTGTAGGTGTTGAATAGGAGTGGCGATACAATACATCCCTGGCGGACACCTGCACTGGGATAGAAACTATCCGAACTGTGGTAGTCTGTTCGTACTGATGCTGTTTCTCCTTCGTGGAGTTCTCTAAGAAGGTGCACAAGGTGTTTAGGTGTGCCCATTTCCAATAGCGTCTTCCACAAGGTTGGCCATTTCACAGAGTCAAATGCTTTTGAGAAATCAACAAAGTATAAATCTATGTAGGCCTGCTTGTTTCATTCTTGTGCCTTTTCAATAATCTTACGAACAATTTGAATCTGTTCTGGGTTCCCTTTTATTGCAGCATCCTAATTGCGTAACACACTTTCAATCACAATCTAAATGATTTTGAAGGATATTGTTAATACATTGCTTCATATCTTCGAATAATTTGTCTGCTTAACAACTTAAATAGTGCAATGAATTTTGTTGAACTGTCAAAATGAAAGCCATAGCTACTGTGTCTGTTAATTCAATCTGTTTCATTTTGACAGTTCAACAACATTCATACGTTGTTTAGCAGATTTTTTTGTCGAGCTTATGAAGCAATGGATTAGCAATCTGTTTTAAAACGATTCAAATTCTGATTAATCGTGTATTACCTCTCGGAGATCGGTGTCGGATCTCTTACAATAAAGATTTTAATAATAATAATTACGTAATTAGAGTACTGGTCTTAACGCTCGGGTAGTGTTGCAGTTGTGAAAGGCAGAGGTAACCGTGTTTCTTTTTAGGGTTCCGTAATCCGTACCGAAAGGGTGCCAACAGGACCCTATTACTAAGGCTCCGCTGTGCATCCGTCCGTCCGTCTGTCACATCACAGGGCTATATATTTTGGACCGTAAACGGTATACACTTGAAAGGGGTTTGAAGATTTTTGTATGGAGGGTGGCCCTAACGTGAGGCCGCCATTTTGATTTTTTTTCCAGAATCGCCGTGATAATCGAAAGTTATTTATTTAGATAAAAAACACTTTACAAACAAATAATGTCATATAACATAATATCCTAAAGCGTCACGTTTCGGAGTTACTCACCGAAATATAAGTCGTAAACTGAACCCTGAAACAAGGATTTTTTTGTTTTTTTCCCTTCAGGTAATTATATTGAACTATGAAAACATTATTGCATCATGTATAGGTAATATTTTAGTTAAGAGCGAGAAGAGACAAAAATATATGTATACCCCCCGCCAAATGAGGTGGTGTGTTATATGGTATATGTATTATATGGTGCATGGCATGAGCGCGACACCAAGAAAATCGTATTCAGCTTCCAGGAAGGCAGCTTCCTGGATAATATTATTTATACCGAATATGATTAAAAAATCGTATGTTTTATCCACTAGGTGTAGTCAATTAATTCATGTGAAAATAACTTAACCAACACGAAGTAACTACAACATAAATAAATAAATTCGTTATAACAATTCTTACTTTTATCTTTGAATATCTCAGAAACGTGACGATTTATGATGTTATGTTATATCAAGTTTTATGTTTGTATAAGTGTCCCCTATCTGAATATATGACATTTATTGTGCACCTCGATTTAAAACAATAATCAAAATGGTGGCTGATTTTAGGGCCAAAATCTTCAAACCCCTTTTCACCGAGTGTGTATGTGTACTAGTACCTACGGCCGTTATACAACAAATAATAAAAATAAAATAAAGTTAAAAATTAAAAGGGGTTGAAATAAACGTGTTTTTTTTTTGTGTTCAATATTGAACGGTGCCTAGTCTGTGGAACCATTCGGGTGCGAGTTCGACTCGCACTTACTCCTTTTTTTTTGTAAATGAAACGTTGTTTCGACAGGATATGACGGGCGAGACCTGGCCTACCCACCTGAACTACACCATTCGTATGAAGGTCGACTTCAAAACAGGGACGTACCAGTCTTTGGATGATACACCAGGACCTCACAGGATGTTTGGTAAGACGTACAATTTTCTGTAGATCTAGATAACTAAGTACCACAAGCAGTAATAACTTTTACTGATTATACTAAACGGTAACTACCGATTGTCATAAATTCATACGACAATCGACATTATTGTCGATAGCCTAGGTTAGTGGATCGCACAACCACATCACTAACTCGTCGCAAGACAGCGCCCGTACCACGCGGTGTATCGTTTTGTGATTTTTACATTGCTTGTCTAGTCACTTAGCGACATACTTAGGTAGTGGTTAAGAAGCAATGTATTTTACTGCAAAAATAGTACAGTCGCTGTGATATATGAAAACAAAAATAACGTAGTAAAGGCAAGAAATATTTTACGATTTGTTGTTTTTCATGATTTTCAACAAAAATAGAATAAAATACTTGAGATGATATATATTTTAAGTGGTTCTATGATTTATAAAGTCTCTAGTCTGGCTTCGACTTTTACAAGAACCCACTGAACAACGAGGCATTCTTAAATTTTGTTACGATCGCGGTCGAAAGCGCACTAGTTCGCGGGGACGGTCATTTGCCGAAACATGAGCAACGTGATCACGACTCGCGGACACTGTTTTTTATATTTGCCACTTCTCATGTTTTTTATATTTATATTTCTATCAACTCTTTTTTGAGTAAATAGATAATTGCTATATACAGGGTGGCAGGGACATCGACGCGAAACTGATACCATGGATTCAGTACATGATTCTGAACCCCCGTGCGTTGAAGTTTTTCTTCGGTTTTTTAAATAAAAATCTGCTGTTTCATACCTACACGGTGAAAAATCTAGGTATGGAACAGCTGAACACTGCACAAATTTTAACCCCTGCGTTAAAATTTGTGCAGTGTTCAGCGGTTCAGAATTATGTACTGAATCCATGGTATCAGTTTTCGCGACGATGCATGTCCCTGCCACCCCCTATTTGAAATAAATTACAAGCGTTTTGTGAACTTGTTTCATCGCGTTTCCTTTCTTTTTTCTATGCAGTCAATGACCGCGTCTTTGGCTGAGGCTACATTAGGCCGCGACGCGACCTGCGACACATGAGCGATTAATCGCTCATCTGTCGCAGTCCGCGTCGCGGCCTAATGTAGCCTAAGCCTTAGGTCTTGTCAGGCGTCTTAAGTTGATTTGTGTTGTGTTTTTTATAGGTTTCAAGTATGCAACATTCATGTGCATCCAATGGGCGGTCGACACAAGCTACATCAAGTTATTGACAGGGGATGAAGTGGCTCAGGTGAGAATGTTTTAATAAATGACACAAATGCCCGGTTTCACTTATACTAGGCGACATTTAATGCGCGCTGTTGGATTTTCAACGTTCGACTTAGCGCCGAAAGTTGTAAATCCATTGTTAGTGAAAATGGACAATAGAGTAAGAAACAAATAATAAATGTTCTATATTTATTTATTTATTATTCACTTTAAGACTGAACGGTACTGAACAATGTATAGCTGAAAAGTAGCGAAATTACCTATTTTATTTGTTTGGAAATATGTTTTTGTTATGATACTAATGACCGATGCAACTAAGTAGAAATAAAGCCTAACCTACACTGCGATTCGCATTTCTGTAACAATGGCATCTTATATAACCGCTTGACTGTTCAAATGGACATCAGATGGGCCAATTAAAATTCTATTGTGTCTCGTTAATGACAGCTGAAGGTACTACACACTGGCGATTTAAAATTGGTGCTCGTTGCAATGCTGTACACTGTATGTAAACAACGCGAATAAAAACAAAAATATTCGCAGTGCAGGCTATGCCAGGAGTATTCTGAAATAGCCGCATGGTGGTAACAAGCTGTAAAATCTACACATAAAGTTCAGTTTGCGCTACAATTTCATATTTTTGATGACTTTTCCAACAGTACAAGTCAGTCTAAAATAAACTTTATTTACACCTGCATAAAGTTGATGTTTGTTTACCTGGAAATAACATCAATTGGAAACAAGGTTATAAATAGACCATAAAGTTATTCCTTATAATTCACCTAGAAACTTAGAAGTTGCTACTCTTTCTATCGCGTAACTCTAAAGTGGGTGATAGACGTGCAAACTTATAGTACGGGTATTTTAAGTTCGCGAACTTACTCGGCTCCACCGGATGCAGCTGAATTACTAGTATTTTACATGGAACGACTGCCCATCTGACGTCCTTGGTAAGACTAGTTGTCCGGCTTCACGACACGCAACGACTGTCAAAGATCTACGATTGACAACCGGGACCAGCGGCTTATGCTTTCCGAGGCACGGAGGGGTCTCAATATGTAACGGATGGTCACCCATCTTCGAACCGAATGCGGCAAGCCAATCATTTTAGCAAACCCACATAACCTATTGTCAAGCTAGACGGCAAGGATTGTCTGAAGCGATAAATTTCATATACAAAGTAATTGAGGAGCCTCTACAACGCCACATGCGAACTACGCATCAAACACCTGACGTCACACAAATCCTGCACCGCGCAAGCTGCGCGCGATCAACATAATATAACTTCCCGAAATCAATCGTCGGGCAGTTGCCCGCCAGACACAACTCCCGTCTGGTCAGAGGATCCTCCCTTTTCAATAGAGGATGAATGAACTTTACACCCTGTTCCTCATACCTTTAAATTGGTGACCCCGAGTATGAGCGTCAACGCAGCCTTCGTGCAAATACTTTAGCGTGGCGTCATCACCATCATCACTCCCGCAAGCTTGGTGAGCTTGGCAAAGTGTAACGTTTACTCAACCTCTATATAATAATAGCCGCACGGGTCTATTGGTTAGGTTAAGCTACGCTTGCCGCGGTTGGTCCGTGAATGGTAATCATCTTACATACCAAGACCCCTCCGTGCCTCAGAAAGCACGTTAAGCCAGCAGAAGCCAGAAAGTCTGACAATCAGTCTTACCAAGGGGTATCGTGTTACCCAGTAACTTGTTTGTGGAGGTCAGATTGGCAGTCGCTCCATGTAACAATACTGGTGTTCAGCTGTATCCGGTTAGACTGGAAGCTGACCCCAACATAGTTGGAAAAAAAGGCTAGGTAGATGATGAAGTCAAGTTATAATTTGTTTCGTTCTTCGTTGCTACTGACTACATACACAGACATAAATCAATATACTTACGTACATAGTTATGTAGACTTTACAAAGTTATGTTCAATTATAGTTATCGATTTTATCAATACCGGATAACCGTTCGCCGAAGTTATTTCTGTTTGAGTAATTATTGTAATAAGCCATACGTACTGTTGACCAAGTATATTTTTTTCTCATACATGCTTGGAAATTCGAACATTATTTTGACAACCTTCTTCGAGATAAAACGAAATTGCTGTACTGGTCAAAAACAAACGAGCGCGCGGCCGGCAATCTTAGTATGAAAATCCATATCTGTCGTGTTTAGCGGCCAAATAAATTACTATGAAAACTCTTAGCTGTCGTGTTATTTAAAAATGGAACTAACTTTTTACTTCAACACATGGCAACCAAGGAGATAACTCATCAAAGATTTTATTTAAATTACGAACTGGCTTAGCCAAATGGAGCTGTTTAAAGAAGAATAGTACATTACTGTCGAGGTCAGCAATTAGGGCATTGATGGACGATCGTGAAAATGTTGGCCGAGGCGAAGCCGAGGCACATATACGTGAGTCCGTCAATGCCTGGTTGCGGCCAAGGCTTGTATAGTACTTTTCTCAAACAATGCGCGGGAATTCAAACCAAGTAAATTATTTATAAATTCCAGAATCAATGACGAACAAAGAAAATTTTTCAAGGACTCACGTATGTGTACGATCGTCCATCAATGCCCTAATTGCTGGCCGCGACAGTAATGTACTATTTTTTCTTTGGTCTGGTGGTCGCAAGCGCTACTGCTGAGCATGAGCTCCTGTTTGAAATTCCAGGGTCGAGCAAAGTGTTATTTGGTATACCCATCTGGAATTTCTCAATAGTAGCTCGTAGTCTGGATTTGTGCCCGGTTGATGGCAATAGACTCGCCCCTTATTACATGGGACTTAAACATAACTGGCGAAATGTGGGTAAACATGCGTTATGTTATCATTGTTAGTTTTGGCATACTTGAGACAGTTAAGTAAAAGAATTGATGACTTGGCATACTCAAAACGTAAAATTGTTTTAAAAGTTATTGCAAGATCTGGTTCGGCTGTATCAAGGCCGTAAAAGTGAAAGTCGATGTAGTATCAGTATCAAGAGTCCGTGGAAGCTTTTTTTTAAAGGCGAATAATTATACGCAGTTTAAAAATAATGATTCTCACTTTAAAATTTTTAGCTATAAAATTAATTGAATGAACTATAAAAATAATGGTTTCTACTATAAATATGCTTAGCTTATTACTATGTCTTAGGTTTGTCTAATTATCTAGTCACAGGCAGATTGTATGGTTCGTCATTTTGAACTGGGTGATAAAGGTTAGGTTAGAACTGTGACCAACCGGTGCAGCGGCTGGCGAGCGCTACTTTCAAATCAAATCGTTTATTGCAAACCATAATGTACAATTACAGGTGGTAAATAAAAAAATTATAGAAACAATTATGGACCCTGTCGGGCACAGCAAAGGGGTTTGAAGATTTTGGCCCTAAAATCAGCCACCATTTTGTTTTTTTTTTCAAAATCGAGGTGCACAATAAATGTCATATATTTGGATAGGGGACACTTATACAAACATAAAAGTTCATATACAATACCATCATAAAGCGTCACGTTTCTGAGATATTCAAAGATAAAAATAACAATTTTTATAACGGATTTATTTATTTATGTTGTAGTTACTTCATGGTGATTAAGTTATTTACACATGAATTAATTGAATACACCTAGTTGATAAAACATAAGATTTTTTAATCATATTCGGTATAAATAATATCATCCAAGAAGGCAGCGGGACGCTGAATAAGATTTTCTTGGTGTCACGCCCATGCCACGCACCATATAATACTTATACCATATACCACACGTCCTCATTCGGCGGAGGGTATACATATATTTTTGTCTCTTTCGCTCTTAACTAAAATATTACCTATACATGATGCAATTATGTTTTCATAGTTCAATATACTTACCTGAGGGGAAAAAAAACAAAAATATCCTTGTTTCAGGGTCCAGTTTTCTACTTATATTTCGGTGAATAACTCCGAAACCTGACGCTTTAGGATATTATGTCATATGACATTTTTTGTTTGTATAAGTGTCCTCTATCTAAATATATACGTGCGACTATTTAGATAAAGCCATTGTAAATTATCTCCCTTCTGATCACAGTGGTCAAACCGTTATTTTTGAGTCCAATACACCATTACAAAAAGTGCAGATTCAAATTAGACCAATTACATCCGGTAATTTAAATAAGTTTAATAGCACATTAATTAGCAAGTTAAGTGCTCAGGGCGTAAATATGTCCAATGGCAATATTTTGTATGATCAATTCTTTTCATTAGTGCAAACAGAGTTCAATAACTCTTTTAAGAAAAAAACTAAAACTATTAGCCCTAAGTTTTTATTCAGTGACTGGGCAACTAAAGGCATCAGGAAAAGTAGGGAAAGACTATTTGAACTGTATGGCCTTAAGCCGTATATTAACACGGAAACTTTTAATAAGTATGTTGCTACTTACTCTAAAATTTTTAAACAAATCTGCAAAGCAGCTAAAGCTTCTTTCATTAGCAACAAGGTTAAATCAGCTGACAATAAAATAAAGACAGTTTGGAAAATTATTAACAATGAAACGAACAAGAACAAAAGACATAACACGGATTACACACTGGACACTTCCCGCGGTCTCATTAGCGATAACATCGATGTTGCTCAGGAATTTGTAACTTTCTTTACCAATATTCCAATTAAAACTACAGAAACTTTAAACTCCTCCCCCTCACTTGCTATTGATTTATTAAGAGCGAATGTTTCTGCCTGTCCTGTGGAATTTAAATTTAAACATATAAACCCAGTGGTCGTTGTAAAGACTTTTAAGCAACTTAAGATCAAAATTACCGAAGATCTGTGGGGCATGTCTACTAAAGTTTGTCAATCAATTATTGAGACAATTGCACCCTATTTAGCTTTAATATTTAATTTATGTGTAGATCAAGGGGTATTCCCGGATTTAATGAAGTACAGTAAAGTTATTCCACTTTTCAAATCTGGTGACAGCAAAGATACTAATAATTATAGACCCGTATCGGTTTTGCCGGTTTTCAGCAAGGTGTTTGAAAAAGTAATGTTAAATCAAATGCTCAATCATTTTAATCGTAACAACATCCTACACGATCAACAGTATGGTTTCACCAAAGGACGTTGCACAACCGACGCCGGTGTCACCTTATTAAAACACATCTTTAACGCATGGGAAGAAGCACAGGATGCAATAGGCATCTTTTGCGACCTTTCCAAGGCATTTGATTGCGTGAATCACGAAACACTGCTCTTAAAACTTGAGCATTACGGATTGGGTAAACTTGCGCTTAGCTTAATAAAATCATATTTGAATGATAGACTGCAGCAAGTTCAAATAAACGGTGTAAATTCATTGGGTTTAAAAGTCAAAATGGGTGTACCACAGGGCTCGATATTGGGTCCATTCCTCTTTTTAGTATATATAAATGATTTACCTCATTTACTGCAAAACCGACCACAAATGGTGTTATTTGCCGATGACACATCACTTATTTTTAAAGTTAACAGACATGCACAGGAGCTTGACGACGTAAATAACGCTATGCTTAAGGTCCATAACTGGTTTACTGAAAATAATTTGGTATTAAATGAGAAGAAAACTAAATGCATAAGATTCGCGTTACCGAATGTTAGAAGTAGTGAATGTCACGTTGTATTGAATAAGGAGACACTAGAATTCGTCGAAAAGACGGTTTTCCTAGGGATCACGCTTGACTCAAAACTACAGTGGGGTCCTCACTTAACATCACTTGCAGGGCGGCTAAGTTCAGCCGCTTACGCTGTTTGGAAAATCCGCCAACTAACAGACGTGGATACCGCGAGACTGGTCTATTTTAGTTACTTTCATAGCATCATGTCTTACGGTATTTTGCTGTGGGGACGGGCTGCAGATATTGAGTCTGTCTTTATTCTGCAAAAGAGGGCTGTCAGAGCCATCTATAACCTCCGCAGACGCGAATCTCTAAGGGAACTGTTTAAGAAAATTAACATCATGACGGTACCTTGTCAGTATATATATGAAAACATTATGTATGTTCGAAAAAATCTACATCTTTTTCGTAAGATAAGTGACAGGCATAATTTTAACACTAGAAATAGGAACAAATTAGATCAACCACGTTTTAGATTGTCTAAAGTACACACTTCTTTTATGGGGTACTGTGTAAAATGTTATAATAAAATACCACTCGATATTCTTCAACTTAATGAGAAGAAATTTAAAACATGCATTAAACGCACACTATGTAGACAAGCATATTATAAGTTAGATGATTATATCCTAGATAAAAATGCTTGGCTTAATGCTGGTCCTGCTCCACAGCCACTTGGGCTCACTAGTTGAAATTATTGTATTTGGAAGAGTTGCTACCCCTTTTCTTATTTTTTTATTTTTATTTATATTATTTTTCTGACATTACGAACATCATGTTTATTTTATTTTTATTTTTTATTAACCAATTTTGTATTGTTGAATATTCCAATATTTGATAATGATTATCTTTCTTTTTGATAGTATAATATATATATAGATATATTTCTTTTTGATAGTATAATACATTGCAAACTATAGTTTTGTATAATTTAGAAGCATTTTTTCAGTTTTTGTAAATGTGAGTACCATGGGGCTGTTTATTCTGTTATTATATTATGTTTTATGTTGACTTGAAAGAGCATGGCAGTTGAGACTTTGTCATGCTTACTTTAATGTCTCGCCGATGGTGGCGAGTGTGTTGGATCATTCGGTTCCCTACAAAATGGTTGAGCTGGATGGTGCTGATCCACGCGTCATGTTCGTGAACGGGCGCCGTCGGTTGAGACTGGTCATCTCTTTTCTGCCAAGGCTTATTTTAAATCTTATACTTTGAATTGTCTCTATTTCTTTTTTTTCACATTGTTCTCACATATAGAAGCAACAAGAATAATGTACCCAGGATTTTGTAATGTCTTTATTTAAAAGAGTGTCCTGGGAGTTTCTTGCCCGTTCTTCTCCACAGAGATCTACTTTTTGGAATGGGCGACTAGCTTCAACTTTCTGACTAACTGACTGACTCTTTGACAATTCAAAAGTGCCTGTAAATGGTTTAATTGAAATAAATGCTTTGAGTTTTTTTTTTTTTTTTTTATAACTTTCGATTTTCACCGCGATTCTAAAAAAAAAACAAAATGGCAGCATCACGTTAGGGCCACCCTCCATACAAAAATCTTCTAACCCCTTTATAAATAGGTTGAGAGAGGAAGAGCGCTTTATTAATTTTCATGAATTATTTATATCCTATTAGCTATGTATTTATATTTTCATTCATTCGATTATTCTATAATATTTTATATGCAGGTCTATCTGTTCATTTACTATTTATTTAATTATATTTAATATTGCTTATTTGTTTACTCACTTAAAATTTTGTTTATTATTATTAAAGTAGTATAATTATTAAGGTGTAAGGTTAACCGTGTAATAAGAAGCAAAACAAAGGTTATAGACATAACGTGCAAAGTTAGAAGGCTTAAATGGCGATGGGCGGGGCATATGGTAAGAGGAAAAGAGAAATGGAGCAAAATTGTGACACGATGGTATCCTAGAGAAGGTAAAAGGAAAAGAGGTAGACCACAAAAAAGATGGGATGACGACATAAGACAAGTGGCAGGCGTCACATGGAACAGAGTGGCTCAAGAAAGACACGAGTGGAAAAGGTTGGAGGAGGCCTTTGTCGACTGGCAAACAGATCTACAGAAATTAAGTAAAATTCAAATAAGAGACTAGATTAAGGTTTACATTAAGTTTTTTTTTAATGTTTTTTAATCATATAATTGTAATATGGATCTGAATAAAAGGCTATTACTATTACTATTACTATTACTATAATTATTAAGGATTATAGTATCATTTATTTATATTATTTTACTTATTAAAAGTACTTATTAAAATATATCTGTTATTCATTTCAATAAGTTGCTAGCAGAAAGAATGATGCGTAATTTTGGCCGGCGAACCAATAAAAACCACTTGTACCTCAAATGAAAGCTTATATCATAAGCATCAATTTTCATTATGGGCAGAAGGCTGTGAAATACCGGGTTAAAGAGATATCGGACCTGCAAGTACCATGTAAACGTATTAGCTTATGACGCTAATGTTCACTGAAGGTCTCAATAATATTAATTATAGACTCATAACATTATAATTTTGGTAAATAAATAAACAAAAAACAGGACTAGTGTCCAGGACCTGATGGTGGAACTGGAATTTGTCCATAGGAACTCCTCAATCAAACGTGATAGCACCATCGTGTTTGGACTCATTGGTTATGTATTGACAAGTGCTATTACACTAGATAGTGTCCAGGGCCTGATGATGGACCTGCAAGGTGGCCATAGGAACTCCTTAACCAAACAAGATAGCACCATCGTGTTTGGACTTATTGCCTACGTATTGACAAGTGATATTACACTAGGTGGTGTCCAGGGTCTGGAGAACAACATAACAGAGATGCTTTAGTGCATCACTGTTGTACATGTCTGACCGTGCAACGCACAATCGGCACTTGTACTCACATTATTTCAATAATATGGTATTTAGGCATTGGACGTCATGACGTATTTATTGTCTCCTGCATTTTACTTAGAAGATATCATTGTTGATGAAGAATAAATGAAAACCACCTCTGACCAGTGACAAGACGCCATAGCGGTCATCAGTGGTCATTATTACACACATGCCAGGCATGTGTGTAGTAGCCATAATAAATGTTAAGCTGGAGCAATAAATCGCTCATGCCTTCCTAAGCCTAAATACTATACGGAAATGATATGGGCACAGCTCCCGACTCTTCTTCTACCAATCATACAAGTACCTACAATAGTGCTGAATTATTGCATTTCTGCCGATTTGGTCTCTGTCAATTAAAATATAGGAATAATAATATATGCGAGCCCCTCACATGCCGCGACTGTATCTGCACTCGTAGCAACCACACATTATTTTGCAAAATATCGCATTCTTTTAAATCATAATAATGCAGATACTATCCCTAAACATTTCAATCAAATAAATGCTATCGCGAAAATATTCTGCGACATAATGATTTTGTTAGCTTCATAATTATCGTATGTTCCTAAGGCTACCTGTCTACTGGAGCGAAGAAGAGAGGAGAGGAGCGGAGCTGTGCTAATATTAACCAATAAAATCTAAACTCCGTTGCGGAATTAAGCTGATTTTTTATTTTTTTATTAGATTCTATTGGTTAATATCCGCACAGATCAGCTCCTCTCCTCTCTTCTCTGCTCCAGTGGACAGGCAGCCTCATGCGTGCAATATTCTAGTCTTCAGTCAGACAAGGAAAGTCACTCGAGAACACAGGTATGATTCCATTCTTGTAAAACTTCGACGTTGTTTGTTAAGGTTTTTCATTTCGATGTAATCATATAAACGATTGGGAGTATTCTTGTTTTCATTAATAAACTCATGATATCTAGAACTAACCTATGATCTTAAAAAACGGGATGAAAAGTATTGAACAGCTTGCACCAATTTTAAAATCGTGAAATATATCGGGAAGAGCTCTATTAAAATATGTTTGTCGAAGTAGTATTGTTTCATTTTGCATAACGAACAATCCCTTGCATGATTGTTGCATCGGATGTAGTCGCAGCTAAAGGGCCAATAACGTCTAATATACTCGTTTAACCGTCAGTACATACCATCATGAATGGTTTGAATAAAATCTCATATTTGTGCGTTCACTACTTTCACCAGTACGAAGTTTTGATAAATATATACCAAGGACGTCTTCGGACGATTACTTTCTGCTATAGTTGTCTGATTTAATATTATATTAAACTCCTCATATTTAAGACTCACCCAAAAATATAAATCATCGTCGTCTACGTGTGTCATCATATCAAAATCAAACCGGGGTGACTTGCTGGTTGCTTGCCCTCTTTAAAAATATACATAAATGTCTGTTAACTGAGCACAGTTAAAATCGTGATACGTTTGAATTTTATTAATTCATTAATTCCAGTCGTTGCTTTCCAAATGCTGCTGTCACATTATGGCTACTTCGGGCACATATAAACTATACTCGCAAAAAAAACAGCGATCTGTATCACTTGTATAATTCGCTGTTCCTGCGCCCGCGCCTGTACACCTTCACATGGCTGTTGTTGTTGTTGTTATTTTTATCATCTTTTAATGTGATGACTGTTATAACCTTATTAAATGTTTAATTGTATTAAGTTTTATTTTGATGCAGTCCATGTCATAATTGTGTTAACCACCTAAGGGTACATATCAAAATGATAATTTTTGGCCGAAAAAGGCAGCACATAGACCTAGCATAAACCTATTATGCTATAGATTTATTTTTCACAAAGAAATCGTCATAAAACATTGTAACGATTTTTGTCCTCGACTGTACAAACCCGGTTGCTTTTAGAGATCAAACATTTTGCTATAGTAATTGCCGGCTATAAGCAATAAGATGACATGCATTAGAACTCTATTGGTCATCAGGCCAGGCTTCATAGAAAAATGCCCATCATTCTTTGATTCATGTTTATTAAAGTAATAATTATAGATGTATTTGTATTTATTTTAAAGTCCTGATATACAATTTTAAAGCTGTTTTCATCAAATTTAAAGTGCTATTAAATACATCACTTTTTTAAATATTCCGACCTAAACCTAAATCCATCATATTCAAATTCAACATATTTTATTTCACATAAACCTACATGTGCACTTATATGCATCATCATAACCTAGGTGCACGGTTCCAAAATAGTAATTGGTCAACAAATCGAAGCATTGAGTTTACAAGGCCTACAACCATTGATGTATTAAAATACTGAATGTTCTGATAGTTACGAAATAGAAAAGAATCTATATGTATAATAAAAAAATTTGAAAACAATAAATAAAAAAAAAAAAATCTATGATAACCAAATGTCAACTGTAACAAATCTGGATGGACATCATGTCCACAAAAGCCGAAACGAAAACGAAAGGCGTAATGTATGTATCTCCTCCATTATTATTGCTAAAGTATTTCGGTACAGTACATTACAAATGCCCCCAGAACAAAGACCTTTCAATGTTCAATCATGACAAAAAACAATGTCTATTGTATTCAACAGGAAACGGTCACAAAGTGAGCCATAGGCATGACAAATCACCATGCAATTATCTTATCACCGGCAGATGAATGCCTGATAGCATAGTCTACCTCTACATAACATACATAATCAGTCTATTAATGTTCCCACTTCTGGGATACCCTAGCCTCCTCTTTGTGAGAGAGAGTGGGCTGTAATCTATCACGCGGGCCCAGTACGGGTTGGTAGATGTCACAAGTCTTCGAATATTTGGTTCTAAGACATGCCGTTTTCATAACGATGTTTTCCTTCACCGTTTGCGATAGCACAGTTTTCCCTTAGTAAGAAATGAAGGGAAAAACGTATTCTTACGGAATATAATTTCACATTTAGCCCAAAAATATATGGACGGTGAATGATGTCCGTTCTCGTAATGGAAAAAAAACCACTTTGCCCGACCCTTATCGGACCCACGTTCCCTTGTTAGGCAGTCAGCCCCACTTTAGACCACTAGCACCACTCACTAGTTCATCGAGGCAGTTTTCATGAACAATTGCTTAAATCCCACAATGGAATTTAGCTCTCGCGACGTGAAACTCAAAGTGATTTTGCAACTGTATTTTGCCACTACAAAGTTACGACATTGAGTAACATTTGAAACATTTGAAACAGTGCAATCAGTTAAAGGGGATGCGCTAAGGTGGCCCGCGAAATTCAAATTTTCTTTCGGTTTCTGCAATTTACAGCTCAGTGTCAGGTTGTATGTTGATAAAAATATGATTCGCGACCGTAACAAATATGGCTTTACAGAATTATAATCATAATTAGCAATACAACTCCTTAAGTTAGCAAAGGTGTCAAATGTCATGATTTCATGAATTAGTCATTCAATACAGTTACATGAACTTAGAGAGTTGTATTGATGACTTTTATGATTATCTAATATATAAAATTCTCGTGTCACGGTGTTTGTTGCCAAACTCCTCCGAAACGGCTTGACCGATTTTTATGACATTTTTTGTGTACATTATGTAGGTATGAGAATAGGATGTAAACTATTTTTCGTACCCCTAAGTGATAAGGGTGGTCCACACCAAGTTTTTTTTTTTTCTTTTTTTGGACAATTTTTTTATTGTAATTTTTTTATGATTTGGCATAAAAAAATACACACAACCCTAAATTTTCAACCTTCTACCACCAACCCCTATTTTTTAATAGCGATATTAGTACTTTAATAATTTTCTACTCTTGGCGGTCGATAATTTTATTGATCAGTTATTCCCGTCAGGCGTCTACCAGTGTCACTTCTCATCCCGTAAATAGCACAGAGTAAGGATGAGAACGAAGCCGGTCTCCTGTCGTTCTCTCACAATAAGCTTTCTCTCTCTCACTCACTAAAGTTTAGGGCCTAAAATGAATCCCTATTTGAACACGCGTGAACGGCTGGACCGAATTCACTAATTCTTTTTTCGTTATTGTAAGGAGAAGGTTCGTAGGATAGGTAGGTGAAGGTAGGGTGTAAGGTAGGTAGGTAGGTATGTAGGTAGGTAGGGTAGGTAGGTAGGGCAGGGTAGGTAGATAGGAAGATAGGGGAAGGTAGGTAGGTAGGGTAGATAGGTAGGTAGGGTAGGTAGGTAGGTCGGGCAGTGTAGGGTAGATAGGTAGGTAGGGTAGGTACGTAGGTCGGGCAGTGTAGGGTAGATAGGTAGGTAGGTCGGGCCGGGAAGGGTTTGTAGATAGGGCAGGGTAGGTAGATAGGAAGGTAGGTAGGTAGGGTAGGTAGGTAGTTCGGGCAGGGTAGGGTAGGGAGGTAGGGCAGGGTAGGTAGGTAGGTCGGGCAGTGTAGGGTAGGTAGTTAGGGCAGGTTGGGTAGGTAGGTCGGGCAGTGTAGGGTAGGTAGGTAGGGCAGAGTAGGTAGGTGCGCCGTAGATAAGTACTTACTGCTACCCGTGCGAAGCCGGGGTGGGCAGCTTGTAATTCTATAAATAAACATTTGATACGACCGTGAATCATATTTAGATTAACATACAACCTGATACTGACCTGCAAATTGCAAAAAACTTAAGAAAATTTTAATTTCGCGGGCTACCTTGGTGCATCCCCCTTAAGAGCGTGCATTCTGAAAGTACGCAACGTCGCAAATAGCTGTCACATAATTATTTCGGTATTTTCATTAATTTGGCAATATTACTGTATGGAAATAAGATAAGTGTCTAACTAGAATATGAATAATAAATTGCAATTTTAACATTGAATTTGATGTTGTACTCGTTTTAGGTGTAAAAACGGCATTTGGAAAGTTTCCAAATACTTTTTTTACATCGAAAACTAAATAATCGGTGTTACGATATTATCGTAATTATTGCATTTCATGATCAATATTCTAGTTCGCTAGTTAGCCACATTTCTTATTTCCATACAGTATTATTTCAAAATTAATCAAAACAAGTAAATATTTGACAGCTATTTACGACGTTGCCAACTTTTAGGATGCACGTTCTTAATATAAAATGTAGAGAAACTGCACTCTTATTTCGTAGCACACAATCAATCACAATCTGTTTAATTTTGACAGTTCCACAACATTCATTGCGTGGGGGCTCGTGGCTAAGCGGCTAAGTAATAACAGCCGCACGGGTCAATCGATCAGGGTGCATTTCGTATTGTTTTTCGGCACTTAGACACAATGCAGTACTTGTATGTCGGTTTTTGTATTGTTCTCTAGAAGGAGAGGGTGGTTCCATGATAATGTATTAGTCGAAAATAGAAAACACTGTAGAATTGCAGCAGAGTTCAATACTTCTTCAACCTAAAACTTGAAACTTGTTTGTTAGTGGTCATAAAGACTGTGAATCTGGAGGGCATTAAATAGCCCGGGTCGGTAGGCTATTTTTAACATTTTTTAAAAGTATTTTTGATTACATTTTTGGCGTTTAATTTTTTTTTACTATCATGTGGCGACGTAAACTAACGAATAAAAAAACATGAGGGGTAGTCTTTGGAGACTGCCGATGAAAGTGAAACTAAGTAACGCCATCTAACGAAAATGGCAGGAATTTATGTGGCTTGCTGTCAGTACAAGAACGAAAGCTGTAGCTCCATTAAGACAATTCCAAAAAAATAAAACAGAGTGCGCTGTCAACAAATTATATTCTCCCTCCATCTTACGACTTTTCGATCAGGTCACGTGTCCTAACGCCGACACCTGACGCGAGTTTAACATTTTTTACCCATCCCAAAAAAACTTATACTTATTTACTTGTAACTTGTATATTTTTTTATTATACACTTCAAAAATAAAAAATAATACATGCATATTCCCTATTGCTAAATTTTATGTAGTTTCCCGTGAACGTGTACGCGTTTGATTCTTGTTGTTTTTATAATCAAACAATCGTTTGCTCCGCGCAGGCGCTGGCCCTCCAAGAGTTCCCGTACTACTACAGACCTATGGACGCGATCACGGTGACCATCTGCAAGCTCCTCATGGCGTTGTGCTGGCTCTCCTTGCTACTAACCTTCGTGTTCCTCATGGGTCGTGTGCTCCAGGAACGAGCCTCTGGAATTCAAGTGAGTGTCAGCATCTGCCTACCATATAAGGTTGACTTCCAGTCTAAGCGCATCCTGCTGTATATCAGAATTTTTTATGGAGCGACTCAAATTTGACCTTCAAAACGCAGTTACTGGGTAAAATGATACCCCTTGGTTAGACTGCATTATAGGTAAGTTTAATTACAGGATAGCAGGGACATCGACGCGAAGCCGGTTACCATGGATTCAGTACATGGTTCTGAACCCTCTTGCGTTGAAATTTTTCGTCGATTATAAAAAAAAAACAGCTGTTTCATAGAAAAGTGCAATACCTACGCGGTCAAAATGTATGGAAAAGCTGATTTTTTTTTTAATAACCGACGAAATATTTCAATGCAGGGGGTTAGAATCATGTACTGAGTCTATGGTAGCAGGCTTCGCGTCGATGTCCCGGACACCCCGTATACTGATACGCTTTCAGCTTGAATTTAGGAGTTCAGTTAAGGCTCCGGCAGACACGACGCAACTCTGGTGGAACGATTTCTTTGAAAACTTTATAGAAATTGTTTTACCGGTGTCGTGTCGCGCCTGTTCGCTGAGCCTTTACTGAATTTGAACTGATTAAAAGAGAAAGTGTTTTTATTAACTGTTTATTTATGATATGTTAAGTTAATCTAAATGTCAGATTGAGGAATGGGGTCATAATAAATTAAGACAACGTTTTGGTTAAAAAAACGATGTACGGAGTGGCTAAAATTGAAAACGGTGTTGTTTGAATCATAGATGGTTCGGATCGATCAAGTATTGTGATGATGAATGACAGATTGTGTTTTTTGTCGATCACCATTTTCACGTCGATTGATGGAATGAGGGTTTTCTGAAATGACGTCTACTAGGTGGCAGCACTGAGACGTCAGGTCCGCGCATCTGGCAAAAGTGTCAAAGCGCCTACATTTTCTTTAGTCGTGACTGAATGATGAACGTCGAAATGGAAGACCTCTTGTCAAAGTGGCGCCAACTGGTGACGAGAATTTTCATGAAAACCCTCACTTATGAAGCCATGGAGTCTGTTTTCAAAATGTTTACCGACCGAGGGTCGGTCATTCATCAATCGGTATGGATGATCGATAATCTTTTGAGACGGTCAATATCGACATCAATCGACCGCAATCTAGTTGTAGTTTTACACACAATTAAAACCAATTCTTTTCACAGGAGCTGATGAAAATGTTAGGGGTGTCCCCGAAACTTCTAGGGCTGTCTCATTTTCTGAACGTGCTGCCATGCGCACTTATCTTTTCCATCGGAGGCACCATACTCTTGAAGGCGACCTCCAACCCTCTGATACAGCACTCTTCCGGGTTCCTCATATTCCTGATGCTGCTGCTGTACTTCAATACGGTTGTCTCCTTCGCTTTCGCCTGCAGTTACATTCCGGCAGGGAGTAAGTATTTTTACCCGACAGTAACGTTCTTATTAGATTAGTTTTAAGTCGTTTTTACTAATACTATATTAATTAATGGTGTGAAATTCAATTTGTGGTTCGAAATAAAGTTTTATACTTACCTATATTATTATTGAAAAACTCGACTGCAACCATAAAGTTAAAAAAGCTGTTGATCAATGTGATATTGAACTAAAATAACTGCATCAGAATGCTTGAAAATTGATGACGTTTGAACTTTTCTGTTGTAAACGGGATTTTGAATAAATATAGAATAGAATAAGTATACGGTACAAAATTACGATCTTAATAATATATTACTTATTTTATTTATATTTTGCATTATTTTGTAACGGTGAAGGTTTTACATCGTGAGAGAACCGGCATGTCGTAGAACCAAAAATTCGAAGACGTCATATCTACCAACTCACACTGAGCACGCGTGGTGACAGCCCACTCCCTCTCACAGAGAGGAGGCCTGTGTCCCAGCAGCGGCGACAGAGAACTGCAATTTATAATTATTGATGTATTATGTTTCATATTATTGTGTCTAGCTGTGATTTTATCAAGGGAAGTGACAACTGACTGACTATACTTGCTGACGGTGTAGCCGTTAAGACGCTAAGATACTAACCTCCGACTTTAACAACACCAGACTTTTCTATAAGATGTTCACAAAACCCTGTCTACAGCTACAGTATTATAGAGAATCACAGTGACTTAAAATTAAGTTACATTTCAGAATTCAACCCTATCTTATTCACTGTTTTGTCCTCACAGCGCAATACGCGGCAAGCCTGTCTGTCCTGGCGTATATATTTCTCTGGATACCTACGCGAGTAGCCATGGACTACAATCTACCGTTCATGGGCACACTTTTGACCGGCTTCTTTCCACATATGCCCATGTACTGGTTTTGGACAGAAGTAGGCGTGCTTGAGATGTATGGTCAGTATACTTATATAAAGTACTCCCGGAATACTAAATCGAGCCTCCATACATGTTCAAGTCAAAGAAAAAGTTTTGATGCAGATTTGAAGCCGACATACTGGCCATCACTTTGATGTCATCATTGTTCCAAATTCACAACCATTTAAAAAGTTATAGAACTTTATACAAAATAAAGCAGGGCGGCTCGATTTAATAGTCCGGGAGTTTATACTAATATAATTATTTAATATAATTAAATAAATTCTTTATTTCATCAAAAGTTTTTCTACAATAGCCTTACATTTATACAAATACTAGCTTTTGCTCGCAGCTTCGCCCACGTGGTGGTCGGAAATTATTCCACGGGAACGTACTATCGGGATAAAAAGTATCCTTTGTCCTAACCTGGGTCATGGTTTACACATTTACCAAATTTCATCCATTTTCGTTCAGCCGTTTTAACGTGAAAGCGTAACAAACAAACAATTTTTATATTTGAATATTTAAACATTAAAAAATATTTGTAGTAACTTGGAACATTTTAAGTATTAAATGGTGTTTTTTTTTGTTATTGTGACTACCGTATTTCAAGATGGAAAATAGTATGTGTATGAATAGTATTGGGTGCTTTTGGGAAGTACACCAGTGTGGCTACCATGAGTTTCATTTAACCTTCTCGATCAAACGCATCGAGCGCGTTCGGCGTTCCGATTGGCCCTTCACCGATGAAGGCCGGCCGGCTGCCAATCGGAGCGCCAAACGCGGTCGATGCGTTTGATCGAGATGGTAAAATGAAACTCATGGTAGCCACACAGATGATTTATATTGATAGGCTTGTTGTTAGTTATTACCAATTTCCAATATGGCCAATTAACCAATGTTCAACTAACCTAGCAAGGAATCCTGATTATAAGGAAGACATCGATAGATTTTAATGTTGGCATGACAACAAAATTATCCATAAAGCGTATAAATAGTGCATTCTTATTACTGTCGTTAACGATAAGCTCCTTAAATCAGTTAATTACCTATACAAATACAATTAGGCACTGTCTCCAAAGTCAAGAATAATATTCTCGAGTTTCAAGGGATAGGAGTTTTTTTTCTCCAAAATGTATTAATATCATACCATAGTCAACGTACAGACGCCAGCACATCAACCTACTCCAATCTGTCAAATTTTCCCAATCAACATTGAACCTTATTCTTAAGCAATAAAGTTGAAAATCTATTAGAGAAATTTGACAGATTGTAGTAACTTGATGTGCTGGCGTCTGTACAATATTACAACATCAAATAAACGATTGAACAAAATCTTAGGTACTACTAATGGGATATATTTTTTTAGACCGCACAAGGTCTATTATAAGCTGTTTCAAGGTTAACCATTATTCACCGGACATCCTGTATATTATAGAAATAGAAACGCCATAATCTGGTGAATATAGTCACACCATTACTACCGTCCCAGGTACTGCGTTTAGATATTGCAAGTAATTGCGTTATACCTAATAAGATTTAAAAAAAAAAAACATCTTTTCTTGTTTGTGCAGTTTAATAAAAAAAAGTCAATGCAAAGTAAAGCCCTGTAATGTACTTACATCAGAACTGCCATTCTTCTTTGGCACACGGATAGACCATACCTGGGTTAGGACAAAAATAAATAAAATAAGCCTTTACTGCTGCTTATAAATTGTTTTTAAAGGATTTTTCTATTAAATTATATAAATAATTTTCTTTAAATGTCGACGTTCGGTGCACTCTTTTTAAATAGCTTGTCCTTGGACAAAGGCCTCCTCTGCAGCTTTCCATACCTCTCTGTCTCTCGCCCTCTGAATCCACTCTGAAGACCAGCTATTCTTTTGATGTTGTCTTTCCAACGTTTCGTCCTTTGTTCCGTTGTCCATGTTATTAATTTGGTATTAATCATAAAAAAACAACGGTTTGCCTTCCGGGAGTGCCGGCAGAAGTGAAAACTTGAACATTAACGTTGTGCATTTTTGAATATTTTGGAATGTTTAGGGAATAATTTCGCACGAACTGCTTTGTTTATCAGTATAAAAGTACTATCATTTATGTGGTTAAATACAATATTCATTAGTCGTAGTAGTTATTTATTTATTTTCAAAATATAGTCTAACAAAAATAAACAATTGATTTCCCATCAATATGGGTAAAATTTCTTACCTTGGCATGGGCAATATTTACGTAATGTCAAAGACTATTTATTTTGATATTTACATTGTCGGTTGCTAGGCAACGGATCTTACGGTCACGTCCTGACGAGATTTTAACATTTTTTACCCATCCCAAAAAAAGTGCACAACGCCGCTAAAGAAGTTTTCACTTCAAAAAAGGTGCATAATAACTAAATAAGATGTAAATAAATTTCCTTACAGACGAAGGAACGTCCTTCAGCAACATGATGAAGTCACACGCTGCAAACAGCTGCTCTGTCCTCCTCAGTTACATCTTCATGTTGCTTCAAGCCACCATCGGATATTTCCTGACGTGGTACCTCTCCCACGTAAGACCAGGCCAGTATGGTCAGGCCTTACCCTGGAACTTCCTCTTCAAGGTATGTGGGGTGTACGAAGGAGAAGCGAAGAGAGAGATCTGTTTCGTTTTGATACTAAATGAGAATATCTCATACAGTAGTAAATTGTTAGACCCGCGCCCGATACAAAGTGTCTATATCCGAAAGATTTTGAAGGAATATCATGGATTATTTATTACTTCACATGATTAAAAAAAGTCATAAATAACGTATTGAATTCAAAATGAATGGAATTGGGATTGTCTTACGTTATTACCTCGCCGGTGTCGAACAATTAACCATCGTGACGAACGCTTTCTATGAGGACACACGGAAACAGTTAGCAAGGTTCGCCGGACGTACATGTAAAGCGTTCACGAAAGCAATTCAGAGAATGTGTTTCTATATAGCTGGCCCCCCTGAGCTACAGCAACGAAACCAATATAGACTGTTAGCTTATTGAATGTACTTGTCTAATCGAACGAAAATTTTCAATGTACCTCGACCGCTAAGTCAGAAATGGCATTTAATCTCGGTTTCTACCCAGCGAGCCCCTTCGTTATTCTTTTACTTAGAGACTTGAAATTTTTATTGGAGATACTCCTTCCAATGTACTTTTCAAATTATTCATTTATTTTCAAAAACCTTGGATACTATAGCAGAAATTACATTCGTAAGTATTTTTCTATCCAGCGGGCCCCTTTTTATCCTTAATATTTACAAGTGAAAATCGCACACCATATTATAGCATTTTCAATGTACTTCCAGGGATTAATGCGTTTTTTGTGATAAACAACATATTTAACGGTAAAAAAGGATCTGCTAAGTTTACTAGTTTTGTCCAAAAAGTAAGGTCAACATAACAAGTTTCGTTTGTAGGGTAAGTAAATAATAATGCGCACAGAATATATTTTGACATGGGTAATATTTTTTCAAATGAATAATAAAAACTATTGTTTCACATAAATTACGCAATGCGCCTATGCGGTATGATTTTGCTTTTTTTTATTAGATGAGTTTTTACGTTAGTATCCAGATCGTCATGACATTCCCAACTGCCATTTTGACGTAAACAGGCTTTGTAATGGCCAATGTCGCTTATACATACCAGGACAGTATTGAATTACAGATATTAATTTGTACGTTTCTTTTTGATTCAGAAATAAATGTTTAGGAACATCCGATAAATCAATTGCATGAATGCCATTAACATCGAAAGCTACCATATTTTGTACTTCGTATAAAAAGTTTCGAATAATGAAATTAATGTTAACTTGTTGAGATAAGCAAATCATTTTATGAATTGATGTTTATTTTATTTTAATAAACCCAGAATTCTCAAAAAGTTTTGCAATATGCATTAAGGCATAAGGCTAAATAAAAAAAAAAAGAATGTCATTACATAGGCGTAACAAAAAAAAAAAATACAAACAAAAGATTGTAGTTCAAAAATATCGAACGCTTCTGGAGAATGCCGCGGCGTAAAACTATTTTTTTTTTTCTCAAACATACTTGGAAATTCGAACATTATTTTGACAACCTTCTTCGAGATAAATCGAAATTGCTGTAGGCAAAAACAAGCGACCGCCCAGTCTTAGTATGAAAATACACAATCTGTCGTGTTTAGCAGCCAAATAAATTACTATAAAAGCTCATATCTGTCGTGTTATTTGAAAATGGAACTAACTTTTTATTTCAACACATGGCAACCAAGAAGGTAACTTATCAAAGATTTTATTTAAATTTCGAACTGGCTTAGCAAATAGAGCTGTGAAGAAACAAACGACGCGTGAAAAATTATCTTTGTTCGTTTTTTAATCTGGAATTTATAAATAACTAGCTTCTGCCCGCGACTTCGTCCGCGTGGAATAGTTACTTTGGGCTAACGCTAACTTTAACCCACGACTTCTTAAAAAAAAAACCCCCGGTTTTGAAACATTCTTCATTGTTGCTCCGCTCCTTTTGGTTTTAGCATGATATTATAATATTAGCCTATATAGCCTTCCTTGACAAATGGGTTATCTAACAATAATCAAATGAGCCCAGTAGTTCCTGAGATTACCGCGTTCAAGTAAACAAACAAACAAACTCTTCAGCTTAGATTTACTTGGTTTGAATTTCCGCGCATATGTTAATATAGGCATCACTCATGCTGGAACAGTGTGTGGTCATGATGGTTGCACTGGTATTCGAAACTTTTTATACGAAGTACAAAATATGGTAGCTTTCGATGTTAATGGCATTCATGCAATTGATTTATCGGATGTTCCTAAACATTTATTTCTGAATCAAAAAGAAACGTACAAATTAATATCTGTAATTCAATACTGTCCTGGTATGTATAAGCGACATTGGCCATTACAAAGCCTGTTTACGTCAAAATGGCAGTTGGGAATGTCATGACGATCTGGATACTAACGTAAAAACTCATCTAATAAAAAAAAGCAAAATCATACCGCATAGGCGCATTGCGTAATTTATGTGAAACAATAGTTTTTATTATTCATTTGAAAAAATATTACCCATGTCAAAATATATTCTGTGCGCATTATTATTTACTTACCCTACAAACGAAACTTGTTATGTTGACCTTACTTTTTGGACAAAACTAGTAAACTTAGCAGATCCTTTTTTACCGTTAAATATGTTGTTTATCACAAAAAACGCATTAATCCCTGGAAGTACATTGAAAATGCTATAATATGGTGTGCGATTTTCACTTGTAAATATTAAGGATAAAAAGGGGCCCGCTGGATAGAAAAATACTTACGAATGTAATTTCTGCTATAGTATCCAAGGTTTTTGAAAATAAATGAATAATTTGAAAAGTACATTGGAAGGAGTATCTCCAATAAAAATTTCAAGTCTCTAAGTAAAAGAATAACGAAGGGGCTCGCTGGGTAGAAACCGAGATTAAATGGCATTTCTGACTTAGCGGTGGAGGTACATTGAAAATTTTCGTTCGATTAGACAAGTACATTCAATAAGCTAACAGTCTATATCGGTTTCGTTGCTGTAGCTCAGAGGGGCCAGCTAGATAGAAACACATATTCAGAGATATATTTTTAGAATTTTGATGTTCTGTCTGACGTAAAAGGTCACGTATTTCAGTGCAAAAAAAAAACATATTTTAGACTTGCTTCCCTACTAAAATGAGCTACTCGTACACTCTGTTGCTTCATTAAGCTTGGGGTTTCTAAGAAACTGATGCCGTCTCTAGTCCTCTATATGTTCATCCACCAGTGGCTTCGCCCTCGAAATATCTTTATCAATTATAGCCTATGTTGCTCAGTGATAATATAGCATTCTACTGGTGAAAGAATTTTTTAAATCGGTTCAGTAGTTTTTGAGTTTATTCGTTACAAACATAAATACAAATCTTTTCTCTATGTAACCTATGTGTAGATAGAGATGTGTGTAGTTTTATGACACCGTCATGTCAAAACACCCACCGGTAATAATTACGGATGTTCATGACTACCATAATTTTGCGGCCGCTTTATGACGGCACCGCTTTCTTAGGAAACCCAAACTTTACAGTATCCAGCCGTTAATATCGCAAATTGAGTTTCAGCAAAAGATCGGCTTTATGGAGTAAGGAAAGGTTTGTTGGTGATATAGGTAAGTTAGAGACATTTTTTTTTTTAATACATAAAGTCACCGGCACGCGCACAGTCACGAGACAGGGCCAACCGCTTGCGCTGTCTCGTGAGTGAAGCTGTTTGCGCTGTCTCGTGACTGTGCGCGTGGCGTGCCGGTGATTTTAGGATAAAATAAAAATGTCACCAACAAAATTTTCCATATCCTATAGCATCGTCTCTGTCACTAAGAGTAAGTTTTATTCGGTTTTTCCATCTGGGATTTCTCAGTAGCAGCCTGGAATCTGGGTTAGTGCCCGGTTGATAGCAATAAGCTCGCGCCCTATTACATGGGACATAAGAGCGTTTATCCTAAAAGTTGGCAACGTCGCAAATAGCTGCCAAATATTTACCTGTTATGATTAATTTGGCAATATTAGTCTATGGAAATAACAAATGTGGCTAACTAGCGAACTAAAATATTACTATTAAATTGCAATTTTATTATAACTGTGAATTTGTTGTTGTAACCGTTTTAGGTGTAAAAAAGGCATTTGGAAGTTTCCAAATACTGTTTTTACATCTAAAACTAAATATTCGGTGTTAAGATTCACTACCTAGGTATGTACTAAGTCTAACGTTACCACTCCTAGTTACATTTTGACTTAGATATAAATTTCTTTCTTTTCCAAATAAATATAAAGTACGAGCACTTTCAGAAATTCTAAGGTGCCAACCCTAGAGGGGCAGAATCCGCAAGATTTAAAACTAGTGGAATCTGCCCCACCAAGTCGAACCAGTGGGGCAGATTCCACTGCAAAATTTTGGGCTTTCCATTTTGCCCCACCAGTGGGGCTTGGTGGGGCAAAGTGGAAGTATAGGTATATACACCTCTGCCTAACCCTTCGGGAAATACAGGCGTGACGTTTTATGTCTCTGTCACTCATATGTGTGTGACAGTCTCAGTCGAAAACTCGATGTGTCATATAAACGCCAGGTTACTGTACGTTCCTGCTTTCAGCGGGAACCCAAGTCAAAAGAAAAGGAAAACTTCGAGAAAGAACTAAGTGAGAACTATGAAATGTCCGAGTATGGGAGCTCGGTTTTGTCCTCAGTAAGGACGGTTACCTACGAACTGAGAAGAGTGACTCAGGGATTGCGCAGACTGAGTGATTACTCCGCTCGGTTCTATAGTAGTGAACCTAATGATGTTAGTATAGCTGAACAGGGGTCTTCTGGCGCGTGGCTAAAAGCGGAAAAAGCACCACCACTTTTTTTGTTTTTTTCCACAAGTTTTTACCAACAGCCATTAAGGGGGTACGCTAAGGTAGCCCGCGAAATTCAAATTGTCTTCCTTTTTTTTACAATTTGCAGGTTTTATCTTGATCAAAATATGTTCGCGACCGTAAAAGATATGGGTTAACAGAATTATAATTGTTAGAATCAATACAACTCCTTAAGTTAGGATTGGCCTCAAATGGGGTAATATGAACTTAGAGACTTGTATTGATGATTTTTATGATTAAAATTCTTTAAATAAATAAATGATACGGCCGCGAATCATATTTAGATCAACATACATACAACCTGACACTGACCTGCAAATTGAAAGAAAAAAAAAAGAAAGAAAATTAAAATTTCGCGAGCTACCCTGATGCTTTCACCTTAACAGCTCCTCCTTGCCATTCGAGCGCCAAATGATCCTTTCAGCACTGTAGCTCCTGTCGATAAATTGTAGAATCTGGTTACTTTGTGGAAGTCAATGACATTCTAATTTCCAAAACATGTTGCTAGAATATTTTACATTAATAAATAGATTTTAGTAAATAAATATTGAATAGCTAACGTAATTAATACCAAATAAAAACTGTACTACACCTAATTGAACGCCGAAATATTATAGCCCTGTTGGATTTTCAACTCTCGCCGCTTCGCCGAGCATTGAATATTCTACGGCCGCAAAGGTCTACCAGTGGTCGTCTTTAGGC
Organism: Conistra vaccinii; assembly: GCA_948150665.1. Taxonomy (NCBI): domain Eukaryota; kingdom Metazoa; phylum Arthropoda; class Insecta; order Lepidoptera; family Noctuidae; genus Conistra; species Conistra vaccinii. Next base: position 20,913,533 of record OX411327.1, read on the forward strand.
TGTAATTATGATAATGATACTTGTGCTATCTGCAATCCTATCCCATATTAGTGTTATAGCTTGTCCACTCTGAAATGACGCGTTCACTACCGCATTACCGTGTGCGTAAAATTCAGTAGTGGGGCGCGTCATTTCAGAGTGAACAAGCTATACTGATTATTGACCACCGTTTCCGTGTCAGGTACACTCAACCAAAGATTTGGGTATGCAGGAAAGAAACAAAAATCTTTGCACAACGTAATCTCTGTCTCAAAAGTATGCGATGAAAGTGTAAACAAACCTGTTAACTCACTAAAGGTAATAAGTAACACATTCATCTGTATTTAGAAGGTTTCAGATTTATATCTCATCACTTTTTCCAACAATTATTGTTTTTAATTATTGTTTTGATTATTATTATTGAATGAATTAAATACAAGTATTCCAACGTCACCTTTGCTGCGATTGTTAGCTTATCGCACTGATAACGACCCTAGCCGAGGTGGGCCGAGCAGTAATCCTATATAGGTGGGGTTGCCGGGTGGTGTAGCTCGCTTTGCGTTCGGCTTTTGTCGTGGCAACACGTCGTGTCCGGGTTCGCAACAAGTCAATCGTCATCCTGAGGATGCCTTGTTAAGAGGTGATACACGTGTTGATTTATTACAGGGTTCTTTATGACTCTTTAAGAATAGTTAATCGGATTAGGTTACTAAATATACGTCATCTTTTGTATTTTTTAATTATTGTTTTAATTAAATGATTAAATTAGGTATAATTGAAAAATCATCGACGGAAATTGAGGTTAAAAATGAACCACAATTTTATTGTCAAATGAAAAACATCTATAAAGTGATTTAATATCAGAACTTCGGGTTAAAATGATTCAAATAAACAAATTAAAGCACTCAATTTGTAGGTGGCACTATAAATTGGCACAGGTACGTTTCTGATCCATTTGTTTACATTTTCTTCAGATACTTTTGGAACAGGTACCATAGACAACAATTATTTTTTATTATTACTAGTGAAATTTATATTCACATATTTTTAAAATATATTGGAACGTTGTTACAGGAAGTAAAAAGAGAGTACAAAGGACATGACCAGTGGGGCGATGGGCGCCTGCTTAGGTGTAAAAATCAATGTGCAGCAAAAATTGTTTTATTTTTGCAATTGTTGTATTCTACAGTTTACAGGTAAAAAACTTTCACGACTCCAAAAGATCAGGAAACTGAGAAAAATAAAGATAAGTTTTCACTAAATAGCTCTGCTTTTCGTTAAGAGATGGCGCTAGGCGTTGTGGTAATCGAGTTAAAAATCAATGTGCAGCAAAAATTGTTTTATTTTTGCAATTGTTGTATTCTACAGTTTACAGGTAAAAAACTTTCACGACTCCAAAAGATCAGGAAACAGAAAAATAAAGATAAGTTTTCACTAAATAGCTCTGCTTTTCGTTAAGAGATGGCGCTAGGCGTTGTGGTAATCGAGTTAAAGAATGATTTTCTACTATTCGACACGCCATCCATCGAGGCGCTAGGTTTTTTTTTTATACCATCAAAGGCGCAAACTAGCATGCTGATCACCTGATGTTAATAAGCAATAACCGCCGCCTATAGAAGTCTACAACACCAGGGTTACTGCCGATGCGCTGCCACCCTTTTCCCACCCCAAACCCTGGGCTTCTGATTCTCTCACTCACTATTCGAAGCGGAGTAACATAATTTTGGTACTTTACGTTGGTATTCTGTAAGAGTGTGGTACCTCCCCGGCCGAGCCAACTCAATTAAGAGTTACAGTCAGCTATTGACTACAACTAGGCTCTACGTGGTTCGGGAAATAAAAATAAGGCTATTGTTACTATTATTTGTGAAGGCATGAGGATTTAAATAAAACTATTATTTGAACGAATTAATTATTTTAATATTCTTTAATAAAATAAAATATGTAGGAAAGACGAACTGTGCCGGACGGGCGTGATCGCTGGACGCGTAGATTATGCAGGTTGTAAAGCTATCCCAGTCCAAGCAGCGGTGACGTCCTGCACCTAGGGATCTGGATACTTCAATACTAACCGAGCGGCTGTCCTAGATTCTTGAGGGAAAATGGGTTTTGACAAGAAAATAACAACACCATTTCCCTTCAATGTTTCCCTGATAAATCTTCATAATATGCCTTTTAACCCGCCTTACAGATATGCCATAGTTTAGGCACCTCATCATAATATCCGTTTATCCGAATCGTAGAGCAAAACAGATGAATCCTTTATGAATAGCAATGGTAATCGGGTTTTGAAGATGTCAGTCCGTAAAGAATAGCAATGGTCGTGGTCAGTGGGTCGTCTTAGGGGCGTAGAAATAGAACACAATAATCGCACAGTACACAACGAACGCGTAAACACAACGTGGTTCGCGAACTGCAATGATAGATAGATAGAAGATTCTTTATTATGTACACCATAAAAAGTACAGATATAATATATAATTATACCTGACGTGACGCCAAGATTGAATGTGCAAGTAGGGATGGTGAATGGCGATCTGAAATCGATAAAGTGTCAATTGCTTTTTTCTCGAACCTAACACATAAAATTCGAAAACATTTGACTGCCTCGTTGGTCTAGTGGTGGCAAGCGCTACAGCTGAGCACCTCATGCTCAGCTGTAGCGCTTGCCACCACTAGACCAAAAAATCCTGGGTGCGATTCCCGGGTCGGGCAAAGTGTTATTGGGTTTTTCCATCTGGAATTTCTCAATAGCAGCCCGGAGTCCGGATTTGTATCCGGTTAATGGTAAAACGCTCGCCCCGCATTACACGGGACTGGCGAAATGAAGGTGTTATGTTATTATTCATCCAAATTAAATATAAGTAGTTCAAAACGGTCAAAGAAAATATCAATTCAAAATCCATTTTATGTGAATCGATTTTTCATGCTTTGACTCGAATCGATTGAATTATCAATTTTATGAAAAAAACTACTACCCCTTTGGTCCCTCCCTACACAGGTGTCTGCTAATGTCAGATGCATTGTCAACGAAGTAACACTCCTATATACGCAGTGATTATTAAAAAAAATATGGTGTTCGAACTTCACACGTGTCAATAAAACCTAACATAACCCGTAGGCGTATCAATAAATAAGTAATTATAAACAAAACATGTATATTCCATGTCATTAAAATTCACTTGATCGAAAATAGCTCGTTTTTAGTTTTTTTTTTTCCATATTATGTGTAGCTTATTTTGGTTACCGGGTGAATATAGATACAATGGAACATCAAAATCAGGAAGTGCATAAAAGAGAGAAACGGAAGCAATTAATATACTGATTTTTCAGATAATTTAATCTGGGCTTTAGTCGGAATAATATAACCATGATAAATTAGATCTTTATTTTTAAATCTTAGTGTAAAAGTTGTAATGCTGCGCATGTTCCCGAATTCGAAGGCTAAAACTGGTCATGTCCTTTAAATATCAAACTAACGGTCGAAATTTTTTGCCTTTCTGCACATGCACAATAAGCTAAAACGTAGGTAATTACAGTAAGCTGCCTATGTGCGTATCTGTTTGGTTGACTGTACTATTAACTCAGTGCGTGGCAGCCCAGAAATAGTTTTAGAACATAGAGATCTTAACATGAAAAAACAAACAGGAAAACACTGAAAAAAAAAATCACAATCTGATTTGTGTGTCTACTTTTCAGCACAAGATTTAAGCAAAATAAACCATCAGTGCTGTCACGTATTTTGCATCCCTCTCTTTATTACTATACTATTCTACATGGCACATTAGTATACCATAGTTGAATAGTTGTTACCCCGTGTCATCAAAGTATAAAACATGTACTGTGCATGTTGTGATTGTTGTGTAAAACAAGTTGTATTTAAAACTTGTTAAAAAGGTGACTAAAAAAGGGTCCCCGAAACGATCAATTGCAATATTGTCAATTTTAACGTGATTTGTACACATTGATTCGTGAATTGATCGTCTACCAAATGCAACTGAAGCATTATCTCATCATGTTCTTGCCCTCGTCGCATGTTACTTATGCTAGACGCAACATGTTTTGTCTTTCCACTCTCCCCTGTCTACCAACACACTATCATTCACTCCCTTCTCTTTCATATCATTCCTCACACAGTCCATCCATCTTTTATTAGGCCTTCCTCTCCCTCTTCATCCAGCAACATTTATACTCATCACTCTTTTAATCCCATGCATTTCCTCCCTCCTCATCACATGCCCGTACCAAGTCAAACGATTTCCTTTCAACTTTTCTGTCACTGGCGCCTCTTTCAAACCAAGTTGTATACCAAATGCAATTGAAGCGATTGACAATATTACTACAATACAAATTGATTGCAATTGATCGTTTCTCCCTCTCACCGAGAGGAGGCCTGTGTCCCAGCAGTGGGAACATTAATAGGCTGATGATGATGATGATGATCGTTTCGGGGACCCCATAGTTAACAACAACAATACATGTCTGAAACAACTTCAATTCGTCATGTATGATACATGTTTTATACCCGACATGTTTTTGACAAGTTCAGTCTTTTACAAGACTTGTTGAAAACAAGTACCATAACTTGTATATGGGTGTAAACACAAATTTGTATATAGGCCTCGTATTGGACCAAAAATGAGGTGGAACCGCATGCGGCACCTGATGAAGAAGACCCCATGACTGCAGACCCGCGATTCTTTGAACCAGCGCCGGCGGATGCCGAGCCCGGCATCAAGGTCGTCAACGTTTCCAAGGTAGGAATTATGAAGGTTTTAACTGAAGGAAAATGGAGAGAACAAAGTAATTTTCGATAAATAATACAGCCTATTACTGTCCCACTGCAGGCCAAAGTCCTCTTCTCAAACAGAAAAGACATGAGCATTGATCACCACGCTTGCTCAAAATGGGTTGACGATTTCAAACATATAATATTAACTATATAAGTCCAGGTTTCTTCACGATGTTTTTCCTTAACCGATGTGAGTAATGTCACGGATTAAGGGCTTGTACACAAAACTGTGATGCGACGTTGCATCGCAGGTTTTTAGAAGAGCTTTGTTTGTAGGAGCTCGCAGATTATTGCGATGCGATGCGAATTCGCAGTTTTGTGTACAAGCCCTAATACAGATGAGACACTGCAAAATCATTTAAATAAAAGCGACTCTTGCTACGACACAATAAAGTGCAATTCAGGTCGCAAAGCGCTAATCACCTACAGTTATTTTCACCTAGAAGTTGTTTCTCTTTCTATCGCGTGACTCTTAGATCTTCTTACTACGTTATACTCAATGAATTGGCCCAGCAAGACGGGCCCGCCGCGTACTTGCAGCTTCATACATAAACTGCGGAGTGTCCCATCTGTATTAATCCGTGGTAATGTCCAAGATAAACTCGGAAAGTACATTTATTTTTTTTTTTTTTTTTTTTTTTTTTTTTTTTTTTTTCCTTTTCTGCTCCGTGGCAATCTGTCCTAGAACAATAAGCCACTTTGTTGTCTGACTTCGAGTCTAATTATTTATTTATTGTTATGAGAGAGCTTCCATTTGTGTGGCGTAGCTCTCATCTCTCTATGCAAATCTGTCGCTGAGACTGGGGATGTCACATCTCTTCAGCCTCGTGTGTCGTTGTCCTCCTACTCCACTCAGTGCTAGTGCAAGCTCATTTGTGTGTTGTGCAAGTCTTCTCTGGTATCTTACGCTATGCTGACTTATTTCTTGTTTAACTGTTCGTATATTGAGGTCCAGGTACATGTATTTGTTGCTTATACTTTGGGGTATGTTGAACATGTTTCTCAGAGCTTTGCTCTGAAATCTTTCCAAAATATCGATGTTGCTATTGCTTGCTGAGCCCCATAGTTGAATGCCATATGTCCAGATTGGCTTAATGATGGCTTTGTAAACCATCATTTTGCTCTCGTTGCTTAGATGGGAGTGGCGACCTACTAGCCAATATATACCGCGGAGTTTGCTGTCCAGTTGTTTGCGCTTGGTCCAGATGTGCTTCTGCCAAGTTAATCTTCGATCTAAGTGTAGACCCAAGTATTTTGCGTGTTCTTCTTGTGGAATATCTTTACTGTATAACTTTACTGGCGGGCAGGTTTCTTTTCGGAGTGTGAAAGTTACATGAGTGGACTTGGTTTGGTTTGCTTTTATTCTCCACTGTTTGAACCACTTCTCTATTACGTTCAGATGGTATTGTAGTTGGGATGAAGCAGTTTCTGGATTTGAATGTACTGACAAGACAGCAGTGTCGTCAGCGTAGGTCGCAGTTGTTGTGTCCCCAATAGTTGGAAGGTCCGCAGTATAAATCAGGTATAGTACTGGTCCCAGAATGCTGCCCTGAGGGACACCTGACCGTATCTCGTATATGGCAGAATATTCACTATTGCATTTAACTTGGAAGCCTCTTCGGTGGAGGTAGGATAAGAGAATGCGGTAGAATGAATGCGGAAGAGACTTTTTAAGTTTGTATGCCAGTCCATCGTGCCACACCTTGTCGAAGGCCTGACTTATGTCTAAAAAGGCGGCAGAGCAGTATAGTCGATTTTCCAGACAACCACTGATGACTTCTACAGTGCGATGTACTTGTTCAATTGTACCATGTTCTTCTCGGAATCCAAATTGGTGGCTGGGGATTATGTTGTTAAGGTGCTCTTTCATTCTGTTCAGAAGGATTTTTTCCATTAGTTTACCAATTACTGGTAGGAGGCTTATAGGTCTGTACGAGGTCCTTTCCTGAGGTGGTTTGCCTGGTTTAGGCACCATTACGACTTGAGCAATTTTCCATTGTCCTGGGAAGTGTTCAAGCCTGATGCAGGCATTGAAAATCTTAACCAGGCTCATAATACCCTTGTGTGGTAAGTTTTTCAAGAGAGTTGCGTCGACAAGATCGTAACCTGGTGCTTTTCCTTCCTTAAGATTTCTTATTTCTCTCAAAATCTCTTTAGGATTTACGCTTTTTAGCGGAGGGCACATTTGCAGAGGTGAGTTGAGGTACTCTTCTACTTCTGTTGTGTGTTCCTGGTCAGACTCCGAGAATGGTTGAAAGACAGTGCTTAGATGGTCAGCGAAGGTATTGGCTTTCTCCTTATCTGATCTTGCCCACCCTCCTGTGTTATCTCTAATAGGAGATAATTGAGCTTTAGGTTTCTTAAAAGCTTTGGTTGCTTTCCACAACGAATAATTGGTGTCTATTGTGGGTGATAGTGTTGACAGGTAGTTCTGGAGGTTGTTGTTAGTTAACATTTCTATGAGGTTCTTTAATTCTTCAGAACATTTGTTAAATAAAGTTTTGTCTCTCGGGTATCTAGTGGTATGCCAAGTTTTTCTGAGTCTTCTTTTTTCTTTTATTTTGTCTTTGATGTTCTTAGGGTACATATTGTGTTTCAGGGGGATTCCTTTGCTTTCAGGTGTTGCTATGTTGGCGGCTCTATGAATGACAATGTTCAATTCTTCGACGGAGTTTTCTAAGTCATCGACCGTTAAGATCTTTTTGTGTAACTTTACTTCTGTGGTTATCACGCTTTGGTATAGTTCCCAGTTTGTGTTTTTAGTATGGTATATTCGTGTGGGGGACTCAGTTAGTGTCACTGTTGTACTAATATTGAGGATAACTGGGGTGTGGTCTGAGCTTAAGTCGACACACGATTCCATTTTTGTGAAGTTCCTGTCAATATTTTTTATAATAAAAAAGTCCAGTAAATCGGGAATCTTGTTTCTGTCAGTTGGCCAGTAGGTAGGTTCACTATTGGAGAGCCATTCAAGCTTCATTCTTTCTGCTACACGTAGAAGTTGCCTACCTCTTGGGTTAATAAGTCGGGAGCCCCAGTGTGTATGCTTGGAGTTCCAGTCGCCACCACAGATAAATCTGGGACCCAATTTAGCAAAGAAGTTTCCGAATTCTCCTTCAGATATTGTGTGTCTAGGTGGGCAATAAACTGCAGCTATTGCCGTTTCAGTATTGTTGTCTGTTAGCTTTATAGAAGTTGCCTGTATTTTTTCTGTGCTAAATTCCTCCAGGGGGTAGTGTTTGATATTGTTTTTTATAACAATTGCTGTTCCTCCATGGCTGTTTCCAGATGGATGGTTCGTTGTATGTACTATATAATCTTTAAATGCTACGTGAGATTTAGCAGTGAACCTTGTTTCAGATATTAGGGCTATATCTATCAGCTCTGTTTGGAGGAAGGCTTCTAATTCTTGACGTCTTTCCGTCAAGCCGTTGGCGTTCCAAGTTATAACTCGGAGGTTGCATCCAATCATTTTTTGGAAAGACTGCTGACTAGCTGGACAATGCTATTTAACATTTTGTCCATCATCTTTTCCATTACAGCCATCATTGTCTGCTGGACCTTTTCAATCATAGTTTCCAGTAACTGGGTAATATTGTGGGTGTCCGTGACGTTTTCCGTCTGTTTTTCTTTTTTCGCTTGTGTCTTGGTTGCTTCTGCATATGTCCTACTTATGTTGTTATCTCTTGGAGTGTTGTAAGTGATAATCTTTTCGACTTTGTCAGCTGAGTGTGACGCCTGTTGATTTTCTTTGGCCTTAGGAGCAATTTTTAATATTTTTTCTTTGTATTGTTTGTAAGTTTTACAACCCTTGTAGCTGGCAGGGTGTTTCTCCAAGCAGTTAGCACAGATGGCATCTGTATCTGGTCTTTTTTTGCAGGTCGTGGTAGGATGTTCTTCCCCACACTTGACGCACCTAAAGGGTCTATAACATTGATTTTTTGTATGGCCAAATCTCTGGCACCTTTTGCATTGGAGAATTTCCTTACTCTTCTTTTTGTATGGAGCTTCAAACGTGACTTTCAAGTTGTTTATATGTTTTACACTAAAGATTTCCTTGTTATTATGTTTTGGCTCTAAGTCAACATAAAACATTGGTAGAGGGTCTTTTGAAGTACGGTGCAGTGCGTTGACTACTTGTCTGACCTCGTGTCCCATTCCAGTAAGTTCTTTTGCAATTTCTTTGGTGTCTTCTGAGAAGTGGAGTGGATTTATTTATTAGCTTTATTTAATCCCTTACATGTAATTCTTATATAAGGTTTCTATTGTGTACTTATTTATTTATTTGTTAATCATGTTAGTTTTGTACTTAAATAAGGTTAGTATTGTTAGGTGTAAGGGCCGCCTCTAGCGGTGAAAGCCTCCTCCAAATCGTTCCAGGTGGCTCTATCCTTTGCCCGTCTGGGCCATAAGTTTCCAGCTATCTGTACTATGTCGTCACTCCATCTTTTAACTGGTCTACCCTTCCTTCTTTTCTTGTACATTGGATACCAATTTGTAACTATTTGTGACCATCTTTCATCCTTTGCTCTCTGAATATGACCTGACCATTTCCATTTCAGTGTCAGAACCTGTTTTACTGCATCTCTCGCCTTTGTTTTTTTCCTAATCAGTGAACTTTTGACTCTATCTTTCAGTTTGATGTTCATGTAACTCCGTTCTATTCCTCTTTGGCAGCTTCTTATTTTATTTAAAAGTGTTTTTTTGAGAGTCCAGGTCTGGCATGCGTACGTAAGAACCGGCGTTAAGCAGATGTTCATCGCTTTTGTTTTGAGTTTTGTGGGTATGGGACCTTTGAAAATTTCCTTCATAGCCCAGTATTTGTTCCACGTATTCTTCACTCTGCGATCGACTTCTTTTTCTGTACAGGATTTCATTGAAATTAGATGTCCAAGGTAGGTGTAGTCTGCGACATATTCTATAGGTTGAGACTGTATGGATATAGATATTTCTTTACGATTAGTCATTATTTTCGTTTTTTCCCAGTTGATTTGTAGCCCAACAGTCTCGCTGTGTTGGCTAAGGGACTCTATCATGTCGTTCAGTTTGCACGGATCTTCCGACAGCAGTACTATGTCGTCCGCAAACCTGAGGTGTGAGAGGTGCTTACCATTGATTTTTATTCCCATATCACTCCAATCGAGTTTTCGGAATATAGATTCTAGAACTGCGATGAAAAGCTTTGGGGAAAGCGGATCGCCTTGCTTTACCCCCCTCTCGACTTGAAATGTTGGTCCTCTTGAGTCCAGGCGTACTCTTGTTGTACTTCTCGAATAAATCAATTTGATAAGTTCTATGTACTCGTGGTCTAGTCCTTGCTGGTTTAAAGCACGCCATATAGAGTCATGTGAAATTGAATCGAAAGCTTTCGAGTAATCTATAAAAGCAACGTATAAAGGGAGGTCATATTCCATAAACCGTTCGATTATTACTTTCAGTGTGTGTATATGGTCATTGGTAGAGAAATTTTTCATGAATCCCGCTTGCTCTATAGGCTGGTTCTCGTCAATCTTCGTTGTCACACGTCTTAGTAGGGTCGATGCAAATACTTTATACAGGCAGGATATAAGACTGATGGGTCTGTAATTAGATATCAGCTTGGGGTCTCCCTTTTTATACAGTAAAACTATTTCCGAGCATGTCCATGTTTCTGGTAGTTCTTTCGTTATTAAAATACGGTTAAAGAGCTTAGTGAGTGGTTTTATTAGATTCTCTGTCGCAGCTTTTATCATTTCGTTTGTCACTCCGTCAGGTCCTGGGCTCTTTCCTGCTTTTAGTTTTCCTATGGATATCTCTATCTCGCTTTCTAAAAAAACTGGTACTGTGTCTTGGGCTGGTTTACAATTTTTAGGCTTTAGTGTCTCATGATTTTTATTTGCACATGTGTAGAGGTTCTTGTAAAACTGTGTAGCTATCGTCATTAGGTCGGAAAGTACATATGAATTTAAAAAGTCAATTAAATTAAATTATTTGTATCAGGTGTACCCAAAAAACCGAGCGTTGTGCAATGTGTCCCTGGAGGTGTATAAGGGAGAGATCACAGTGCTGCTCGGTCACAACGGTGCCGGCAAGACTACTCTCATGTCTATCATCACAGGTAACAATAAAAGAGAAACATTTGTTTGCAACATTAAGGCGCGTCCACACCAGACACGCGCACGAACCGTGCACGTTAGGCGCCTCGAATGACTATGGACGCGTCACACTCTACGCGCGCGCCCGCATGTTGCGAATGGTTCGCGTGTAAGTATCCACGCCTACGCAATTGAAGCTCACGCGCCCGAACCGTGAAGTGAAGGTGTCCATAGTATGCTCCTAAGATGCATGCTAACCGTACTGTTCGTGCACGTGCTCTAGTGTGGACCCGTCTTTACAAGACACAAGAATAACAAGAGACGTAATAAATCTGAACAAGAGAAAGATTGAAACATAAAAAAATAAAAAGCGATGGCCTACATCTCGCCATACCACGGCGAGATGTAGGCCATCGCTTTTTATTTTTTCCTAGGGATGGCAAGACCTACATAAAAAAATGCACTTGTGTTCTTTCTTGTTTTCAATAAGTATTAAATAAAATTGTATCATCTCATCTTACGACGACTAATAGAGAAGTAAGGAAGAAAAGGACATGTTGCGCCAATCCCAAATAAATTGGGATAAGGGCAAAACAATGATCTCATCTTGGATCTCTCTATGCCAAACTCCATCCATGCTATGTCCACAGGAATGACTAGTGCCACAGAAGGGAAAGTATTTGTGAACGGCAAGGACACGGTGACGCAGCAGAACGAAGTACGCAAGCAACTCGGTCTGTGTCCGCAACATAACCTGTTCTTCGAGGATTTGACTATACGGGAACATATCATGTTCTTTACGCTCGTAAGTACTAAACAAATACATTGTTACTTGTAATTTTTTGACTAAACTTGATTTTGTAAAATGGACTGTTTTTTAACAGAATTGCTCGCGACTAATTCATTTGATATATTAGTTATGTCAAAAATGAATATAGATGGCAAAATCATTGAAATAAAAAGCGACTCTTGCTACGACACAATAAAGTGGAATTCCATATTACCTACAGTTATATTTACCTAGAAGTTGCCTCTCTTTCTGTCGCGTATTTCTTATATCTTCTGCCTACGTAACACTCACTGAATTGACACAACAACACGACCCCGCCGCGTACTTGTAGCTTCATACCTAAAATGCGGAGTGCACCATCTGAATTTATCTGTGGTTATGTTCGTAATTTCAGTTCTGAAAATGACATATTTATTTTCTTAGATTATTGTATCTTGTCGTAGTTGCGTACCAGATCCTGTAAGTAAGTTTTCCTGAATAATATTTTTATATTTGTAATCGTTTTTCCTCAGCTCAAACAAGGGACATACGCAGAAGCGCGGAAGTCGGCCAGCAAACTTGCCGTGCGACTGACTCTAACCGACAAGCTCAATTCACTACCAAGCCAACTATCAGGAGGGATGAAAAGAAGGGTTCAACTAGCTTGTGCCTTAGCTGGCGGAGCTGATGTCCTGGTGCTGGACGAACCCACGTCAGGACTCGATGTGGAGACTCGCAGGGAACTGTGGGACTTGCTGCTGGTAAGTCATCTCAACTAGAGTGCTGCAGGGATATTTTGACGTCCAAATGACATAGACAGGCTGTGGGTCGTGCAATGGGGTTGGCCGATGAAAACTTTAGATATAAACCGGCATCTCCTAGAAACAAAAAATCAAAGACATGTGACGTATACCCGCACTGAGCCCGCGTGGTAGATTATATCGGTTTGGCATCATAGCTCGCAAACGGGTGGTCCGATTTCAATGTGGTGTGTGTTTTATTAGAAGGCTTGTTTTTTGGGGTGGTTCTTAGCTATATTTCATGAAAATCTGTTCAGCAATTTTGAAGATAATAGTAATTTATTTCACCATGAACACGAGAGTAACGAGCAGTTACCATTTACGAGACCGACGGCCAATATTTTCGTACGTTTCGTTCCAGTCTCTCCGGGGCGAACGTACAGTGCTGCTCACGACACACTTCATGGAAGAGGCGGACGCGCTCGGCGACCGCGTGGCGGCGCTGCACGCCGGCGTACTGCGCTGCTTCGCGACCACCATGTATCTCAAGAAGGCAGTGGGTGAGTAACTACATACAGTGAACCCTGTGCACAACATCCTTACATATTATAAAACAAAGTCCACCGCCGCGTCTGTCTGTCTGTCTGAACGCGATAAACTCAAAAACGACTGAACTGGTTTTCAAACAGCTTTCACCAATAGACGGAGTGAAACATGAGAAAGGTTTTGGTGTAAAATTCATTAAGGTTTTGTGTAAATTGGCTTAAATATGACGATTAAATTAAAATTATGCCGACTAGGAGCTTTACTGGCGTGCGCCGCGTAAACCGTAAAAGATACAAAAAAAATATGTTTTACATGATTGTTCATCTTAAAAAGTTCAACAGAAAAGTCCGCGATGGCATATATTATGTCTATCTTTTAAGGATGACCCACAGTAACCATATTATCTTTCAGTAGTCTGCTATACCGACAGGGTCAAATCAAATTAGCTAGAGAAACTACGTAGACATGATGTGTATCGTTATCTAATCTAAACATGATATAATATTGATTTGATGATATTTTGTTTTAGGATCAATTATAGTAGTAGTAGGTCGTGTAGTTACTTGAAATATCAGTTAAAGAAACAGTACATTACTGTCGCGGCCAGCAATTAGGGCATTCATGGACGAACGTGAAAATGTGGGCCGAGGAGAGGCCGAGGCGAGGCCGACGCACACATAAGTGAGTCCATCAATGCCTGATTGCGGCCAAGGCTTGTATAGTACTTTTCTCAAACAATGCGCGGAAATTCAAACTATGTAATATAATTATAAATTCCAGAATCAACGACGAACAAAGAGAGTTTTTCACGCGCCAATATGTTACTTTGTTTCTTCTTCACTTAAGGTGAAAGCGTCAGGGTAGCCCGCGAAATTCAAATTTTCTTACGTTTTTTGAAAATTCGTACACGAAACAGGCTTGGAAATTCGAATATTATTTTGACAACCTTCTTCGAGAAATCGAAATTGCTGTACTGGTCAAAAACAACCGAGCGCCCGGCCGGCAATGTTACTATGAAAATCCACATCTGTCGTGTTTAGCGGCCAAATAAATAACTATGAAAACTCATATCTGTTGTTTATTGTGTTATTTAAAAATGAAACTAACTTTTACAAATGGCAACTAAGGAGGTAACTTATCAAAGATTTTATTTAAATTTCTAACTAGCTTAGCAAATAGAGCTGTTTAAGGGGCATGCGCCAAGGTAGCCCGCGAAATTCAAATTTTCTTATGTTTTTTGCAATTTGCTCGTCAGTATCAGGTTGTATGTTGATATAAATATGATTGCCGGCCGGGCGCTCGGTTGTTTTTGACCAGTACAGCAATTTCGATTTATCTCGAAGAAGTTTGTCAAAATAATATTCGAATTTCCAAGCCTGTTTGAGAAAAAAAGATTTTTATATCTAAACACGATGAAACAAAAACTTATTTTATCAATTCATACTTTAAATTCGACTTCGAGTTATTTTTTGGCGAATTCTGGGCTGGTCCCATAGTAAAGGTTGCTCATAATGATGAGTTCAATGACTTTTGGTTTTGGAATTACACAAACAAAAACATGCATAAACTACGTCTTTTTCCCACGGGGGTTTAACAAAAAATTTAACTCTTCTTTTCAGGTTCCGGCTACCGCCTAGCATTAACCACGATCGGATCCCCGAAAGAGCACGAGATAACTAAAGAAGTGACGTTAAATGTGCCCGACGCGGCGATAAAGGAGCAGACGATCAACTCGATCTCGTACAGCCTGCCGGCGGCGCAGAGCGGCAAGTTCCCGGGGCTGTTCTCTGCGTTGGAGGAGGAAAGATCCAGGCTGGGGATAGATTCTATAGGAGTTGGCGTGTCCACGCTTGAGGAGGTGTTCTTGAAGTAAGTCATCAACATAATTCAGCTTTTTGTCTCAGTCAGTTGTTAGTTGTAGTTGTTGTGTTTTTATTTTTATTTTATTTATTTATTTAGTTGTTGTGGCAGGCGCTTTTCTTTGTGTAAATAATTTCATCACTACTGCTCTCAAAACGGTGAAGGAAAACACCGTTAGGAAACCGGCATGTCCTAGAACCAAAAATTCGAAGACATGTGACATCTACCAACCCGCACTGCCACATATGGGGCTCTACCCAAATGTCCTTTTTTGGTATTGTTCGTCGAGTCGTTGAACTCCGTAAGTTCTGAGTTGAGGTAGACGATTACTGACAAATGCGTGCACTGACTGGACAAGTGTTCTTAAATCTGTGTGGTTCTTTCCTCAAAAGACCATTTGACACTAATCAACGTGGTACACACGGCTACACATCAAGGTATACATTTCCAGTATAACAGTGTTGTATGTTCTGTATTTGTGTGTACTCTGTATATGAGCTAAGGTTGCTCGCAATTAACATATTTTATTTTTTATTTATAAACTGACCTCGCATTGTACGGAAATCGTATGCAATGCGAGATCAGCATAAACTGGAAAAGTATAGCTTGATGTGTAGCCGTGTGTTCTATCGAAGAACTTCATATAATCATATCTAAGCAGTTAAAAACAAAATCCCGTGAACACGATGACCACATCTGTTACCGCCCCGGTTCTATAGCCGCCGAGTGCTGTAAGCAGAAATAGTCCTTACGGTGTATAGAAATAAAGTTGATGGATCTCATGATCTGACCAATACGTATACCTGGACTTTAAAACAGGCTGTGACCACTGAGGTTTTTTACGGTGTTTCTTCTCAGAGTAGTCTGATAGGAAACGTAGACCTCCTCATGTTTTTATGGGAAAAAAAATTAGATTTTTCTAGAAATTTTTCAAATTCGGGAAAAAAATCCTTTTTGTAATGACTAATGAGATTTATGTATGAATTATTGAAATTTGTTCAAGGCAACGTCTGTCGGGTCAGTTATACTATTTCCAATCATTTATTTAACTTTTGACATATACACGCTTTGCAATGCTTTATGGGCACTTTGTTTTTTTCATCGAATTATGAATTCGATGATAATGTTTCAATTTATTCATTTAATTATTTCAATTATATAATTTTTAGTTAAATTCGATTAAATTCATCATGAATTTCGAAATCGAATCAGAAATGCAATTTGGACATCATTACTTTAGCTGTCAAAAGTTAAATAAATGGTTGGAAAAATTAGTTACTTATTAAAAAAAATCTAGGGTATTTAACGTTGGCTAAATACCGTTGTCATTTTGTCCCAAGGTTATGCAGTGACATCGACACAACGTTATCTGAAGATGAAGTGGACAATGTTAGAGAGCCGGGTGAGTACCTCTCTTATTTATCATAGTATACTAGCTTATTGGGTAGCTCGTGGCTAAGTAATAACAGCCGCACGGGTCGATCCATCAGGTTAAGCTACACTTGCCGGGGTTGGTCCGTGGATGGGTGACCATATTTACATATCGACACTCCTCTGTGCTTCGGAAAGCACATGAAAGCCGTTGGTCCCAGCTGTCATTCGTGGATCTTTGTCGGTCGTTACGGGTCGCGAAAAGCCCGAAAGTCTGATAACCAGTCTTACCAAGGGGTACCCAGTTATTGGGTTGTGAAGGTCAGATAAGTAGTCGTTCCATGTAAAATACTGGTATTTAGCTGCATCCGGTTAGACTGGAAGCCGAACCCAAAATAGTTGGTAAAAGGCGAGGCAGATTGATTGACTAGCTTATTGGGTAACCATTTTAAAATATAATAGCAAATACAGGTAACCTGCGAATAAAGTGGTAACCGCCGCCGCGCCGTTTTAAATTGGGTTAGGTAACCGAAAAAACAGGTGCCAAACCTCGGCGCAGGCGCATTTTTAAAGATCCAGCGGAAGAAAATAAACAAAACAGTTGTTTAAAAATCGATCACCAATCCGCATTGTCCGGTCCCTCTCACACAGAAGAGGCCCGGGGTCCAAGCAGTGAGACTTTTATAGACTCTCAATAAATTACTCCTGAATTTTTCGTGATTGCAACTACAACTGTTTGTCTCTGCATGTCCCAAAGGTTGACTGGTAGAAAATACCTATTGTCGAGTCCGCCTCTGTACATTTGTGTGCTTGAAGAATTAAACAACAAAATAACACCCTGTTTGCGTCAGAGGTTAATAAGATAGGTTGATTATGTAATTAGTGAAAATAACATTACAGCCCGCTTTAAACATTATGGCGGCTCGGTATATGAGCCGAGTCGCTACGCTACGCTAATTCATCTGTCAGCGGGGGCAGTAGGGTAGGAACACGGGTGGGTTTTAGTCAATAAGAGTCTGACACGCCCTTCCGCTCCGCCCAGAGCGGGAGAATAAGTCATAATTATGATGATCTCCCACCCAAAAAAAAAGGGGTGCGATACTGCGCAGCGAGTAGCGCACTAGAGCCGCTATAAAGTTTGACGCGTGCTATAGGTACCAATTTGTGTCTCCTGCTTGTTCCAGAAGTGCCATCGAAGGAAATAACTGGCGTTCCCTTGTATATGCGACAATTGTACGTGCTGTTGAAGAGACATGTCAAATACGTTATCCATAAGAAATGGGTCTTCCTTATAATGGTAAGTTTGTAGTACACAACATTAAGAATGATTTTTATTTGATTTAAAAGAGTGTCCATGGAGTTTCTTGCCCGTTGTTCTCTATAGGAACCTACTATAGTTAAAGCAGTGGCACGTAAAATTTTATCGGAGAGGCAACCGGATGGTGAGTGGTAATCTGGGTCTTGAAGTGATACCAAACCCCCCCGTACCATCCGAATCCCCCATATCTCCGCCCCCGCCCATTTGGGGTCCCCAAATGGGCGGGGGCGGAGATATGGGGGGCGGCAAAACATCAAAATTTTATGAGAGGCAACCGGATGAAATTGCGGTAGCTTTGAAGTTTATACTTCAAAGCTATTTATATAGTAAAATTTTTTTGCCATCCGAAACACGCGGGCCGTTTTCACACCCACGAATTTTGAAAAAAAAAATAAAGTTGTGAGGCAACCGCTTCAAAATTGGTGAGCTTATTTATTGGTACCGCTTTTTGTTGTAAAAAAAATGCCATCTGATCCTGCTGGGCAATTTCTGAGAAACAACGCTTCAAAGTCGCCAAAATACCCTTTTTTGGGAATTTTTGAAACAAAAATCGAAAAAAAATTGTTAAAATTGTTTAAATCGGATGGCATTCGAAACTTAAGGTCTAACAAGTGCAAGGAATTCTGTGTATCAATACCATCCGGTTTCGATAAAATTTACTCCATTTTCGGTGATAAGTCATTGGTAAGGAGTTGCATGAAAAGACATTATTTCAATTATAACGATATTTGAGGTGGCGAAAATGGGGGTGAACCTTATCAAAACGGGATGGCATTGATACACACAATTCCTTGCACTTATTAGAGCTTAACTTTCGAATGCCATCCGATTTAAACTATTTCTATTATTTTTTTTTCAATAATTTTTAAAAATGTGGGAATAAAGTGTTTTCAGCGAGTTTAAAGGGTTGTTTCTCAGAATCTGCCCAGCAGGATCGGATGGCATTTTTTAACAACATAAAGTGGTACCAATATATAAGCTCACCAATTTTGAAGCGGTTGCCTCACAACTTTTTTTTTTTTTTTCAAAATCCCGTGTGAAAACGGCCCGCGTGTTTCGGATGGCAAAAAATTTTTACTATATGTCGTGGATGGATGGCGCCACAGTACAGTGGACAGCGCCATCTAACAATTTGATTCGCACGTGTTTGTTTTCGACGCACGTGTTTATTTCGTTCGTTACAGTTTGTTAAAGTTATTTTAAGTTCGAATTATCGTTTCGTTCGAGTACCCACTATAGTGCCCACACCTAAACTATGTCGGGTTGTGAAGAAGACCCGATGTCTCGCAGCTCGGCCACCCAAGTGATCCGACATATATAAATAGGGTATAAACTTCAAAGCTACCGCATTGTCATCCGGTTGCCTCTCCAAAAATTTTTATGCTTTGCCCCCCCCCCCCCCCCCCATATCTCCGCCCCCGCCCATTTGGGGTCCATTCGGACGGTATGGGGGGGTTCGGTATGACTTCAAGACCCAGATTACCACTCGCTATCCGGTTGCCTCTCCGATAAAATTTTACGTGCCCATTGCCTTGAATACTACGCTTTGGGATTTGCTACTAGCTTAATATTGACTGACCGACTCCTTGTCAAAAGGAATGAAACCATAATCCAATCACCAAAGAGATCAATCACGAACATTGTATGAACAGGCTGGCAAGAGAGAGAAAGTGTGAATTTAGTTTTTACTCATGTTTCATCCCGAAACATGAGTATAAAAAAATTTACTATATAGTCCGTTATCGTCAGTCGGACAATAAAAAAATATTAGACACGTATTTTTTTGCTTTATCATAATAATAAAAAAAATACTTAGAAAAAACGTATTCAAGTTGGGGAGTGCGGGCTCGCTACGTCACAACTAAGTATAATTCACATTTTGACGGTCAAAAAAACATTTAGTATTCTAGACCTTACATTTCAAATTTTGTCCCCAGCAAATCTGTCTACCAATATTAATGATAGCCTTCATGACGCATTCAATGAACGGCACGGAGGAGGAGCATGAGTCGGAATCACGAGCAATGAACCTGGACCTCTACGGAGACCAGGCAGACAGGCGCGTCATGTACCATGTGAACGGACCGGTCGGCCGGTTGTCGGACGTCGATACGGTTTGGAAACGGTACCCCAAGGTCGCCTTTCAGGATGCTGATGATATTGCCACTGGTTAGTATACAGGGTCACATTAATTTATTATCTAAACATTATAAAACACATAAGAGTGGTTTTGATGATCTTTTTTTTTGGGGTTAACGGCCGTAATTAGTGTAGTTACTTAAAATATTCGTTTTTTTTTTGTGTAAACTATTTTCTCAACTTATATTATATCATGTTTACTACCAGCGGTCGTTGGGCTTGTACACAAAACTGCGATGCGACGTCGCATCGCAGGTTTTTAGAAGAGCTTTGTTTGTAGGAGCTCGCAGATTTTTGCGATGCGATGCGAATTCGCAGTTTTGTGTTCAAGCCCGTTAAACCCAAGAAAAGGAACATCAAATCTTTTTTTATCACATCTATTCAAAAAGTGCTAGTTTATTCTTCGTAAAGATACTAAAATTGCTTTTTAATCCCTAGGGACTAAGAGTGATTTGAATTTGGAATGTGGATTTGTTAGTAAAATTTCCAATCACCAAAGAGATCAATCACGAACGTTTTATGAACAAATGCTGGCAAGAGAGAGAAAGTGTGAATTTAGTTAAAATGAAAATCCAAGATTGCGGCTCTGAAAAGTTTGAATTTTTTTGTCATGGATGTCGTTTTTATAGTTTTCAAAGATGCTAAAGCCGATAATGAGGTCAAAATGTAAATCCAAAAAAAATTGCTGCTAAAATTTTTAAATGTTTCGTCATGGGTATCTTTTTCATAGTTTTCGAGGGTGCTGTAGTCGATAGTGAGGTCGAAATGTAAATCTATAATGGCGGCTGCGATTTTTTTTTATCATGGGTATCGTTTTCATAGTTTTCGAAGGTGCTAAAGTCGATAGTGAGGTCAAAATGTAAATCCAAGATAGCGGTTGCGATTTTTTTATTTTATCATAGGTACTTGACAAGGAACTTCGTTCCTGACGAGGGTCGGACCGCACACGTTTTTTTCTCTCATAAAAAGTAAAGTGTTCACCTTGAGAGCAACACTATTTTAAGTTCCAGTGACGTACTTTTAATCCCTCGCTGCGCTCGAGATTCTACTCTACTATCCATCGCTCCACTCTGCATTCAAAGAAACACTCTCGCTTTAAAAATTGTTGTTTGCTCCCTTGGAAAACAATCTACTATTTTGTTGTATTAATTTGTGTAGAGTTTTAATAGCTAATTTAATTTACCTTCTGAAATGTATCTTTATTATTTGATATTTATAACGTACCCAAATAGGCCGCGGTAGACACAATTTGTCTAAGAGGGGGATTACTGACTCATCCAACACCCATTGCGACTGCGGTGCTTCTGTGCAAACTATGCCCCACTTTCAGGAATGTCCTAAATGCCCCTTCACTTGCACCTGTGATTACCTAAATAATGCCACTGATTCCGCAATCAACTTGGCCACCTCCTCAAATAATATTAAAACAAAGAAGAAGACACGAAAATAAAAGGTTGTAGCCCGCGAAATTCGAATTTTCTTACGATAGAATGTAAGAAAATTTGAATTTCGCGGACTACAACTGCGGATTTACCTTCACCGCTGTAGTGACAAGAAAACAGTCTTAAGAGACTTACTCCTTAACTGTTTAAATAATTTTTTATTAACAAGCGCAGCGTCAACGACAGCCGCGCTTCGTTGCGCCTCGCCAGATATGTGCCGACCCTTATACACTTAAGGCCTGTTTCACCACCTACTATTAAGAGGGTTTATTCTGAAAGTTGGCAACGTCGCAAATACATGTCAAATATTTCGCTGTTTTGATTAATTTGATAATATTTCTGTATCGAAATAAAAAATGTGGCTAACTAGCGAACTAGAATATTGATTATGAAATACAATAATTAATATCGTAACACCGAATAGTTAGTTTTAGATGTAAAAAAAGTATTTGGAAACTTTCCAAATGCCTTTTTTTCACCTAAAACGGGTACAACATCAAATTCAATGTTATAATTGCAATTCATTATTAATATTCTAGTCAATTAGTTAGCCACATTTCTTATTTTTATACAGTATTATTTCCAAATTAATCGAAACAGGTAAATATTTGACAGCTATTTACGACGTTGCCAACTTTTAGGATGCACCCTCTTAAGTTCCTATTAACTTACTTGGCAGATAATTTCATTGAAATTCTGTTCCATTTTTGAATTTATTCGGTGAGTAGTGGCTATTCAGACATCGTGAAATAGGCCCTTACACTATTTCCAACCATTTATTTAATTTTTGACGGAACTTCATAAGCGTGTATATCGCTTATGAAGTTCCGTAATTATTACATTAAAAATTAAAGTGAAAAAATGCAATGCTTTATGGGCACTTTGTTCTTTTCATCGAATTATGAATTCGATGATAATATTATTTCAATGATTTAATTTAAATTCTTCATGAATTTCGATATCGAGTCAGAATTGCAATTTGGACATCTTTACTTTAGCAGTCAAATTTGAATAAATGGTTGGAAAGATTTTATATAGTTGGTTAAAATCGCCCTTTAATTTATTTTTCCAATGTTTCTTCAATGTTTTTATACAAGGTGGAGACGACAATACAACAAAAAATTAAACGGCGTGTCCCTAATGACGTCCCCATTCTGTATACAAAAATTCAATTGAAAATATTCAATAGTTTAGTCAATATAGCTCGGCAAAATCCATAGTCGGCTCGGGTTATTTCGTTTATCCACCCCAAAAATCCATCCTAAGGTTGATATTCGGAAACGTATGCCCGAGAATCCAACCTAGGCCTAGTTGGATAAACGGAATTTATAGGCTTAGGGTGGATCCGGCATATATTACATTTAATTTGTTTGGAAATATCATTTTTTTATTTCGAAGCTAGGATTTTTTTGACAGTTCCAAAATACTCTCATGCATTAGTAGTGCCAGTATTTTCATTTATTGTTGTATTGTCTCTACATTGTATATGTTACTGTAAAAGCCCGAACTGCGGTAAATCTTAGGAGTTACCGGTAAATCCTAAGATTTAGCAACTCTCACCGGTAAAAGTCCGAATTGTTCAATCATCATCAATTTCTAACTGACCACAGATACCGGTAAATGCTAGTTATCAAAGTAAAATAATGCAAGTTAATAATCGGGAACTATTTATTCAATATTACTATAATTATTATTGCTATGAGTCAAGTCTTAAAACATGTTTAACAAGCTTTAGAAAAATAAAATGCAGAAAAAATAACACAAACAAAAATTACTTCTTACTAATCTATCACCTACTTTGAAAATAAAATACAATAAAAATACTTTTCATTTACACCTACTTAGGCTAGGTACGAGTAAGCTTAACATTCTTATTAGTATGGGTTAAAATAAATCGGTCAAGTGCGAGTCGGACTCGCACACGAAGGGTTCCATACCATGTCGTACAAGATTTAACACTATGCATTTTTGTAATACTTTCGTAAAGGTAACTACAGAGGCGCTATAAAAAAACATAAAGATTTGTAAAGAAATTGTCTAATTTTAATGAAAAAATGTTGTTGTGTTAAATTATAGGTGTAGAAGTTTATTTCATTTATTTTAGTAACATTCAGACTATATTGTACAAAATAGAATGTAAGTAGTACGCCAAATTTTAATTACAACATTCCGTCAATACAGGTATTTATTTACGTTATTTTTGATAGTCATAATTCAAATTCAAATTCAAAAGTCATTTATTCAAACTAGGCTGAGAATCAGCACTTTTCGAACGTCAAAATTAAATAGGACAGTCTCCCAAAAACGCCCGCCCTTCACCACTTCCTAGTGCTTTTGCTGGAAAGAAGAAGTGGCGCAACAAACTCCCCAGCAGCACAGCTGTCTCTTCAGTTACGAAAAAAAACTTGATTCTATACAATAGTATGCAAATATTTTACATTACTCAACACAAAACATTAAATAAAATATATTTGCCATAATGGCAGCTAGCACACGCCAATGTACCAACAAAAAAAAATATCGAAA
Organism: Conistra vaccinii; assembly: GCA_948150665.1. Lineage (NCBI taxonomy): Eukaryota > Metazoa > Arthropoda > Insecta > Lepidoptera > Noctuidae > Conistra > Conistra vaccinii. The sequence continues at coordinate 20,937,089 of OX411327.1, forward strand.
TCTAAACTCAAGCGAAAATAAAAACTAAAAACGTAAACATAACTTAATACCCGAATTATAAAGCCTCCTGGCATAAAGGGCGTGCTCGCTTACATTATATACATACAGCATACAGAAATCTATTATTTCTTACTTATTATTTTTACACATCCCATCGGACTATGAGAGTGAGGGAAGAGAGAGTGCACTCGTGTCTGCGCATACACTTGTGCACTATAATATCTCCCACGCCGAAGGCTAGTCTCCATTGAGATTGGCCGCCGTGGCTGAATATTTTTACACAAATAAGTTTTCTCAATATGAAATTGTATCGAAAGCGCTGGCTTTAACCAATGGGCCACTCCAGGTATTTATAAAAGTAGAGCGAGACTATACGAGTTATATGGTTTGAAAAAATACAGGTTTGATACTCCTTTCCTAGAGTATGTTAAAAATTATTCAAAATTATTTAAAAAGGTTAGTGTTTATGCTAAATCGAAATTTTTGAGCGATACAATTAAAAATTCCAATAATAAAGTAAAAACCACTTGGAAAATTATTAACAATGAAACGGGTAAGTCGGTTAAACAAGATAAAGAACTTGAGGTTATAGTCGACAGTAAATTAGTTACTAAAGCAGCTGACGTAGCTGAGGCGTTTAATGAGTTTTTTGCCAACATACCTTTAACTACGACTCGCTCCTTAACTTCGTCCCCGTCTAAAGCTGAAAACCTTTTGCTTAGTAGTGTGTCTAAAAGTAGTCGTTTATTTAGCTTCGAACATGTAACACCTCGTGATGTAGTTAATGTTTTTAACACACTCAAATCCAAAAACACTGGTGATTACTGGGGCATCTCCATTAAACTTTTAAGTAATATAATAGACATCGTAGCCCCCTATCTAGCTGTTACTTTTAATAAATGTGTTGACTCAGGAACTTTTCCTGACCTCATGAAGAGTAGTAAAGTCATTCCATTATTTAAATCAGGTAATAAAAATGACGTTGGCAATTTCAGGCCTATTTCTATCTTACCTGCATTTAGTAAAATATTTGAAAAGTTAATACTCAAGCAGTTACTAAGACATTTTAATTTAAATAGCCTCCTTCATAATGAACAATATGGCTTTACAAAAGGTCGTTCGACTACAGATGCGGGTGTTGCTCTGCTGAAACACATATTTAGCGCATGGGAGAACTCGCAAAATGCTATTGGGGTTTTCTGTGATCTCTCCAAAGCCTTTGATTGCGTGCACCATGACACGCTATTGCGTAAACTGCGTCATTACGGTGTGCAAAACGAAGCTCTCGATGTTATAAATTCTTATTTAAGTAATAGGTCCCAATGTGTAGATATTAATTGTGTGAAATCTTCCGGGTTACCAGTTCAGTTAGGTGTACCTCAAGGCTCAATACTGGGTCCATTCTTGTTCTTAGTGTATATCAATGACTTACCATTCTTTTTAAAGGGTATCTGTGAAGTTGTACTGTTTGCAGATGATACCTCTCTTATTTTTAAAGTAGACAGGAACAGACAAGATTTTGACGATGTAAACAGTGCACTCTCAATGGTTACGGATTGGTTTACAACAAATAACTTAGTTCTCAACTCCAAGAAAACGAAATGTATAAAGTTCGCTTTACCGAATGTTAGAAATCTAGGACCCAACATCGTCTTAGATAAAGAAGTGCTTGAAACTGTGGGCTCGGCAGTTTTTCTGGGCATAACAGTAGATGCCAAACTTCAGTGGGGCCCACATATTTCAAGTCTAGCGGGAAGGCTCAGCTCGGCCGCCTACGCTGTCAGGAAAGTAAGACAATACACTGACGTTGATACAGCTCGATTAGTCTATTTTAGTTATTTCCATAGCGTTATGTCCTATGGTATTCTGCTGTGGGGCAAAGCCGCTGACATTCAAAATATATTTGTTCTTCAAAAACGAGCTGTCCGAGCAATTTACCAACTAGGTACCAGAGTCTCTCTGAGAGATTTTTTTAAAGATATTGGTATTCTTACAGTGGCATCACAATTCATCTTCGCCAATATCTTATATATTAGGCAAAATATACACGTATACACTAAAAACAGTGATATCCACAATATCAACACCAGAAATAAAGACAAATTACGAGCTCCTTTTCACCGGCTTCATAAGGTTCATAACTCATTTGTTGGGCTTGGTATAACCTTTTATAACAAGCTACCCACTTCTCTGCTAGATTTGCCTTTTAATGCGTTTAAAGCTAAAGTAAAATCCAACCTTTGTTCAAAGGCATACTATTCTATCAATGACTACTTAAGCGATAAAAATAGTTGGTCGCTGTGATTAACTCAAGACAATGTTTATGTTCTTTCTCCAGAATTAGCTTACCTACTGACAGGTTATGAGTTTATAGAATGTTTAATTTATTTGACTTTATTATACAATTTATTTTATTTTTATTTATTGTTGACATGATCTACTCATTACAATGTTTTCGTATGAGTTGTATTGCAATATGTGATTAGCTAGCGACCTCGACAGTAGATTATATATTATTCTTGCCTAACTGTTGATCTATTTTGTTGATTTATTTTTACTTCAATGATCCTAGTTTATCATATCTAATTATGTGACTTCGAGTTACAGCTTTATTAGCTATATGTAAGCGGGCACGCCCTTTATGCCTGGAGGCTTTATAATTCGGGTATTAAGTTCTGTTTACCATTTTAGTTTTTATTTTTGCTTGAGTTTAGATTTCGATTTTTTTTTTTTTTTTGTTGGTACATTGGCGCGTGCTAGCTGTCATTATGGCATATATTTTTTTGAATGTTTTGTGTTGAGTAATGTAAATTATTTGCATACTATTGTATAGAATCAAGTTTTTTTTCTAACTGAACAGACAGCTGTGCTGCTGGGGAGTTTGTTGCGCCACTTCTTCTCTCCATCAAAAGCACTAGGAAGTGGTGAAGGGCGGGCGTTTTTGGGGGACTGTCTTATGTAATTTTGACGTTCGAAAAGTGCTGATTCTCAGCCTAATTTGAATAAATGACTTTTGAATTTGAATTTGAATTTGAATATCCACAACGGTTTAAGGTAACTGAATAGTACCCTGTATGTACCACCATTCATTTCAATATTACTGAATATTATTGTCTATAGGAGTGTAGTTTTAACATGAGGTACACACATCAACACCGTCTAGGGTTACTTTGAAAAAAGTCGATAAAGTTCTTAAACTCAAAAAATACTGGCCGGTTTTAAAATCTTTTGAAGAGAGCTTATTTTGTAAACCTTTTTGGATGATCGAAATTTAAATGATCGAAATAGTATATGCTGCCATGATAGTAGGTACTTACTAATTCCATGTCATTACTCCGACTAGTAAATAGTTATCTGTGGAATTTATATCGCATAATATTAGCATGAAATACAAAATATTATTTTTAAGTTGCAGTAAATCGCCCATATTATACGGGGTGTCCGGGACATCGACGCGAAGCCGGTTACCATGGATTCAGTACATGGTTCTGAACGCCCCTGCGTTGAAATTTTTCGTCGGTTATTAAAAAAAAATCTGCTGTTTCATAGAAAAGTGCAATACCTACGCGGTCAAAATGTATGGAACAGCTGATTTTTTTTTAAATAACCGACGAAAAATTTCAACGCAGGGGGGTTCAGAATCATGTACTGAATCCATGGTAACCGGCTTCGCGTCGATGTCCCGGACACCCCGTATAAAATACGTTATTAATCGGCGTTTTTAGTATTTGTTGATTATAAACAGTATATGGTACATGATACACACAAGTTTCAAATTCCTAATTTGTTTAGTTGTTGAGATAGAGCTCGTACAAAAATAGTCTAAAATAGACAACTTCTACGGCCCCCTAATTCATCATTTTTGAAGATAAAAACAAATAAAAATTATATTTATTTTCTACTTGATGAGCTCTAGACAATGATACCCCACATGCCAGGGTCAGATTAATTGTTTTTCAAAATTTAATTTTATTGTATGGCGACCCCCCTTTAATTTTTAATTTTATTTTTTGTTGCTCTTGCGGCAATAGAAATGCTCAATCTGTGAAATTTTCAACTGCCTACCTATTACGGTTCATGAGATAGAGCTCGCTGACAGACAGACGGACAGCAGAGGCTTATGAATAGGGTTTCGTTTGTCACCCTTCGGGTACGGAACCCTAAAAAGGATTTAACTTGTTTCACTTTTTGAATCTTTGCCCTCCGTAGAGAATGTTCTGACAATTTCTCGAAGACTGACTCCTTTTTCGACTATTAGTATATTTCTATCTTTGATTTCGGACATTTACCGGTGTCTGCGGTAAAACCTAGAATTTACCGACTGAATGCCGGTAAAAGTCCGAAACTAAAGATTATTATAGAGGAATTCGGACTTTTACCGGTGACACCGCAGTTCGGGCTTTTACAGTAACATATACATGTTTTCTGTACAGAGGTACTCCGAACTGGCAAGAAGGACATTTTGGAGTACAACAAGTACTTAGTTGGAGTGGAGATCAACGAAACTGAAGCCAAGGTAAGCAACAAGAATTACTAGAGCAGCATATGAGCCACCGTGATTGTTTAAGAATTATAAGAATTAATAATCATAAGAATCATTAATACATCTCTCTAAGTTAGATTTGTTCTCAAATGTCATGATTTCATGAAAAATTCGTTCAATGGCACAAATCTAACTTAGAGCGATGTATAAATGATTCTTATGATTATAATTGTGTTAAAATATGTTTGTTATGGTCGCGAATCATATTTTTATCAAGATACATACAACCTGACACTGACCTGCAAATTGCAAAAACTTAAGAAAATATGAATTTCGCGGATCCTCCAACTATTGTGTTAGTTAGTGAGGCTTGAGCGTTTATCCCAAAAGTTGGCAACGGCGCAAAAAGCTGTCAAAAATGTACCTGTTTTTAATTTGGCAATGAAATGGAAATAAGAAATGTGGCTAAGTAGCGAACTACAATATTAATAATGAATTGCCTTGAATTTGATGTTGTACCCGTTTAAGGTGTAAAAAAGGCATTTGGAGAGTTTCCAAATACTTTTTTTACAGTTAACACGAAATATTCGGTGTTACGATATTAATTATAGCATTTCATAATCAATATTCTAGTTCGCCAGTTAGCCACATTTCTTATTTCCATATAGTATAATTTCCAAATTAATCAAAACAGGTAAATTTTTGACAGCTATTTGCGACGTTGCCAACTTTTAGGATACATGCTCTTAAAAGACAAATGAGATTATGTAATGTTTTTTTTTTTTCCTCGTGCTGTTGAAAGCATCAAATCCACACAAAAATTTATAAATGCGTAAGTAACTCTGTCTGCCTGTTACCTTTCACGCCTTAGCGGATTTCGATGAAATTTGGCAAACCGGTAGACCAATGATTCCCAAAATGTAGACCACTTTGGAGATCTGGTGTCACTTGATGGACCCCTGGGGGTTCACAAGTTGTAAGTGGGCGTCCACGAAAATTTATCTGGTTTCGATAGTAAAGAACAAAAATGTTGGTTTGGCTTTACATGTAGGCAGATAATAATAATATAATAATAACTACTCAAAAAATTAAGGGAGCAAAAATAAATTCCAATTTTTTTTCCAGTTTTTTTTGACAGGCTGTATTTCGGTGAAAAATAATCGTTTTCGAAATCATTTTTTTGGAGTGACGTTTCTCATGCAATCCTAACAGTTATCGCGAAAAAATAATATTGCATATTTCCATCGTTGGATCTAATCTTCACATTTTTTTACGTGTTTTGGGAATATGATAGAAATGTAGCAGCAGGAGGTCCACCGAAACCGGGAAAATTTGAAAAGGGTCTACGAGACAAAAAAGTTTGGGAACCTCTGCAGTAGACATGACCTGGGTTTGGACATAGGATACTTTTTGTGCCGGTAGACCAGAAATTATCCAACAGGACTGTACTACCGGGGCGAAACCGCGAGCAAAACTAGTTATAGTATATAAGTTTTAGTAATAGTATATAAAGTTTAAGATATAGTATATAAAGTTTTTTTGCTTGTGTCAAGCTATCTATACTTCTATACTAATATTATAAAGAGTTAAAATTTGTTTGTTTGTAAGTTTGTATATAGGGGGTAATATCAGGAACTTCTAAACGGATTTGAAACATTCTTTTTGCATTGGATAGCCCACTTCTTGAGGAAAGTTGTAGGCTCGAAGTCGCGGGCATGAGCTAGTCTTCAATATTTAAAATGCTAACTTTTATGATAACCATGAACAGTAAATAAGTCTGTACGTAAATGCGAGAATATCTGGGTATAATTTTTAGGGTCCCGTAGTAAAAATAAAAACCCTTCTAGTTTCGCCAAGTCTGTCTGTGTGACCGCGGAGCTAGAGACTCTTGGTAGTAAAAAGCTATTATTTGGCATGGTTATTCATACTAATCAAGCCCGCAAAGCAATAGTGCGTAGTACTCGCAACCGGCGTGCGTGTATGGCCAGATGTATGAACGTAAACGAGGAAAATGGAGTATGTAAGGAGCGTAGCAGGTGGCGTTCTGTAGTTTCTGCCTACCCCCATGGGAAGAAGGCGTGAGTTTATGAATGTAATTAAAAAAAAACTCGAAAATTCTTCTTTTTTTGTATCTCCTTGGCCTGAGTGACTAAACGCCACTGCCAACCCCTCCTGGAAAAACTAGCATTTTATATTATGCTAGTTTTCTAACCAATATTAACGTCCCAATTTGTTCAGATTTTATACACTACGGTAGTCCGGCACGCGGCGCCGGTGGCCCTGAACCTGCTGTCCAACATGCTGGCGGCGCAGTACATACCGTGGGCCGACGGACGCACCATCACTACTATGAACGACCCCATCAACCGCGAGCTGCGGCTCCCAAAACTCACCTCAAACACTCCGCCCAAGGACGTATTCAGTGCCTTCATGTGGGGCCTCTTTATTGCAGTCAGTAAGTTATAATAATCGTTTATTTCTAATCCAATTTTTAGTAAGTAATTACATAAATAACTAGAACACGACGTTTTAGAACAGAACACTCACACAACACATATATTACACACACTCACACACAGACACACACACACACAAACCATATTTGTGTGTTCCACTAGTGTTATTAGCGCTAAAAAGTTATTTTGGCGTGGCTAAAATCGGAACTGACGGCGCCAACTTTTTATTTAATACATTTCTAGTAACATTTTACAAAACAATTGCACAAATATTTACCGACATTTTGCTGTCAGAGATTTAAATATTTCATGTAACTACTTACATATTTTTGTTAAAGTAAAAAAAATTAAAATTGTTCCCCAAATAAATTGGGATAAGGGCAGAAGAATAATGATGATGATGATTTTTGTTAATGGTTCCTTTTTTTCGGGCTGCGTAGTCTGCACCGACACAACACACACCATTACCATTACATACCCACACACACATACACATACACGCACACACACAAACAATCAAAATGTTAAATAGATTGTAATTTTAGATTTCTGTAATTATGGTTTTATGAGAACTAGTTAAAAAAAAAAACTTTTGCTGCCTGCAATTTCTTTTGTGAAACTGAAGTATGTATGGGTTAATGAGCTTGTACCAATTTTCAACTACAATGAGGACACTGAACGAGACACAATAGAAGTTTTATTGTTATGACGCCTATGGGCGTATACTGTCCTTCAAAGTGTTAAGTTTGTTCTTGGGATAAATTCATCCCAACTACGGCACCTTTTATTTGGTTTTATTAATAATATGTTTATCACCCACGTATTTGTTCTTCTCAGGACGTGTTCTGAGAAGAGCAAATAAACTTGGGTGATTTTTTTTACCTTTGCTGGTACTTCCAGGCAGTATTTTGTTATAAAAAAGTAAATTTTTACAAGCTCTTTTTATTGCTTACGATTTAATTATATTTGAACTCGCTGCTTACGGTAGCGCACAATGTAACTAACACGCAAACGCTTAAGGGTGCATGCAACGGTGCAGGGGTCGTGGGGCCAACACCCCTGCCAAAATTGGAGTTATAACTTTCAAAACTTATTTTCGTAAAGTCTGGACAGATTTTTATGCGAGAAGAACCCAAGAATTTTATCATGCTTGCACGGCGTGCCTATTGCCATAACCCGGGCACAAATCCAAGCTCAGAGCTGTAACTGAGAAACTCCTGATGGAAAAAACCAATAACACTTTGATCCGATCTGGGAATCGAACCGAGAACCTCTTGCTCGGCAGCAGCGCTTGCGACTACTAGACCAATAAAGCACACACACATAGCAGAGCGCGACAGATTTTTATACGAGAAGAATCCCGGAATTTCATCACACTTTTTTTGTCCGTAGTAATCCTATCAACAAACGTCAACAACGTCTCGCTTCCGTGCAAGGAGCGGCAGACAAACTCGCGGCACATCCACGTGATGTCCGGCTGCCCGGTGGAGCTGCACTGGCTGGCCACGCTCAGCTTCCACGCCGTACTGTTCGGCCTGACGCTCGTGCTGCCCACCGTGCTGGCGGTGCTCGTGTTCGAACAAAATGAGACCACCAACCAACCGGATATGTTAGGTGAGAGACAGAAAGAAAGAAACATTGGTTTATATGTCAGAGAAACATTAAGAAATACAGATTTCTTAACTCAGACTTCAAGTAACAAAACTACAAGCGGTCGTAGACAATGACGTATTATAAATAGACGCGTCATTCATGAACATCACGGCACTCGAAAACAGCGTAAATACTATCGGTAGCTAGCGGTACGAACAAAGAAAGGGAAAGAAAATTAAATGTCATCTACGAAATTCCTGTTGTTAGAGAGAGATAAATATATTTCTTTCATTACGTTGTCACTCTAAGGTGCATGCTGATTGGCCGAACGTGTACAAAAGGAGGCATGTGGGGAATAAATGGACACTCTATTTTCTCTTGTTGATATAGGTAGTAGATTTACGGGTAAAATAATATTATTTTCGATCTAAATATGAATGCAGATTTCGTAAGAGTAATTACTGTTACTTAATTATTAAAACAAAATGTACTATTATAAACATAAAAATCTTTATTAAAAAAATGTGAATAATTAAAAATTTTAAATAGAAAGTACAACAATCGCTTATATTAAAGGAGCACTAAAACTGCCAGACAATCACGAAATGTAACTGAAAAAAGCTCACAGTTTTCAAATTCCTTCAAACATACACTATCACACTGATGCAAAGTACCCCATCTTCCCCTAACGGCACGTGACTTACTTCAGGCGCCAGCCGCCATTAGAAGGTATCGAAAAATATAAAATAAAAGAATTTTTTCTTGATACATAAGCATGAAATGATACTTTTTTATCTTTCACAGTTGTAATAAAATTTTTACATTTTCTATACACACAGGACGGCATTTTTTTTTGTTATTTGTAGGAAGTTATCCACACAAGTTATTTTAATATCACGTGTGCAGCCGCGGCACTGGTTGGTACGCGACTAAATCGAAGTCCGGTAAATGCCTTGCATTCATCTTGCCACTACAGAGCGCGGGTAACGTATCTATAGTTTAAATATCATTGGTCGTAGACCCCAAAAAAAACACCCATGTGTGTGGAGTTTCCCTAGCTAATTTATATTTTTTGTTACTTGAAAGTGCAAATAAACTATTTTTTTTTTACCTGCAGCCACATTCGCGCTGGTCCTGTTTCTGGGCAGCCTATCATTCTCCGTGTTCAGTTACCTCGTCAGCTTCAACTTCGGAGAGAGAGGCACCAGCACGGTCCTCGTTGCCTGCATCTTCGTATTTGGTCAGTCATTTTGGAAAATTATCTATATCTGTATGTCGCAGTAAGATGGTTATAGACGCGATATTTTTAGTTTTCCATAATGTGAACAGAACGCTGTCAAAAAAAACTCAAATGGCGCGAAAACAAATGAATCACTAATACACAAGTCTTTATTTGAAATAAATTTGAATTTGGAATTCCTACCCAAACGCCATAGATATTTGAAATCAAAGTGGCCAGTTCGACAAAACGCCAATTTCATTTGTAAGGACGTAAGGACCCAATATTATAAATTAAGTCGCTTTTCGTCTGTCTGTGAGACCGCGTTGTTCTTTTAAAACACGCAACGGATTTTGATGCGGTTTTCACCATCACTTAAAGAATTTAGTCCAGCTTTTTTATATGTATATAGGGATGTTGACTAGGAAAAAACATTTTTATAACATTCATAATTATAATTTATATATTATTAGTACCTGGGGCACTGGGTCCCCGATAGGCTGTCGGATGACGCTGATTTAGAGAGGGAACGTAGAGCGTTGGTCAGGTGTAACATGCTGGCCGTAACACTGTTCAGGGCCTACTGCCAGTCGCTGTACACGTGCGCCCTGTGGGTCAGTTATACACAAGCCTCGTACAATGCTCTACGAGTTCAATATAATAACGCGTTCCGGGTAATGCTGGGGTTGCCGCGCTTCTGTAGTGCGTCGGGGATGTTCGCGGAGGCACGTGTTCCGGATTTCGGCTCGCTGCTGCGTCTGCGAATCGCATCACTGATGCGTCGGGTGCGCGACAGCCCCAACAGCCTCGTGGCCACTGTAGCCGGCAGGGTGGATGGCCCTATAATATGTCGCTGGATGGCGGCACACAGACCGTCATTCAGATACGTGATATAAGTGTAGGTAGCGTGTTTTAGTTTTAGTTAGTAGATGAGAATTATCTGGTACCTATGTTATGGATCTCTGGTCTGAAAATAAAGATTTATATATATATTATTATTACGTAATATTTACAATTATTCAATAATTTTCATTTAAAAAACATTTAGTCCGTCAGTCAGATAATAAAAAAATATTAGACAAGTATTTTTTGCTTTATCATATTAATAAAAAATGGTTTAGATAAAACGCATTAAAGTTGGGGAGTGGGGGCTCGCTACGTCACAAGTCACTATAAAATCTAACGGGGAGTGACGTCATGCCACATTTTAACGTATTGCTTACTCATTTTATTTTCGTAATCTTATGATTACGTAAAGAAAGAAAAAATACGTGTCCAAAATTTTTAATAATCTGCATGACGGACATTTTTTTTTTTGTCAGCATAATATTAAACTTATTTAAAGCAATTTCTATGTTTTGTCAAGTCCTCATAACCCTGCGAAGCAGGGACGGGTCGTTAGGTACTAAATAATCAAAGTAGATACAAATACATTAAAATGTTAACCTTTATCACTGTTTTTTATATGTGGCTTGTGTTGTCTGAACTTTGTCAGGTCAGGCGAAGCTGCCCTAATTGAATACATCCAAATAATATGCACTGAACAGCCTGTAACCTTTATGTCTGCAGCTGTCTTCACGCCTTTCTCGAAGGAAGCTCGAGAGTTAACTCAGACGGACTCCGGTCTCCTGTACCAGCTCCTAGTGTTCTGCAATTACATCGCGCCCCCTCACACCATGGTCGAAGCGATACTCAAGTGCCTCGCCGTGGCTCGTCTCAACGCGAAGTGCAAGTTCGTCAGGCCGAACTGTCCGGGGATCTATAGCGAACGGGGCTTGGATGTGGACAAGTGTTGCGGTGAGCTTGCTTTTTAATGACAGAAAGTACTGGGGTTCGATTATCAGGTCTTGCACAGTGTTATTGGGTTTTTCGATCCGGAATATCTCAGTAGCAGCTGGGAATCTACATTTATGCCCGGTTGATGGCAATAGACTCGCCCCCTATTACATGGAACTTAACATAACTGCTGAAATGTGGCTGTACTATAGATCCTCAACCTGACCCTTAACAATACAGGCAGGATGCTAGCTATATTATGAATGAACAGAAAGTCCAAAAAATATTAATAAAAAAAAGTTATTTATTCAAATTCGTATAAGCACTATTTGAGCGTCAAAAGTAACATATGACATCCTCTGAAACGTTCCCCTTTCTCTATCTGATGTTTTAGCTTCTTTTTGGGGTTCCGTAGCTAAATGGCAATATGGTAAGGTGTTTGAAAAGTTGATGCTCAATCAAATGTTACGTCACTTTAATAAAAATTCCATCTTTCTTGAAAAACAGTATGGTTTCAACAAAGGTGTTGTAACACTGACGCCGGTGTCACCCTAAATAAAGAACATTTTTAATGCCTGGGAAGAAGCACAAGATGCCATTGGAATCTTTTGCGACCTCTCGAAGGCGTTCGATTGCGTAGACCATGAGACACTACTGCTGAAACTAGAGAACTATGGGATTAGGAATACAGCTCTTGATTTACTAAGAACATACCTAAAAGATAATAAAAAGATAATGTTCAAGTAGCTCTTGATTTACTAAGAACATACCTAAAAGATAATAAAAAGATAATGTTCAAGTAAACGGCGTAAACTCATTAGGGTCTAAAATGGCAATGGGCGTTCCCCAAGGTTCGATATTGGGTCCAAGTTTAAAAGTAGAGAATGCGACATCATATTGAATGGAGAAAAACTGGAATTTATTATTCAAACGGTTTTCCTAGGAATGACGCTAGACGAGAAATTACAATGGGGACCTCATATTAGGACCGCATAAGGACCGCTTATGCTGTTAGAAAGATAATTAGACTGTTGACAGATGTAGAAACCGCGCATATCTCAGGGAACTATTTAAAAGGATTCATATTATGACAAGACCTTGCCAATTCATTTATGAACGTCTACATGTTTTTAATAAAATGAATTATAGACATAATTTCAAAAGTGCCTTATAAAGGGCCTATTTTAATTAAATTATTTGACTTTCACTTTGACATTATTATTGTTTCAGCTGGCGAAAACCCACGGTGCTATTTATGCTGGGATGATTTCTCTCCCGCCAAAAACATTATCATACTGCTTGTGCAGTTCTTAGTCATGTTGGTAAGTACAGGCACTTACACAGGCTCTAAGGACAGGTCCTTAGAGCGTTTTGACACTGACGATTTGCCAGCGCGTTTCTAGCGAGCCGATCTGTGAACCTGGTCTCCGCGTTTATCATAATATTGTACACTGGCTTGTGTCGCTCTCTTTATATGACGTTATAAGAGAGCATCATGCAGTATGCCGTTACGGCATACGGCACGCCTATAGATGTTTCACATCAAAAAGCGACATCATTAGGATATCAATAAGTTTTAGAAGATCAATCAACTATTTCCCTTATGTTTTGTTCCTCAGGCGATGGTATTCCTAACGGAACGCGGCTTCTTCGATGGAGTGCTCGACAAAGTGATGAACATGCGCTACCGGCCAAAGGAGCCTGTAGAACAAGATGAGATGGTGCGCGCGGAAAGCGCATACGTTAGCAAGGCTATCACTCTTCGTAAGTACATATATTATACACTCTTCTAGCTAGATGATACTACATTTTTACGGGTAATAGGGGAAATATGAACAAAAGAGAATTGCTCCAATATCATAGAATACTGCGTGGAGTACAGCCCGCTGACAGACAGACAATTGAAGATTTTTATTAAATTGTTTTATTTTTACTTACAGCGACGAAACAGATCCCGGACGCGATGTTAGTGCACGACCTGCACAAGAACTACAGGCCGTTTTGCAGGAAGAGTGTTAATGCCGTCCGGGGCATCAGCTTCTCTGTCAAGAAAGGTAACAATTTATCCTTTTATGGCGTTTCACCACCTCTTGGCACCTAAGCGAAATACTGTCTTTTATGGCGTTTCACCACCTCTTGGCACCTAAGCGAAATACTGTCTTTTGCATGGTTCATAAAAATTATAATAAACTACATACAAAAGAAAGTTATTAATTTCCTAGCATACAGCTTATTTTAATTTGAATGAGGTTTTTGATACGTGATCATGACTTTTTTTACTAATTTGTTATGAGGGCGCCACTGAAAGTTATTAGAACTGGCCACTTGTAAACGATATAATAATTTTTTTTTTTCAAATTTTGCAAATGGAATTCTGCCAATATTTAAGCTGGGAACAAATTATCGGACGCGTCCGCGGACGTTAACTGTCAGTTCCCCACGATCACGTCAATTCACGTCCGCAACTTACGACTTACGACCGTAAGTCGCGGACGTTAACTGTCAGTTCGAATGTGAAGTGACGTGATCGTAGGGAACTGACAGTTAACGTCCGCGGACGCGTCCGATAATTAATTGTTCCCAGCTTAATGTGTACTTACTTATGTATTGTATTTATTTGTCATTTGTTTACGATTTGGCGGCAAATTTAAAATTCTGCGTCACGTCAACATGAATTTAACGCGAGAAACAGATTTTTTATGACTTGTTGTCATTTAAGTCAACAAGAAAGTTATGACAGACCTATGTGACAGACTTCGATTGGCCTTTCACGACGAAGCCCCATCTCGTGCCACTGTTTACAACTGGTGTAATGAGTTTAAACGTGGTCGCACTAATCTCACCGATGATCTGCGTGAGGGACGGCCTTCTACGGCGACGACTGAAGATAACATCAGTTTTGTGCGGCGTATGATAGAGACTGACAAAAGAGTGACTTATCAGCAGATTCGGACAAGCTTAGGCATCGGTATGAGTCAAGTGCACAAAATCCTCCATGAACATTTAGCGGTCTGGAAGCTTTGTGCCCGGTGGATACCTCATAATTTGACAGAGTCTCCGTCATAATTTGAGAGAGAAACTCCGTCGCGTTGATTGGTGTCGTGAAATGGTTCCGGAGGTGACTCAAATGGGAACCGATCACTTTTTTTTGTTCGAATTTCATTTTACCGAAAACTATTGACCGACGTCTTTTTTTCTGTAACACCTATAAACGTCTACTTTCACAAAAAAAAAAAAAAGGATTTTATTGCATTTTATTCTTTGCCAAATTAAGGGAGTCACAAGGGTATTATGTTTGTATGAAAAATCTTATTCCAGTTAATAAACTCGAAACTTGGTACAAAAAGTACTAGACTTGCATGAATTCAAGATGGTATTTTAATCATTAATAGGAATTTTAATTTTTTCATTTCGTTTTTATTGATGATGATGATTATCCCACTAATAGGATTTGGATGAAAGGCACACAAATATTTTATAACTAGATATTGCAAACGAGATCGCCCGCGAAAGTAAAATGCGAAAAAAAAAAAAAGTTTAAATAAAAAAGCGAAAGTAACTCTGTGTGTTACCTTTACACGCCACGGCTAAACGGATTTGGATGAAGGGGATAGAACATCACTTGGGTTAGGTTAGGTTAGTTTTTTTGCATTGGTTTGTAAGATGAATTGTTATGAAGACTCACAATTTCCGCAGAGTCACTTAGCTTGTTTGGTCCCACCACGTACGAGTATTTATTTGAAAATATTGGTAATACACCTCACTATTATTGTTTATTAATTGTAAAATTAACTCATTCAAAAATGTAAACACTGAGGTTAGTAGCCTTTACAGATCTATAAATAAGTATTACAGCGGAAGCTCTCAAAATGAAAACAAAAACCCCGATTTAGAAACTTTCTTCCTTGGTGCTCCGCTCCTATTGGTCTTAGCGTGATGATATATACCCTATAGCCTTCCTCGATAAATGGACTAACTAACACTGAAAGAATTTTTGAAATCGGACCAGTAGTTCCTGAGATTAGCGCGTTCAAGTAAACAAACAAACAAACTCTTCACCTTACTATACTAGCCCGCCGTTCCAAAATTATTTGCCCCGAAATTCAGCAACTTTTACTAAGAGTTTCCTTAAGGTAAAACTTAATAAGAATACTTTGCTGGACCTGGGGATCGAATCCCCGACTCCAAGTTCAACAGTGGCGCTTTCGGCCATTAAACCAACTCGGTTGCCTCTACTACTCTTTTATTGATCTTGTCTTTTTGTGTAGGCGAGTGTTTCGGCCTCCTGGGCGTCAACGGCGCGGGCAAGTCCTCCACCTTCAAGATGATGACTGCCGAGGAGTCCGCCACCAGAGGAAATGTCTTTGGGAACGGATACCGCCTCAAGAGAGGGAACAGTCAGGTAACGTACTATAGTCCTTAGGACTCTGACACAAGGTCCATATTGCACTACTAGGGGTATCGTTAGATCTTATAATTATTAAAAATATTATGATAATTCCAAGTCACTTTTTTATAGTCAAAATTGAGATATGCGAAGTTTTCGGTAAAACTGCAGTAATAATATTGGTTTTCGTAGATTTTTTTCGAGAAATTCTATTAAATACAAAGTTATTTTTGCGATCGGTAAAATTAATACTGTTCATGCGTAAATACCTACTCATCCCGACTACGAAATTTTCTGAGCGTTACATGTACTTGGGCGGTTTTTTTTTCTATAATCCCTTGTTCCTCTCCCCACAGTACCTCCAGACCCTAGGCTACTGCCCGCAATTCTTTGGGTTGGATATGTTCTTGACTGGCCAAGAGAACCTGGAGCTGATCCTCACTCTGCGAGGGTTTGACAAGCAACGGGTGAAAGAGGAAGTCAAGAACTGGCTACATATTGTCGGTGAGTGAACAGTTTCTTACTTCAAGTTTTTACTTAGGTTTACTTGGTTGTTATGCGCTAAGGTAACCCCCGAAATCCAAATTTTCATGTCAATCAGGTTGTATGTTGATTAGATAGATGATTTTAATAATTACTAGTTTTTGCCGGATGTTGAAAAATATCCCACGGGAACGTACTACCGGGATTAAAAGTACCCTATGTGTTAATCTAGGTAAAAAATTATATTCATTCCGTAATACATTGTTTTCATATAACTCTATTGGTGCATAAAACATATTTTTTTTGTATCTTTTACGGTTTACGCGGCGCACGCCTGTAAAGCTCCCAATCGGCATGATTTTTTCCGACATCTTCAACAATCATTGTCATATTTCAGCCAATCTACACAAAACCGTAATGAATTATACACCTAAACCTTCCTAATGAATCACTCCGTCCATTGCAGAAAATCGTATGAAATTCCGTTCGGTTTTGAGTTTATCGCGTTCAGACAGACAGACAGTCGCGGCGCGGGGACTTTCCAATCTGCCTAGCCTTTTTCCAACTATATATTGGGGTCGGCTTCCAGTCTAACCGGATGCAGCTAAATACCAGTATTTTACATGGAGCGACTGCCTATATAACCTCCACAACCCAGTAACTGAGTAATACGATACTCCTTGGTAAGACTGGTTGTCAGACTTTCGGGCTTCTGACGACTCGTAACGACTGTCAAAGATCCACGAATGACGGTAGTACTTTTTCCTTCAATATGTAGGAATGATTTCGTGAAAAGGGACGGAAGTGTGTAACAGGAAGCCGGGGAAGCGCGCGCTATTTGATTTGACCAATGAGTAAGCGCGGTGCTAGAGTTGGCCGTCAGAAATGACCTTGAAGAAGCCCCTTTTCGAACCACTTGTTTCTCGCTATTTTACTATGAGCCCCATATAAAACTGAAAGCTGTAACTATTTCGTTCTCTGTATAATTTTAATCTATTGATTCTTATAAGACATAAGAATTTGGTTCACAATAAAACGTGCACCCATTTTTTCAAAGGCTTTTAAATACTTTGTAATCACAAGTATATGTCTCATATTTTAGTTATCATAAGTCTACTGTCTCCGCTCTCCTCCAAATTACGGTTTGATACGCATTTTCGACAAAATACGATAAGGATAGAATAGATAGATAGATAGATAGAATACTCTTTATTATGTACACCATAAAAATTACAGACATAGGTTTAGACATTTTACATAGGGTGACACAATGGGCGGTCTTATCGCTAAAAGCGATCTTTTACAGACAACCTTTGGATGGATTAAAGTAAGAAGGAAAGACAATACTGCAGGTAGTCAGTGGTGTACCATTTACATATACAATAAATACATACATACATAAAGCATAAACTTATCTATATAAATATACATAGATAATATATATATAAAGTATAAGTAAAGTATAAGGAATCTGTATTTGTTTGATGATAGGTTTTTCTTTGGTAAAAGTAAAAGAATTGCAGTTTATATTTTTTTTAATCATAATATTTAGCAGTTTAAACGTCACACGAAACTATGTATTTTTCAATTATATAATAATCAAACAATCTGATATACTTAAGTGAGATAAAAAATATGTTTTCTAATCATTTTCACAGTATTGTGTTACATTGTGTTTTAAGTGGTAACTATCGATTTTCTTGTAAAAAAGAATTGAAAATATTGATTTGTCGGCACTTAATTTATTCCGTTTTTTTTTGTTTTCGGCTCAAAATAAATTAAAATTGACCAAAACAGAAAACTAATCTCGGTTATTAGTACACTCTAAGAAGTGATTCTTTAGTTAGTTTATGTGTACGAGTTTCCGTTCAGGTCTAGAGAAGTACGCGCAGCGCCCGGTGGAGAGCTACAGCGGCGGCTGCGTGCGGCGCCTGGGCGCGGCCGCGGCGCTGTGCGGCGGGGCAGGTACGCTGCATTATAATAACTGTATGCTTAGATGGTTGGCTCATGTTGAGAGGATGAACAAAAGGTGATTAACAAAAGGTACGGTGCATAGTACTCGCAATCGGCATGCGTGTATGACCAGATGTATGAACGTAAACGAAACAAAAAGACTGTGAGGATCGCAGCATGTGGCGTGCTGTAGTGTCTACCTACCTCCATGGGAAAGAGGCGTGAATTCTATGTATGTATACAATATTTAGTAAAATATTTTAAAAGAGTTCCTGGCCCATTCTTCATCCTTCGGAAGGGGCACCTAGAATCAATTATATTTTCTTGTAAATGTTAACATTCAAGTGCTTGACTTTGACCTTGACAGAGCTCGCTCTGCTGGACGAGCCAAGTGCGGGCGTGGACGTGGCCGCGCGCAGGCGGCTGTGGACTGCGCTGCGCAGGGCCTTGAGGCAAAAGCGATCTATTATCATCACCTCACACAGGTACACTTTTGGATCAAACATAACAGGTGTATAAAGATGCTGAACAAAGTCGAGACTCCCTTGTTCGCCCCGTCATTATGATAATATTTTTGTATTGGAGTTTTTTCATCCTATACAATTATTTCTTATAAGCAACAGACGACCAGCATTTAAAAAAAAATTACATGTTCAAAAAAATTTGTTAGTACACATGTGCGTCCGAAGATATACTCGTCACCGGTCATCTACAGGTGAACCTTTACAAAATCAGAAGAGATCTGCAATTAAATGGAATTTAGTAAACTCAAAACATTATACTATGTCACACTTTTTAATCTATTTTGATCCATGAAAAATACAACAATGAGGACGTCTTATTAAAAAAGAAGCGCTTCTATTTTGACATGACGATCCCATCGTCATATCAAAGTAAAATGGTTTTTTGATAATTTTCAAAATTTTTCTTCATGGGTATCGTTTTCATGTCTTTCAAGGGTGCTAAAGCCGATACTCAGGTCAAAATAAAAATCCAAGATGGCGGCAGCAAAAATTATGAAATCTTTTCATCATCGGTCTCGTTTTTATGATTTTCGAGGGTGCTCACAGTAATATAAAAAGCTCGTCACGTTTGAAAAAACATTACGAAAAATACGCCTAAATTATTAAGTATTTACAGATGCCAACGCGGTTTTTTGTCGAGTTAGCCTTTAGCGATTCAGGTATTTATGTAACTGAGTATTTCTCGATAAAATATCGGCAAACAAGTTATTACGTTTCGAGTCCGGGCGTTGTCGTGGCACATCCCGTTTTAGAAGAGACTGTCATACAGTTATGATAGAAGGTAAAAAAAAGAATCGTACCCTCCAGCTTGGATTTGGTAATCCAAAACGAAAAATTTTGAACTTTCTCAGCTGGGATCAGCTGGGAGCTATCTTGGATTTACATTCTGACCCTGTTTTCGGTTTTAACACCCTCGAAAACCATGAAAACGACACCCAT
The DNA here is from genome assembly GCA_948150665.1 of Conistra vaccinii. Classification (NCBI taxonomy): domain Eukaryota; kingdom Metazoa; phylum Arthropoda; class Insecta; order Lepidoptera; family Noctuidae; genus Conistra; species Conistra vaccinii. The sequence goes on from OX411327.1 coordinate 20,956,902, forward strand.
GAGAAAAAATTTGAAAACTTTAGCCCGCTGCTTCGCCCGTGTGGAGCTCAGAAATTATCCCACGGGAACGTACTATCGGCATTCATCGTATTCTATGTCCTAACCCAGGTCATGGTGTACGCATATGCGGGAATTCATCCAAATCCATTCAGCCATTTTAGCGTGAAAGCGTAACAAATAAACAAACTGACTTTCGCATATAAAATATTAGTTAGGATTAGTTAGGATATAAGTCAGACATTGCCAACCCGTTTGAGCAAGCGTGGTGATCAATGCTCGTTCCTTCTCTGTATGAGAAGAGGCCTTTGACCTGCAGTGGGACAATAATAGGCTGGTATTATAATTACTATATGTGTTTCGCAGCATGGACGAGATGGAAGCGTTGTGCTCGCGCATCGCAATCCTAGCGACCGGGCGCGTGCGCGCGCTGGGCACGGCGGCCGGGCTGCGCGCCGCGTACGCGCGCGGGCACGCCGTCGTGCTCAAGCTGGCCAGCAAGCAGCAGGGCATGGACGGTACGTACATGCTGCAGCGGGATCATAGCGTTGGACTCACACACTCCACATTATAATACTTCAAACTCAAAGCATTTCATCATACTCCTGCCCTTATTCCAAATTATTTGTGGTCCTTTTCTCCCATACTTCTCTATTAGTCGACATCTCGGTAGTGACTCCATTTCTAGCCATATCATCTTTCACACAGTCCACCCATCGTGTCTTTGGTCTTCCCCTACTCTTTTAGCCATCCACATTCAGACTCAAAACTTTGCTGAAGATATTTCCTCCATTTCTCAAACACAAGCATTTATTTCAATAAACAGGCACCAAATGGACACGTGTTTCACCTCTCAAAGAGGCATCCTCAGGCTGACGATTGACTGGTTGCGAATCCGGACACGACGTGTTGCCACGTCAAGCGCCGAATGCAGAGAGAATGACTCTGCATTCTCACTTGTCAGTTATGATAAAGATCCATGTAATTGGGATTAAAACATAATTATAATCATTCCGGGATTTTAGAGGAGGTATTACCCACTCTACGTTACTTACTCCCTCGAAGTGTAGATAAATATAATACCTATTCCGATCTCTACTAAAAAGTTCGTGTAATATTTCAGAGGTGGACACCGCTAAAACAGAGATAAACTACTTAAAGGGGAAGTTACAAACGACCTTCGACTGCACACTAAAGGATGAACACAAAGTGAGTTTAATTTATAACCTAACAGCCGACATATTTAGAATAAGTGATTAACTTGACAGTAAGTTACCAGCTTCAAGAAAGCTTTTAAAACTGTGTAACGTGTACCGTCCAAAGTTGCCACCAAGGAGGTCGCGCCTCGAAACGGTTTTATCGAATACGACTCGCAGTGGCGCTTATATTCATGTTGTTGTTATTCACACGAACAAACTTTCCTCTCGTATTCGAGACTCGCGCGCGTGATTCCATTCGATTTTAACCAAACGTGTTAAAATCGAATCGAATAGTCGCCGTGTGAACGTAGCCATATTCTGTACATACATACAGTAAATAGGTACTGGGTCAAATTAAGTTAACTAGCGAAACTACGCAGACTGACAACTCATAAAGTTCGCGTTAAATAACTTTGCCGCTCTGAAGTTAGGTTGCGCATGCGTGCTGGCATGCGCGCTACTGTTTTATGAATAAGATTGACTACTGCTCAGTCATTTGTAGCCTACTTCAGAACGGCTACGTTATTTGACGCGGACTGTCGAATCGTGTTTAGATATCAATACCCATCACCTCTGCGTAGTTATGCTAGCTAATTTAATTTAATTTGACGTTATATAACTTACCACGACTAATTTGTCCACAGACAATGCTACACTACCACATAAACGAGACAATGCGCTACAGCGACCTCTTCTCTGCACTAGAATCCCTTCGTACCTCGTTCCCCTCCCTCATCGAAGACTACTCCGTCACGGAGACTACCCTCGAGGAGGTGTTCCTATCCTTCGCCAAGGAACAGCACACCGAAGCGCAGAATGTTTAACTACGAAACCTGCTTACTCCCAAAAGAGTAACGACCACATCATTAAGGGCAGGAACAGGCTAACGACACGCCATGCCACGTGACGTCAATGTAGCTTCCTGATTGGTCTCAATTTTCATGTCTCAGCGTGGCGTCGGGTGTAACAAGTGTGTCTTAGTCGAGGCTTGATAAGTATTACTTATAACAAACTCTTACTTGCTTATTGCAGCTATCAACCTGGTTTTTATGCAGGTAACTTGTGTTGTGCTAAATTAAAAAATTTGTCTGATTTAGAAAACAATAAAAATTATTTGTCTATCAATTATATATTAGAGGAAATGCAAAGTTTTAATGCTACTTTTCGCACCGGGTTTAAAGTACGTATCAATTTCATCATGTCATCATCTGCCGAGCCCATTCCTAACTATGTTGTGGTTGGTTTCCAGTCTTACCGGATGCAGCTAAAAACCAGTAGCAATTTCCGACCACAGTTATAAAAAAAACGAAGTGTATAGAGTGCCGCGAGTTTCTTGTGGCACTCTAGTGTCACTGCCTCGGCCCGGCTAGGGTGCCGTGAGCGTTGCATTGTCACTGTCACTTGTTATTTAGGTTAGGTTAGGTTAGAACTGTGACCACACAACGCACGAGCCGAGCGAGCGTAGCGAGCGGTGCCGCGGCAGCGGCCGGCGAAGTGCCAGGGTCCGTTTAGGCACAAGAGAATGTAATGTTTTGGGAATGTGGTGTTTTACAGCGATCTAACCTCGACAATCAAACAAAATACCAAGTGACGTGACTTAGTGACAGTGACAATGACAATCCAATGCTTGCGACACTTTAGCCGGGCCCAGGCGGTGTTACTAGGGTGCCTGTAGTGGCACTTTATCCGATAGGGATAGAGTGCCAATGGTGACACTCTATACACTGCCTAAAAAAAATGGTCCAAAAATTTAGGAGATTTATAGAATTATCGATCTAGTATTAAAGGAATAGCAATACCCGCGGTTGTATTTTTTTTTATCGTGCGAACCTAGCAGTAGTCGCATTATTATTTGTAACATCTGACATCTTGGCTGACAGTACTAACCTCCCGAAATTTGTCGGTACCATCTGACAGCCAACTGTAACACCGCGCGCGCTGATCGGCTAAATCAAATAGCGCGCGCTTCTGCAGCTTCCTGTTACACACTTCCGTCCCTTTTCATGAAATAACTCCCACAGACTGCAGGAAAGCGAGAGGGAAGATGTGACACATCAAAAAGCGTAAAATTACGCCTTTGTAATGGCTGAATAAAACTAAACTGACACGTAATGTGACCGAACCATAAGAACGCAAACAAGATTTATCGAACAAGTCAAAGCAAGCTGTTTCTGGAGAAAAAAGAATACGGGAATGAAATGTTCTTATAAAAAGGTTTTTTTTTTTTTGCAAATCCTTCGAAATAATGCAAAATAAAAGTATTGTAACTGTGATTTACCACTTCTGAACTTGGTACATTCCCAAAATAGGTTTCTAGTCATATATTATTATATTTACTTCCGATTTAATTGTCAGTTGACCCTTAAGGGGGATGCGCTAAGGAAGCCTGTGAAAGCAGGTCAGTGTCAGGTTGTATGTTGATCAAAATAACAATTATGTATTTACAGAACTATACAGAGTGAAATTTAATTCGTTGGCACCGACGACAAACACTGAAATCGCGATAAAAAAATCAGCTGTTCCCTACATTTATGTTCGCATAGCTCGTCAAAATGTAGGGAACAGCTGATTGTATTTTCGCGATTTCAGGGTTGGTCCCATAGTGAAAGTTGTTCATAATGATGAGTACAAATGACCCTTTAAGATTTCGAACGAATTAAATTTCATATATATATATATTTTTTTTATTGTTATTTTATTATTATTATTTCATTTTTTTAATAGTCATTTGAATTATCAAAACATCTCTATATGTTACATTTGACATAAAACGTCACGATTTCATGAAAACGGTATTCAAAAGGTTAATTTGAACTTAGAGAATAATAATTATCAATTAATTAATAATTTAAATAATAATTACCTAATTGATAATTTTAATAATAATATTATTCCGTAAATACATAAGTTACAGTCGCGAATCATGTATTGATCAACATACAACCTTGCACTGACCTGCTTATTGCGAAAACCGTAGGTAGTAACCGTTTTCTTGATAAAGATATAGTTAAAATTGTTACATTATTTTTGAACCAGTACGAACTATACAACGTGCCGCCATAATGGCGACATTAATTTAATACATGGGTTGGGCTAGTGGCATTAATTTAACACACGGGTAGGGCTAGTGGCCAGTAATCATAAAAAAAATAATAAGATAAAAGGATTCGTAAAAAAAAAAATTAAATTTTCAAATGCTCGCCGACATAGGGCTCTCTCTTTCCTTCAATACGCCTACTCTTTGCACGTTATTCGTTTTAATTTCATTGATGCTATGTTATCATCCGTGCCGGCAAATGAATTTTGCGCTCCAGTTCTTTAAGTACAGGTTGCTCTAAGATGCTATTTTAGAAAATTGTAAATAAATAATAAACTTAATTTTTTTTATATACTATTCCACTGCTGGGTAAGAGCCTCCCCTAATAATAAATAATAACGTTTAATAAAATTAAAATATCTTCATGAAACAAAAGCACGAAATCGTATACGACGTGTTAAATTAATGTCGCCATTAATGCGACACGCTGTATGATAGCAGCTAATGCCGTAATAAAAAATATTATTCATTCAACAAGCTGATGACGGGGCTGAATGCTCATATAGCGCTACAAGGTTCTATAAGCGCGTGGCCAATATCATAACTACCGCCGCCATATGGTTTTTTGAATGTGACAAGTGAGATTTCACAAAACAATTATTAATGCACAAATGTTTACCAACAGCGGCACCCTGTCACCGTCATTCGAGCGTCAAAAGATCCTTGTAGCACTGTACGTATTATTTAACCATAGAACAGAAATATGTTGCTAAATGTAATAATATGAAAGCTCTCTAGAAAGAAACTCGAAAGAAGAGTATTTAAAAAATATTATCCCTAGTTCGACGCCTATTTTGAAAGATAGGTGTCGAACTAAAACTGCGATAAAAAATCGCGCGATTTTTTTATCGTGTTATGAATCTATATGCACTGGCGATTTAAAATTGGTGCCGAAACGGAATCCATTTATACTGAATATAAACCGAATAAAAGTCGCGTGGTGAGATTTCTACTTGCTAATCGTATCGTAAATAACTGGCATTAAAAATAAAGCCTTTTACACCGTGCGATTTAATTGCCTTTGGCATACCATAAGTTTAAGGAACAATAAAATCAGCATCGTGTAAACAGTGTTTAGACGAGTCAGTTGTTGCTTCAATTTTATTATATTATGCCACAGGCGAGTAACTGGAATCGTGTAAATGGGGTTTTAGATCTAGGTTTCAACTTCCAGATCTCAACTGAGGTTGTTAACATATATATAATCAGGGCTTTATATTTTATCTGATAGTCTTTTATTGCTGTTTAACATGACAAAATAAGGTGGTCCAAAAAAGGGTTTATCCGTTTATAGTCAAAATGTCAATGCAATAAAACTCGCAATAGATAATATTTAAACGGTGATTATAATGATAATCGAACCAACCAAGAGAACCAAGTTTTTGGCTCAATTGTGAATACCCACCTAATAAAACTCCGTCCGAAAATCACGTCATTTATTCATCAACACTAATTGCCATGGGCGTACCCAGGTTTTGGCCCAGGGGGGGGGGGGCAAATCAGAATTTCTTTTTTGAATTAATAGTTTGTTTACATATTGCTACTGCGTTCGTGTATTAACAACAGTCGAACATAGAACAACTCCTATTTCAAAGTCGATTATGCATAATGGATACAACACGAAAAGCCGCGCAGCGCGGTTTTTTTCTAAAATTAATTAAAAATAATATACATATTGTAATTTATTGTAAAAGGAAGTCTTATCGTGACTGTAACTATTAATCTGTGCTGTAACTTAACTTTTATCGACAACAGTACTTAGGCATTCAAAATCCAGGGGGGGGCAGCTGCCCTCCCCTGCCCCCCCCTGGGTACGCCCATGCTAATTGCTACAGTCATTTCATTAAAATAGATAGCTTGTATGGTGTATAGTCAGAGGCCTTATTTGTAGGTTTGTATCTAAATAATTTGTATTGTTTGATGTCAATGCTCAGACTGAGTCCAAACGAGCGTAAAGCCTGGCGGACAACTGGCGAGGCGCAGTACATTCCTCACTACCAAACAAATATCGACCCTGCACTAGTAGAAATAAAGTTGAAAATAAATAAACTTCCATTAGCTTGAGAGCGCGTGTAAGCGGAAAAGGGCGCGCGTCTCAAGTTATTTATACGCAACTTTATTCTTAGGCACGCAACGTTGATATTACGCCAACCCTAATTTTGTGAATTGTGAGTCACGTAATTTATGCTGATTGCTTTCTGTTTCATTTATATAAACGTCAGGTTTATGATGCAACAGGACGATGCAAATTGAGTAATCTGAATGTTAAATTTCATATGAACGTAAATTATGCTACTCATTTTGCGCGACCGAAATTACGCTCGTTTGGCTTCACCTTAGCTGATAGGGGACCGTGAGACCGAGTGATACTATATTATTGCAGCTTATGTCGTTCTCAATTATCACGATAACATTATTATCATCATAATCATAAATCTTTATTTATCTCAACATCATAATTTATTACATCATATTTATTATGATCTTAGACAAAAATTAAATTAATTGTTTATTAACTTATTATTGTATTATACTCGTAGTATTTATAGGCAATATGATTTAGTACCACACAGCAAAAAGGCAAACAAATCAATTAATAGTAATTAAATGAATGAATTAATGTGTAGAATAATAAATTGTATACCTAATAGTCTTACAAGCTTCATAGAGTAGTTATTGGCAACTATATATATTATAAATTTATTAATGTAAAGAGGCAAGAAATTGACTGAAATACTTGTACTTACTCTAAACGGAACAAAAATCTGATAATATACACTTATTTAAGCACAATTATTTATTAACCAATAGTCAACTAATGCATAACTAGCAAAATGTGGGTGTACTGTGAACCTCTGCTTCCCCCATCGGGGAATGCTAGCGTGATGTTATGTTAGTTTACCAACTCGTAACTGAAATTGAAATGATTTTTAATTCTTTTATTGATAAATTGTATTCGTTTTTGTAATTAATGTACAGACGCCAGCACATTAACCTACTCTAATCTGTCAAATTTTCCCAATCAACATTGAACCTTATTCTTTAGCGATAAAGTTGAAAATCTATTAAATAAATTTGACAGATTGTAGTAACTTGATGTGCTGGCGTCTGTACCTATCTTAATCTTATTTTTAATGCGTATGTTTATGTTTTTTAAACTTATTCTCACTATCAATAAATATTTTTTACATGTAATTGAATGCTTTTTATTACCCGACTGCGCGATAGCAAAGCCAGGGATCCAACCTTGGAATCGAGAGTCGATTTCCGGCCACCATAGGCGCGGGCTTGCGGACGGAGAGCAATGGGTAGCTCGCCGTCCGATAAGGCCCAGGCCCGGGGCGGCGGCGCGTTGTCATGCCACTTTTAAGAAGAAAAGCAAGTACAGCAAAATACGTATAGTACGATAAATGGTGTTGTCGTCGAAATAAATCGCGCTGTGGTTTCGTTCAAGACACTATGCATTGCACTGCTATTTGAATTTAAAATAGGTTAATTACGGAGCTATTGTATCACTCTTATTTACTTTGTCGTACCGTTAAAACGGAAAAGAAAGAAAAAAAAATAGTTTCAAAAACTGTAACCCGACGACGACGGCTCTATCCTGACCATTTTTGTACCTATGTCTTGATTTCTTTGTGAAATATTTTCTTGGTTCGTACTTTTTAGATCACTTTTATGTTCCAGTAGTCGGGTTACAGTTTTTGAAACTATTTTTTTTTTATAGTTCAATATACTTACCTGAAAGGAAAAAAACAAAAAATCCTTGTTTCAGGGTTCACTTTTCGACTTATATTTCGGTGAATACCTAACTCTGAAACCTGACGCTTTAGCATATTATGTCATATGACATTTTTTGTTTGTATAAGTGTCCTCTATCTAAATATATAACTTTCGATTAACACCGCGATTCTGAAAAAAAATCAAAATGGCGCCATCATGTTAGGGCCACCCTCCATTCAAAAATCTTCTAACCCCTTTAGTGTCTTTTTTTTTGTGTGCAACTCTGTACATCTGAACTTTGACAGCTGTCACCTATGCTAGTTCCGATTATTATAAATGAATCGCTACACAAAAGAAGGACACGTTATCATTGTGAAAACCCAAAACAAGAATGGAGAAAATGAGCACAAAAATGGGGAAAATGAGGCCAGAATTGCACTGTCTGTGGAACGGCATGCGTTACAGGACATCATAACGGATTTCTTGTGGCTTCAACTCGCTTCAACTGCACGGCATGGATCTGGACGACTTGTGGTTTCAGCAGGACGGCGCCACCGGCCCCACCGCGCATGAAACATTCGATTTATTGCAGCAACGATTTCCAGATAAATCGTCATCAGACCTGTGGGGGGCCATTTGCCATATATTTTATTCCATACATATCTAATCGGAACATGTCATTGTCTCCTTTACAATGCAAATAAAAATATCACAACTCTCAAAAAAATAAGTTTTTTTTTTAAATGCTAAAGTGCACACTTACTGAGTGAGACACCCATTAGTAGGAGTTGCCGAAAATCAAGTTAAATGGCGTGCAATAGGAAATACCTACGTTCAGCAGTGAACTGCTGTAGGTTGCTTGTGTTGCGGACGATGATGATGACTATTAGGTATAGAGGTGATCAATGTAGTAAATGACAATGTGTTTGTATGTTAGTACACAATGGTGTTTTATTGGTTAAGTAGTACCAAGTCAAATAATTTATTTATTTTTCGGCGTAAAGCCTACTTCTTAGTAATGTTATAAATGTGTTTGTATATTACAATTTTTTTTTTTACATGTATACTTACATTATTACTCTCATTTCATTACATTCTACGACACAGCGGTATAATTTAAGTTGCCCCAACTGGCACTCTGGCAGCCCCACTTTTCAGTGGTGTTAAGGGTCGGGCCACACCTGCCGAACGTTCCGCGGCGGAACGCTCCGTCGCGTCATATTTCTATGGACGTAACGTTCGGCTGATGTGTCATAGGTAACTTGAAAAACATTAGGAGCGTATTCAACCGAACATTCCGCCGCGGAACGTTCGGCAGGTGTGGCCCAACCCTAACTGTCGGTGTCATGTCAATGTGACATCCATAGATAATACACTTAAATACGGGAGTCATCACACAATCATGAATCATTACAATAAATTTGTTTCAATTCAAGACATTAAATTATTACGTATCAATAGACGGGACATACCGAACAAAATCGTAATCCGAAAGATTTGTCCTAATGGGAAAAAGTCGCTCAGTTTAGTGCTGTGGTGCGCCTGCATGTCAAGTCGCATTCGTTGCCACCAAAAGATTAAAGAATAGTAGGTAGTTTATGAAACTGTTGCATAATGAGGGGGTATTAAAAATTAAAAATACGAAAGTGTGTTTATTATTATCACACGAGTGTTTTAATACCCTAGTTATGTACAGTTTCATATACTACTTTATCTTCTCTCATACATTGGGATTGAACCTACTAAATAAAAGATCAAAGTTAACGATGAAGAAGAAAAAATTCCCAGTACATCACCGCGCATGCGCTAGAGCGGTGCTGTTGTCCCCTGCCAACGTTCCCTTACTAAAGTTGATGGAAACTCCTTGGTGATAATAACTTTTTGGATGTGCCCTGTATCGTAATAGAAAAATAGTAGATTGTTTGCCAAGGGAACAAACAACTATTTTTAAGGCAAGACTGTTTCTTTCAATCCAGAGCGGAGCGAAGGATTATAAAGTAGAATTCTAAGCGCAGCGAGGGATGCAAAGTACGTCACTCAAGCTTAAAATAGTGTTGCACCCGCGGTAAACACTCTTCTTTTTATCACCCTCTATGAGAAAAACAACGTGTGCGGTCCGACCTTCGTCAGGAACGAAGTTCCGTGTTACGTATGATTTAAAACAAAAATAAAAATTTCTATTGCTTGCTTTCTAATAGCTTGGATTTACATGTTGACCTCACTATCGACTTTAGCACCTTCAAAAACTACGAAAACGATACCAATGATGAAAAATTTTAAAATTTTCTGAGCCGCCATGTTGGATATACATTTTGACCTCATTATCGGATTTAGCACCTTCAAAAACTATGAAAACGACACCCATGATGACTGTGCTATGGTTGCGCGGTAGAGGGAGTACGGGGCGTTGTGCTGCACTCGCAGTCTTGTCTGAGCGGCCAAAGCGATAGCATGCCTAACGCAGTAATATTGGAAACTGTTTTATTGTACATACCTAACCTAAACCAAGACACCCTAAATGCCGACGAGGATATCACGTGCTTAATATAACTTAATCTATATATGTATATGTACAAAAGGAGAAACTGAATGACGTACTGCGGACATATCAACGCAGAGCCGAAACTACTGAGACTAGGAACGTGAAATGTTGCACACAGCTTCCTTTTATAATGTAAACGGAAAAAAAAACCCCTAACGGGGTGAAAAGGGTTAAAATATTTTGTTTGCATCGCAATGAACTATCAAGATACACGTAACGACATCCTATTCTATGGAATTTACTATTCAAAATTGGGCCCGGCAGCGCCACCGCTGCGATCGAGGTTCAAGACGGTATTCTGTTCACGACACGTGCACAATTTCTGAGCAGTACCTAACCTAACAAAAAGTAGTAAGCTTACATGAATTCACGATATAAATAAATATAAAAAAAAAAGTTTATTTTGGAACAATAACACAAGACACAAGAGTACAAGTAGTATTTCAATCATTAGAAGTTGTCAACAGCCTCGGGCACCACGGTCTGTCTTGCAGCTGAAGTACGGGTCGCTTAGCGCGGCACGTGAACAGTAATGACATCATCCGTCGACCCAATGACGAAGAGGCCGAACAGCGCACCAATGTTCCCAAGTACAAAAGCCTTCTGGCCTCCCTACTAGCTAGGCACCTAGCACAAGTAACCATAAGGGACCAAGCACAATTAGAATACACCGTGACTAAACTATCCGAATACCTAACTGAAGCATACCACGCATGCTGTAAACTAAGAGCGCCACAAGGCAAGAACGAGAGAAACCCCTGGTGGAACGCTGAACTTAGTAAACTCAGAGATGCTCTACGTAAGCAATTTAACAGAGCAAAAAACACGAGACTCCCGGACGACTGGGAGATATACAAAGAGACCCAATATACATACAAAAAGCAGATCAGGACCGCCAGGAGGACCGCTTGGCGTTCTGTGAATCCATCGAAACAAACAGTGAGGCCGCAAGGGTAAAAAAGATCCTATCAACTGATCAGGACCGAACCCTTGGCGCGCTGAAAAAACCCGATAACTCATACACACTTACTGACTACCAGTAAGGTCCTTCTCGAGACTCACTTCCCAGACTGCAAAATCCTAGAGGACGGGACGTGGGAGGTTGAATCAGAATGGACCCCTACGGAACACGACTGGTCAAGAGCCCGCAACATTGTAACAGAAGACCGAATAAAGTGGGCTATCAACACCTTTCAGCCATACAAGTCGGCAGGGCTGGATAGCATCTTCCCAGCCCTGAGCCATGGTGTCAGATGATCTACCCCATCTGACGCCATGGCTCGTGGAGATCTACCGAGCCTGCATAGCACTCAGGTACATACCTCTGGCATGGCGCGAGGTGAAAGTCATCTTTATACCCAAACCCGGCAAAACCGATTATACACAACCCAAGGCTTATAGACTTATAAGCCTCACATCCTTCTTACTGAAAACCCTCGAGAGACTCTGTGATAGGCACATCCGAGATGGACCTCTCCGGATAAAACCATTGCACAAACAACAGCATGCGTACTCCACAGGCAAATCAACAGAATCCGCGCTGCACAGCGTGGTTTTTAAAATTGAATGTGCAGTGGACCACAAATGCTCAGCACTGGCCGCCTTCATTGACATCGAGGGCGCCTTTGACAAGACCATGTTTAACAGTATAAACATGGTCCTCGACAGACACAGAATAGACTCAACCCTGAGCGGCTGGATCACCAACATGCTCAAACTGAGAGCTGTACAAGTCACAGTAAATGACACTACGAGGGCCATCGTCGCGAAAGGCTGCCCGCAAAGGGGCGTCCTCTCGCCGCTCCTATGGAACCTGGTAGTAGACAGCCTCATCAAAACACTCAACGACAAAGGTAACTTCACCGTAGGCTACGCCGATGACTTAACCATAATAATAAACGGAACCCACGAAAACACTCTATGCAACCTAATGCGTCAAGCCCTGAAAAGGAATGGTGCAACAAGCACCAACTCTCGGTAAACCCCACAAAAACCGAACTGATTCTCTTCACAAAAAAGAGAAAACTAACGACGCTACAACTACCACGATTCTTTGGAACAACCCTAAGCCTTTCAACTGAAACCAAATACCTGGGCATTTATTTGGACAAACAACTGAACTGGGCAAAACACACAAACTACATCACTACAAAAGCCAGCATATCCTTGTGGCAGTGCAAGCGACTGCTTGGCAGGAATTGGGGGATCAGCCCCAAGGTCACCCATTGGTTATACACTACAGTTACTGTTATCCGACCTATTATCACATATGGCTCACTGGTCTGGTGGCCCAGGACAGACCTAAGCACAGCCCAAAGAGATCTCGAAAAACTGCAGCGATTCGCTTGTGTCGCAATCACGAGCAGTATGAGAACTACACCCACTGCCACCCTACAAGCAATGCTGGGACTGCCGCCTCTGCACCTCGTTGTGCGGGAGGAGGCGGCCTTGGCCACCTTTAGGCTCCATTTATCAGGAACCCTTAGCAATGACTCCAGAGTTAAGCACACACGCATAAAGGAAGACGCGATCAAACGACGACCAATGATGGCATCACCTTGTGATAAAGCCCCGAAAACACACCACTTTCACAGGCACTACAACATTGTACTCCCAGAAGAACGGTGTGACTACTCAGGCCCGAAAGAGATGAGAGTATACACCGATGGATCGAAAACTGACTCCGGCACTGGAGTCGGAGTCTTCTCACACGACTTCAACATAAATATATCCAGCCCGCTGGGAATGTTCAACACCGTATATCAGGCGGAGTGTGTAGGCATCATACAAGCGGCCCATGCCCTAAAAGCCAGGAGAGTTACGGACACAGACATACGTATACTCTCCGACAGCGCCTCAGTTCTCCAATCCTTACAGAAAAAAATTATTACCTCAAAGCTAACACTAGAATGTCACAATGCTCTAGAGCAAATAACGTTGTATGGCCGCAACACGGTGACACTACAATGGATAAAAGGACACAGCGGATCGCTAGGCAATGACGCAGCAGACGAGCTCGCTAGATGAGGATCCAGCACGGCAGTCTGTGGACCCGAGCCTATTATACCCATCCCCTTCAACCACATACGCAGGTGGCTACAAGAGTTCACCAACACACAAGCGGAGCATTGGTGGACCTCGGCACCTGGCTGCAGGCAGTCCAAGGAAGCTATGCCATCATTGGATAGCGGACTAACCAGACGTTTACTACGCCTGGACAGGAACGGCCTGCGCCTGGTGATGGGGACCATCACGGGACACTGCTCGCTGAACAAACACTTCCACACAATAGGCATAACGGACAGTGCTCTGTGCAGGGCGTGCATGGAGGCTGAGGAGACCGTCGCGCACGTGCTCTTTGATTGCACAGGCGTCACCCAGATTAGAACACAAACCCTCGGGTCACCCAGATCTTTCACGGATGTTCTGAACAGGCCAGGAGCTTCTGGAGGGAGGTGGGCTGGTTGGAATAACCCCCCCAAACGGCCGCCATGGCCCACGCATAATGGTCCACTTGAAGGACTAAGTGCGGAAACCAAACCTTCTAACATAGAAAATAGAGGCCGAACAGCATTTGTCTTTATTTCCATGGAAGGTGGTTTAGCCCTTAGTGTGGGGCGCAGCGTGTGTCGATACTCAAACGCCATCCCATCTTCCTGGTTTTAGCGAATTGTTTTAGAACAAACAAAAACTAGGTTTTGTAGCAACCAATTCCAGAAAAGATCATCGCAACTCTACAATAAAATAAATAAAGAGATATATGTATACACCAAACAATATTATGAATGTAAAAAACTGGTAATTAAGTGGATAAAACCACTCACATATGAGGACACGGAGGCTCTCCTGCAGCACACATAATAACTCTCTCATTCACGCTTACTCACATGTACAACATGTACACATACACACCACACATACACACACATACATCACACACACACATATCACAAATGGCCCAACTTTAAATACGCTAATATGTATAAAGTCTGTAATGTTGTCTTCTCTAATTCTATTTTACATTTATTTCCGTCCTCGAAATTATATAAATTATAAATAAATAGTAAATACTGGCATAATTGTTGTATGTACATTACGTAAATTTTAGTTATGGAAGAGTGGAGTGTCCTAATACAGGCATTCACTTGCTTAAAAGGACACTTCTATCACTAGCAATGTAGTACAAAGCTTGTTAAAGAAATAAACTATTTGTATTTGTATTTGTATTTGTATTTCATGATTACTATCATGAAATACAAATACAAATATGTACTGATGGTTATTGGCCCTTTATCTGCGACTACATCGGATGCAACAATCATGCAAGGGATTGTTCGTTATGCAAAATGAAACAATACTATAGATTACTTCGACAAACATATTTTAATAGAGCTCCCGATATAATTCACGATTTTAAAATTGGCGCAAGCTGTTAAATACTTTTCATTCCGTTTTTAAAGATCATACCTACGCTAGTTCTAGATATCATGAGTTTTATTAATGAAAACATGAATACTCCCAATCGTTTATATGATTACATCGAAATGAAAAACCTTAACAGACAACGTCGAAGTTTTACAAGAATGGAACCAAACCTCTGTTCTCGAGTGATTTTCCTTGTCTGACTGAAGACAAGAATATTGCACGCATAAGGCTGCCTGTCCACTAGAGCGGAGAAGAGAGGAGAGGAGCTGATCTGTGCGGCTATTAATCAATAGAATCTAAAATCAGCTTAATTCCGCAACGGAGTTTAGATTTTATTGGTTAATATTGGCACAGCTCCGCTCCTCTCCTGTCTTCTTCGCTCCAGTGAACAGGTAGCCTTAGGGACATACCATAATTATGAAGCTAACAAAATCATTATGTCGCAGAATATTTTCACGATAGCATTTATTCGATTGAAATGTTTAGGGATACATTATTGTGATTTAAAAGAATGTGATATTTTGTAAAATAATGTGTGGTTACTACGAGTACAGATACAGTCGCGGCATGTGAGGGGCTTGCATATATTATTATTCATATATTTTAATTGACAGAGATAGTGCTATCTTGTTTGGTTCAGGAGTTCCTATGGCCACCTTGCGGCTCCAGCATCAGACCCTGGACACCATCTAGTGTAATAGCACTTGTCAATACATAAGCAATAAGTCCAAACACGACGGTGCTATCTTGTTTGGTTAAGGTGTTCCTATGGCCACCTTGCAGGTCCATCATCAGGCCCTGGACACTATCTAGTGTAATAGCACTTGTCAATACTTATCCAATGAGTCCAAACACGATGGTGCTATCTTGTTTGATTGAGGAGTTCCTATGGAGAAATTCCAGTTCCACAATCAGGTCCTGGACACTAGTCCTGTTTTTTATTTATTTATGTAACAGTATCATAATGTTATGAGTCTATAATTAATATTATTGAGAACCTCAGTGAACATTAGCGTCATAAGCTAATACGTTTACATGGTACTTGCAGGTCTGATATCTCTTTTACCCGGTATTTCACAGCCTTCTCCTCATAATGAAAATTGATGCTTATGATATAAGCTTTCATTTGAGGTATAAGTGGTTTTTATTGGTTCGCCGGCCAAAATTACGCATCATTCTTTTCATTTCAATTTCATATACATGATAAACAAAAAAAAAATAAAAAAATTCTAGGGTCTTGGACCCCAGTTTGTTTACTCACTTGATATCAGTTTTTTTAATGTAAACTTCACAGAAGTGATGGGTATCTTTGTTTTAAACGATAAAACAAAAGAAAACAGATTTTATCAACGCATACTTGAAATATCAACATTAGACAGCGGTCGTAGACCCCAAAAATACATCAAATATTGCACGACTCATAATGCGAAGCATTAGAGTGTGCTCTACGATCGAAAAATTATTTTTGCCCCATTTCTGTAACTGTTTTTATTGTTACACTCCTGCTAGTACACAGAACCTACTTAATTTATATACCATTGTATAGATGATTAAATGGAGATTAATACTGTACTTTTTAACAATTGATTTAATGCAGCAGAAATGGAAAAAACATAAAAATCGTTGAAAAAAAATTCCTGTCCGTCAATTTATGAACCCTGAAAACATTGTAGCTTGCGATAAAATCAATTGAGTCAATTTTTTTTTATACATTCCTTTCAGCCGTAGAAGGAACCCTATTGAGAATGGCTCTTTTATTCAAAGTAGTTTAATTATAATTAATAAAATACTAACTAAAATATAATATCTTTATCTAAATATTTCCAACCTTTGTCCGTAAGTTGCCTAGCAACCGCCAAGTAAATATCTTTGTCAGTCGTTGACATTACGACTTCATGAAAAGTGATAAATTGTTCATTTTTAAACTATGTTTTGAATTTCTTTTTCGTTTATGAATGAGTGATAAGTATGAGGCGTGCACTTTTGGATTTTCCAAACTATTTTTATTTGTTACGTTGTCGTGTTTTGATATCATTACCCATCACGTCTGCAGAGTTTCGCTACCTAGTTTAAATTGGCCCTGTTTATATAAAGGGAACTATAGGGACAGTGGTAGTTACAGATACAGTGAGAAAAGAATAGGGCAATTTTCAATTATTTTTCAAATATGAAAACAGTTTCACTTTTCAAGCAGTGTGATGCAGTTGGTGGCAGTTATTCAATTTAAATCGCAGATTTGATCCCTAACTTTGTTGTCACGCAGTCGTGTAATAAAAAAAGAGCATTAATAATAATAAGCATACATGACATGGAAAAAATATTTATTGATAGTGGAAATAATACATAATATTAAAAATATTACAAAAACGAATACAATTAATCAATAAAAGAATTAAAAATCATTTCAATTTCAGTTATAAGTTGGTAAACTAACATAACATCACGCCAGCATTCCCCGATGGGGGAAGCAGAGGCTTCAGTCAATTTCTTACCTCTTTACATTAATAAATAGTTGCCAATAACAACTTTATGAAGCTTGTAAGACTATTATACAATTTTGTTTTGTCATTCAGTTGACAACGACGCGCCTGTTTTTATTATACTACACATGAATTAATTCATTTAATTCTTATGGCACCAAATCATATTGCCTATAAATCCTATCCCCCTTACTAATAAACGTGGTATATCGCCTGTATAGTTACACAACGCTTTTTCTTCTTCTTTTGAATGTCAAATTACTGACGACTGAAAGAGAGAAATCAGTGTGTAACTATACAGGCGATATACAACGTTTATTAGTAAGGGGGTTAATGTTTATTTTATTATTCCGTATTTGTTCGAAAATTATCCCAAACTTTGCCTAAACCACTTTTCTCAATCAATATCAGTTTAATTTCATGATTAACAGCAACATATGATATTCAAATAAAGATAACATACACTTATAATCAGCTTATTAATGTTCCCACTGCTGGGACACAGGCCTCCTCTCTGTGCGATGGAGTGGGACGTAATCCACCACGCCGGCCCAGTGGTAGAATGTCACATGATTGTCTTCGAATTTTTGTTTCTAGGACTTGCCGGTATCCTCACGATGTTTTCCTTCACCGTTTTGATAGCAGTGGTGATGAAATTATTTACACAAAGTAAAGCGCCTACTTGGATTCGAAACCACGACCTACAGATCGACGACTCGTAAACTCGTAAGTCGAGGCCGTTACCAGTGGGCTACCACAGCTCTTCAAATAACACAACATTATTTAGAATTTAGACATATTTGCGAGCGCATTATAAAGCGTTTCCACAACTCTTGAAACCGTCTTCGCCCGTTTCGGTTTGAAAAATAACTGTCAAAAATCTATGCATAGTACCAACTTAATGGAACCAGTTTTGAGTTGCCAGATACTAATTCAAAAAAGGTATTATAGATCCGATTGTCTAAGTAAAATGAAAAAGATATTAGGTACATCTTTTTCATTGTTGATAGACAAAATCATATTTAATTAATTCTAAAACAGACCAATTTTTTTAAAGTTAGCTCGAAACCTGGTTTTTATGCAGGTAGCTTGTACAACACAAGTTACCTGCATAAAAACCAGGTTGACAACAGCAACAAGCAAGTAAGAGTTTGTTGTATGTAATACTTATCAAGCCTTGACTAAGACACACTTGTTAAACCCGATACCACGCTGAGACATGAAAGTGAGACCAATCAGCAAGCTTCATTGACGTCGCGTGGCATGGCAAGTCGTTAGCCTGTTCCTGTCTTTAATGATGTGTTCGTTTCTCTTTTGGGAGTAAGCAGGTTTCGTAGTTAAACATGCTGTGCTCCGGTCTGCTGTTCCTTGGCGATGGCCAGGAACACCTCCTCAAGGGTAGTCTCCGTGACGGAGTAGTCTTCGATGAGATGGGGGAACTTCTTACGAAGGTTTTCTAATGCGGTGAAGAGGTCGCTGTAGCGCATTGTTTCGTTTATGTGGTAGTGTAGCATCGTCTGTGGACAAATTAGTCGTGGTAAGGGGTGCGCCAAAGTTCACCTAAATTTTCAACTCCGATAATTGGAAATCCGAAAATGTTCTTCCTAACATTTTTCATCCTAACAATCACAATTCCTAACTACTCTGTCTCTAATGTTCATAATTCCGAACCATTCAACTTCATAATGTCAGTAGCAATAAACATCTATTATACTTTTATTTGTTATCCTATATTTTCTCAACATAACCATTTTTTACACTATTATTCAAAGTCATATCTTTTTTGTTTAGATTAGGATTAGGTTAGGTTAGGTTAGGTTAGAACTGTGACCAATTACGCGCGAGCCGAGCGAGCGAAGCGAGCGGTGCCGCGGCAGCGGCCGGCGAGCGCTACCTCGAAATTGGTCGCGAAATTTTTCTAAGTATTTTTTTCATAGCGCCCCCAAGACGACACTTTGACCTGAATTTCATTCATTTAAGACAAAAATCAGTGAAACGACCTTTAATCATTCTAAACAGTTGGTTTTTAGACATAATTATCTCAGGTATATTTAAAGTAATAAATATGTAACAACAATAACCAAAAATAAAATAGCTAAATGTAAAAACAGTTGTTTTGTAATCACAAGAAATAGTTTAAAAACAAACCTTTTCCTTCAAAGCATCTGGTTCATGATTATGTTCTCTCAGTAGCATAAAAGCGTTTTATGATAAAAAACAGTAGGAGTTTAAATATATTTACATGAATGATATTATTAATTACAATTTTCGGAAACATGAGTGTTATGAACATCGCCGGTAGCACTACAAATAGTATGAATGAAAACTTTAGGATGAAAAATTTTAGGGAGAGTGATCATTCGGATTACAAATCGTTAGGAAGAACAATTTCGGGTAAAGAACTTTAGGTGAGCCAATATGGACCCCGTGGTAAGTTATATAAGGTCAAAATTTTTTTAGCTTCATGTTCTTTTTTTTGGCGCCATCGACCAGTGTTCGTGTAGTAGAAGTATGAGTTGCGAAAATCATTTTTAGGGTTCTGTCGTAAACAAGGAACCCTTCTAATTTCGCCATGTCCAGACGTTCGCGGTTTAGCTCAGAACTCTTTACACTAGAAAACTGTAATTTGGCATGGGTAGGTATACACATATTAATCACGCCGGCAAAGTAAAATATAAAAACTTTTTACAAAAAAATAAAAACCGACTTCCAAAAAAAACACTAAAAAGTGAAAACAAACTTTAATTTCGGAAGTCAGTGTCTTTGATTTTGAGTTTTCGTTTTTTGCCACCGACTTCCGAAATTAAAGTAATTTTTCACTTTGTAGTGTTTTTTTTGGAAGACGGTTTTTATTTTATTTTTTAAAGTTTATATTTTCACTTTTTAGTTGTGGTATCTACCCCACACAAATTCGAATACCACTACCTGCAATAAATAACAGTGACAGGAAGTTATCATCATATTATCATATAAACTAAGTGGGAAAAATATGTAGGTATTATTGAAGCTAACTCAAAAACTATCCAAGCAAAAATAGGTAATAAAATTTATATGGGACCACCTCGGGAGCGTACCTTTCCAACAAACGGCAATAGGCAGTCGTGTTTTTTAATTTTTAAAATTATTAAATTTTATTTTATGCTTTTCAGTGAGAAGTTTTATTAAAATAAAACATGCTAGGTGGCTTTATTTTTAAGCAGTAAAAGTGGTTTTATACTCTCACGGCGAGGCGAGGCGTGGATGGGATTAACGATGACGACGACGGCTCCCCCTTGGTCACGCCGACTCGCACTGGGTCATGCGGTTGCGCTTGCTCACACTAGGTCGCATCGAGACGCATTGAATCAGGCCGGCTCGCTCTGGGTTGCGGCTGCTCATACTGGGTTGCGCCGGCTCGCACTCGGTTGCGGTAGATAGCCCTGGGTCGCGCAGGCATAGCCTACCAAATCATTATTAGGGCGCTCTATCAGATTTCTCCGACGATTTGGTTCTTCTAGACTTTTTATCATTTGGCTGGTGGATACATTTTCGTGGATCCAAAACGCTGATTGCCAAACCTTCTAGCGGTCTGACTAAGCGCAACATAAGCCCGGGCTTTTGGCAGTAATTTTAGGACCTAGATCCACGACGGCTTTGTCCAGTGCTGTCCCTTGCAGCTTGTACACTGTCACGGCTCAACATAATATATTTTTATTATAAGTGGTAGCACGTGCCGCTCAACTTTACCATGACCCCATAACGCGTCGAATTCGACTTTGCTCGGTTCAACTTTGACACCCACGCGGCCTGTGTTTCCACATATATTATTGTTATGTCATCGAATTCTACGGAGACATTCTCCGGATTCAAGTTTATCACGGCGTAGTGAAGGCCATTCGAATTTTCGGATGTTCCCCATCATAGCTTGATTTACTAAGCCGTGTTCAACGTTAATGTTCTTTCGTAACATAACTCTACACCACTTAAATCTACACCCACACAATTTTTTTTAAACGCAACTATACCACCTCTATATTACCACTAACTATACCACCTGTTATTGGGATTGGAAGGAATGAACTCCACTTTCGGCCGTTGTCTGTAAGTCTTGGCTTCTACAGATATATCCACTGCCTTCATTTCGTACATATTGTCGAGAGCTCGTTGGTCATGCCGGTGGTGTATTCATACACTTGTATTGTTGTGGGAAATATGCCCATACACTCGCCATTTGCAAATGGACCAGTCAGTGGGACTCGACGACGATCCAGTATTAATAGTTGCTGCATATTAGTTGACCGACCCGCTAATTATTTAAAATGTCCACAAAAGTATTGTCATCTCTTTGTCTCATGTTTTGCGGCCGTTTGCAGAAGCTAAACAGCATCCATAAGTCCACTTCAGCGTCTAAATGCGACGGTTGCTTGAAGCAATACGCGCCTGCAGATTTAGCTACTGGTGGAAATTGCATCAGGTCTTTAAAGAGCAAAACATTGACACCTCCAAAATAAGTGTCGCTCACTTTCATTTGTTGGATTCTAATGTGCACATTTCTGAGAGTCGTATATGGTACCATTGAAATCTCATCAATGATGAGCCATGTTTAATTTGGTTTTCCACTTTTGCCTTTCTCTTTGAAGGCACTCGCCGTTCAACGGACGCATGTTTTCTGTCCTGCCCTTTTTATTAGGAAGGCCAAAAGTCGAATGTAAGGTAGAACTCCCAATCAGTTGAGCTGCTACGTCAGTTGGCGCTGCTACCACTACGACTTTGCCGTTGGTATTATAACTGAGGCGGCGCGGACGTATTTGATCCACCACAAGTTTTAAGTTTTAGGGTAAACGTTTTACCCGTCCCACCGTCTCCTGTTAAAAACACTCGCCATGCGCATATGTTACTCATGTGATGATGAAAGAATTATAATAATAACTCAAACATCTACGAAACCATTCACTAGTTACTGATTAAAGCGTTTGCAGCCAAAGATGAAATGTTTGTTTTGCATGAACGGTAGTACATGCAAAACAGGTAGGGATACCTATGTCAAATTTATGTCAATAAATTATATAGTTTTGGAATGTGCTCATCAAGGCCTTCAATTAAATACCCATATTGTAAGAAATAATAGACATTTAATTTTTTTACCTTTTAAAATGGACCCATACTACCGCCGCGAGGATTTTTTCGGATTTTTCGGATTACTCGGAAGGATGTAAGGATTCTAACGATACCCCATACATCCAAATCTGTTCAGGCATTTAAAAGTTGTGGTGGAACAAAGAAACTCACATACATACACGAACCCTGAACACATTACACTCCTTTTGGCAGTCGTGTAATACACTCCTTTTGGCAGTCGTGTAAAAATTATCAAAGTCACACAAATCCTGCATCGCGCAATAAGAGTTTACCGCGCGAACGACATTATACAACTATCCGACGGCAGGCAACTGCCCAATGATTGGTCATTGGGCAGTTGCCCGCCAGACACGACACCCGACTTCACAAAAACGATATTTAACAGAATGAATTATTCTGATAAATATTGAACATTTTTCTAGCTGCCTCGGGAGTTTTATCCCGTGCGAGAATCACCATTTTTCTTCCAAAAAGTTGTTTGAAAACTTCGTACGGAGGTTTAATAATCCCACAGTAATAATAATAATATACGTTTCTCATTAAAAGAAGAAAAGCATAGTGACGATTTTTTTTTCTTTTGCCGCCATTCTATAAAATGATAAGATCTTACGATTACGAAAGGTTCTTTGCGTGGCGTGCATGAATAGTGCAGACATCTTGTCAGTTATTAAAAGTAATGGAAATCAAGAATCTACCTATATATTGCGTTCGCGTGGTGAATAAGACTTAGTTGCTGATATGAGGGTGCCACTGCTGCCGGGGTTACGGGAAAGTCCTAAGGGTTGATCGTGGCCCCTGGAAACGTACAGGCAACTGAAGGAACACGGGTGGATTTTAGTCGCCCTTCCGCTCCGCCCAGAGCGGGAGAAGTTATTTGGCGATTTCCCAACAAAAAAAAAAAAAAAACAAAAAAAAAAAAAGTGTGCCACTGCTCCGGCAGTGGTAATATGTTAAGGCTGTGACTTAGTTGGAACACACATCTTCGATTATTTTTTGCCATATTTTTAATAATAAAGAACATTAACGGCAACATAATTTTGACCGATTCCGGTTTCTTCATGTCGCTATAATTTTTTTCGGACGGACATTTCAGTGTCGGTGTCATACAATAAAATAATGAGATGGCTATGGCCCTTCGATTAACATAGGTTTTAAAGTGCTACAAGGGTGGGGACGGTGTCCATAGGTACATTTTTGAGCATTGTTCAATGTAAAAGTCAAATGTCCTCCAAAAAATCACTCTCATATGCAAATATTTCACACGTACGAAGTCAGTGGTTAATTGACTACTGGCTATCTGGTGCTGATTTAAAATGAATATATCGTAATTTGAACCTTATCACGTGCACATAAAAGACCTTGCGCCAAAATGCGAGTTTTTTTTTTGTGGTACGTTTATTTACACATTTGCTATTTGAAGTCAAGTCGGCGGAATGTTGCCATTTTAAATATTATATTTATATTATATAAACAAGGACTAATATTTTATTTATTTTGTTATTGGTATTTCATTATATTCTGCACCGGTTAACTTCATCACGTCAACGTCGGCTGTCACTGAAAAAGAGCGCTCTGGGGCTCTGTCTCGCATAGGGTCGCAGCATTATGCTGAGCGATGGCTGTGTGTTTTACGTGGATCTAACGCATATTTTCCCACAACTTGTTATTTTCGTGTATTTGTTCTTTCTTTTACGTCATGTTTACCGCGAATAAACGAATTTTCTTTCTTCTTTCTATGCATAGAACAGTTTTAAAAGCTTTCTTGAATCTGGTAACTTACTGTCAAGTTAAACACATATTCTAAATATGTCGGCTTTGTGTTAGGTTATAAAATAAATCTCACTCTGTGTTCATCCTTTAGTGTGCAGTCGAAGACCCTTTGTATTTTCCTCTTTAATTGGTCTATCTCTGCCATAGCGTCGTCCTCTGAAATATTATACAAGCTGTATTAGTCTGACTGCAATATATTCATTAAGTATTAATTACTAACCCACTTTGGGCGATTGAGTCATTTGATTAGGTATCATCGACTCATCTATTAATACAGGGGGCCAAGTCTACTAATTTTCAAACGTCACAATGGTCTCTCCATTGTTAGTTTTTGACAGATTCGCCATACAAAATCTGTCAAAAACTCACCATCGAGAGACCATTGTGACGTTTGTAAATTAGTAGACTTGGCCCCCAGGCCGAGCTCCTTCACACGAAATGTCACATATTAACACGCACGCGCACGTGCTTCGCTAGTATACGAATGTAATTTGTGTAGATAAATTCACATAATTTTTATTTAGGTATTTATTTTATTATTTATTTAGGATCATCAAGAAAAGATATGCACAAATGCACAATACATAACACATAATAATGGGGAACATTATCTTTCCTACCAGCACAACTGCTTGCACCCTCCGGGATTTCAATGAAGCACACGACAGACCTGTCTAGTTTCTACTGTCCGTTCCAAAGTATCGGATGAAATTGTGAACAAACCCTGTTCAAATCAATCTGCCTAGCCTTTTCCCAACTATCTTGAGGTCGGCTTTTAGTCTAACCGGATGCAGCTGAATTTTACACTTGCGCAGTGGGCGCGGGCGCTGCCGCCGCCGCCCCGCTGCCCGCTGATTTCGTTTCCGTAGCCTTACATACTCCTTTTGCTTTGTTTACGTTCATACATCTGGTCATACACACACGCCGGTTGCGAGTAGTACGCACCTGAGCTTTCTGAAGTTCTTCAGAAAGCTCAGGCATCACCAATTAGTTCACTATGTGTCCTCCTAGGTCGTCACTTCCCGCCGTTTCCAACACATATTAAAGATCCGTCACAACAGGCTTGCTCCCACTCCGTCACCGTCCTTCAGTATTTCAGCAGACACTCGGTCCTACCCTGCTGCTTTTCTAATTTTCATTCCTTTCAACACTCTTAAAATATCATCTATTTAAAAAAAAAACTTGCGTGGCATGAACTACAAATGTTTTCATTCGAAGATTCTCTACACTCATTTATTACGTAAGTACAACATTCTAAGTCTACAATCTAGACGATTACTTTTGAATGCAATGATGCTGCATGGTTTGTGCCACAATAGATTTGACTGCACTGAAATTACAAATAAAGTATGTTACACGGTACCCAGAAATGTAATCAGACGTGGGACTCGCGTGACTCGCCTATTCCACGTGATTTCACGTAAGACCAATGCCAGGGCACGAGTACCTCTGCGATGGTTAGTGGAAACTTATAACGCACACTTCATGGACATAGACATTTTATTTTTCTCTAATAAAATTTCAAAACTTGCTATAACTTCATTAGCATCAAAACTTTAAATTAGCACTTAAATATTCTTAAAATCAGTTTCTGTGTTACACTTATTTGATTAATCCGTGGACAATAGTGCGGGTTATATGTTTAACTAGGTATTTTTTTTTTTTTTTTTTTATTGTATCGCCTTAACTTGTACCAAACTGTTTTTTTTTTGTCCCTAATAAATAACTTTTCTTCCAAGCTTTCTTGTCGAAATATGATTTCATTGGATAACGGCATTATAGCTTGCGGAGGGCAGATGGTGGGTCTAGGTGTAAGTTCAATGCTATGATCGCGCTGTAGTATGTACGTACCGTCCGTCTGATGCTTTCTGGACAGCTTGAAAACGACGGCGTGCCCGTGTGCATACGCGGCGCGCAGTCCGTGCGGGGTGTCCAGCACGCGTATACGCCCGGCCGATAGGATCGCGATGCGCGAGCACAGCGCTTCCATCTCGTCCATGCTGCGATACACATATAGTAATAATAATACCAGCCTATTATTTTCCCACTGTAGTGCAAAGGCCTCTTCTCATCTCTCACAGAGAAGACATGAGTAATGATCACCACGGTTGGTGATTCAAGACGGATTAGTAATATAAGACTTATATTAACTAAAAGTCCAGGTTTCATGATGTTTTACCTACACCAGTAAAACCAAAGTGTGCTTCGCGGAGCCCATAGATATAAGAAAGAAGGAGATATGCCCGGTAGTTGAAAATGTATTGAAACCCAATGTCTCCAGATTTTCCCCACTACTTCGCCACAACTACATAATGAAGATCAGTCAACCCAAAAGATACGAAGTCGCGCTCACACTTGTAATTCTTAACCGCTAAACTCTCACTATATCCCGGTGGATATGGCAAGAAAATATCCTTCAAACCCTACCGTATCCACTGGGATACGGCAGGTACGCACGGTTTAAATCACTATTTCTACTATGAAATAAGGGCTAATCTGGTCTGTGGGCAGTTTTACTCTATGGCTTGAAGGATATTCTCGTCAACGTCAAATTATTTAAATCCAAAAACATCAATAGGCAATATTAGAAAAAAAAAATTGAAACTGGCAGTTGTCGCACGACCGACGCAGGTAAAACGTCATAGTCGCGGGTGCGCACAAATACGTGAGTCCATCAATGTCTGGTTGCGGCCAAGGCTTGTATAATACTTTTCTCTAACATAAAAATGCGAGGAAATTCAAACTAAGTAAATTAATTATAAATTCCAGAATCAATGGCGACAAAGAATTTTTTTTCACGTGGCATGTTGATTTGTTTCTTCTTTACTTTAAAAGTTTAAACAGCTCTATTTTGCTAAGTCAAATCGAAATTTTTAAATAAAATCTTTGATAACTTACCTTTTTAGTTGCCATGTGTTAAAGTAAAAAGTTAGTTCCATTTTTAAATAACACGACAGATATGAGTTTTCATAGTAATTTATTTGGCCGCTCAACACGACAGATATGGATTTTCATAGTTACGAGTACATTGCCGGCCGGGCGTTCGCTAGTTTTTGACCAGTACAGCAATTTCAATTTATCTCAAAGAAGGTTGTCAAAAGAATGTTCGAATTTCCAAGCATGTTTGACAAAAAATATATTATACCTAAGCGTCAAAACTGGAAAATGTGCTGTAATCGCTGTAAAACATTTTTTTACTATATTTTTCCATACATTGCAATCAGTTTTACTCACATTACTCCTAAAATTGAGGTTTAATCGAAAAAAAACATAAGAGTACTTTCAATTTAGATTATCAAAGAGAGCACATTGACATCATGTATTTTTCAAAAATCTTTAAATGTATTTTGTTTTGTCGTATGTCAGTTTGTATGGAGTGGATCTACTGTGTGACGGGGCGAACAAGGGAGGCTGAGCTTCGTTAACTGTGTTTTTACACTCGTTATGTTTGGTATAAAAGTGTACCTGTGTGAAGTGATGATGATAGATCGCTTTTGCCTCAAGGCCTTGCGCAGCGCTGTCCACAGCCGCCTGCGCGCGGCCACGTCCACGCCGGCGGTGGGCTCGTCCAGCAGGGCGAGCTCTGTCAAGTTCAAAGCCAAGCACTTGAACATCAACATTTACAAGAAAATTGATTCTAGGAGCCCCTTCCAAAAGGTGAAGAATGGGCGAGGAACTCATTTAAGATGTTTTACTAAATATTGTATACATACATAAAACTCACGCCCGATTCCCATGGAGGTAGGCAGACACTACAGCACGCCACATGCTGCGATCCTCACAGTCTTTTTGTTCCGTTTACGTTCATACATCTGGCCAGACACGCACGCCGATAGCGAGTACTATGCACAGTACCTTTTGTTATTCGCCTTTTATTCATCCTCTGAACATGAGCAATCCATGTAAGCACTACAGTTATTATAATGCTATGTGCCTGTGTACCTGCCCCGCTGCACAGCGCCGCGGCTGCAGCCAGTCGACGCATGCAGCCGCCGCTGTAGTCTGCTGCCGGGATCTTCGCGTACTTTTCCAGACCTGACGGGATACACGTACACATGTCATGTACTAAATAAATCTTCTAAGATTGTGTCTTTTTGGGCAAAAAGAAATCGGCCCATCAATACTTTTTTTTATCAAAACTTTCAATTCGATGGATAAACTATAATATGGTAACTGTGAAGATTTATAAAAAAAAATGCTTTTTCGCGCATATATTAACAGATTGTTTGAATCATTGAAAAAAGCATAAAGTTTCTTGTGATTTAAGGGTACGCTAGTCGGCGTTACTAATGTGCATGCTTATTAGTCTAATTATTTATTTCTTTAGTTTTTTATTTACGATTTAAGATTTGTAATTTTTTTATTAATTTATTTATTTACTGAAATAGGCAATGATTTATAATGAAAACGAGCGCGTAAAATTTCATCAACAGACCTTTGGGCGTATAGATATTATGAAAAAACTACTGAATTTATTTACTCAAAATAAAATTATTCGAACTATTGAATAAACTATCTATCCCTGTACGGCTTTTGTGGGTACTAGGAAGCTTGCTTACATAATACTGAGTAGGTACTATGGGATAGTTTCATGGCGTTTGTTGACTAATGCCGTTGAGTGATTCTACAACTGTGGTTGTAGAATTTATGGTTGTGTGGGTAACCTGTATTCACATACGGAGTGTTTTTCTTAGTCTTAACTTAGATTTAGTAATTATGTTTAATCAAGCAAAGATTCGTGCTAAATCCACGAGAACTTACTGCCGACAAATTGCTTTGCAGTTTGGTTTTATGTAAAAATAAAACTGTAACATTATGGTTCAAATATTTTTTTTTTAAATAATGGTCCCGGTAATACGTTCCTGTGGAATTATTTCTAACCTTTAAGTGGGCGAAGCCGCGGGTAAAAGCTAGTTTATAATATGTTTAGATAGAAAGAGTTTTGCCATTTAATCTGTAGGTATTGTGTACTAAATATCAAGACGATATCGTCTACTATATTATTATACAGTAGAATCCTTGGAGTGCATTTCTAGCATATACACGTATTATAATCAGAAACGAACAGTGTACAAAGTTATAACGTGATAGGCCAAGGAAAAGTTTCCCAATTCAGCTTACTAAAATGCATCGAAAGGCGAAAACGCCAGCGTAGCTCGCGATGTTTAATTTCGTGAACAAAAATCATAGAACTCGCGTCATCGTCAACTAACGCTCGAACGAAAGACATCAACGCGTCAAAAAGTTACTTAACGAAAGACATCAACGCGTGAATCTTAATAAATAATCTTCGCGGCAGTCCCCAAAGGCTGCCCGATTTTTTAAATTTTCAATTTGTAGGTCAGCATTAGGTTGCAAAGGGGTTTGAAGATTTTTGTATGGAGGGTGGCCCTAACATGATGCCGCCATTTTGATTTTTTTTCAGAATCGCAGAGAAAATATAAAGTTATATATTTAAATAGAGGACACATAAACAAACAAAAAATGTTATATGACATAATATCCTAAAGCGTCAGGTTTCGGAGTTATTCACCGAAATATAAATCATAAACTGAACCCTGAAACAAGGATATTTTTGTTTTTTTTCCCTTCAGGTATTGGTCTTCAGTATATTGAACTATGAAAACATAATTGCATCATGTATAGGTCATATTTTAGTTAAGAGCGAAAGAGACAAAAATATATGTATACCCTCCGCCGAATGAGGACGTGTGTTATATGGTATATGTATTATAGGGTGCATGGCAAGGGCGCGATACCAAGAAAATCTATTCAGCCTCCCGCTGCCTTCTTGGATGATATTATTTATACTGAATATGATTAAAAAATCGTATGTTTTATCCACTAGGTGTAGTCAATTAATTCATGTGTAAATAACTTAATCAACATGAAGTAACTACAACATAAATAAATAAATTCGTTATAACAATTGTTATTTTTATCTTTGAATATCTCAGAAACGTGACGCTTTATGATGGTATTGTATAATTAAGAAGTTTTATGTTTGTTTAAGTGTCCGCTATCCAAATATATGACATTTATTGTGCACCTCGATTTTGAAAAAAAATCAAAATGGTGGCTGATTTTAGGGCCAAAATCTTCAAACCCCTTTGGTTTTCGAGGGTTACCTTAGCGCATCCACCTTAACAACAACCAAGTAAACTTAAGTAAAACCTTGAAGTAAAAATCTGTTCACTAACCAACAATATGTATCCAGTTCCCGACTTCCTCTTTCACCCGTCGCTTGTCCAACCCTCGCAGAGTGAGGATCAGCTCCAGGTTCTCTTGGCCAGTCAAGAACATATCCAGCCCAAAGAACTGTGGGCAGTAGCCCAGGGTCTGGAGGTACTGTGGGGAGAGGAACAAGAGATTATAGAAATAAAAAACGGCCCAGTGTGTGTCGGACCACGCACGGTAAATGATATGGCCGGATCTTGCCCTCAGAATCAATTTAAAAAAATAAACATACAGTAATTATGAATATATGAAACTTACTTCTTAAATATACTAAAATTAATCGCAACAATTACATTTCTCTAGAACAGGCGAGGAAAAATGCAAAAAAAAATGTGTGTTAATTAATTTTGTGAGTGTGGTTTTTAATTTGGACAAATGGTCATTTGCGTTTGGATACACGCATAAGACAAACACTGTACATGTGGCTCGAATAAAGGTCAGACTTAATTAAAAAATACCCACGACTGCCAGAATCGTATTTTATTTTTAATTTATATTTAATTATTTTTTTCTGTAACTATTTTTACATTGTATCGAAATTTTACACAACATTTTATAACAATGACAAATTAAAAGAATTACAATATAAATCATTATCATAACATTTAGTCAAATAAGAAATTAAAAAGTACCTAAGACATTAATAATAATTTTATTATTTTTGTGTCTTAGTAATTGCAATGACGTTTTTCTTAAAATGTCTGTAAGGCAAATGTGATCAAACATACTCAATTAGTTACAAATAAAAATTCAAGTGATATTTTAGCGTTTTATTGCCTATCCAATTGTATATTTTTTTGCCAAGTCGCTATCCAGAAATATCTATAGACGACGAGCTCTTCGCTATCGTGGCCTGCGACGATGATGGAAAGGTCTAGCCAGAGACTATTACCAGTATATACAATGTCGCCCATGCGCATGTGTCCGCCCGTAATTTTCTGAATATTCATGAAAAAATATCGAAAATAAACTTCAAAAGGGGGGGTCTATCTATAACATTTTTCACTAGTTTAAAAAAAAAAAATACACAATTTTTTACCGAAAAAATGACTTCGATTCTGTTTTTTTTTTCGTAGTCGATAATTTTTTGTAAAAATTTTAATTAACCTGTTAAAATAACTCATAAGCTTTTGGAAATAATAAACAGAATCCAAATCGACCCATAAACTTCGGAGATGTGTCAAAAAACAGAAAGCAAATCTTTAAAAAATTAAAAATGGAATAACATGAAAAATGTTATAGATAGACCCCCCCTTTTGAAGTTTATTTTCGATATTTTTTCATGAATATTCAGAAAATTATGGGCGGTCACATGCGCATGGGTGACATTGTATATACATCAATATGATTACGAAAAAGTGTTACTTGGTATTTAGATTTTTGGCTCTTTTGCACTAGCTGACTTGACGCGTAATTCTATGAAAATGTATGGAACACACTGATAACGATGTGAATGAATGTCGTGTCGGCTAGTGAAGAAACGGTTTTTATATCCATTGATAATATTGTATTGTTTCGTCTATAAAACTCGGAATTAACGATCATTGCTATTCAAAATATCTAGGCGCTTAAAAATAATCCTATTTAGGAATTAACTATCATTGCTATTCAAAATATCTAGGCGTTTAAAAAAAAACCTATTTACAGTATCTCTCGCCTGTTTTCTGATCATAAAACTTTAACTATTGTAAAGACATACCTGTAAGCTTTAATATGACGTACTATATGTCAATGTATATGCATATTTTTTGTTAGGGCACAGCTCTCTACAAAATCCGGCCATATCCTTTCCAGATGAACAGTATTGATTTTACCGACTACAACAATAAGTTTTTATACACAATTTAAATCTTTTCCTTGGGTACCAAAGTTCATACAAATATTTGCGTATTGACATTAAGCTTCGTGCAGACCAGCGCGACGCGACACCGGCTATTGTTTACACCGGATATTGTAGTTTTCTTAGAAATTGCCGAATTGAATTGTTCGTGTCACGTCGCGCCGTCGCGTCGCGCTGGTCTGCACGAGCCTTTAATCTTCATGTTTAAGGTGTATTGTTGTAAATACATTACTTTACATTTTTTATTTTGTTATTTGTGTTTCACGAACTGTGTCCAAATAAACATTATTCTTATTCTATTATTTATTAATATTTCAATTAATAGTATTTCTCAAAAAAACTACGAAAACATCGTATAATTCATTCTATTGACTTAAGCCCACCACAGACGTAGCTATTATATATATTATAGCAAGACATTACGATAAATGCTTGCCATAGTAATCGTCGAGTGAACTTTGACGGAGCCATAATATAAATTTCTAGTACGCACCAAAAAGTAAGCAAAAAAAAAAGCAGAACCAAAGTGTATTACTATACATTATCGTCTGTGACTGGTTTTAAATAAAATAGTCACTTAGAAACATCAATGTCTTTTTAATTATGGGATCTAACGATACCATAGCAGTGCAATGTGGACCTTGTATCAGAGTCATAAGGGCTACAGTACGTTACCTGCAAGTTACATCTCGTGAGGTGGTATCTGTTCCCGAAGATATTTCCTCTTGTGGCGGACTCTTCGACAGTCAGCATCTTGAACATGGAGGACTTGCCCTAACAGTACAATGTGGACTTTATGTCAACGCCATAAGGCTTACAGTACGTTACCTGACTGTTCCCTCTCGTGAAGTGGTATCCGTTCGCGAAGATTTTTCCTCTGGTGGCGGACTCCTCGGCAGTCAGCATCTTGAAGGTGGAGGACTTGCCCGCGCCGTTGATGCCCAGGAGGCCGAAACACTCGCCTAATCATAAAGACAAGATCAATAAAAGAGGAATAGAGACAACCTCGTTAGTTTAATTGCCAAAAGCGCCATTGTTGAGCCTGGGGTCGGGGATTCCAATTCCAGGTCCAGCAAAGTATTATAATTAAGTTAGAAGTTGCTGAATTTCGGGGCAAACAATTTTGGAAAGGCGGGCTAGTTTGTATCTGTAAAAACATGACCCGGTGAAATTCGTACAACTTGAGACAAAGCTTAGTTTTTCGGCTGTTTTTTTGGGTTTTTCCTTATTTTCTTTTTTCCTATGTAGTTTTAGTTTTTTCCCGGTATTGAGGAAAACAAAACAAAAAAATAAATATTCATATCGGTCGAGCCATTTTAGAGTTTTTGCGAGACTAATGCA
This sequence comes from Conistra vaccinii, assembly GCA_948150665.1. Taxonomy (NCBI): domain Eukaryota; kingdom Metazoa; phylum Arthropoda; class Insecta; order Lepidoptera; family Noctuidae; genus Conistra; species Conistra vaccinii. Next base: position 20,990,671 of record OX411327.1, read on the forward strand.
CGGCGATTGATTTTTTTAAAGATATAAATTTTTATCTCGTAGATGTTAATTTTTATTTGCATGTTAATTAATGTTTATATAGATGTTAATTTTTATATAGATGTTTATTTTTATATAGATAATTTTTTAACGATAAAATAAAAAAAAAATTGTAAATGATACGTAAAATAAACTGCACGTATTGTTGAACTGTCAAAATGAAACAGATTAGTCGGAACCGTTTATGAAAATGTGTTGCGTAATTTTTAGGTAACAGGCCGTCACGACATGGGAATCCAACACTTAATGACGCGCCCCACTACCGCATTTTACGTACACGTCGCGCCGCCCCGCGCCGTGTACGTGAAATCCGCATTTTATGTCATTGCTTGATTTTTCATTCTTTTTACCATTTTTGAGTAATTTTATTCTAGGTGCATCCCCTTCACATATAATTATATAATTAATGTATACAAAATATTGTAAAACCATTTTAAAAGAGTAATGGTGTTTTTCTTGCCCATTCTTCTCGATACGAAAACTACCTTTTGGAGGGGCAACTAGAATCAATTTTGTTTTTTGTAAATCTTTGACGTTCAAAAGTGCCTTTTATGTGCCTTAATGAAATAAATAATTTGACTTTGACTTTGACTTTGACTTCAGAGCGCGTCATTTCAGACTGGACAAGCTTTATTTTGAAGTACAATTTTATTACTTAACTGTCATAAACTCATAACTTATATGTCATGATAATATAGATAATAAAAAATTACAAATTAGTAAATGTAAATAATCATCATCACAATTATCTGCAACCTCATTCAAATTATAATAAGTAATCTGTATTTGCTAGGAAATTAAAAAGTTTCTTTTAAAACGCTTCCAGTTCGTTAGTTAACTGCTTCCAGCTGTATGTATTTTATTATAAATTTTTGGAGCCATACTAAAGACAGTTTTTGGCATAAGTGCCGCTAGAGGTGGTGAAACGCCACAAAAGGAGAAATTGTTACCTTTCTTGACAGAGAAGCTGATGCCCCTGACTGCGTTAACACTCTTCCTGCAAAACGGCCTGTAGTTTTTGTGAAGGTCTTGCACTAACATCGCGTCTGGGATCAGTTTACTAGCTGTAAGTAAAAAAAAAAACAATTAAATAAAAAATCTTCAATTCATTCACTAAGCCTCCGCTGTCCGTCCGTCCGTCCGTCCATCTGTCAGCGAGCTGGGAACACATTGACAGATTTGCCATACAAAATCTGTCAAAAACTCACCATCGAGAGACCATTGTGGCCCCCTGTACTCTACGCTGTGTTCTATGATATTGGAGCAATTCTCCTTTATTCAAATTTCCTCTATTACCTATAAAAATGTAGTATCCTCCAGATAGAAGAGTGTTTATGTACTTACGAAGAGTGATAGTCTTGCTAACGTATGCGCGTTCCGCGCGCACCATCTCATTTTGTTCTACAGGCTCCTTTGACCGGTAGTTCATGTTCATCACTTTGTCGATCACTCCGTTGAAGAAGCCGCGTTCCGTTAGGAATACCATCGTCTGTGGAACAAATAAAAATATAAGTAAAAATCTTATTTTAAACTAGCTTTTATTGAACTAAAAAGTACAAAATAAAACTTACATAAATAGAGAACTTTAATGTTTTCTTAAACATAGTTTAAGAAGGATGTAAAAGTTTTATTTTGTACTTTTTAGTCGAGAGCTATCGACGCGAGTGTATAAGAGAGAGCGAGAAAAGCGAGTGATCAATATTGATAAACGCGGCGAACACGTCGCGTAGTCGCGGTTAGCGCGCTTCGCACCCGCGGAGAGCACGTTCACAGATCGCCTCGCTAGAAACACGTTAGCAAATCGTCAGTGTGGTAACGCTTTAAGGACCTTTCCTTAGAGCCTGTGTAAGTGCCTGCACTTACCAACATGACTATGATCTGCACAAGCAGTATCATAATGTTTTTTGCGGGAGACATACGATCCCAGCATAAATAGCACCGTTGGTTTCCGCCAGCTGAAACAATAATAATGAAATAATAATACCAGCGTATTATTGTCCCACTGCAGGACAAAGGCCTCTTCTCATACAGAGGAGGCACGAGCATTGATTACAACGCTTGCTCAAGATGGGTTGGCGATTTCAGACTTTTATTAACTGTAAGTCCAAACAAAACAAATATAATTTTTGCACGACTCTTAATGCGAAGCATTAGAGTGTGCTCTACGATCGAAAATTTTTTTTTGCCCCATTTCTGTAACTGTTTTTATTGTTACACTCCTGCTAGTACACAGAACCTACTTAATTTATGTACCATTGTATAGATGATGATACAATGATATCAAACAAAACAATTTAAACAATTACAAAATTATTAAACTAATTCTACGAATAACATCTAATAATAGTTTATAGAGATCATCTAAGTACATCACCTACCCCAAGGAATATAGATTGTGAATATCTTAAAATAATATTGAAACAAATTGATACAAATCTGATAGAATGGAATAGTAGGTTTTCCGAAAGCATAAATTCAAGTTACGAAGACGAAGTTATTGTTGTCAGCGATGTGTGTGAGCGATTACGTTCTAATTCGGAAAGCAGCCTCTGAATAAGAAGGCTGCACCCTGCACGCGCGGCGCCGCGGCGCCCTAGGCCCGCGCGTCTGTGTCTATGCGCCTTCCCCGTCAAGAAGTGACATTTGACACTTAACATTTTATTTTGTGAAGTTTTTATAAATTAATTATTGTATAAGTGTACCTTTTAGTTTTTAGTATGTATATTATATTTTCAACTTAGGTTAGTGTTTTTTACATTTATGATACATGCCGGCTGTAGCGACGCCGGAAATAGCGCTCGTCAACCCGCCACATCGCTCGATGTCCAGGTAAGATGTCCCCATTGCTCCCAGCCGCGCTTCTTTAAAGGCGAACGGGGGCTACGGATACACTATGGCAAGGTCCACAAACCACATAGTGTACCTCTATGCCCCCCAGCTACATCACCTACATCAACACCTCTAGAGAAAACCTTGTGGAAAACGCTTGCAAAATTTAAAAATTCTACCCCAGTGTTAAAAAGAGTTCCCCGGGGCGCGAGACGGTCTGTCGCACTGAATTTGGCGCAATGTCTCCGTCTTGCGACCCAGGAGAACTCACAAAGTGCCTGGGAGCAATTACTCACCTTCCCTTATAGGATTCTACATGTCCAAAAAAATTCGGCGACCAAAAAATCTTTAACGAACCAAATTAAAGACAATTGCAACAATTTGACCAATATTTTAGATCCTAAATTACCTGTTTTCAATAACCCTCTACGAAGAGGCTTATGTTCATATGTAGAATCCAAACTAAGTGAAGGTGACATCAGGGGAGCGGCCAGGCTTTTGTTCAGTAGCGATGTGGTGGCACCCTACTCTCCAGAAACTATTTCAGCTCTGGAGAGTAAACATCCAGCGCCTGCCGATGGTCTCACCTTCCCCGACCCCCCCCTCTCTCCTGGTCCGGATTCAACACCCCTTACCGTTACTGCCCCACAGCTGATTGCTGCCGTGAGCTCCTTCCGAAGTGGCTCCGCCGGCGGCCTCGACGGCCTGACTCCTCAGCATTTAAAAGATTTATTGAGTTCAGGCGCCGGGGAAGCTGGCGAGTCGCTTTTGAAGGAGCTTGCGGCTCTAATTAACCTGATGCTCAACGGCGGTGTGAATGATGCCATCGTCGATGTCTTGTACGGGGCAAATCTATGTGCCCTGCGCAAGAAAGACGGCGGCATCCGTCCCATTGCCGTTGGGTGTACCTACAGGCGTACGGCAGCTAAAATATGCTGCAGACTATACGGCGAAACTTTAAAAAATAAATTCCAGCCCCTACAGCTTGGCTTCGGATCCAAAGGGGGCTGCGAGGCTGCCGTACATGCCCTTTCCAGTTTTTTAAACTCCGGTAAAGGTGAGGTCATCCTCAAGGTTGACGTCAAGAACGCCTTCAACTCCGTTAACAGGGACACTCTGTTGGCCGAAGTAAAAAAGGAGTTACCGGAAATTTATGGTTTTTTATGGCAATGCTATAGGCACCCTTCCAAATTATTATTTAAAGACAACGTTTTAGAATCTGCAGTCGGATGCCAACAAGGTGATCCCCTCGGGCCAGTCATTTTCAGTTTAGCTATCCACCCCATAATACAACAACTAAATTCAAAATTTAATGTGTGGTATTTAGATGATGGGACTCTAGGAGGTGACGTAGACACTGTCCTAAAAGATTTCCAATTCCTAAAGCAACAGTTTCAATTCATCGGCCTTGACCTCAACTACTCAAAATGTGAAATTTACCCCTGTGACAATACCGACAGACAATCGACTTTCCAGAAATTCAATACAATAGCCCCAGATATCAAAGTTTTAGAAAAAAGTTCACTGCACCTCCTAGGTTCCCCAATTTTAGAAGACAGTTTTTCACCTTTCATTGATGGAAAAATTAAACATTTCAATGACATTTCGGATAGACTTTCTAAAATTAACTTGCATTCCGCATTCACCCTTATCAGATACTGCTGTTTCGGTCCAAATTTTATGTATTTTCTCCGTGCTTCCCCCTTGTGGAAGAAGCCACACCTTTTGGACAAAATCGATCAAATCATCCGAAGCAGTCTAACATCAATCATAAATGTGGCATTGGACGACCGCGCGTGGCTGCAAGCCACACTACCCATACGTTTTGGTGGGCTCGGCGTCCGCAAAATTTCCAGTGTAAGCTTACCGGCGTTCCTGTCCTCGGTCCACAGCACCGAAAAGTTAACCACAAGTATCTTAACCGCTTGTCAGGTTGACTCTGAAGTGCCGTGCTTGACTGATGCGATGAACGCTTGGAAAATGGCTTGCCCGGACACGGAGCAGCCCGAGAACCTGTCTTCCCAGAGACAGTGGGATGAGCCGCTCTGCAGGTTGGTACGGAACAATCTCATTAATACGTCCACCAAAACTGCGGAGCGCGCCCGCCTATTGGCTGTGGGAGAATGGGAGTCGGGCCTCTGGCTTCAGGCGCTACCGTCACCCAACATAGGCACTATGCTGGGTGACACCACTTTCCGGCTCGCTACAAGTCTGCGTTTGGGCGCTCCTTGCGGGGCTCCGCATCCCTGTCAGTGCGGTGAAGCAGTCGACCGCCTCGGACACCACGGCCTTTCCTGCGGCAGGAGCGCTGGTCGTTTGGCACGGCACGCAAGCATTAATGACATTATCCGTCGGGCTCTTGTCACCGCCGGGGTGCCAGCTGTTTTAGAACCCAATGGCTTGGCACGCGACGATGGGAAGAGGCCAGACGGAATGACCATAATGCCTTGGAAGATGGGTAGGCCTTTGGTGTGGGATGCAACCTGTGTCGACACCCTCGCGCCATCCCATCTTCTCAGCACGGCGGGCTGTGCCGGGGCGGCTGCTTCTGGTGCAGAAAACCTCAAGCGGCGGAAATATAGCAACCTCATTGGTAGCTATATTTTTGAGCCGTTTGGGGTTGAAACACTGGGGCCGTGGGGTCCGAGTGCTCATCGAGTATTCCGGGACATCGCCAAGCGGCTGGTCGACTCCTCACGTGACCCGAGGGCTGGCCTATTCTTCGGCCAAAGAATCAGCATTGCCATACAACGTGGCAATGCTGCCAGCCTTTTGGGCACTTTTCCTGTTGACAGCGATGCGGACGAATTTTTTGATGCCCTATGACCGTTTCCCCCCCCTATTTTTATATACTTGTACATATTACTATTATTATTTTAATTCTGTTAGATTTTAAATCATGTAAATATCTATGGTCATAATAAATAAACATAGATGATTAAATGTAGATTAATACTGTACTTTTTAACAATTGATTTAATGCAGCAGAAATGGAAACGGCATCAAAATAGTTGAAAAAAAATTCCTGTCCGTCAATTTATGAACCCTGAAAACATTGTAGCTTGCGATAAAATCAATTAATTGAGTCAATTTTTTTTTTATACATTCGTTTCAGCCGTAGAAGGAACCCTATTGAAAATGGCACTTTTATTCAAAGTAGTTTAATTATAATTAATAAAATACTAACTAAAATATAATATCTTTATCTAAATATTTCCAACGTTTGAATTGATGTTGCCTAGCAACCGCCAAGTAAATATCTTTGTCAGTCTTTGACATTACGACTTCATGAAAAGTGATAAATTGTTCATTTTTGTTAAAAACTATGTTTTGAATTTCTTTTTCGTTTATGAATGTGTAATATGTATGAGGCGTGCAATTTTGGATTTTCCAAACTATTTTATTATATTTTCAGGTTGCAACTGCACTACTCGCATGCTATTAAGTACAGTTTTTTTAAAAATTTGATTTATCTAAATTTTATTTATTTACGTATTTGTTTTTACTTAGCTTGCTCTTCGCGTTGTAACGAGCTACGTGGATGGACTTGAGCATCGCTTCGATCATCGTGTGAGGGGGCGCGAAGTAATTGCAGAGCAATAGGACTTGGTACATCAGACCGGAGTCATTCTTGGTAAAATCTCGAGCTTGCTTCGTGAGAGGCGTGAAGATAGCTGCAGACATAAAAGTTACAGGTTGTTCAGTGAACATGATTTGGACATATTCAACACCAGTGTTTTTCGGCTTCGGTAGCGGAATTTTATTCTAATAAATAATCATCAATCAATCATAATCAATCAAAATCAAAATCAATCAATCAAAATCAATAAAAAAAAAAAAAAAACAATCTGTAGGGTTCGTTTATTTATAGGGCAGAGCCAATAATCAATATAGCGTTTAGTCACAGGCTCACCAGCACATCCAAGGTCCTAGTCCTGGTCCGCCCCACGTCTACCTTCCCGCCATTCCTTGTGTCTGACAGTTGACATTAGTGGCAGCTACCAGACCTTGTGTGTGTGAGACAGTGTTTACATATCTATTAAATAGATACACTACATCCCTTTCTTATTATAATTTTATTTGTTTTACTCAAATAACTTCATATAACAATGAAACAAAATCCAAATCTTAAACCTGTTTATTTAAATACTGTAACCAAATCAAATTCACCAATAAAGAAATACATATAAAGTTTATAACTGAACTTCTTCTTCGTCTTTGTCATTTTGTACTGACTGCCACTGACCTTCCACCTTTCTTAAGTGAACAATGTTCCTTCTCACCCTTTGCCCGGTTTCCTCATTTCTGACAGTAATATCCCCTCCAATAGCTTGTTCCACTACATGTGGAGTAGGATTAAAATTGCTGGATAGTTTATTAGACCTTTCCATCTCTTTTATGTAAACCTTGTCACCTTCTATAACCTCTGGATCTGAGGCTCTCCTCTTCCTATCTCCATATTCCTTTCCTTTTTCTTTTTGCAATTTATCCCTGTCTCTGACTTCTGAATCGTCTCCTTTCTCACTTATATCTCTTAGCATAGGAATTTTGTCCCTATTCTGTCTCTTAAAGAAAAGTTCCGAAGGTGTTTTTCCCGTAACCGAATGTGGGGTTGAATTATACATCATGAGATATTCATAGAGAGCTTCTCTGATATCTTTGTGTTCTATTTGGCTAATTTTTAAGCGTTTTACAATATCTCTATTTTGTCGCTCAACTTCGCCGTTCATCTGGGGCCAATAGGGAACTGTATTAAAGAGCCTTATATTACATTCTTTGCAAAAATTCTTAAATTCTTCGCTTATAAACTGTCGTCCATTGTCAGCGGTGATAGAGACTGGGTAACCTAGGCGACTAAAAATTTCTTTCAACATTTTTATTATTTGAGCGCTTGTAATAGTCTTAGTTATTTTAATCTCTTTAAAGCGACTGTAGTAATCAATTATTACTAACAGGTAATCATTATTCGGAAGAGGTCCTAACAAATCAATAGCGGTGTCGATCCAGGGCTCTGCTGGGAGTTCTCGTCGTTTCATAGACGCAGGTGGATTAGGTAGCCCCACTAAAGTACATGCTTTGCAACTCTTTACCAGCGTCTCAGCATCTTTATCAATCTGCGGCCACCAAACTTTGGTTCTTAAACGATTCTTCGTTGCGACAATGCCTGGATGACCTTCGTGAGCTGCATCTAATACCATTTTTCTTAGTTTCGCAGGAATCACGATTCTGTTTCCTCTCAGTAGAACGTTTTCGTGGAAACATAATTCATGTTCAAATATTTTGTAATTTTTGACAGATTCATCCCATTGGTTGTTATAAATTCCCTTCTTTACAGTGATTATTTCCGGGTCCATATTAGAATATGTGATTATATCTTGCATAGGTATAGCTTGTGGTCTCGCTAATTGTACAATTTGATGTACATGATCCTCTACTACTGTCTCAACGTTAGAGCGTATGCACAACCGTGATAAAGGGTCTGCAATATTTGTCTTTCCAGGCTTATATTTAATGTTATAGTGGTACGCTTGTAATCTTAGAACCCATCTCTCAACACGGGCGCAAGGTTTAGATTTAGGACTAAATAAGAACTCCAATGGTTTGTGATCGGTTATTAAATCAAATTTTTTTCCAAAAAGAAAGATATTAAAATGTTCGATAGCCCAGACAAGAGCAAGGGCTTCTTTCTCAGTCTGGCTGTATTTTCGTTCACAACCTGTTAACGTTCTATTTCCGTATGCTATAATCCTAGAACCGTTCTCGTCAGTTTGTACTAGTACTGCCCCAAGCCCAACTGGGCTAGCATCTGCGATGACTTGCGTACTGTCCATAACATCGTAATATCCGAGAGTTCTTATCTTGGTTAGTGCTTCTTTTAGGTTTTTGAATGCTTCACATTGTTTATCTGTCCAAAGGCTTTCTATGCTTCCTTTTTTTCCCAGTTTTAGTCTTAACAACTCTTTTAAAGGTTCACATCTTGTAGCTAAATTAGGTATCCATTTATTAACATAATTAACTAGTCCGAGGAAACTTTGCAGCTCATCAATTGTTTTTGGAATCCTAAACTTTGAAATGCTGTCAATATATTTAGATAATGGTCTCACCCCCTCTGGTGATAGTTCATGACCTAAAAAGCTTATTCTTTCCGTTTTGAATATACATTTATCTTTATTAAGCAAAACATTATTTTCTTGTAAGACTTGCAATACTTTTGATAGTCTTAAATCATGTTCGGTCTCGTTTCCAAAGACTAAAATGTCATCAATAAAATTAACAACGCCTTCACATTTAACCAGCATTTTCTCTAAGATCTTTTGAAACAGCTCAGGTGCACATGTTACTCCAAACATTAATCTCTTATATCTATACAGCCCGGTTGACGTTATGAATGTTGTGATATGCCTGGAATTAGGGTGCAGTTCAATTTGATGGAATGCGTTTTTAATGTCTAACTTGGAGAAATACTTAGCTTTTCTGATTTTGGGCAGTAATTGATCCATACAAGGTAACGGGTGGTTCTCTCTAAGTATCGCTGCGTTGGCTCGCCTCATATCTATACATAACCTGACATCCCCATTATCTTTCATTATAGGTACTACCGGAGAAATCCAAGGAGATGGCTCATGTACTTCCTCAATAATATCTGCATGCAATAACTCCTTTATTTTTTCGTTAATTTTATCTTCGATGGGAATTGGTATTCTCCTATATGGTTGCGTTACAGGCTTAACAGAGGCGTCAATTGGTATCTCAACCATAACGCCTTTAAATTTGGGAAATGGCGTTAGTTCCTGAATTTTATTGATACCAGTACCCAATTTTAATACCCCTAGTTGTAATGCTGTGTCCTTGCCTAATAAGTTTCTGGAACCATTTTTTATTACATATATGGTACTTCGTCCCGATTTTTCATTTACTCCTATAGTTGTTTCGAAACTTCCCTGGACAACCAAAGGTGTTTTACTGCCATAAGCTACAAGAATTTTGTTCGGTTCTTTAACCTGTTTGCAACAAATGACCTTGTTATTCTTCAGATAGTTCCAGGCATCTTCAGATATTAAATTTAATTTACAACCTGAATCAATTAACATCTTCAATTTTATTCCTCCAACGACACATTCAATCGTCGCATCATCGTTCATGTTGAATATATATTGTACCTCTTCATTCTCTAAAGAATTTATTGCGTTGTCTTTACGTGGTCGTTTACTATATCTAGATCCTTCCGGTTTTTGTTCGAATTTCCTTTTATTTTGCATGTCTGTTGACCTACAACATCTCTGGTAGTGTCCTATCTTACTACAATTGTGACACTTTTTTCCTTTTGCCGGACAATCTGAATCTTGAGGTTTGTGTGCAACACGCCCGCATCTATTGCACTTGACTAATTGTATGTCGCTATCTGGTTTATTTTCTTGTCTTCCTCGTATGTATCTCGTATTTTTGTTTGCGACTGCATTAACTTCATTTGTTTTCGGTTTGTCTCCTTGTGAATAATCTTTTAGTTGATGATTTACTACTTCTAATGTATTGGCTTCAATCACCACCTTGTCCAAAGTAACTCCGTCCCCCATGATCAAAATTTTTTTTCTCAATTCCAAAGAGCAACATCCTTCTATAATCTGATCAACTATATGTTCATCCGGTTTTTCAAATTTACATTTTGAGGCTTGGTCTCGAAGTTTAACTACAAATTTATCGAAACTTTCTCCTTCATTTTGCTTGATAAGGCGAAAAACATGTCTTTCATAGGTCTTGTTTTGCTTTGGTAGAAAATATTTATCAAGACGGTCAACAGCAACTTCGAAAACGTCGACTCCCTCTGACTCCTCAACACTTGCTCCTGGTATGTTATAGAAAATCTCTTGAAGGCTTGTACCTCCTAATAACAGCAATAGTGCTCTTTTTTTTGCAGATTTTGTGGTGTCAGTGGCGTCGAAATAAATTTTAAGAGATCTCTTCCACTTTTCCCATCTTAACCCCAATGAAGCGGGGTCTCCCTCAACGTCTAATTTTTCCGGAGGTGGTAATAAGCTTGACATGATGAGTCTCCTGTAAGGAAAACACTAATTTAAGGAATGTTAAATGCATCCAATTTAATGGAAGCCCCTGCATCCAATTTAATGGAAGCCCATGTATCCAATTTAATGGAAATTCATGCATCCAATTTAATGGAAGCCCATGCATCCAATTTAATGGAAGCCCATGCATCCAATTTAATGGAAGCCCATGCATCCAATTTAATGGAAGCCCATGCATCCAATTTAATGGAAGCCCATGCATCCAATTTAATGGAAGCCCATGCATCCAATTTAATGGAAGCCCATGCATCCAATTTAATGGAAGCCCATCTACTACGCGAAAACAGTGCGTACTGGTAGATGTCACATGCCTTCGAAGTATTGGTTCTCAGATATGCCGGTTTCCTCACGGTGTTTTCCTTCACCGTTGATGAACAGCGGTGATGAGTGAAAATACACAAAATGCCTGCCTGGTTTCGAACCCACGACCTAAGTCGGGCTAGGCCACCACCACTGTCGTGCTATAAAAATATAAATCACATACATCCAATTAAATCAATGTTGTTATAAGTACTTTTTGTTTGTATGCATGTATATATATTTAATTTTATATTTTTAATAGATATCAATCAATGAACATCATTATTACTATCTGACTATACAATACATAATAATATAATAGACGTTGGTTTCACATTAAAATTACATGTAACTCATCTATCTTGTAACTTAGTGACCTGTGCGACAGTAATTTATTGAAATGAATTTGTTTATTCTGTAAATAGGACACTGGAATCACTTTTACACGTCATATTAACCCGTCAGGTAGTGCAAGTATTAATATTGGGAAATGTAAAGGAAAGTGGCACTATATAGTGCCAGAAGGACGATACAAGTTAAGATTATTTATGAAGTAACATATTTATTCATAATAATTTCACTTAATTATTGCAATTAAATCAAACAGTAACTAGGTATCCGTTTTATTATACATTGCACACATTATCACACATGTATTAATAGTTTTTCATAATATCAAACTATTATCAATTTGATTGGTAGGTGAGTTGTAGAACTTACTAAACTCCATAAGTTGTAGGACTTACTAGACTCCATAGGTTAGGTTATAGTACCTACTAAACTCCATATTTTGTAGCACTGAATTATGACTTCCAAAGTATAAAATTAATTAAATGTATGAATAATACCAAATCATCATCAACCCGTCCCTATCCTAGAGACTAGTTTTCCGTGCCAGTAAATGGATAAGCTCAATAACATCTATAATAATGTAATTTTTGTTCTTCGTTTTTTATGGTAGTCTGAACACGATAGATTGCGGAATTCTCGAATCACTACGCAATCCATCACTTCCAATGCAAACAACAACTCATGAGGTTCAGCAACAAGTATAACGAAACCAACAGAATCATTACTTCTGCCTGAAATACTTGACGCCAGTAGGCATACAACAATTCACATTGTTAAATTCATAGCACGTATATACAAACTTTTACCAGGTAGTATTATTAAAGTTTCTGACCTTTATCCCATCCTCGTCGCCACTTGTAGGGTTCGTTTATTTATAGGGCAGAGCCAATAATCAATATAGCGTTTAGTCACAGGCTCACCAGCACATCCAAGGTCCTAGTCCTGGTCCGCCCCACGTCTACCTTCCCGCCATTCCTTGTGTCTGACAGTTGACATTAGTGGCAGCTACCAGACCTTGTGTGTGTGAGACAGTGTTTACATATCTATTAAATAGATACACTACACAATCAATTAATTCAATCATAATTTATTCTAATTTCTTTTGGTTTTGTTCCCCAATGCACAGCATTATGCTGAGTGGAAGCCTTCTTATCAAAGTCATGACGTGCACTATTTCTGTTCTATTTTGTTTACTCGATGTCTTTTTGTATGCACGGTGTTTCTGTGATGAATAAACTAACTATTTTTCTTTCTTTCTTTTTCTTCTTTCTAATTATTAAGACAATCTTCAGCTATATGAGAACATTAAATCTTATTACCAATTTATATTATATCAGTGCGGGTAGAAGAAAAGCAAAAAATAAAGTATGATCATTGTTAACAAAATTTGAAGCGAGTTCACTGCATTCCTAAGATGGCACAAGTTAAAAGATTTTGCCGTTTTCAACAGAAATAAACACATTACGATTAATATATTGTTACGTCGTTGTAAATAAAAGTGAATAATTTATTTTTAAGATTGTTGAGTGAAGGCGCTTCTTTTACATCTTATGCACGACTCATAATGCGAAGCATCAGAGAGTGTTCTACGATCGAAAAAAAAATTTTGCCCCTTTTTTGCAACTGTTTTTACACTCCTGCTAGTACACAGAACCTACTTAATTTATATACCATTGTATAGATGATTAAATGGAGATTATGACTGTACTTTTCAACAATTTATTTAACGCAGTAGAAATGAAATGTATGAAACCTGTCCGTCAATGTATGAAACCTGAAAACATTCTAGCTTGCGATAAAATCAATTAATCGAGTAATTTTTTTTTTAATACTTTCGTTTTAGCCATAGAAGGAACCCTTGAAAATGGCTATTTTATTCACAGTAGTTTAATATAATTAATAAAATAGTAACTAAAATATAATATCTATAAGTATCAAAATATTTCCAACTTCGACCCTCTCCTCGACCGTTGCCTAGCAACCGACGTAAATATCTAAATAAATAGTCTTTGACATTACGTAAGGATTGCGAGGATAGAAATATCCATATTGATGGGTAAAAAAGCAGTCAAAACATACTTCATGAAAAGTGCTAAATTCTTCATTTTTGTTAGAAACTATGTTTTGAATGCACTTTTGGATTTTCCAAACTATTGGTAGTTTAATATAGAGCTGTGCTCTCCCATGGGTTGGGTTATTTTTACCGTAGTAAAGCGCAGGCCACACCGCCAGCTAGCGGGCGGAGCGGGCGAAGCGAACGAAGGAAACTATACAAACTACGCGAAATATTTAGCTCGCGGTGTGAACCGAAGTATGTAAAGAGGTGAAACGGTGTTCGCCCGCCCGCCCGCTAGCTGGCGGTGTGGCCTGCGCTTTAGTTTTTAAAAGCGCGACGAGATGAGTATTTGCATATTTCCCCTTCTGTTGTGAATGTAATGCGTGAGTGTATACATTTATGAATGATTTCACAAGTATGCATTATTTTCAGAATCGCGGTGAATATCGAAAGTTATATACAATGTGTGACAATGTGGAGACTACAATACAACAATAAATGAAAATACTGGCACTACTAATGCATGAGAGTATTTTGGAACTGTCAAATAAATCCTAGCTTCGAAATAAAAAAATGAGTTTTTCAAACAATTTAAATGTAATGTATGCCGCGATCCACCCTAAGCCTATAAATTCCGTTTATCCAACTAGGCCTAGGGTAGATTCTCGGGCATACGTTTCCCAATATCGGTGGATATTGGGAAACGTATGCCCGAGAATCTACCCTTTAGGCCACCCTAAAGGGTAGATTCTCGGATTCATTTTTGGCATGGATAAACGGAATAACCCGAGCCGACTATGGATTTTGCCGAGCTATATTGACTAAACTATTGAATATATTCAATTGCATTTTTGTATACAGAATGGGAACGTCATTATGGACATGCCGTTTAATTTTTTATTGTATAATTGTCGTCTCCACCTTGTATATAGATAGATGACACTTATACAAATAAAAATAGTGTCATAATAATAATGTCATATAACATAATATCCTAAAGCGTCAGGTTTCGGAGTTATTCACCGAAATATAAGTCGAAAACTGAACCCCGAAACAAGGATTTTTGTTTTTTTCTCTCTTCAGGTAGGTACTTATAAGTCTAATGAACTATGAAAACATAATTGCATCATGTATAATATGTAATATTTTAGTTAAGAGCGAAAGAGTCAAAAATATATGTATACCCCCGCCGAATGAGGACGTGTGTTATAATTATGGTATATATAGATATTATATGGTGCATGACATGGGCGGGACACCAAGAAAATCCTATTTAGCTTCCCGCTGCCTTCTTGGGTGATATTATTTATACGAAGTGTATAGAGTGCCGCGAGTATTCTGTGGCACTCTAGTGTCGCTACCTCGGCCCAGCTAGGGTGCCGTGAGCGTTGCATTGTCACTGTCACTTGTTATTTAGGTTAGGTTAGGTTAGAACTGTGACCACACAACGCACGAGCCGAGCGAGCGTAGCGAGCGGTGCCGCGGTAGCGGCCGGCGAAGTGCCAGGGTCCGTTTAGGCACAAGAGAATGTAATTTTTTGGGAATGTGGTGTTTTACAGCGATCTAACCTCGACAATCAAACAAAATACCAAGTGACGTGACTCAGTGACAGTGACAATGACAATCCAATGCTTGCGGCACTTGAGTCGGGCCGAGGCGGTGTTACTAGGGTGCCTGTAGTGGCACTTTATCCGATAGGGATAGAGTGCCAATGGTGCCACCATTGGCACTCTATCCCTATCGGATAAAGATTGGGGTTTCAAGAATTTGGCCCTAAAATCAGCCACCATTTTGATTTTTTTTCAAAATCAAGGTGTCCAATAAATGTCATATATTTGGATAGGGGACACTTAGACAAACGTAAAACTTGATATAACATAATATATAAAGTGTCACTTTTCTGAGATATTCACAGATAAAAATAACAATTGTTATAACGAATTTATTTATTTATGTTGTAGTTACTTCATGTTGATTTAGTTATTTACACATGGATTAATTGAATACACCTAGTGGATAAATCATAAGATTTTTTTATCATATTCAGTATAAATAATATCATCCAGAAGGCAGCGGGAGGCTGAATAGGATTTTCTTGGTGTCGCGCCCATGCCATGCACTCTAACATACATCTTAATATATATAAATCTCGTGTCACAATGTTTGTCCTCAATGGACTCCTAAACCACTTAACCGATTATAATAAAATTCGCACACCATGTGCAGTTCGATCCAACTTGAGAGATAGGATAGTTTAAATCTCAATTTATAGCCGCAATTTTAATTTATTGCTAATTAGGGCTACCCACAGATATAGATAGACATAGATAACGCAAGTATCACGATCTGTATGAAAACCAAGCGTGCCATTTTTTGACTACCTACTATGACGTCACAAGCATTATTTAGTGATGGGAAAATAAAATCCGCCGCACGCGGCAGCGTCTTTGACTCGATTTTATTATCTTTGAAATCGATACGTCGATCGAGCGTACTGCTGGCGCTAGGTGGGGGGGGCCTAGCGCCAGCGCTCACCCAGCCAGCAGTACGCTAACTAAAAGTCTTCGCATTGAGAGGTTGTGTGCTCGTGCGCGTTCCGTCGACGTTCACACGTCGTTTTTGGATACCTTTTCCAAAATTTCAAGTAAGTTTACCATTATAAATACGTGAATATTCGATTGAAATACCTTATATTCAATTTAGTTCTAATGTTTACAAAAGCAACGAGATTCTACCCTTTTTCATCTCAATTTTGAATAAAGATCGCCTTTTTATTATACCATTTCTTTATTTATTGAGTAATCGTGTACAGTAAAGAATTATTGAGAATCGCTTAAATAGATTAATTAATCGATTTTGTGACATAGTAATGATATAGACAGAAGAATGAGATAGACAGAGGAATGAGATATACAGAGGAATGAGATAGACAGAGGAATGAGATAGACAGAGGAATGAGATAAACAGAGGAAAATAAAAATTTCTGATCTGCTTAGTAGGCAGTTAGGGATTTATAATTTCTTCAAATTGTCAGTATTTCCCTACTTATTCCTTGTAATTGTTGTAGATTATCTTTCAGAAACAAAAAAAAAACCAGAGAAGAAATTTTAGAAGGTAAACGAAAACCCAGTAAAATACGATATAATAAAATTAAAATGGATGCAAAATTACTTGAGCTACAACAGCAAAAAGATAAAGAAAGTTGTGATCTTTAGTACATCAATAGTCGGATATGCTGCTTTTGTTAATATTCGTTACTTTTTCCCTTCAACAAAGCATGCTTCCTCAAAATGTATTTAACAAATAGTGCTATGCTTTGTTGGGAACCAATCTTTATTTCCCGTCGCCTCAATCCATTGTTCTTTTAAATTGGGTTCATGTGGGAAACTAAAAAAATCACTAAACGTTACGATAATTTATTAAAATTGTCTACATAATTACTACCTATAAAATACAAAATCATTCCTCTGTTTCCGAAATCGATTCTTGAGAATCGATTTGTGTTGCATACGATGAACAGCACTAATCGCTAAAATTGACAGAAAAATTATAAAAGCTCCTGTACTACGAAACCGATGCGATATACGATAGTATCACTTGCTTCGATATTCATCACTTGTTAAAACAAAACGTCGCATCAACCGCTTCAAGTAAAAGCCGCAATGTAATACGAATATTCAGTTTACGTTTGATGACCTATGTTTTTCTCAAATTTGGTATTACAGAGAGTATTAGATTAAAAATAATTGATTTTAATATTAAATACGCATAATATTAATCACAAAATGACTTATCGATGGAAGGAATCGTTTCCTTTATTTTTTCTCCTCACATTTGTAAAGTTTTTACAATGTATAACTGAGCAATTAACCATTTTAAATTATTTTACTGACGTCCGTCTAGCGTGGCACAACGATGCAGACTGAGCGCGAAAGTGGCAGCTTACGATTATTGTACGTAAGCTGGGCACGCGAAGTAGTTGCTCTTGCGTTATCTATGTCTATCTATATCTGTGGGGCTACCCATGCGAAGCTGGGACGGGCAGCTAGTATACCGTATAACACACGTCCTCATTCAGCGGGGGTATACATATAAAATGTCTCTTTCGCTCTTAACTAAAATATTACCTATACATGATGCAATTATGTTTTCATAGTTCAATTTATACCAATATATACCTGAAAGGAAAAAAAAACAAAAAGTTCCTTGTTTCAGGGTTTAGTTTTCGATTTATATTTCGGTAAATAACTCCGAAACCTGACGCTTTAGGATATTATGTTATATGACATTTTTTGTTTGTATAAATATATAATTCTGACTGTACGAAAACTTTACGTTCTCCAAATTATTTTAAAAAAACATAAATCTCTCACTTTCAATCCCACGACTCGGCAAGGAAGAAGGAAATACATGATCCCCAATGTTTCGGTTAAATCAACTTTTGCTAAGAGACAATACGCTAGGCAATCCACTAACTTATACAACTTGATAAATAAAGAATTAAATATTTACTTACTTTCATGTCGAGACTGTAAAAATGCTCTGATTAAATGGTTAAAGTCCAAAACTTACGATGAGATTGAGAATATAGTCCAATCGATAAGCTTATAAACACTAGCAGTTCCGGTTAAGTATGTTCTGAGGCTACTCCTCCCTCACTTTCATTAAATATTAATATACTATTATTGAAACACACATACACTCACCCCCACTCGCACACACACACACAAACATACACACACTCGCGTACGCGCGTTCACGCGCGCACACGCACTCATACACACCTCCACACGACAGCGCGTCTTTAATTAATTATTACTTGTTTTTCTTTATATTTTTTGTTTTATATCACTTTTTCCTAATACCTACCAAATTGGAATGTCTATTCAATGGCTTATACTGTTAATTGTAACCAGTGGAAGAGCGGAATTCCTAACACAA
The DNA here is from genome assembly GCA_948150665.1 of Conistra vaccinii. Lineage (NCBI taxonomy): Eukaryota > Metazoa > Arthropoda > Insecta > Lepidoptera > Noctuidae > Conistra > Conistra vaccinii. Next base: position 21,009,268 of record OX411327.1, read on the forward strand.
GTAAATTTGTTACTTAAATGGAAATTCCCCTAAGACCTAATGTAACTGTATTTTAAGTTATTGAAATAAATATTTTAATTTTTTAATTTAATTTAATTTTAATATAACTTTCGATTTTCACCGCGGTTCTGAAAAATTATCAAAATGGCGGGTTCACGTTAGGGCCACCCTCCATACAAAAATCTTCAAACCCCTTTAATAATCTTTTGTGTTTATTTCGTTAATTTTTAGAGTGTAGTTATGTTCAGTAGTGGATCCAGGATTGTCTTTTGGGGGGGGTTGACCCCGCTGAGGGTAAGTTTTAGCAATATTTTAATTTGCTCACATAGGTAACACATTACCTTTAGCAAATTCCTCAATGATTTCGTTAGGTTGTAGACTACCAGAGATATCTCGGTGAATATACAATGTCACCCATGCGCATGTGACCGCCCGTAATTTTCTGAATATTCATGAAAAAATATCGAAAATAAACTTCAAAAGGGGGGGTCTATCTATAACATTTTTCATGTTATTCAATTTTTAATTTTTTAAAGATTTGCTTTCTGTTTTTTGACACATCTCCGAAGTTTATGGGTCGATTTGGATTCTGTTTATTATTTCCAAAAGCTTATGAGTTATTTTAACAGGTTAATTAAAATTTTTACAAAAAATTATCGACTACGAAAGAAAAAACGGTGTATTTATTTTAAAAAAACTAGTGAAAAATGTTATAGATAGACCCCCCCCTTTTGAAGTTTATTTTCGATATTTTTTCATGAATATTCAGAAAATTACGGGCGGTCACATGCGCATGGGCGACATTGTATATAGCGGCACAACCGGGCAACGTGAGTGGCCGAATGAGGGGCGCGTGGATTAAAAATTCGTCGCGTAAACAAAACATCGTAAAGTTTAAAACTTGAAAACATAATACTCATTAATGATGATGATAATTGTACCATAGGTAGTGTAATGCTTGCTAAAAAGTATAATTAGAATAATATCAAGTTCACTTTTAAACTCACGAAAGAACTCGGATGCTTTTGTTGACTTGAGCCCCTTAGCCCCCCCGGATCCGCCACTGGTTATGTTCCCAGTAAGACAATTATGAACCACTTTCATATAAATATATTATGGTCTATAGCTATATTCCTAGGGATATTACTATATCACGGCTACTAACCATCTTACTGCGACATATTATTATAGTTAAAGATAATTTTCCCAAAAATGACTGACCAAATACGAATAAGCTGACGGCGAGGATCGTGCTGGTGCCTCTGTCTCCGAAGTTGAAGCTGACGAGGTAACTGAACACGGAGAACGACAGGCTGCCCAGTAGCAGGATCAGTGCGAATGTGGCTGCAAATAAAAAAAATCAAGAGGCCGTGCACGAAATCGTTGAGGTTGATCAATTTTGTTAATTCGTTGTGAGAAAGGGAAAAATAATTTAAACAAATTCTTGCAGAAGGGGATTTTGCAATTAAGTTAAGTGTTTATGGAAAATCACAAATATTTGCAACAAGTTTTTGGAAAAATGGCGCGAGATTGACGTTTGATCACGTTTTTACAAGAAACTACTTTTGATTTTGAAAATTTTAAAATAAACAACATCGTTATATTATTATATTATGGTCTATTTGTATCTGGCTGAACCACTTTTTTCAACTTCGATACAAAATGTAGAAAAATAATGTTGAATAACCTTTTTTTTTAAACCCTGTCATTACTGCATTTTTTCCTATTATTTTACCGAGAGCAAACCGTACTTAGAAATAAAAAAATCACACATTAGTCTTCAGTTAACCTTGAAATAAAACAATAGTATATTATGCAACTAATGAATAAAGGACGGATTTAAAGCGAGAGCCATAGATTCAATTCAATTCATTCAATTCAATTCATTTATTTCTTTGCAAACATGGGTATAGTACATAGGTGTTTTGATTAAAATAAAGTTCTCCATATTTTACCGTCACGTGGGCATGCAAAGGTTTACAATTCAAACAAAAATAAGCTGCAGGTCATTGGAAATTACATTAAAAAAAACAAAATAATATTAAAAACTTAAAATGTCAGCGTGGTCACAGCAATAAAAAATATAAAATAAAATAATAATGTCAAATGGAAATAAAAGGTAAGTGAACCTGGATCACAATAATTATGTCAATCAAAGTAACATTATGTCAAGTGAATCGTCATTAAGAAAATCGTCAATCTTGTAATAAGTTTTCGTAATTAAAATATCGTTTAGCGCCCTTTTAAATTCTAATGTAGTCATATTTTTTATAATATTAGGTACTCTATTATATATAAGTGAGGCAATACCAAAAAAATTTTTTTGCATAAGCGCGGTTTTACACTTTACTTGACATAATTGATTGATGTATTGAGCCCGTATTGGATTTTTCCTGACCTCTGATAATTTTTTAAATAGATGAATCACGATCAAGTGAAGGATTCTAACGACTGAATCACGACCGTAGGGAGTGATTCATGATGATTGATTCACGATTCAAGTGTTAGAATCCCGAGCGACGCGAGTGATTCATGGCCCTCGATATAAATCCGTTTTATTCAAGAGTTGCATACTATACTTTATACCATGACTACGAGAAAAGCGAAAATAGACATTTAATAAAAGGTTAACACGTTCAGTGTCGGGAGCCCTCCTGGAGGGTTCACCTAGTTGGATATGGGATGCCGGAAGCCCTCGCGGAGGGCTCATTTTAAATGTAGACGTTCAGTGTCGGGAACCCTCCTGGAGGGTTCACCTACTTGGATATGGGATACCGGGAGCCCTCGCGGAGGGCTCATTTTAAATGTAGACGTTCAGTATCGGGAGCCCTCCTGGAGGGTTCACCTACTTGGATATGGGATGCCGGGAGCCCTCGCGGAGGGCTCATTTTAAATATAGACGTTCAGTGGTGGGAGCCCTCCTGGAGGGTTCACCTAGTCGCATATGGAATGCCGGGAGCCCTCGCCGAAGGCTCATTTTAAATGAAGGTTTTTCTTAGCGAATACAGATTATAAACCGTGAAAATAAAATTGATGTATATTTTAACAAAACGTAATACCGGCAACCCTCCCGGAGGTTTCACTTCCAACTACGAATAATAAAAGTCGTAGACTTCCAATATGTATGGCGGCATGGCGTATGAGTTCTATGAAAATGGGTGGTGTCGAAAGTGTTAAGGAGGTTGTATAGCATTGAGATGGCGGTCGAATATATTGACGTGTTCTAAATTCAAACACCAAAATAGTGATTAAAAGAGCTTTTTATTCACTGTCTTCAGTGAATAAAATAAGCTTTTTAGAGGGGGAATGGTATAAAATTATATTTTTTAACTATACAATATCTTCTTTAAGTAAATTAAAGGCGAAATAAACCATATTTTCGATAACGCAAAAGTGATGCAACTATCAACAGGTGCTGTGACTGACACGAATGGTTTAGCATTTTTTTTGCTCGAATAATCCTAATTAATGTTATAAATGCGGATTAATTTTCTACATTTTGTATCGAAGTTGAAAAAAGTGGTTCAGCCAGATACAAATTCTATAACCAATAGTAGAAAGTACATAAGCTGGTTTCTATAGAGACTAAGAAAACGATTATTTTAGAAGACCATAATAATAAGTTTTCGAAAACTTAGTACTGCTAATGGGTTTTTTTTTGGGAGTTTTGTTTTTTTTTTTGAAAGTACAGATTATGTTTTGTAGATTTGTAATAAATAATTGAGTATTGAGTATAGATTTGTAATTTGAATAAGCTCATGTTTGTTTGTTATAAATACAAGATTTTTTGTCGGATAATTTTTCGGTAATTCATTTTAATACAGCTTAGTATAACTGTTACTGTAAAAGCCCGAACTGCGGTAAATCTTAGGATTTACCGGTAAATCCTAAGATTTACCAAGTGTCACCGGTAAAAGTCCGAATTGTTCTATAATAATCTTTAGTTTCGGACTTTTACCGGCATTCAGTCGGTAAATCCTAGGTTTTACCGCAGACACCGGTAAATGTCCGAAATCAAAGATTTTAATATACCTACTGCATATTAGTCGAAAAAGGAGTGAGTCTTCGAGAAGTTGTCAGAAAATTCAGCTGCCTTAAAAAATGTTCGACGAAGAAGTGCGCTTGCAAGTCATCAGGATTACTTTGTGTTTCTAATCGCCAAATAAAATCCTTTTTTAAACCCATACTAATAAGAATGTTAAGCTTACTCGTACTTAGCCAAAGTAGGTGTAAGTATTTTTTTACTCAACAAGAAATTAGTACCAAAAGACTGTTTAGCTTACTAAACCAAAGTAGGTGATAGATTAGTGAGAAGTAATTTTTGTTTGTGTTATTTTCTCTGCATTTTATTTTTCTAAAGCTTGTTAAACATGTTTTAAGACTTGACTCATTGCAATAATAATTATAGTAATGTTGAATAAATAGTTCCTAATTATTAACTGCATTGTTTTACTTTGAAAACTAGCATTTACCGGTATCTATGGTAAAACTTAAGATTTACCGACTGAATTCCGGTAAAAGTCCGAAACTAAAGATTATTATAGAACAATTCGGCCTTTTACCGGTGAGACTTAAGTAACTCCTAAGATTTACCGCAGTTCAGGCTTTTACAGTAACATAACCACAATCTAAACATCATACAGTCGTCCGACGAAGACATCTAGACAGAGACATTGTGCGGGGCGTGAGGGGCGAGGCGGGGATAGCACGCTCCCGAACTGCTTACGCTACAGTGTCAGTCGTTCTAGCTGTCGCGACAATGCCTATAGGTTGTCGGCATTTACAACGAGATCAAAGGCGTCGACCTACTGTAGGTTTTTATACTGTGGTAACAGTCAACCACAGATCGTTGGAAGTTAATTTGTTTTTCGGAAGCATTAATTATTATTCCCGTTTTCTTAATGTTTCTGTGACATATAAACAAATTTTTCTTTCGTTCTGTCTCTCACCTATCATATCCGGTTGATTGGTGGTCTCATTTTTTTCAAACGCGAGCACCGCCAGCACGGTGGGTAGCACGAGCGTCAGCGCGATAAGTAAAGCGTGGAAGCTGAACGTAGCCAGCCAGTACAGCTCGGGCGGGCAGCCGGACATCACGTGGATGTGCCGCGAGTTTGTCTGCCGCTCCTTGCACGGGAGCGAGACGTTGTTCATGTTTGTTGATAGGATTACTACGGACAAAAAAGGTGTGATGAAATTCCGGGATTATTCTCGTATAAAAATCTGTCGCTGATTGTGTGTGCTTTGTTGGTCTAGTAATCGCAAGCGCTATTGTTGTGCGGTCCCGATTCCCAGATAGGGAAAAGATTTTTTTCGGAATCCGGAGTTTTTAGAAAAAACCCGGAGTCCGGATTACTTTAGATTGGAGGCGGATTAGACAACTGGGCGTTGATCATAATAGTCTCCCCTGCAAGCTTGATAAAATTCAGGAGTTCTTCTCGTATATAAATCTGTCCCGATTTTACCAAAACAAGTTTAAAAAGTCTCCAATTTAAATAACCCCACGACCCTGCACCGTTATGTAAAGAAAACACTCTTTTCTTGCTAATAATTTTTATCCGCACAACTGTACTATTTCACAATCAAACGACGACTGACTCTGCATTTTATCATTTAAAATGACTTTTGCGCCACCAGGAATAACGATAATTATTAAGAAGAGCCTGTTGAGCGCGCTCCACTTTCATCAGATGCGTCTTATACGGTACACCCTATGTTATGATGCAGTAGTTGAGAACAGATTGGCAGAGTGTGTCATAAAGCATTTTCAGAACAGTGTCGCTAGCAATCCGGCCCGTTTTTTTTGAAAATGTGTATGAGCTTTCTAATCCGACCACTTACATGCTCTACTCGTATTTGTTTTGACCAGTTAAGGTGTTGGTCTATGTGAAAGCCAAGATACCTGATGTGTTTTACTTGCTCAAGGCTTGGGCAGGTACATCTTGTTGGTTCATTACTATCACAGAAGTGCAATTTTACTGAGAGATGGTCCGGGTAGGAAGTTCTTATGCTGCCGCAAAAATTCCAACCTTCATTTTATCTACGTTGAGTGTCAATAGGTTGTGGTTAAGTAAGGTTCAATTGAACCATTTACAGGCACTTTTGAATTGTCAAAGAGTCGGTCAGTTAGAAAGTTGAAGCTAGTTGCCCATTCCAAAAAGTAGATCTCTGTGGAGAGGAACGGGCAAGAAACTCCCAGAACACTCTTTTAAATAAAGATATTACAAAATCCTGGGTACAGTATTCTTGTTGCTTCTATATGTGAGAGCAATGTGAAAAAAAAACAGAAACAATTGAAAATATGTATAAGATTAAAAATAAAATTTAAGAATAGTTTGGAAAATCCAAAAGTGCACGCCTCATAACACTCATTCATAAACGAAAAAGAAATTCAAAACATAGTTTCTAACAAAAATTAACAATTTATCACTTTTTATGAAGTATGTTTTGACTGCTGTTTTAGAAAGAAGAAAGAAAGAAAGAAATTAAATTTATTTAGCACAGACACAGACAAAGGCACACAACAACACTTATTGTACTACAAGTAAAAGATATAAAAATAAAAAAAATAAAAACAAGTTAAAAGTGTAAAGTGCGTTGTAAGATTTGGCAGGAATGTGTGCCTCCCGGCTGCGCCAAAAAGGCCCAGTTCAGCAAAAATGCCAGACAACTAGTGCCTGACGCTGGTTTTCAACTGGACCTGAAGGGTGGTGAGGTGACGGATGTAAATCAGTTTTATACTGTAATGTGTGTATGTATTTAAATAAAAATAAAATAAGTTTGTGTAAAATAATAATAGTAATTCATATTTAAATTGTTAGATAGCCTATATAAAATTGCAAAACAAACAAAACAAAAACAAACTGACAAATAAATGAGACGGACGGATGATATACTTACTTAACGTTTATACTGATAACTATCGAAATGAACAAAACCTGTTTTGAACGATGCCAGACTTCAACACATAATTTATTAATCCGTGCACTTCATCGCACAATACGCTGCAAGCAGCCGATCGCGACGGACTATTTACGGACAGTTTTTTGCAACATATTTTGTTTTAAACTTGTCCCACTTAAGTATATTTTAGTTATCGAATGGGTTGCATTGACATTGACACTATACGATGGCATTTACGTATATAAACAAGTCAGCCAAACATTTTTGGCGGAAGTGGTTTCGTAAGTAGAAATATGGGTAGACAAACGAAGAAGATAAGGAAGAAAGGTAAGCGATAACCAATAACAGTGGTATTTTTTATCCATATTTTTTTTTACCCATAAATATGGGTAAAATTCTAACCTCGCAATCCTTACGTAATGTCAAAGACTATTTATTTAGATATTTACGTTGTGGGTTGCTAGGCAACACGTCATTCAAGGTTGGAAATATTTAGATAAAGATATTATATTTTAGTTAGTATTTTATTAATTATAATTAAACTACTTTGAATAAAAGAGCCATTTTCAATAGGGTTCCTTCTATGGATGAAAGGAGTGTATTAAAAACATGACACAATTAATTGATTTTATCGCAAGCTACAATGTTTTCAAGCTTCATAAATTGACGGACAGGATTTTTTTTTCAACTATTTTGATGTTTTTTTTCATTTCTGCTGTATTAAATCAATCGTTAAAAAGTACACTATTAATCTCCATTTAATCATCTATACAATGGTATATAAATTAAGTAGGTTCTGTGTACTAGCAGGAGTGTAACAATAAAACAGTTGCAAAAATGGGGCAAAAAATTTTTTTCGATCGTAGAGCATACTCTAATGCTTCGCATTTGAGTCGTGCAATAATCCTTGGCAGAAAAGAGATGACCAGTCTGAACTGACGGCGCCCGTTCACGAACATGACGCGTTTTTTTTTTTTTTTTTTTTTGGGTGGGAAATCATCAAATGACTTCTCCCGCTCTGGGCGGAGCGGCAGGGCGTGTCAGACTTTTACTGACTAAAACCCACCCGTGTTCCTTCCCTTGCCTAGACCAGGGCCACGGTTTCCCCTAAGGACTTATCCGCAACCCCAGTGGTAGGCATCGGCCCAAACGGACCCCTTCAGCTTCGCTGACGACTCTTTGAGGCGCGCGTGGAACACTACACGCCGTCGACCCGGGCTTGGTCCTGATCGGACGGAGAGCTACCCATCACTCTCCGTCCGCAAGCCCGCGACGAACATGACGCGTGGATTGTAAACCAGGTATAGGTGTTGTGTGTGTGTATCGGTGTTGTGTGAGTATGTATAGGTGAGGTTTCTGTTCTAACACTAGAGTTGTATATGTTGTTAATAAATAATTGATGTGTATTTTCTTGGAAACAAATGATTAGTACAACTTACTGAAGGTTATAAAGAGGACCCACATGACCGCTGTGGATTCTGCCTTGGGCGTCGTATTTGAGGTGGATTTTGATCGTTGCAGATCGCGGTTGACGGGGTCGTTCATAGTGGTGATGGTGCGTCCGTCGGCCCACGGCATGTGCTGCGCCGCCAGCATGTTGGACAGCAGGTTGAGGGCCACCGGCGCCGCGTGCCGGACTACCGTAGTGTATAGAATCTGAACAAATTGGGACGTTAGTATTGGTTTAAAAAAAATTGAACAACGGGCAACTGCCCGAAAGTTGATATGGGGAGTTCGTATATGTCGATCACACGGTAAACACTACTTGCGCGATGCAGGGTTTGTGTGACGTCATGTCTTTGATGCGTAGTTCGTATGTGGCGGTGTAACCACTACACCTAAATAAATACCTATCTATATACAATGTGGAGACTACCATACAACATAAAATTAAAATACTGGCACTACAAATGCTCAAGAGTATTTTGAAACTGTCAAATAAATCCTAGCTTCGAAATAAAAAAAATAGTTTTTCAAACAAATTAAATGTAATGTATGCCGCGATCCACCCTAAGCCTATAAATTCCGTTTATCCAACTAGGCCTTGGGTGAATTCTCGTGCATACATTTCAGAATATTCACCTTAGGGTGGATTTTTGGGGTGGATAAACGGAATAGCCCGAGCCGACTATGGATTTTGCCGAGCTATAATGACAAAACTATTGAATACAGTATGTTAACTAACAGAGGGCGTTCCCGTTAACTCGCAATAGTATAGCGTCCATACATGCTAGAAAAAATATTGAAAGTGAAAGAAAAAAAGTTTTTTTAATTTTTTTTAAATATTTTTTTAATTTTTTTTAAATTGATACGTAAATGTAACACTATGTACACGCTCACTTGTCTTTCAACTTGGAAAGACAAGTGCGACAAGTAAGCGTGTACAGAGTGTTTGTTTTACGTATGAAATTAATATTTTTCGTGAATATTTTGTGATAAAAAAATTTAAAAAGTTTTTCTTTTTTCGATTTTAATATTTTTTCTAGTATGTATGGACGCTATACTATTGCGGGTTAACGGGAACGCCCTCTGTTAGTTAACATACTGTATATTCAATTGAATTTTTGTATACGGAATGGGAACGTCATTATGGACACGCCGTTAAATTTTTTGTTATATTGTCATCTCCACCTATTATATTCTAATACACATTTGTGGTGTTTATTATTTATGATTTATTTAGTTTATGTTATTTTATTATAATAATGTGTTGTGGTTACGCCACACATTGCATGACTTTTTCATGTAATCAAGACATTTGAGAACAAATATAACTTAGAGAGATGTATTAATGATTCTTATGAATAGAATTCTTATAATTATAATCCTTAAACAATCACAATGGCCTATAAATGGGTTACAGTATTGAAATGGTATAGCTGCTCTAGTAATTCTTGTCGCTTACCTTGGCATCAGTTTCGTTGATCTCCACTCCAACTAAGTACTTGTTGTACTCGAAAATGTCCTTCTTGCCAGTTTGGAGTACCTCTGTACAGAAGACATAATATACAGGGTGTTTGGTGCAACGTGTGCCAAATTGAAATGGTTGACTGGAGGGGTCATCTGCTATCCTTTCAGACCCCTTAACATCTCTCATGCCCTGTGGATTTTTTTTTATCGACTTTTTATTGTTTTATTAAAAAAAGACCCAAATTTTACATTCAAATACAATTTTTTTTTTAAGTATAAGGCGCATACTCTGAATTTTAATTTTACTTTGATGTGTATTGTTTTACAGTACTTTTAAATATAAAATTAGTGACATTAGTTATCTAGTTTTTTTTTTAATTTACTCGTAAAGGTAAAACTTACATTAAAGCTGTACATGTTACAACTGTTTACATGGCTACAAAATAAAAACCAAAAGCGACTGGGATCTTCAAACTCACTCAATAATTCTCTATTCTATCCTCTTGCTAATGATATGCCACATGCCATAAAAATCTCTTAACAACTTGGTGAATTCGCTAGAAGTGCGTTTAATACATTGCATTATGAACCTAAACGCGGTTTAATAAGAGCCACTTTACGAGCAAGTCTGTTAAAAATTAGTTTATTTTTGTTTTATCATGTTAAAATATCGATATCCATTACGTCTGTGAAGTTTAAAAAAAAAAAACGAATATTTTAAGATTTAATTTTTTTTTGTTACTTGCGGTCGTTGACCCAAAACAAAAAATCATCAGAACCACTTTTATGTGTTTTATAATGTTTAAATAAAAAATTAATTTCACCCTGTATACTAACCGGTGGCAACATCATCAGCATCCTGAAAGGCGACCTTGGGGTACCGTTTCCAGGCCGTATCGACGTCCGACAACTCAACGACCGGTCCGTTCATATGGTACATGACGCGCCTGTCTGCCTGGTCTCCGTAGAGGTCCAAGTTCATAGCCCGATTTACGGGGTCTTCCTCCTCCGCGCGGTTCGTTGTATGCGTCACGGCCATTATCAATAATATTGGTAGTATGATTTGCTGGGGACAAAAGTTGAGATGTAAGGATGTAAATGTAAATAATATGTATTTAAGGCAATAATTCTTCAACTTTAAAAGGTAAAATGAAATGTCAAATTTGTATTGTAAAGGTAAATAAAAAAAGTATATAATATAATATAATTATAAATATGCAGTTGTAGGTGTTTCTAATAAGTAAATAAATAAACTTTACTAAGAGCCGCATTGCATAACAAATCATTAAATCAATTTAGCGCTAAGGGCTTTTAAAACATATTGTATTCCTGTCTCGTTGGTATAGTGGTCTTAATTGCATATCTGACGTCGCCGTCGCTTGCCGGCGAAATGGAACAGTGATTCTTTGTTTTGAAACTGATGTGACTCTACTAGCTGCCAAATAAATAAATTAAAATAGTGCTAAAGTGAGGTGCCTACCTACTACGTGCGTTCCTGATCTCAGGCGAGGGATCATACAAGAGACTCAAGCTAATCTGGTGAGATCTTTCCATATCTTTCAGGGCGTTGTTTCCCTCTGCAAAACCGTTATTTTATTCATGAGTGAATCTCATACATCCATACATCTTATTATGCTGTATTTACAAACTTTAATAGATTTTCAACTTTATCGCTAAAGTATGTTTCAATGTTGATTGGGAAACTTTGACAGATTGGATTACGTTGATGTGCTGGCCTTTGTGCATACATCTTTTATGGGGTATTGTGTTAAATGTTACAATTGTACCTTGTGATATATTACAATTAAATGAAAGAAATTAAAAATCATAATATTTAAGCATACTTTGTAAACAAGAATATTACAAATTAGAGGATAATATCCAAGATAAGAATGCTTGGAAAATATGCTGGTCCTGTTCCATATGACAATGTAGAGTCTAGACAAAATCAAACAACTTACTTACTTAAAGCTAACTTAATTGTATAAATTATATTTTTTTTTTATTGATTTTACATTCTGTGATTACTTTCTCACACACTGACTTACTGTAAAATGTTAAGAAAATCGTATACTTTTACAATGTTTGTAAATTATGTGAGCACCATGTATGTATCACTTATCTAGTTTATCTGCCATTGCTTCATTTTTCACTCTTTTAACCTATTGTGGTATAGTAATTTAAATTCTAGGTGCATCGTCTTCACATAATTATAATTATATAATTAATGTATACAAAATATTAATAAACATTCTAAAAGAGTAACGGTGGAGAGTTTCTTGCCCATTCTCTTCCATACTAAAACTACCTTTTAGAAGGGGCGACTAGTTTTTTTTTTTTTTGATTTCACGTTCAAAAGTGTGTTTTATGTGCATAATTGAAATAAATTATTTGACTTTTACTTTGAATAATATCTCGGCCAACACATTCGGGGAAAACTAGCATATTACAATTCAAACTCACTCAAAACATGTATTTCAATTCAACCATTTACAGGCACTTTAGAAAAGGGTATATGATTCCAAATATTCTTTTTGTCCTTCAGATAATGTATTACAAAATATTGGACACTCCTTTCTTTTTTTACGTAACCAAAAAACTACGGCGATACATTGAGTTAAAATGTGGCATGACGTCACGAGTATGTAGATGTTATACTTAGTTGTGACGTAGCGAGCCCCACTCCCCAACATTATTATCTAAGTCATTTTTTATTAATATGGTAAAACAAAACATACGTGTTTAATATATTTTTAATATCTAACTGACGGACTATTATTAAAGGAGGATGCTTAAAAAAAAACCAGCTCCGGGGGAAAAGCGATGTATGTCAAATCATCAATAATAATAAGTACTAAAATAATAACCGGTCATGATCGTGATCCTTACTGGCAAACATATAAAAATTGCCAGTTTTATTATGCAGCTTATGCAGTCGTCTATATAAAAAATTGATAATTAGTTTTAATTACTTTATTCAAAAATATTATGTTAAAATGCGAGCTTGGCTCTTTTTACATTTTTTTACAATGCTTAAAGTCGTTGAAAAAACTATGGATATATTTATTGTAACAGAAACTTCAAGAATTCGACATCAAAATAGTCAGGATTTAACAGCATCGTCACGTGAAAATACTATTGTTAATAACAGCGATACTATGATAATGATTCGATAGTTTGGAGTCCTATATTATCGCTATCAGCGCCATCTATACAATCAATAATTATATAATCGGAATGGTGGTCCGCTGGCAGGTTCCCTATCCATTTGCATAAAATTTTAAGACCTAATATAACTTAGCATAATTTTGTTTGGCATAATTATATTTTCGCATAATATAGTTACGCATAACAGCTTACGCATAATTTTTTTAAGCATAATTTCTCTAACCATAATAATGATTAAGCATAATATTCTAAAGCATAAATTTATTAAGCATAAAGTTCTAAAGCATAATTTTTTTAAGCATAATATTTTAAGCGAAATTTCTAAAGTAACCCATCGTTCTTGAGAAAAGCAAATTATATTGTAACCTAACCTCAAAAAATTAAAGTTGCTTCTGCATCGTCTCCGGCGCTGCGGGAAGTGCAACCCCTTCGCCCTTACGTAACAAAGGATAGGCACCCATGCTCACCTCCGCAGCTTCGGCTTGCTGGTCGCCTCCGGCGACCAGCCTCAGCCGCTACGGCTCGCACGGGTGCCTATGCTTTGTTACAGCGGGCGGGGGTTGCTCTCCCTCCGCGCCTCCGGTTTTTATATACACTCTAGGGGTAGGAGCCAAAAGACTACGTAAAGTCGGGGTGCCCCGACTCGGTTTTGGAACAGATTCAACCTATTAACTACAAGCCGGTGTATAATTGTTCATTATACCATATGAAATTAGGTAAAAAGAAATTATATCAATAATTCATTATATCATTTGATCGTTATATTAAATAAAAATTATGTTAGATGAAATTAGGTCATATGATCATTAGAACTTTTGTTATTATATGAAACGTTACACACCCCGCTCGCCGGCCGCTGCCGCGGCACCGCTCGCTTCGCTCGCTCGGCTCGCGCGCAGTTGGTCACAGTTCTAACCTAACCTAACCTAATCCTAATCTAAACAAATAAGATATGCCTAAATATTATTATGCTAATAGTCATTAGGCCTACTAACGTTATGCGAATCAAATTTATGCCAAAACAAATTAGTCTTTAAGATGATTATGCCAACATAAAATGTATGCCTAAAAAAATTATGCCGAAGTATTATTATGCCAAAACAAATTGTGCCAAAATCGTTATGCCGAAGTATATTAGGACAAAGAACATTATGCGAAAAGAAGGGATCCCCCGCTGGCACTGTGAAGCCACATGCGAACTACGCATCAAAAACATGACGTCACAAAAATCCTACATCGCGCAAGCAAACTTCAACATATATACAAAATCGCGACATCAATCGTTGAATCACAGCCAGCCGGCATCCACGGCTTCAACGGGTATCCTGACCACCATCATGCAGCGGACGAGTATTCCTGGTCATCAACCTCAGCCTCAGCAGCAACTTTGAAACAGCACACTGCACTTTCGGCTCGTCCAAAACAGAGCCCTTTCTACCCTCTCCTCGTCGACGCCAGCAGTCAGCCACAACCCGGCGCTGTACCACATTCGACTCACTGGATCATAACGTAGCGCCTCCCAGTTCCAACTCACCACGAACTATGCGGCACCCGGTTCCGACTCACTGGAACCTCAACTGGCACTGTGAAGCCACATGCAAACTACGCAACAAAATCCTGCATTGCGCTAGCAAAGTTCAACATATATACAAGATCCTGACATCTATCGTTGGGCAGTTGCCCGTCATATACGACAACCATCTGGTCGGATGATCTTTCCATTTCTATAGAGGATGAGTGAACTTTACACCCTGTTCCTCATACCTCTAAAACAGTAAATAAAAAATATTATAAATACATTCTGGTTTGATTTCACCTCTACTCCCAAAACTTCAAGTGTCTCCACGTGATTATATAATTATTGATAGTATAGATGGCGCTGATGGCGATAATATAGGAATCCAAACTATCGAATCAATATCATAGTATCGCTGTTAACAATAGTATTTTCACGTGACGATGCTGTTAAATCCTGACTATTTTGATGTCGAACTCTCGAAGTTTCTGTTACAATAAATATATCCATCGTACTTTCAACGACTTTAACCATTGTAAAAAAATATAAAATGAGCCAAGCTCGCATTTTAACATAATATTTTTGAATAAAGTCATCATTAGCCTATTAATGTTCCCACTACTGGGACACAGGCCTCCTCTCTGTGAGAGGGAGTGGGCTGTAATCTACCACGCGGGCCCAGTGCGGGTTGGTAGATATCACATGTCTTCGAATTTTTGGTTCTAAGACATGCCGGTTTCCTCACGATGTTTTCCTTCACCGTTTTTGAGAGCAGTGGTGATGAAATTATTTACACAAAGTAAAGCGCCTGCCTGGGTTCGAACCCACGACCACCACTGCTCTTGAATAAAGTAATTAAAACTAATTATCATTTTTTTTTATAGACGACTGCATAATCTGCATAATAAAAATGGCAATTTTTATATGTTTGCCAGTAAGGATCTCGATCATGACCGGTTATTATTTTAGTACTTATTATTGTTGATGATTTGAGATACATCGCTTTTCCCCCGGAGCTGGGTTTTTTTTCTATGGAGCTTGAGCATTCTCCTTTAGTTCAGAAGACTGATGATAAGCTAAGTTTTTTTCAAAGCTTCCTCTCTCCTACTATTTTGCTGTGCCCGACAGGGTCCATAATGGTCACATATAATTTTAACTTACCACCTAAGTACACATTGTGGAATGCAAATAAAGTATTGAATATTGACTAAATAGAATTTCTTTTTTTTCCCTGTTTCATCCCTATTATGTCAAGGAGTCAGTCAGTCATATAAAGCAGCCCATTCCAAAGCGTAGTAGGTTCCTATAGAGAAGAACGAGCAAGAAACTACATGGACGCTCATAAAAATCAAATAAAAATAATTTTAATGTTGTGTAGGTACTACCAACTTACCATGTATAGGAAGAACCATTTCTTATAGATATTATATTTGACTTGTCTCTTCCACAGCACGCAGAATTGTCGCATATGCAAGGGACCGCCAGTTATTTTCTTCGGTGGCACTTCTGGAACAAGCAGAATACACAAAGTGGTACTTTGTTTTCACTAATTACATAATCAGCCTATCACTTCCACAGCAAACAGAGAGGTGTTGTTACGTTATTTAAAGTGTGGCCATTAGTGCTGTGCACTCCCTGAGGTATGCGCAGCGAGGTGGGAGGCGAGGCGCAGCAGCCGATTCCAGCCGATTCTCCCCCCCGTCTCGCCGCGTGCATACCGATTCTCCCCCCGTCTCGCCACGCGCGTACCTCAGGGAGTGTACAGCACTAATGGCCACACTTTAAATAACGTAACAACACCTCTCTGTTTGCTGTGGAGGTGATAGGCTGATTATGTAATTAGTGAAAACAAGTACCACTTAGGCCACACTATAATTCTTCAAGCCCACAAGTGTCTGTACACTTAAGGCGGACTTAACGCCATAGGTATTTTCTACCAGTCAACCTTTGGGTCATGCAGAGACAAAACAGTTGTAGGTGCAATCACGAAAAATTCAGGAGTAAATTATTGAGAGTCTATAAATACCTTACTGCTAGGACCCCGGGCCTCCTTCGTGTGAGAGGGACCGGACAGTGCGAATCGGTCAATATAAAGTATAGTTATTTGTGTTACAAGGGGACAAAGTAATATTTTGTTCTTCCAGGGCGTTATTTTGAATTCAGAGCTAAGCGATGGATTCTATAGTAGAATCTCGAGCGTAGGGAGGGATGCTAACCTAGAATCCTGAGCTTAGCGAGGAATTCAATATACGCCACCCGAGAACAAAATATTTTGTCCCCGAGTGATACATTTTTCATCACTACCTATGAGAAAAATAAAAAGCTACTTAATCTTTTTTTTTACATTAAATTTCACGCGAGCGCCTCCAACCTAACTACGCAAATTAGTACGCTATGAAAAGCACGGAGTGGACCAATCAGAAGACAGAAACCTCAAACTCCCTAGGGAGCAAAGTTGAATTTTGCTCCCGCTATCCTCTATAGGCAATTGTCGTTTTTCGAATAGGTGTGATGAAAAGAATATTAACAATTGTTTTGTTTGATTTCTTCCGCTGGATTGTTGCTTCAATCTCTAATGCGCATGCGCCACATTTGGCAAATGTTTTTTCGGTTACTTAAACCAATTTAAAGCGGCGGTTACCACTTCATTAGGTTCGGCGGTAGCCTGTATAAATTATGCTATTATATTTGAAAATGGTTACCCAATAAGCTAGCATAGTTACTATGATAAATAAGAGAGGAACTCACCTGGATCTCTAAAATTATCCACTTCATCTTCAGATAACGTTGTGTCGATGTCACTGCATAACCTTGGGACAGAATGACAACGGTATTTAGCCAACGTTAAATCCCCTATATTTTTTTTATAAGTAACTAGCTTCCGCCAGCGCCTTGACCCGCGTGATATCTTTATAAATGATTGCCTATTTCTCAGTGATAATATAGCATTCTAGTGGTGAAAGATTTTTTTTAAATCAGTCCAGTCGTTTACGTTAACAAACATACAAAAAATCAAACCTTTTCTCTTTATAATACATATTAGTTTAGATATAAAAAACGTCTTTCAGCTGAATGATGATAAATTATTTATTTCTGTAACTAACTATATAGGTTTCTACAAACACTCGTCAATTTTTAAAACTAGAGGAGTTCTGAGTTTCCTATCCGACTACTCTTAGTAAAATCACTGAAAAAACTCAGTAGTCAGTCTCTCTTAAAGTTCAGACATAATCTTCGTCAGATCACGTCAGTACAATATTAATCAATATCTGTGTGTAGTGTCTAAAATGGTTTTTTGAGGAGAGAACCACACAGATTTAGGAGAGACCTGTTCAGTCAGTGCATGCATTTTTCAGTAATCGTCTAGCTCAACTCAGAACTTAAGGAGTTCAATGACTCGACGAACAATACCAAAAAAGGACATTTAGGTAGGCCGCATAAAGTAAGTACTCAAACTGCCAGACCATCATTATCCGCCTATAATGTTCCCACTGCTGGAACACAGGCGTCCTCTCTACGAGAGCGGGTGGGCTGTAATCTACCACGCGGGCCCAGTGAAGGTTGGTAATGTCACATGTTTTCGAATTTTTTGTTCTAGGACACGCCCGGTTTCCTCACGATGTTTTTCTTCACTGTTTTGAGAGTAGTGTTACACCGCCACATACGAGCTACGCGTCAAAGAAATGACGTCACACACTGCATCGCGCAGTTACAGTTTACTGCGCGATCGACATTAAGAATATCCCAAATCAACTTACGGGAGTTGCCCGCCAGACATAACACCCGTCTGGTCGGAGGAGACGGAGGATCCTCTCTTTTCTATAGAGTATAGAGGATGAGTGAACTTTACACCCTGTTCCTCATACCACTAAAGCAGTGGTGATGAAATTATTAACACAAAGTAAAGCGCCTGTTTGTTCGAACCCAAGACCTACAACTCGTAAAGGTCATCGCTCATTGTAGCAGCTAGCCACGGAAAATAGAGTCATTCAAGCTAGGATTTTATCAAATGCATTAAAGTCTATTTTACGACGGCTATACAGAATAGTAGACGCCTCGCGGGCCGCTCACTGCCCGCGAGCCGTCACACGTCGCGCCGACAGCGCGCTTCAAGCGAGTAGCCAGTTCCCCAGCGAAGAAACGCCTGCAGGCGATATGCAAGCGGGCGCGAGCGCTCCACGCGGTGACGCCTTGCCGCCCGCGCGCGGGCTGTCTCCCCGTCTCCTGCGCACCATTCCTTCTCTAAGCTTACAACTAGCCGTTGGCGCGTGGACGGTGAGCTACCAACTAGCAAGCGGTGCATGAACAACAAGCTGTCACCTCACCTCGCTGACGGCGCGTCACCTTACTGACGGTGCGTTGGCGACTAGCGGATAGATGTTTTTCGAGGCGGTGCCGGGCCATTACCGCGTTGAAGCGGTGCTGTTATAGTGAGTGACTGATGACCTTTACCCATAAAGGGACGTCTTTAAAACTAACTGAGAAAAAAAAACTGAATTATGCTGATGACTTACTTCAAGAACACCTCATCAAGCGAGGACACGCCAACTCCTATAGAAGATATTCCCAGCTTGGATCTTCTGGCCTCTAACGCAGAGAACAGCCCCGGGAACTTGCCGCTCTGCGCCGATGGCAGGTTGTACGAGATCGAGTTGATCGTCTTCTCCTTTACCGACGCGTTGTGCACTTTTGACTTCACTACTTTAGTTATCTTGTACTCTTTCGGGGATCCGATCGTGATTAATACTAGGCGGTAGCCGGAACCTGAAATGAGGAGATAATGCATTTTTTATTTACCCTCGATGGGAAAAAGGCATGTGTTTATTTTTTATTTGTTTGTGTAACTGAAAAACCCAAAAGGTTGGACCCCCTTTTGAACTCATCATTATGCACCTTGTAGCCGGTGTTCATTCTGGCCTTCGGGCCCTCAGCTAGCTCTCAATGAGGGAACCTCACCGGACAACGTTGGTTAGTGAAGGGTGGTAAGAATAATGAAAACAGACTGAAGATAACTGTATATTTTAGTACATCACAAATGTTAATAATTATTTATAAAGAGAAGCGCGTCGACCTTCGTCAAGGGTGCACGTGCGCTGCGATGTGTTTAGTTCGAGGAGTGTGTGTTGTGTAGTGTCATGGATTATTTTTAATGATAGTGAGGTTTTTAAAGAGAAGTTGTTGTTTTGTTTTGGTGGTGGTGACTGAGTCGCCAAGTGAAATACATGCAGAGGTGTTACGGTGGGACGAGGCTTGGCCAGACTAATCTAGTGAGATCTTTCCATTTTATAATACTTCGGTGACTTGCTCCTTTCTGCAGGACCGTCTTTATTTGAATTTTTAGACATCTGTAGCGAGTCAAAGGTCGCAGGTACCTAGTTTTTGACCAACAAAGCATTTCTTTTAGATTTTATTGCCCTTGACTCTGACATTGGATTTTGAACCTTATCTTCGAGGCCAAGTGGTAGATTGGTGTGTATTTGGGTGATAAAATTATATGTGTGAAGTTATTTTTGTGACGTGGTTTTTGTTAAGTTTACATATTTAAATAATAATATGTGTGATGGTGAAGACGTCAAACTCAAAACTCAAACTCAAAGCATTTATTTCAAATAAACCAATTACAGGCACTTTTGAATTGTCAAGGGGTCGGTCAGTCAGAAAGATGAAGCTAGTTGCCCATTCCAAAGCGTAGTAGGTTCCTCTGGAGAAGAACGGGCAAGAAACTCCACGGACATTTAAATCAAAATATTGTTACAATATATTGGTTACATCATTCATGTTGAAATTAAACATGTGAGAACAATGTAGAAAGACGTGCAAGTTAAAAGCGTCCGTAATAAAAACAATTAAAAAATTAAAAATTAAAATAAGCCATGGCAGCTAAGAGATGACCAGTCCCTACTGACGGCGCCCGCCGACGTCGCGACGGAAGACTGAGATAAGAGTGAGAAGGCTCCTAGCAACAGTTACAAGAAACCTGAAACGGATAGAAGCATAGCCGTGATATAGAAGAGAGTCGAGAAAACGGTTGGCCCCGCCAAAAGATGTACATCTGAAGCTTGACATCAACTTACTAATCTGGCGGCGAAGTTGCGAAAAGATGCCATCCATCGATAAATATCATCCGTTGCGTTTTCAGTGTTTCAAAATCGTCTTGGAGTTCAAGCGAGTGTTCTTTGTGAGTGGTGAGGGGAGCTTTTAATGTCTCGGGCACGCATACCTCAACTTTGAAAACAAAAGGCCGGTCAGCCCCTTTTTTTTGCACCCCGTAAGATGCAAAAATGTGAGATGTGGCGGGCGGGTTGGGGTTGGACAGTCTGTGGCCAACATTATCTAACCCCCTTGAATAATAGCGAATTTGAACCTTATCGCAAATTGGAATACTCCTTCGAACATTTCGATAATCATGTTGTTAAGCTATTTTCATTATTATCTTGTTGGCAATAAGGTTTAGAGGCTAATGAGTATTAAAATGAAACACAACTACTAAAAGTAACCAAGGTGAGGGTGGATTAAAAAAAAACATATCGCGCGTCAATAACACTACAGCGGTCTACGCTTACTCGTAATAGCCAATTCCGCTTGTGATTGTGCGATAATGAACTTTATTGTATATATTATATGGTTCAAATTCTATAGAATATTGCGTCTAGCATCACAACTAACATCTAATTTGAAGACACTTAATATGTTGTCTTGGTCTCATGGTGATTAAGGCTGACTGATTATTATTATTTACGTCGTTGTCTGGGTTCGAAACCAGCATAAACCCTTATACTACTTTTTGTTCACAATGTTTTTTTTAATTGTATTTTTTTACTTTTCTTTAAAGAACGAAGACGATAAAAATGTGTTTTCATTTGGACAGTTTGTAAGAATAAAACAAAATCAATGCAAGTAATGAAACAATCTTTATTATTTCATTAAAATATACTTAAAGTAAATAAAGTAAGTAACTGCTCATACTTAAAAATGAATAATTATACATTGTATAGTATCTCATTCAAACCTAACCATTTAATAAACATTTTTTAAAGTATGGTACAGTACGACACAACTTAGATGTAGCATCGGCAAAATTCGTAAAACCGATCTCTATTCGAACTGAGTGCGCCTTCAAAATCACCAATCTTTTTACTGCTTAAGGTGAAAATGATCTTTCGAAAAAGCAATAACTTGTAAAGTCTTGTAGCTAAATACATTCGTAAAATTGAAATGAATGAATGAAAATTTTCAAATCTATGCTACATCTAAGTTGTGTCGTACTGTAATGCTTGGAAGTTTGTTACTTAACGAGAAGATGGATTAATTTGTGAAATGTTTTACAGTTTTATAGCTATAGGTATGTAGTGAATCAACATGCTATTAAATAGAAAAATGAATTTCCATTTATAACAATAATATCACAACAGAATCTGTAACATTTTAATGGTTTAGCATTAATTGAATTGAGCATTTACTTACTTACTTATTGTGTTTATAAAATAATACTTATGTAGATAGATAAGTTATATAGCGGAGTGGCGCACCATCTCCTTCTATTACTTGCTGTAAGCGGCTACGCATACCGCACACTATGTTCCAACACAAATCTTTTCCTCTCATGTATTCCCATGTCGAAGACACGATCTCAGCTTCTCAGCCAAATTGTTTCTAGTTCGCACTTCGGATGTCTCCCAATTTAAAACTATTTAACCCCATAGGTTTTCTATGGGATTCAAATCGGGACTTTTAGATGGCCAGTTAATAACTGTTACCCACACCTTCTTGAGCAGCGAATAGGCATAAATGGACGTTGAACATGGCTTGCAACAATAGTCATCATCATCATGGGTTTTGCACCTGGACAATTTCGCTGAATATTTCCAGTGTCTCCATAACGTCTTAGCCATAACCTGACCGTATTTCACTAAAACAAAAAAAAAAGCTTATTAACATTTTTGGAAGCGTGTAGGCTTGTAAGGAGTGAGTGTAATGGAAAAATAGCCAAATACACGGTTGTAAGAAATACTAATAAACGTCTAGAAAAAAATCTGTTTGTATTTAGACAATTTTAACGGTAAAATAAAATATTAAAACACTTACCGCTATATAAGTCTACGATCAATCTCTTTGATTCCAACAATCTGCTCATGTAAAAATATAATTTTATATTTAGTATAAATCACTGAGTTGCGACATGACGCTTTGGTTACTTCCAACAAATTCAGTAAAATGATTTAATTTTGATGTTACTTTTCACGATTCACGTCAAACGTTTTACAAAATGTTTGTGCGTAGTCACTGCTATAGACTGACCAGTGTCACTTAGATCATTTTTAGTATCGATCTACCGCACAAAGTAAATATGATTTACTTCGTAATATACTCATCCTTTCCACTCCACATCCACTCCCCATCCATCCCAGAGCAGTGGTGGCCCAGTGGTAACGGCCCCGACTTACGAGTTTTAGGTCGTGGGTTCGAACCCAAGCAGGCGCTTTACTTTGTGTAAATAATTTCATCACCACTGCTCTCAAAACGGTGAAGGAAAACATCGTGAGGAAACCGGCATGTCTTAGAACCAAAAAATTCGAAGACATGTGACATCTACCAACCCGCACTGGGCCCGCGTGGTAGATTACGGCCCACTCCCTCTCACAGAGAGGAGGCCTGTGTCCCAGCAGTGGGAACATTAATAGGCTGATGATGATGATGATGATGATACTCATCCTTGGTAATTGTAAGTTCTATGGACTTAAATATTTTTTTGTCTACCCACCTGTTTACAAGATAAGTTTGTTAGGCGAAAATCATATTGGCCGTTATATATTAATGCAAGAAATATTATAGAAATCATAAATGAAAACATTTAAAAAACAAATTTTAAGCGCCGGCGCGGCGCGCGACAGCTTAGAGGTTATGCGGATGTTGATTTTGAACCCACACACTGTTCGTCACCAATCCAGCGTCCCACCGCTAGGCCACAATAACCTATTGAATACATGCGAAATTAACGATTAGATAATAGCAGTGTAAACACTAAACATACTTCTTAATAAGCCATTCAACCTTAACGACAACAAGATAATGATTAAAATGGCTTAACAGATGATATTTTATTTAGATGGGGCGGGACTTAGCAATTCGTTCCGAGCGTCGCACCTACATACTGGGGGGTCAGACAATGTTGGGTAGGGACTGGACAGTCCAGCGCCCGCTCGGACCTTTCCCTAGGCTCAAAGATATCTACTCACTATTTGTGTATTTTACGGAATGCCATAACGGGGTATTCCAAAAAAATGTGCTGTATAATCTGACAGTGAAAGTGTACAGATTGTGTAAAGTACGACATACTTTGTCTTTTATCATTTACTATTTTTATTTATAAATTACTCAAACTGCTGTCTACAGGATGATTGGTTATTACATGCATTCCTTAAAAAGGGGTAATACTCGAGCTAATTTAAAACAATTTGGTATCGAGTTTTTATGTTTTTAAAGTTTTATGGAAACTTTCCGCCTCTCATTCAAAAACGACTAAGGTGAGAAATCTACTCAACCCTGGACGCAAATATACTTTTCTGATAGCAGAGAAACAAATTCATAAAAATAAAAAACCCATACCCCATTATCGATCCTCCGCGAATTACCGCCGCGATACTATAGCGGCCGAACGTTGCAATGGAATAGTCTTTACGGTGTTCAGATATGAGTGCCCGCAATAGCACGAACAGAAAAACAAGAATTCGGGCAACGCGGGCCGGGGCTGAGCTGCACATAAATAACGAGGAGCGGGCCGATCGCGCCCTGGGCAGTGCTGCGGATATCAGAACGAAGAAGAAAAGAGTCGAGAATGCAGTCCAACCCCGCCAAGAGATTCACCGGTGAAGCTGGACTTGGACCATTCTGGCGGAGAGAGTTATCATGAGAAACGTTATTAACCACGCTAGGAATAAACCAAGACATAAGAAAATGCATGAAATGTTAGACGGAAAAACTGTAACCAAACGCATCAAGAATCACAGGATGGGCTATCTCGCACATGCTCACAGACGCCGCAAACCACACCCGTTACATGCAGTACAAAAGTAAATCTAAGGCAGCCGGACGACCTATTTATTACACATGAAATGACAACCTAAAACAGGACATGACTTCGACAAGGAATTCATTTTTGGGTGAACACGGCTGAAGACCGAGATAAGATTAAGGAGACCGCTAGCGAGATCTACAAGAAACCTGAAACGGATAGCAGTGTGAACCTTAGACGAAGACACTGGAAATAGCAAAGAGCAAGCACAAAAAGATGCCCATCCATAGATAAATATCACCCGTCTCTCCACTATTTCATTGCTTACTCTAGGATGCATATCCGGTATGGCTCTTTCTCCCCTTCCTTATCCTTCGGGCACGTCTTCCGTACCATTACCGCGCCCCTCGGTCTACTCCTAGATATGCAATGGCCTCTGTAGCCCCATGAAGCATGAGGCTTCAGGGGCTAGTGCGAATCTCGGGGTTCATTCGATTTATCGAGTCTGGTTAAACCACGCTGGGATCGGTGCATTTCATTCATTCATTCATTATCACAAATGTTAATAATTATTTATAAAGTTCGGCAGCATAATTACGCTGTGAGAAAAATCCGTCAATTTACGGATGTAGATACCGCGAGGCTAGTCTATTTTAGTTACTTTCATAGTATTCTCGACTCTCTAAGGGACTCTCTAAGGGAACTGTTTAAAAATATTAACGTCATGACGGTACCTTGTCAATATATCTATGAAAACATTATGTACGTAAGGAAAAATCTACATCTTTTTAGTAAAAGAGGTTCAAGACACAATTATATCACTAGGAATAGGGACCAATTAGTTCAACCGGGTTTCAGGCTGGCTAAAGTAGACTCATCATTCATGGGGTACTGTTTAAAATGCTGCAATAAAATACCTCCCCACATACTTCAGCTGAATGAAACGAAATTTAAATCTTATATTAAACGCACACTATGCAGTCAGGCATATTATAAGTTGGGGGATTACATCGCTGATAAAAATGCTTGGCTCAACGCTGGTCCTGCTCCACAAGGGCACATAAACTAATTGTATAGCATCTGAAAATATTGTTGGAGCTGCGGAAGATTTTAAAAACTATCTTTGCATTGTATAAATTCAATCTCTTAGCATTGTATAATTGCATAGCACATGTTTGAGTACTATGTACAGACTATAAAGCTACCATTTAGGTACTGGGTATGTCTTTCATTGACTTGAATGTGCCCTGGCGGCTGAGAGTATGTCATGCTCACTCTAATGTCACGCTGACGGTGGCGTGTGTGTTGGATCATTTAGCTCCCTTCAAAATGGTTGAGCTGAATGGTGCTAATCCATGCGTCATGTTCGTGAACGGGCGCCGTCAGTTGTGACTGGTCATCTCATAGCTGCCATGGCTTATTTTAATTTGATTTAATTTTTTAATTGTTTTATTTTTGTTTTTATCTTTTATTACGGACGCTTTTAACGTTTTGCATCGTTCTCACATGTATAAGTTCAACATGAATGATGTAACCAATATTTTGTAACCAAATTTTTATTTAAAAGAGTGTCCGTGGAGTTTCTTGCCCGTTCTTCTCCATAGGTACCTACTACGCTTTGGAATGGGCATCTAGCTTCATCTTTTCTGACTGACCGACCCCTTGACAATTCAAAAGTGCCTGTAATTGGTTTATTTGAAATAAATGCTTTGAGTTTGAGTTTGAGTTTGAAAGGTATAAACCAGTATAAACTAGAAAAGTAAGTATAACTTTATTTACTTTACAAAATATTATGGTTGTGGGCTTGCGCAAGCTCTCCGTAGGTAATGACGACAATACTGAAAATGAGAGTGCATGAAAGTATGTGGCGTTCTGAATTTGAATTGATAATTTTATTATAGAGTGATGAAGTGGCCAGACATGACAAGATTGCCAGTAATAAGTGATCGGATGAGAAAGGAGGAAAGATCTCGCCACAACCTTTACTATGGGGCCAACCACGAATTAGCCAAAACATAACTCGAACTTGAACTTGAACTATTAATTATTAGTATGGTGTGATATTTGTGTTACAACTGACACATATCACAGCATGCGTACACTCTTTGTATACCTATTTTAAGTTTTTTTTTTATGTACCTTTTTTATAAGAATAGCTGCGGCCCACGGTTTCACCCGCATAAGTCTCGATCCCGTGAGAATATCGGGATAAAAAGTATCATAAGTCCTAACCCAGGTCAAGATTAGGATTGTTAACCGGAACGAAGCAGCCAGTTTACATTCAAGTGGATTGAGTTAACCGGAACTAAGCAGCCAGTTTACATTCAAGTGGATTGAGTTCCTAGACCTCACACTAGGATTCCCTGTGATGTGAGATCTATCTCTGGAATACTATACTTAGTTGAGAAAATAAGTTTTTTGTTTTATCGTGTTAGAAAAAAAAGTTGAAGTAGTTTGTTTTTTTTTAAACTAATATTTCGGAAGATTGTAGCGTGACGTTAAAACGCCTATAACCTTTCTCAAGAATTGGGCTATCAAATGCAAAAAGCTTTTTTCACATCCGACTGGTTGTTCCAGAGATTAGCGCATCAAACAAACAAATAAACTCCAGGTTTATTATTAGTATACAGTATGTTAACTAACAGAGGGCGTTCCCGCAATAGTACAGCGTCCATACATGCTATAAAAAATATTGAAATTGAACATTTTAATATTTTTCTCAATTTTTTTTAAATTGATTTGTAAATGTAACACTCTTTACACGCGCACTTGTCTTTCAACGTGGAAAGACAAGTGCGACAAGTGCGCGTATACAGAGTTTTACGTATGAAATTAATATTTTTTGTGAATATTTTATGATAAAAAAATAAAAAAAGTCTTTTTTTTTTCGATTTTAGTATTTTTTCCAGCAAGTATGGACGCTATACTATTGCGGGTTAACGGGAACGCCCTCTGTTAGTTAACATACTGTATAGATAATAAATTCTGTTTTTATTGTAAGTTAACTTTGCAATAACTTGCATTTATGTCTATAATGTTTTGCATGGGGTTCACTATGTGTACTCACCTATTGCCTTCTTGAGAAACATGGTGGTCCCGAAGCAGCGCAGAGTGCCGGCGTGCAGCGCCGCCACGCGGTCGCCGAGCGCGTCCGCCTCTTCCATGAAGTGTGTCGTGAGCAGCACTGTACGCCCGCTACGGAAAGACTGGAACGAGAAGTACGAAAATATTGGCAGTTGGTCTCATGGTAACTGCCCCGTAAGTCTCGTGGTCGTGGCGAAATAAATTTGCATTGTGTGAGATATGTTTATCTTCAAAATTGCTGAACAGATTTGCATGAAACATAGCTCAGAACCACCCCGATAAACAAGCTTTCTTATAAAAATCCGCATTGAAATTGGACTACCGGTTTGGGAGCCAAGGGCGTCGCCAGCCTATCGCCAGGGGGGGGCAAGTTGATATATGGAGGATAGAAAAAGCATGATGCGAGTTTGAGAATTGGCTTTATAGATAGATTTTTGAATCTCTGGGGGAGGGCGGCGGCCCCCCCCTGCCCCCCCTTGGCGATGCCCATGTTGGGAGCTATGAGGCCAGACAGATACACAGAACGACGAAGCCGTAAAACTTATAACTCCCCTCTTTATATACAGTATGGAAACCACATAGTTAAATGCAATAAATTAAACCACAAGTAATACTACGAGTAGTCCGCAAAAGTATAGCGAAATTAAATAATAAATTAAAACCGTAAATTATAAAAGTGTTATTTTCTAACAAAATAAAGTCACCCGGGGCAATTCTAGCTAGGGGGCCGTTCAAGTATTACGTAAGCAGATGACTTACAATTATTTACCCCCCCCGTCCCCCTTGTCAGCAAAAGTAAGCAAAGCTCTTACCCCCCCCCCCTCCCATACTTACGTAAACATTGGTATATGCATTTGCGGGAATCCCCGAATATGCGTTTCGTTTTCAAGCATAGCCTATGTGTGCGTTGCCATATTTGTAAAAAAACTCAAACTCAAAGCATTTATTTCAATTAAACCATGTACAGGCACTTTTGAATTGTCAAGGAGTCAGTCAGTCAGAAATATGAAGCTAGTTGCCCATTCCAAAACGTAGTAGGTACCTATGGAGTATGACATAACTCATTATTGTTCCGTTTTTTGAATAAATGACATCTGTGGCTTTATAGTGTAGGTAGCGGTTAGACCGCCACATACGAACTACGCAGCAAAGACATGACGTCACACAAAGCCTGCATCGCGCAGATGTGGCAGTCTAACCGCTACATCACTCCCCTCCGGAGACCGGAGGTCGATAGTAGGCTGAGTCTTGTATCTTGCGATGCTTCGCGGTGCCAGCTGTGGTTCCAGTGAGTCGGAACCGGATGCCGCATAGTTCGCGGTGAGTCGGAACTGTCTGCGGTGATTCCCCAGTGAGTCGGGGTGGCGCTGCGTTGTCATCCTGTGTAGTGCAATAGGTAAGTGACGTAGTTGCCATTGAAGTTGATGTCTACCCATTTCCAGTCCAGAACCTTGAAGGCATCCTCCAATGTAGCGGTGACCAGTTTCTCTTTCCAGCTCTCTGTCTCACCTCACCTCGCTGCACAAGCATATGTTTAGAAGTTTGGTCCTGAAGTCGGACCGATATGGTCCGACTCCAGGACCGAACCGTAGTAGTGTTGTGAGTAGAAGTGTTTTCATATAGACGCAGCACCTCGATTTACCGATAGTGAATGTGGCACCGTTGAAGACACTGCAGTAAAGCCCAACTCTCGATCGAATCGAAGGCTTTCTCGCATTCCACAAACACTAAGCGGAGAGGC
The DNA here is from genome assembly GCA_948150665.1 of Conistra vaccinii. NCBI lineage: Eukaryota > Metazoa > Arthropoda > Insecta > Lepidoptera > Noctuidae > Conistra > Conistra vaccinii. The sequence goes on from OX411327.1 coordinate 21,038,602, forward strand.
AGGTGATACTCTCTCTTTCGATCTTCTGTAAAACCCGCCGCAGCGTATGTATGTGGTCTAAGGTGCTAAATCCTTTACGGAATTCGGGATATTCGGGAGGCTGGCAGTCGTCAATCCTGCGCGCGAGACGGTTCATGATGAGTCTTGAAAACAGCTCATGGCTCAGAAGTGAGATAGCCTGATTGGCCTTGAGGAGCTTAAGAAAGGATTTTGGATAGCCGGTTGCTAGGAAGATGCTTAGCAGCCTGCTATTGTATAATAAAAACATTTCCCTTTCTCGTTATTTTTTTAATACTTACCATAATATCTTATTATACCTAACGCTCAATGCATGCCATGCATGCATGTCCATTTCTACCATAGGCAATACATATTTGAGCCTTTAAACGAATGTCCAACATATTGTTGCCAAAAATATGATTTTTGGTAGCTACTTTCAAACCAGAATAGCAGCCAGGGGGTTAATTGAAGACTTTCGTTTTAATCTATAACTATGTTCAAACAAAAAAACTGGCTTTAATACTACTTTAAATTTTGGGTACGAAATGACTGATGTCCTTGGTTGTGTCTCTGGGTGCTTTGCCGAAACGTTACATTTATTTTATGAGCACAACCTTAGAAGGTCACTTATTTGATTGAGCTAAAATTTATCAAGCGTTCATCTCACGAACCCTCACAAGCGACTCTGCACTTGATGTATTTATTCTCATACTAATATTATAATTTCCCCTAACATACCTTGTTACGGAGACTGACTAAATTGTGGCTTGCCACAATTATGTGTACCTTTGTTATTGGTAATTCTTTAATTGCCAATTGCCTTACAAGATATACCTTCTGTAGCACGGCTGGAAGTAGTATCTCATGATAAACTGTTAACATCTTGTGTTTTCAATAAATTTCTGTAAACTGCTACGAAGCCGGGTTACAATACCTTGGTGATGTCAATAAAAAAAAAAATATAAGCACTAATTAATACTTTCGGAGTTATAGTCATTAAAGTATTTCTCTCTTGATGACTTTCTGATAACGCTCATTAAGCAAAGATAATTGTTACGACTTTCAACGACAAAATGTAAATGATAATATTGAATTGTATCGAAATTATTATTACTTTTAAGACGATACGTCTAGATAGATCATAGTGAATGATTATGTGACTTAAAATTTTGGATCTAACCACTTCAATATTTTTTTTATATTGACCTTCTTGGGACGACAGTGCTGGGACACAGGCATCCTCACTTCGAGAGAGGGAGTGGGCTATAATTTATCACACGGGTCCAGTACGGATTGGTAGATATCACATGTTTGGAATCTTTTTAATGCCGGCTTTATATGCTTGCCAAGCCATGGCAAACGTCTTCAAGTCCCAAGCGTCCACAAATCTCGCTTGCTATTTGAAAGTCGTTTTCATGCTTGTGAATGCGTCAGTGGGCTACGTACACCCAAGCATGGCGGACACCGAACTTGTGTCGTTGATTAATTTCTTTGGGGTTCCAAATAGACGATTCGCTCTGGTAATATTCCAGAAACGATAAACTCTCTTCGTTCGACCAGCGACTCATTTTAAACAAAGAACTAAACATCCGCTCGTTGCGAGATCACAATGGCTACTAAACGCGCACCAACGTGTGAATGCGTCGCAAGCGCTTGCCGCAAGCGCCCTGTGTCCAAAAACCGACACAAGACCGGATCGGAGACAAGCGTCCACAAGCTCACGCAAGCCAAACCAAACGCCCTCTTTACACGCTTTACAGGGGGCATTAGGGGACTGCAACCTCGACACGTTTGAGCTGCGTATTTAGGTCACGGTCACTGGCGAAGGGAACAGCGGCGCGGGAGCGAAAGGTGGTGAGGTGCTTCACAGAGGAGTAAGAGAGACATCTAATCGTCTGTAGTCGCATCTACTCGTATGAGGCTCAAAACTATTGATGCCATACGTACATACGTACCGCGCAACAGACTAAAAGTCATTGTGGCTGTCTGTACTCGTATGTCATGTACTTATTTTGCTCCAATATTGTAGAGCAAAATTAACATAGATATTGTCTGTGCTTGTATGTACTATGCTCTTCATTCATTGAAGCAAACTATCTGTACAAACTATCTATCTATCTTTGCGCGTCCCGTCCGCCAGTCTGGGCAGGCCATAAAGCGCTACAAAGTAATTTTGGCGCGTGGCTAAAATCGGAAGGAACTAATAGGCCGCCATCATGGGCCTTGAGTGCATTTCATTTAAGTGACATTTTACAAATAAATAATGAATTGCAAGTGTTGACATAATTAAAGCGCCTCATATCAATGTCGTTCGTACGTCAAAATATCCCTGCAGCATTCTAGTTGAGATGACTTACCAGCAGCATGTTCCACAGTTCCCTGCGAGTCTCCACATCGAGTCCTGATGTGGGTTCGTCCAGCACCAGGACATCAGCTCCGCCAGTTAAGGCACAAGCTAGTTGAACCCTTCTCTTCATCCCTCCTGATAGTTGCCTTGGCAGTGAATTGAGCTTGTCGCTTAGATTCAGTCGGTTGGCAAGACTGCTGGCCGACGTCCGCGCTTCTGCGTATGTCTTATGTTTGAGCTGAGGAAAAACGATTACAAAATATGAAAAATGTATACAGGTTAAATAACATATAGGATCTGGTACACAAGTACGACAAGATACAATAATACATATAAATAAATACGGGGTGGATTTTTGAGAAAGAGCACTGTAAGGGCAGCTATCATAACCGTTGTAGCTACAGAAACACGGTCTTAGGAGACTGTCCTTAGCTGCATAGCTGTCTTAGCATTCAAAAATATTGAAAAAAATGTACAGTCAGCAAGAAAATAGGCAGTTTTCACAAAATCATTTCTTGATCCCTATCGATCCTGCACTGATACTTATAAGGATCAAAAAACTATTGAACCAACTGAAATTTGCATACCTACTAGAAAAGTCAGAAATCGCAAAAACTTTTCCATACATTTCGTAGGAAATGAGACTCCAATCTACTTTTCACGATGGATAGATTAGCCGAAAATCAACAGCGGCAACTTCTAGGTCAATATAACTGTAGGAACGTAAAGCTTTGCGACCTGAATTACACTTTATTATGTGGTAGCAAGAGTCACTTTTTATTTAAATGATTTTACGGAGTGAACCTTAACGTCAGTGGAAAGGAGGAAATGCTAAAGCGCTAAAATGGTACATTTGGGAAATAAGGTTTAAAGTTTATTTTTTCTTTTTTTTAAATTTCTAAAATACAACGTTATAAAAAAAAATGTTGTACCTACATGTAAAAAGTATTTATGATAAGATAAATTATCATAAATACTTTTACTATTTCGCGAAATAGTAGTCGCTTTAGCAAAAGTATTTTTATCTATTCAAAAAGACGTAGTTTAATCCTCGTAAACAGGGACCAAAATAGCGTTTTAATCTCTAGGGACTAAAAGTGATTTGAATTTGGAATGTGGAAATTGTTAGTAAAAGTTCTATTCACCAAAGAGATCGATCACGAACATTGTATGAATAAGTAACAGGCTGGCAAGAGGGAATGAAAGTGTGAATTTGATCAAAATAAAAATCCAAGATGACGGATTCGTATTTTTTTTTTTTCATTGTTTTCGACTGTGGTAAAGCCGATAGTGAGGTCAAAATTTAAATCCAAGACGGTGAATGCAAAAAAAAAAAAAAATCGTCATGGGTATCGTTTTCATAGTTTTCAGGGTGGTAAACCCGATAGTGAGGTCAAAATGTAAATCCAACATGGCGACTGCGATTTTTTTTATTTTCATAATTTTTTTATTTTGTGTAAATCAGTGAGTAGGAAATTCGTTCCTGATGGGGGTCGGACCGCACACGTTTGTTTTCTCATAGAGGGTGATAAAAAGTAGAGTGTTCACCTCGGGAGCAACACTATTTTAAGCTCGAGTGATGTACAGTATGGGTCATTAGTGCATTACCAGTTTTACAAAGTTATCGCACCGTAACTCGTCGCACTTGAGACCTTCTTCTAATAAGGCATTCCACACATACACTTACACACCCGTATTGCACTCTCTCATCATGAACCAAATAGAAAGAGCGCGGTATATAGGTAACAGTTTTCCTTAGTTCGTAGGCTTATCACGCCCCGTTGTCTTTTTCTGATTATAGCAATTAGAAAAAGACAGCGAATGTCGAGGAATGAGTAAGTATCATTAATACAAAATTTTAAACTAGTCAACATAAATAACATAAAAATTGAGGGTAGATTTGAAACAAAATTTATTTACTGGCTGTAATTAATTCGTATGACGTTGTTATATGGTGAACTTAGTTACGGGCGTTTGTGTTATTGCTATTAGTGTTTTTAGTTTAAAGATTTTATTCAAAATGCAATTAAATATAAATGATGAAGCCAGGGCGAATATTGTAGCCTTGCATATCAATGGGTTTAATTTTTATCTGAAATATCCAATGAAAGCGGTTTACTTATGTGTAAGTTATTTTGTTGTGATTGATTATATTTGTTAATCTCTTAAGTGGTGGTTCAAAATGAGTAATAAGGATTTATTTATTTTTAGAGAAACACTGTGAGACGTTAACGTTGGGTGAAAAGATTTGAGGAAGAGGGAAGTCTGAAGAGCCGTGTAAGTGACTCAGCGACGCTTTATGGGTGGCGAATCTTAAACGAATGGTGTTATACCAACAAGAAGATTTGCTGAAGAATTCGCAACTTTTTAACGTAAAGGCATAAGGATGAACGGTTACGTTTTGCCCGGGAATATTTAGACTTTGATTGGGAGACTACTATATTTACTGACGAGAAGACTTTCAAATCGTGTCTAAAAGGAAGACTTCATTTGTGGCGCAGAGACAATACACGGAGGTCTGACAATAACATTATAAATAATACGGAGTCAGGAAGAATAAGTGTGAATATGTGGGGGTGGATTAGTGCTCAAGGGCCGAGTGAGTTGGAATTTATACCGACGCGGCCCAACAGCTCCAATTACGTCGAGGTTTTGAGCGACATAATGCTACCTACAGTGTGCGCAATGTTTATCCAGTGGATGAAATTGGTGAACTTTATTTTGTTTAAGATAATTGTCCGATTCATCGTGCCAGTAAGTATTGTTCGAGACTTCGTGAGTGGGTTTAGTCAGTATTTAGATGTTAAAGTTATTCCGTGACCAGCGCGATCCCCTGATCTAAACCTTATGGAAAATGTATGGGTTTAATAGTGCAAAGATTGGAAGCACGAAATGAAAGATGTCTCGATCAGAAAAAAAAAAAGTAAGTAATATTAAATGTTATCAGGGGAATTCAGGGGATCCACTAGCCATAATAGAAATAAGTTAGTTAATAATTGTAAGATTACAGGATTGAGGTTAAGTTTCAATCTTCTTTTCCTTGAGAAAATGAATAAATTAAGCTATAACCTGAATAAACAATAGGTAACATCCAATATTATTAGCAACCAAAAATTATTTACAAACAAATTATAAATTTATTTATTGTCAACGTTTGTTATATCGTTCTTAATACGTGTATGTTTTAAAAGCTAATAATAACATTAATATATGTTTCTATGAAAAACTGTGTTTTTTATTTTATTAAATTACCTATTATATCTATTTACTTTATTTCTACCTTCCGTAACCTATAGTCAATGTAAATTAATGAAATTCAAATAATTGAACTCTGACACGAAAACAAAATAAAACAAAAAGAGTCGAGAGCTCGCACTGAGGTTCGAACCTTCGCCATTCTCATGCACACACAATTATTCCGACCTACTCGTGCGATCCTGCCATCGCTTCATTCAAATGTTATGTTGAATTTAAGCATTGCTTTTAAATAGGAAAACAAGTATAAGTAGGTATACTTTATAAAGTGTTAACCACACATTCATCTGACCAACCAACATCGCCCGTTCGTAGTTATACTGTGTGCGTGTTATTGTCTGCATTTAAAACATCACACACACAGAGATAGGCGCAGACCTGGCGTGCAGGCAAATATAAACATTCCGGTGCTTCACAATTTATGACCCTTGACTGTACTTTGAATCCCTCGCTGCGCTCAGGATTCTACTTTAGAATCCCTCGCTACGCTCGGGATTCTACTCTAGAATCCTTCGCTCCGCTTTGGATTCAAAGAAACACTCTCGCAAAAATTGTTCTTTGCTCCCTTAGTAAACAATCTACTATTTGAATAATAGGAAAATGTTAGGCAGGAAAAAAATTGCTAATCGACCTCAAATGTACATTAGGAATCGAATTCTTCGAAAAAGGCTTTAAAATTGTAAAAACCCCTTCTCTTGGAAACAAAAAATTCTTAAGTAACTCAGACGGTCTGAGTTACTTAAGAATTTTGTGTTTCATACGGTCTGAGTCAGACCGTGTAAAACTTGTAAAGAAACGATTGCTTATGATAGTTTCATGACGTGAAGAAGTACAAAAAAAGTAATACACTAGGTACACAAGCTATGCAAACAAAATTGCCAATTACTCAATAAATGCAGTAAAAGTTACTAAAGGTTAACAATTACTTTAAAACATGAAAAAGGTAAAACGATTATGGTAAAACATGATAAATGATTTTAATTTGATCTATTTCAAACTCGTTAATTAAAGCAAATAACTACCCTTCTTTTAAGATTTTGGTACTCTTATTATTTTTATATTTGGTATTAGTAAAAACTGTAAGTATAAAATTAAATATTGATTGAAAGGGGACCACATTTATTATGTTTTACTTGTACTTCACAAACGTGATAATCTTCTGAATTCAACGATTTCAAAAGCTCATTTTAGTTTTGTATAATATTGCTTCACAACAGCAACATAAAAAATACTTATGTTGCTGTTGTGAAAAAAATGGTGAAATAAAAAACGTTCTAAAGGGCCTCTGTCCTAAAAATGGGTTGCTAAAGCGACGTTTGTTCAAAAAACATCGCAAAAACGTCGTTTTAGATCTTGAAATCTGGGACCCTACATTTTTACAAATGCTAAAGCGCCCAAAAATAGCTCAGATTGTCTTGAAACCTTGAAAAAAAAATCTAATCCAATGATATTTATATAACTCATTTTGACCCAAATGGCACTTTAGCATTATCTCCTTTCCATCAGTGACGATTATGTATTCATTTGTGACATAAGTAAAATTTTAAATGAATAAGTCGTGAACAATTTAGTTAAAACAGTCCAATCTACCAAATCAAGTTTCGCCAACTAATTGTAAGCAATAATGTATTTGTTTAGTATACTTACGAGCGTAAAGAACATGATATGTTCCCGTACAGTCAAATCGTCGAAGAACATGTTTTGTTGCGGACACATACCGAGGTGCTTGCGTACTTCGTTCTTCTGCGTTACCGTGTCCTTGCCGTGTATAAATACTTTCCCTTCTGTGGCACTTGTCATACCTGTGGACATAGCATAGATGAGGAACATTGACATAGTCCTAAATGACTCTGGCATAGATAGATCCAAGATGAGATTATTTAGTTTCTCTTTTTTAGCCGTTAAAGCCCCGATGTCTCTCATGAGAGACACTAAGTCCCAAACCGTCAAGCCCCGGTGTCTCTCACGAGAGTCATTTAATTTAAGCGGCTTAAAACTTTATTAAAGTTTCACTCTATGGCCTGATGGATATTCTCGTCAACAATGAAAATGTTCTTAACTAACTTTTTAGACCTTTGTTTCCTGCATTATGCGTATGAAGTTTCATTAAAATCGGTTTAGTCATTTCGAAAAACAAGGGCTTGAAAGTTTGTATGAAATGCCATACGACGTAAATGCTCTTAAGGCTGCCTGTCCACTGAAGCGGAGAGGAGAGGAGAGGAGCGGAGATGTGCCATTATTAACCAATCAAATCTAAACTCAGGGGCGGAGTCAAGATTCTATTGGTTAATATTGACACATTTCCGCTCTTCTTTTCTCCTCTCCGCTCCAGTGGACAGGCAGCCTTAAGAAGATTATGCCAAGAGTGTCGTTTTTAACAAAATATTATAAACATGATTATGGATCAAATCATGTTACATAACGTACCTACTCAAAAGTCGTAATTTTTTGTGTACTTATTTTCTGCTTTTGTCTATAAAAAACGCTGATCTTAGATAATTTATCTATTACTAATAATTATCTGCAAAATTTCGTGTAAATTGATACAATAGTTTTTTTAGAAATCGACATAACAATGAACAAAGACACTTCTGACATCAAAATTTACATGCATACCATTCGTTACACGAAGTGTAACAGATAAATTTTTATAAACAAATTTTAAACATTCTAAAAAATGCTTTGTTTATCCAAGTGCCCAAAACAATTAACAATAGACTTAATAAAAAACTCAAGAGGCGCGCTCACTTTAGTGAGCCCGGTCTCAGGCTGATTTTAGTCTCACGCTGACCGTCGTCGGCGCTGGCAAGACAATGTATATAAAGTTTAGTATTCTATGAAATTACGCCAACCGCTCTGCGCTGACGTCTGAAGTTCATCCGTTTCGGCTGTCAGCGCCGACGGTCAGCGTGCGGTCAGCGTGAGTCTAAAATCAGCCTTATGTCTCTTGTTATTCTTGTGTCTTGTAAAGGAGAGTCCACACCTGTGCACGCGCACGTTTGGTGTGTTCACGTGCATCTTAGGAACATAGTATGACCACCTTTGGACATGTTTGCAAGCGGTTAGCGAGTAGTTCACGTGCAACTTTATTAATTAAGATAGTTCCACTACATAAGATTTGTTATACAAATATTACTTAGGTTTGAAGTTATTTAGCATTTATATATTATGACCATATTCTATGATTCGTTTAAATGGCGGGAGCATAAGCGGGAATGTATGAGAAACTGGTAAGGTGGGGTGACCGCCAATTTTGAGAAAACTAGGGCTAAACTGTTGGAAAATATAAAAATGAAAAATGAAAATATATAATATAAAAATGTGACATCTACCAACGCGCACTGGACCCACGTGGTAGATTACGGCCCACTCCCTCTCACCGAGAGGAGGCCTGTGTCCCAGCAGTGGGAACACTAATAGGCTGATGATGATGATGATGAAATGATGTTATATCTTGATTATTGCTGGTAAATATGTTGTTCTGTATGTGTTTTAATAAGCCTTATATTGCTAGCTATATACAATACTTTAAAAGAAGCTGCCACGGAGTTTCTTGTCCTTCTCCGTGATGGCCTAGATTTGGAACGGACAACTAGCTTTCTCATTAGAGATACCTATTTATTGACAAGTCTAATTGAAATAAATGCGTAGTCTTGTCTTCCTGTGCTTAACTTCATAAAATCCTTTCCCTACACACCATATTCATAAGAAGTACCTACTAAACAAGGACTTAACCATCCTGACACTCAAAACTTGATAGTTAAGTGGATATCCATGCCTTTAAATTAAATTTTCATCCACTTTCTAACACGCGCGTCACACCCTTGTGAGGCGTCCATAGCCATTCGAGGCGTCTAGCGTGCACGGATCATGCGCGTGCGCTAGTGTGGACGCGCTTTAATGTTGCCAACAATTGTTTTTCTTTTATTCTTACCTGTGATGATAGACATGAGTGTAGTCTTGCCGGCACCGTTGTGTCCGAGCAGCACTGTGATCTCATCCTTATATACCTCCAGGGACACATTGCTCAACGCTCGGTGTTTCGGGTACACCTGATACAAAATAATAAAATTTCAAAGAACTGTCTCATTTGATAAATGACGTCAGTGTTCTCTATACTTTACTAATTACTAATACTAATTATTATCAATTTGTTTGTTTGTTTTTTTGCATGTAGAGGGTAATCTCCGGATCCCCCAGTCGGATTTGAAAAATTCTTTTTGCATTGGATAGCTCAAATCTTGAGGAAGATTATGGGCTCGCGGACGAAGTCGCGGGCAGAAGCTAGTGGTAAATAATGTCATACGACACCAAAATAATAACTTAGGCACTGCATTCTGACAGTTGACAAAGTCACAAAATAAAGCTGATACGAAATATCGCACTGAAATATTGGTAATGGATATAAGATTAGGGTTTGATGCAAAAAGCAGCACTGTTGGACACGGCCCTTATTGTCTAGAGATGACACCCTGTAGCTTGAACTCTGATCTCGATACCAATAATACATACATACATATATTATTATGAAGTCACGGCCCCTTCTAGGGGGGTAGGCAGAAACTACAGAACATGCCTGACTCCTGTCAGTTGTATACAGGGTGTCAGGGACATCAACGCGAAGCCTGTTACCATGGATTCAGTACATGATTCTGAACCCCCCTGCGTTGAAATTTAAATCGTCTTTAAAAACAAAAACGAAATGTATGGAACAGCAGATTTTTTTTAAATAACCGGCGATATTCATGGTGAGGAAACCGGCATGTCTTAGAACCAAAAATTCGAAGACATGTGACATCTACCAACCTGCACTGGGCCCGCGTGGTAGATTACAGCCCACTCCCTCTCACAGAGAGGAGGCCTGTGTCCCAGCAGTTGGAACATTAATAGGCTGATGATGATGATGATGATGAACCGACGATAAATTTTTACGCAGGGGTGTTCAGAATCATGTACTGAATCCAAGGTAACAGGCTTCGCGTCGATGTCCCTGCCACCCTGTACAGTCCTTTCTCAATTTTACATCTGAGAGCAAACTTATAGGAACGACAATGTTAAGCAAAATCAGAGGTACAATAATGGTGCAAGGACTGCAAACACTGAGTGCAAAGTTAATTTATTTTATGCTGTATTTAAATATTGATACCCACCACGTCTGCAGAGTTTCGCTAGCTAATTTAATTTGACTCTGTATAAATCTTAATTTCAGATAATACCAAATCCAGGCAAGCACCAGTGTGACTTTCTGAATTCAGAAATGTTTTCTGAGTTTATCTTGGAAATTACATCTGCAGGAAACCTGGGCCCTGTTTAATAAAGCTGACAATCCGACAAGTCCGACATATGTCAAAAAGTGACCATTTGACAATTTTTCTGTTTAATAAAACTTACAGGCGACATAATTGTCATGGTGGAAAATTCGCAATATATATTATTAAACGCGTTTTTAAATGACAAATATGTCAAGGTATCACCTGTCGATTATTGACATATTTGTCACTTTTATTAAACAGCCTAAGCGCGACAATTCTACAATTTTGTCACATGTCGAATTGTCAGCTTTATTAAACAGGGCCCTGGACTTTTATAGGATTGAAATCACCAACCCGTTTTGAGCAAGCGTGCTGATCAATGCTCATGCCTTCTCTGTTTCAGAAGAGGACATTGTCCTGTCGTGGGACAGGAATAACAGGCTGGTATTATTTAATATCGAAAATTACTTTGTTCTTTCCAGTTTCCTTCAGTTAAAACCTTCACGATTCCTACCTTGGAAACGTTGACGACCTTGATTCCGGGCACGGCACCCGCCGGCGGTTTTTCAAAGAATCGCGACTGGTCAGTCATGGAATCTTCGTCATCAAATGATGTACGCCGTCTCACCTTTTCGGTCGAATACGAGGCCTATAAACAAATATGTGTTTATAAGTTGTGATACTACTTGTTTTCAACGAGTCTTGTAAAAGACTCAACCTGTCAAAAACATGTCGGGTATAGGGCGACGTCCTGCGTGAGCGATCTAGACGCGAACGCAAAGCGGCGCGGCGTGGTGCGAAAACAACAAACAGTCGAAACCTATTTGAAGTGGCCTACGTGACCAAACGCACGTGGAGTGCGGTGCAAAGCGGCGCGAAATTAAGCGAACGCGATCAGTTGGCTTGATATTTTCACGCGAACTGGATGCGGTGCCGTCGTGTTTTTGTTTGGTTGGCGGCTGTGCGAGACGATTCGCGTGCACGTAGGACATAGCCGCCGCGTCGCACCGCATCGCATTGAATTCGCGTGTCACCGCTTCATAATCGCGTTCGCTTTGAACCGCATAACTAGGAAGTAGCGTAAAACATCTATAGAGGTTGTTGTTGTTGTTAACTATGGGGTCCCCGAAACGATCAATTGCAATCATTTTGTGTTATAGTAATATTGTCAGTAGCTTCAATTGGATCATCATGGCAATTTTGTTGTGAACAGACGTGTCGAAGATGTATTAAAGTAAATAAATAATTACTTGCTGAATCTTTAGCCCTTTAGTCCCTTATTTAATCATTTTATTGAAACTATAATTGTTGGAAAAAGTGTTGAGATATAAAACTGAAAGCTTTTAAATTACAAATGAATGTGTTACTTATTCCCTTTAGTGAGTGAACAGGGTTTGTTTACACTTTCATCACATACTTTTGGGATAGACATTACATTGTGCAAAGTTGTTTGTTTCTTTCCTGCATACCCAAATCTTTGGTTGAGTGTACCTGACACGGAAACCTCGGTCAATACTGAGTAAGTATAGCTTGTCCACTCTGATAGGACGAGCCCTACTACCTACTGCATTTTACGCACACGGTAATGCGGTGTGGGGCGCGTTTTTTCAGAGTGGACAAGCTATGATAACACTAGGATTGCAGCTTCAAGACGACCACCGGTGAACATTTGTGCCCAAAGGATTTTCAATGCTCGGCTAAGCGTCAGAATTGAAAATCGAACAGTGCTATAATTATTTTTGAGAGCAGTAGTGGCCCAGTGGTAACGGTCCCGACTTACGAGTTGTAGATCATGGGTTCGTACCCGAGCAGACGCTTTACTTTGTGTAAATAATATCATCACAACTGCTCTCAAAAACGGTGAAGGAAAACATCGTGAGGAAACCGGCATGTCTTAGAACCAAAAATTCGAAGACATGTGACATCTACCAACCCGCACTGGGCCCGCGTGGTAGATTACGGCCCACTCCCTCTCACAGAGAGGAGACCTGTCTCCCAGCAGTGGGAACATTAATAGGCTGATTGATTGATTAATAATTATTTAGGCGTTCAATTAGATGTGTCCCAGTGTTAGTGAAAACAGACAATAGAGTGCTAATGTATATCATGCATACAGTTTTTATTTGGTATTGATTTACGTAAGCTATTCATAATTTATTTATTTACTAAAAACTATTTATTAATTTATAACATTTTAGCAACATGTCTTGGAAATTGAATGTCAAATACTTCAACGCCATTCGAGTGCTAAATGATCCTTTTAGCACTGTAGTGCTAAAAGGATCATTTAGCGCTCGAATGGCGTTGACAGGGAGGAGCTATTAAGGCGAAAGCGTCAGTGCTTGTTTACGGAAGCGCGGGGCGTTGGGCGTGGCGGCGGCGGCGGGGCGGCCCGCACAAAATTCAAACATATAGCGTTGTATGAGAGCGTTTACGGAGAAGCGTTTTTATAAGCGTTTGCTTGAAATGCAGGCGGTGCCCGCGGCGGGCAACGCCGCGTTCAACGCCGCGGGCAACGCCGCGGGCACCGCCGCGGGGGACACGGTGGACACCGCCGTTTATGTGAAATATTTTGATACTCGCAAATAAATCAAAACCTACAGGGTACTTCCCGTTGACCTAGAATCATGAAATTTGGCAGGAAGCAAGGTCTTCTACAGCACTAGTAAAGGAAAAAGTCCGAATTACGCATGAAAAAAATTTTTTTTGTGATTACAAACTTACATTATTTTGCAGTTGGAGAATTGACCGTGACGTATATCGATGTATGAGAGAACATGTTTGTCAACTACTAAATTAAGTTTGTTCTTGGGATACATTCATCGCAACCACGGAACCCTTCATTGTGCGTGGTCCGACAAGCACTTGGCCGGTTTTTTTAATGCCTCGTTGGTCTAGTGGTCGCAAGCACTACTGCTGAGCATAAGGTCCTAGGTTCGATACCCGGGTCGGGAAAAATATTATTGGTATTTTCCATCTGGTATTTCTCAGTAGTAGCCCGGAGTCTGGATTTGTGCCCGGTTGATGGCATTAGGCTCGCCCCCTATTACATAACTGGCGAAATGTGGGTGTAGGTAGGTACTATAGGAACACTTCTGCCTAACTTTTCGGCGAATATAGGCGTGATGTTATCCATCCTATGTATTAATTTTTTTTATATTTATTATTATGTCAGGCACGCTTGAATATCAGCTCCCACCCTCCACTCCCGATGCACGCCGCGTGCACCGCCGCGTGCAACGCCACGGGCACCGCTACTTTTCACGCTACGCCGCACGCCCCGCGCTTCCATAAACAACATCGTATATTGCCATATGTTTGTGTTTGCGCGTGTGATGACGCGGGCCGCTGCACGCCCCGCCTCTCTGTAAACAGAAAAAACGTCCGACGCACCGCCGAACGCCACGCCGCACGCCACGCTCAACGCCCCGCGTCTCCGTAAACAAACAGGGTAAATATATAAACAGGATAACCCGTGTTTAAATTTTCTTACGTTTTTTTGCAATTTGCAGGTCAGTATCAGGTTGTATGATTCGCGGCCGTATCACATATTTATTTATAGAATTATAATCATAAAAACCGGCCAAGTGCGTGTCGGACCACGCACAATGAAGGGTTTCGTAGTTGGGATGAATGTATCCCAAGAAAAAACTTAACATTGTAGTTGAAAAACATGTTCTCCTATACAGAATGTAAGGGAGAGCAGTTTTTGCAACTGCAAATGTAAGTTGCTCGATTATTACTCGGTAACATATAGAGCGTACTTAGCTGTGATAGTTTTCCTTTTCATTTCGTTACATATACCATTGCTGTGAATTTTTTCACTTATCCAATATCAACCATTTAGTTGACAGGACGCCGGACACTAATTGCGGCGATAAGTGGTCTTTGTTGAGTGGCTAGAGAGGCGCCACGGCGTCCTCACCTTCTACTTGACGCAGGTCCTCACCGGACACGGTTGTTTCGGGAGCTTCCTGTTTCGCATAAGGCGGGAGGAAACGCCCGGGTGTCACCACTGTGTGGATCGCCCGGAGGACACGGTGGAGTATACGGTGGAGGTCTGCCCGGCTTGGGCGGAGCACCGCCGAGTCCTCGTGAAGGCGATCGGCGGCGTTGAGCTCTCGCGTCTGGCCCAGGCCATGGTATATCGAGAGAAAGGAGACCGTGGCCCCTGGAAACGTACAGGCAACTGAACGAACACGGGTGGGTTTTAGTCGGTAAGAGTCTGACACGCCCTTCCGCTCCGCCCAGAGCGGGAGAAGATATTTGATGATTTCCCACCAAAAAAAAAAAGAAATCCAATCCTAACTTAAGGAGTTGTATTGCTGATTCTAATGATTATAATTCTGTAATCCTGTGTAATATATCTTTGTCTGTATAAGTTACGGTCGCGAATCATATTTTAATCAACATGCAAGTATGCAACCTGTCACTGACCTGCAAATTGCAAAAAACGTAAGAAAATATTAATTTCGCGGGTTACCTTAGTGCATCCCTTAATGACTGTTGGTAAAAATTTGTGAAATGTTATGAATAAAATAAGATGGCTGTTTTAGTTCCGCTTTTGGCCACGCGCCCTGTACATGTACAGCTATACTAACATCATCATCATTGGCACTATTAAAGCAATAACTGGAGTCATCACTCAGTCTGCAGAATGCCTGAGTCACTCTTCTCGGTCCGTAGGTGGCCCTTCTACTTCCTTCTGAGGACAAAACCGAGCTCCCATACTCGGACATTTCATAGTCCTCATTTAGTTCTTTGTCGAAGTTTTCCTTTTCATTTGACTTGGGTTCCGGCTGAAAGCAGAACAGTACAGTACCCTAGCGTTAATACAACACATCGAGTTTTAGACTGAGACTGTCAGACAGATATGAGTGACAGAGGCACAAAATAACATAACATCACGCCTGGTATTCCCCGACGGGTTAGGCAGAGATGTATCTACCAATAGTATACCCACATTTCACCAGATATGTTTAAATGGAACTGGGCACTTACCCAGATTCCCGGCTGCTACTGAGAAATTATAGATGGAAAAACCCAATATGGTAGCCACACACTTTACGATTTGCTTGCGCAAATTTAGGCTTGCGCAAGCAAATCGTTACGTGTGTGGGAAGAAATTTGCGCAAATTTCTAGGCTTGTGTGATTTAAAATTTTCGATTCCAAGCTTATGCAAATTTGAGTTTGCGCAAAATTGCTTGAGCGTGTGTGGGGCATGTGTTCAAATTTCAGTGGATTCTTTTATCAAATGCGATAAACTCAAAACCTACCGAACGGATTTTCATACGGTTTTCACCTATGAACGGAGTGATTCATGAGGAAGTTTTATTGGCTGAAATATGACGATGAAGACAATTGAAGGTGTCGGAAAAAATCTTGTTGACTGGGAGCTTTACTGGCGTGTGCCGGGTACAATTCCGTAGTTGATCACAGGCGGCAACTGCAGGCGACGTGTCGCCGCGACAGGACTGGTTTATATGTATTTTTAAGAAGGCGACGTGCCGACGTGTCGCTAGCATCGGAAGGTACTTCATAGAAATTCATTTAAATCAGTCGTGTCGCGGCGCACATGGTTCGGTTTATTGTACCTGCGTAAATGTTTTCTTGTAGCGATTTTTGGTGACCACACACGTAACGATTTGCTTGCGCAAACTGAGGCTTGCGCAAGTAAATCGTTATGTGTGTGGGAAGTTTGCGCAAAGAACATCGGCCAAAACGTACCTGACGATGAGTCGGTGGAGTCCCGATATGCCATATATATGAAAAAAACCGTTATTTTTTAAGGTTTTAAAAAACGTAACAAATATCTCTTTAAGAAGCCAGACAAAAAAAGATAAATATGTTTTTTGTTTCAAGTAATTTCTTCGAATTTTTTTAGATTATCATGTTCAGAACGCACCTATTGACGATTAGTTTTGCCTATTAAAGTATCTAGTACTCAAAGATTATAATTATTCACATTTTTCTGAATAGTTATTTAATGTAATTCAATTCTATAAATACATAAGTATCAAATCAACTAATGCTGTTTTTTTATATATTGGATTCTTGTCTTAGAAAAATAATGGTTCATAGAGTAAGATCAACGTTTTATTCAATTGCGTACAATGGAGCGTGTTCATAATAATTATGTTGTTATCATTGAAGTATTTAAGTGTATTATCTATCTTCTCTATGGTTATCGATGTGCGCTCAGAGTAAATAAGTTATTACTCTGAGGATGCGCGCCATTGATTGGCAACCGGCGATCATTCGATTTGTCGTTGTGAATTACGCTGGGTTCAGCGCCAGCAGCATTCCATGATGATGTAGTTGTAAGAGAGGATGATGAATAAAAAGTATTTATGTAAAAACATATTTTCTTTCGTTTACCCAGTAGTAACGCAGATTAGCAGACAGTACCTGTACCAGTATTACACTACATTGAATCAGGGCTCAATAAGAGTAAGGAGGTAAAGGTCCCAGAGGTCCCTAATTAGAGCGTCAGAGTGGACTCGATCCGCCGTAAGGCAGATCGAGTCCATTCTGACGCTCTCCCTAGTGCTCCCTTTATTCAGGGCCCTGATTCAGTGTGGTGTAATACCCGTTTAACTTTATGTTCAGTCAGAAATCAGTCATGATAGCGTGGCTAGAAAAAGCATCTCTTGTTTTTTTCTGTGTGTTAGTGCGCTTTGACTGATTAGTCTTTATTATTATTCTTATCTGAGAGAAATCGAAATAAATGAGTAGGTACGCTTATAATGTTCTTCACTTTTCGCTAACTATCCTTTTGGGCTTCGCCGCAGTCGGGTAAACGCGGTATGTTGTCTGCCTAGCATTAAATCGACTTATTTATTGATTCTAACCTCGAAAGTATTTTTTGCATTATTAAAATATCTTGGCTATTTAGATATTATTTTCGAACGGGATGCTGTTAACTACATAAAAACAATCCAATCTCACTATACTTTGTTTCTGGACACTAAAAATAAATGTCAGGTCCAGCGTCTATAGAAATTTGGCCGATGTTCTTTCTAGGCTTGTGTGATTTTCAATTTTCGATTCCAAGCTTGTGCAAATTTGAGTTTGCGCAAATTTGCTTGAGCGTGTGTGGGGCATGTGTTCCAATTTCAGTAGTTTTTTGAAGCATAAACTTCTTTAGCGTCGTTGTGCACTTTTTTTGGGATGGGTAAAAAATGTTAAACTTGCGTCAGGATACGTAACCTGGGGGTCTACTCCCTAAGTCCGTCAACGAAAAGACGGGCCCGTCCGAAAGTAGTCCGAAACGATGGCGTGTACCCTACTCCCTATTGATTTCGGATTCATAAGCTTCGAACGGAATCATAGACAATATTTGTGCGCGAATGATACATGACCGTAGAGTTGCGCTATTTTACCGGTCGATTACCGGTTTACTTATTTTGTGGTTATCATGCTTACTATTCCAAAAATAATATTGTTGTCGTTAGAAAATTACCACATTTTTAATAATTTAGTTTTTATTACGTCTTTAGTTGAGCAATTGAATTATTTTTGCCATTTTTGTCCCGATGATGGCTTTATCGTGTTGATATCTTTGCCTTTTTTCTTTTTGACGTTAAGTGTGTAGTATCTATGACAGCAAAGTATTTTGACGCGGCGCGTCTTTCAAGACTTTCAGTTTCAGATTTTTCAATGAATTTGATATTGAAGCGATGAAAACTTTTGATAATTACCTACATGTACTAAATAAACAAATGGAATCAATACCGGAGACTAGTTCCAATTAAAGGCTAAGAAGTGCAACTTGGTTGGAGGAGGATAAGGTTTGTACTGTTACAGCTAGAATAAATGTTGTTTTGTAAACATTCTCAATTTCTCATAGTTACATGCTTGCTTTTGCTTCTGTTCCTTACATTGTTTTGAAAGAATTGGTCAGGAGAGGGTCTTCTTAAATGGAAAATCTAAATACGGACGTAAACACCAACGCGAAGAAGGTGGCGGCCCGGCATGATTTACGAATTAGACCTACCTATCCAATTTACTTTTACGTTACAAAGTTCATAAGAAGGCATGTCAAGAATTTTGTTTGCCTGTACAAAACTCATAATAATATTACTTAGTTATTCTTATGCCTCTACAGATTTAATTAATTTGGTATAACTATAATTTGCAAAAAAAATATTATATTACATTAATTTTGTATTTCAGGTTAGTAGGACTAGTAATGGGGGGAGTAAGGGGAGAACAGCAATACCATCTAGCTGACCCAAATGTCAACCTCACCTGCACGCGCTGGTGGTTCGTATGAATAGCCAGCGGCGATGGTCCTTCTGGCCTTCGTGGTTTGTTGTTTGTTTTGAAAAATTCTTTATTATTAACATACAAAATATACATAGCTGTAGTACTTAGAAAATAAAGTAACAGTAACACTAATATTAATAACAAACACTTTTACAGGCTAGAAGCACCTTTATAAGTATATAATAATAATGGTTAGAAACTTATTACTAATGAGGCTTAAATTATTTAAATCTTTAACATTAACATTTATGAAATTATTGTTTTAATTTCATTTATAAAATGAGGACGTAGCAGCAAATAGTTAATTACGCGCTCAGCGTAAGTGCTACCGGTGCAACCGCTAGTTCAGGTGATCGCGCGTGGCCACCAGCGGCGCACGAGCTCCCGCACCTCCCGCGCGCTCACCTGTATTAGGTGAGAGCGGGGAAGCGCTGGCGCACGGCGCGGGCCCGGCTACGACGCGTTATCAGTATTATGCGCGAACAACACGTAGTGATGGGGAAGCTTGTATGTATCCATCGATATGCCGCATGTCTTTTAAGTTAATTTGACCTATGCTAGCGATCAATTTATTTTGATGACATTTATTTTTGTTGTAAAATTTACGAGTCAATTTTAAGATGAATTTTGTAATGTTAGGTAACTTTATGTATCTGTGTAGTTTTTTAAGGTTAGTTTTAAACGGTGTATTATAGGCAATTTTAACTGCTTTATTTTGTATTATTTGTAGCAGGTTATAATTAGATTGACAAGTGCTACTCCACACCGGACACGAATAGGTGATGCAAGGTCTGATTAGAGTGGTGTATAACCTAAGTTTGGTTTTAGCGCTGAGTTTACTTTTTCGGTTAAGTATAGGACTGAGAGAACCGAGTGCTTGAGCTCCTTTGACTCGTAAATTGTTAACATGCTTTGTCCAGTTGAGCTTTTTATCCAACGTAACGCCAAGATAGCGAACTTCTGTGGTCCACGGAATCAATTGCCCAGCGATTATTAATTTTCTTTTTGGGGTGGTACGTTGGCGTGTGAAGAGTATCGCCTCAGTCTTGGATTCGTTCAACTTCAGCTTCCACTTGTTGAAATAAGATTGAAGTAGTTCAAGCGACAACTGAAGTCTACTTATGATAATATCGATGTCGTCTTCGCTTGTGTACGATGCTGTATCGTCGGCAAAACAGGCCAGATGAGTACGGACCTGCACAGGAACGTCACTCACGAATAAAATGAAGAGATAAGGACCGAGCACCGAACCTTGAGGAACACCTGCCGATACCGTCCGGGCGAAGACCTGTCAGTACCAATATGAACCACAAACTTGCGGTTATTGAGATAAGATTGGATAACTTTCACAAGCTCAGCTGGAATTCCGTAACAGCTGAGCTTGTACAACAGGCCGTCGTGCCAGACGGTATCGAAGGCTTTTTCAATGTCCAGAAGGAACATACCGGTAGACTGCTTAAGATTAAGATGATAGGAAATGTGTTCAGAGACTCGAGCCAGTTGTTGTACAGTGGAGTGAGAGGAACGGAAGCCAAATTGTTCGTTCATAATGAGCTGCTCAGAGCAACGTAGCAAGCGATTATATATCATGACCTCAAACAGCTTACCTAGAACAGGAAGAAGGCTAATAGGCCTGTAACTAACTGGCAAGCAGGTATCTTTGCCAGGTTTTTTAAGTGCAATAACCTTTGCAGTTTTCCACGTATTGGGAAAATATCCTAATTTTAAGCAACCGTTGAAAATTTTAGTGATAAACACAACTGATTTTTGCGACAGATTTTTGAGCATAATGTTGTGTATACTGTCATCACCTGGAGCGTTTCTGGTCTTGAGTTTACGTATGACTTTCCAGACTTCAGTTGGCCGCACAGGTAGATGTAATTCATTTATGACATGATCATTTAGGTGAGTAATGGCTGACTGAACGTCCCTGTCGACACTATCGCTTATCCAGCCACGAGTAAGATTTATGTTCATCTCGAAAGCGTCTGCTAGGGTTGTCAGATTTGGGTTTTAATGACTTAGCCAGTCGCCAAATATCGTTGCTAGGATTGTCAACTTTCGAAAGTTTAGTGTTCCATATTTTATCTTGATGTTTCGTTATAGCCAAATTAATTAAATGTTGTAATTTATTTATAGCTGATCGTAACAGTCTTTTCTCTGCAAGGGACACTTTTAGTTCTTTTCGACGAAGTTGATTTTTATTCTTGATCATTTTTGCGATATAATTAGGTAGTTTTTTGCAAGTTCCTTCCCACTAATTTTTAGACCAATAGCAACCGCTTCAATGTGCTTAGTTTTGGGAACAGCGATAGCTCCAACCTCAAATCTCTCATTGACCAGAGTGGCTACACCTTGTCCCCGTCCACTGTGGTGTTTGTCTTGTCGATAGCAGTTAAATCCTGGTGTCGATAAGGGAGTATCACAAGTAAGTTTAGATTCACAGACAGCTATTATATCAATGGATAGTTTACATACCGCTAACTCAAGTAATTCATGCATTTTTGGGCGAACTCCATCGGAGTTCCAAGATAAGAGTCTTAACTCATTGCTATTATACATAGTGTCCAAGATGGGTCAGAATTAGCATAACCTTATCTAACATGGATTCACAGGCAGAAAATTGTGGTTTAAGATTTTTAACACAAATAAGTATGTCCAACATCTTTTTTGTCACAGGGTCGTCCGGTGGTAAGTCCAAATACTCGTTAGGAGCATACTCATGATTGGTGTGGGTTTTGACAGAAGCAGCATATGAATTTTTCTTGAATGAGGGTGTTAAATTAGTAAGAGGTGCAGACGCGTGTTGGACCGCCACGGGTTTCATCGGCCTAGACTGGTTCTCACGCCTGGCTTGCGCTCGTTTCAGGTAAGCAAGACGGGTCTCGCATTTGTGAAAGTTAGCAGGGTGATTCTGCTCGCAATTACAGCAGCGTGCAGGTTCAATGCGGTCTTTTTTAGGACACTCTCTCGTTGCATGAGGTTCCGTACATTTAACACACCTAGCGGGCATATTGCAATTCCTCGATGCGTGACCGAAGCTTTGACATCGGTAGCATTGAGTTCCAGCAGTCTTTTTGGGCATGAATTTTTGGATCGTAACAGCGCAATTAAATAAATATTTAATATTGCGAAACTTTGCTATGTCCGTTCCAGCAGCAAGCACTGCTAAAAAAGGTGGGCAATACAATGTACTCACTGTTTGCGTCTTCATTTGCGAGACTGATGCACCTGGAAATCCTAGTTTTTCGAGCTCGGCGGATAAATCTTCTTGAACGTAGGATGGTAGGCCTTTTATCACCATTTTGGGAACTTTCTCATCTTTACGGGTGTAAGTTAGAAAAGCTGCATTTTCTTTGCGGAGACCTTCCTTCACAAGTTGGTGAGCTTCTGATGAGTGGCAACTTACTGCAACTTTATTGTTAGATCTATACTGAAGATGAAACTTGTTGGTGTAACGGGAGATGAGATTTTTAATTGTTTCATGTGTCCAATCTTTCTATATCTCCAATATCAGGGGTGGAATATGTCCTTTTTTCTTCACTCCAGTTGAGGCTTCTCTGTAGTGGTTATTTGTTGATGATTCACTCTTCTCGTCCACATTGAGATCTTTGAACTGATTGTGCAGAGGTAATCTGCGCGCTTCATCGAATTTTTCAGAGTTTCTCGACACCGCAGGACGTTTGGCGAACTGCCATTGGCCAGCAATATCTTCACCAGGTCTTTTAGAGTTGATATTACCGGTGGATTCCGACCTCACTAGGAATCTATCAATTTTTGGTACAATATCGATGGAATATCGATAAGTAGCGAGACATCCCTAGAGATGGTGAGTAACTATCGTGGTGGGGTTAACGAAACTATGCGTGCGTGCGAACAGGACGCGCGACGTACGCGGATTGAATGGCCTTCGTGGTGCCCCCTGCCAGATAACGAACGAGGCTCTGGCGTCCGAGCAATGGCGGTATAACCATACACCTGACGGCTTGCCGTTCAGAAGAGGCTACAGAGGCCTTGGGAATTATATAACCCCAAAAAAACCTGGTGCAGAAGGCAACAGGAAACCACTGCACTATTTTCCCAAGAAAACCACATGACAAGTTTGAATAAGTTAAGGGTATTGTCATGCGATCCGACTGACCCTCGGCGCCATCGTGATTCCGGGTTGCATGGTGGGAAATATGCTACCGGCCACACCGCTGTGGACCACCAGGCATCGAGTGGAAACTATGCATCTGGTCTCGGCACAGGTCAAAATAGTACCCAACTGAGAAAACATCTGCGAGTGGGTACTTGGAATGTCAGAGGTTGCTTAAGACCCGGCAAGTTGGAGGTTGTGGAAAGAGAGATGCAAAGGTGCAATATTGACATTCTAGGGCTCAGCGAAGTGCATAAAAGGGGCAACGGACACTTTAACACGAGTAACGGGAACATCATGTACTATACAGGGGGCGAAGATCATAGCGCCAACGGAGTGGCCTTCATCGTGTCAAAGAAACTACAGAGTAGTATCAAAGGTTACCAAACTCCAAATGATCGGATTATTGCCATCAAACTTGATGCGTGTCCCAGTTAACGTCATACAGGTATATGCACCCACATCCCAATCTGATGAGGACGCCTCGGACTAATTCTATGCCGATGTGGACAGCATATTGCGCACCATACCATCTAGGGAAGTTGTGATCATGCAGGGAGACTTAAATGCTAAAGTAGGATGCACCAGGGGTGATCCTCTTCGAGGTACAGTCGTTGGTTCCTATGGACTTGGCAAAAGAAATGACAGAGGCGAAAAATTTCTGCAATACTGCGTAGAGAATCAGTTGGCTGTCATGAATACTTGGTTCCAAAATCATCCGAGGAGGCTATATACATGGACATCTCAAGCAGGGCATAGAAATCAGATTGACTATATAGCAATTAGGTCGAGGTGGCGCTCGTCAATAACCAATGTTAAAACACTTCCTGGCGCTGATTGCGGTAGTGACCACCAACTTCTGGTTGCTGACTTCAGATTGCGTTTAAAAACCCCTCGGCGGAATCCTCAGACTAACCTTTCCCTGAACAAACAAGCTCTAGACCACTTCCAGGAAACGATTGGCAACAATATCAAGTCACTAAAATTAGATCCATTTGACTCAAGTGAAGCTGACTGGAATAACCTCAAGAAGACTGTTTTAGATACGGCCAAAGTGAGTCATAATGCTTTCAAAACTGTACGGAAGAAGGACGAGTGGATAAGTCAGGAGTCTTGGAAGTTGATTGAGGAGAGAAAACAGCTGAAATCAGATGGTCTGAATTCTGATAGACAGAAAAACAGATATAATCAGCTGCATGCAGAAGTTCAAAGATCTACTCGGAAGGATAGGGATGTGCACATCAACAGCGTCTGCGAGGAAATTGAGGGACATGCCGTTAAAGTGCAATCTAAGGATCTGTTCATGAAAATTAAACAGCTAACAGGTACCTTCAAACCGAAATGCTGGGTAGTGGAAGACAGTAGAGGTAACACTTTGTCCGAACTAGATAGTGTTTTGGATAGATGGAGAGACTACTGTTACAAACTATATCGGGATGTGGATTGTTTGTGCACCGAGCGTAGATGGGATGACCACTTGGAAGAGCCAGGTATACTACTATCTGAAGTCCAAGATGCTATACAAAAACTAAAGCATAAAGCAGTGGGTCCTGATGGCGTCTCTGCTGCCATGTTGCTACGTCTTGGTTTGGATGGGACAAAGATTGTGCACCAGATATGCACAAAGATTTGGTTGACAGGCCAGTGGCCAGCAGACTGGTCACAATCAGCTGTTATTCCTCTTCACAAGAAAGGCTCCACCAAGAAGTGTGAAAACTACAGAACCTTATCGCTCATGTCCCACGCCAGTAAGATCCTTTTGCGCATAATTAATACGAGATTATCAGCGTATGTAGACCACCAGATACCGAGAGAACAAGCCGGTTTTGTTGCCGGCAAGGGAACTCGAGAGCAAATTTTGAATGTCCGCATTCTCATCGAGAAATGTCGTGAATTTAACAAGCCACTGGTTTTGTGCTTCATAGATTACGCTAAGGCATTTGACTGCGTACAGTGGCAGACAATGTTTGACGTTCTCATTGAAATGGGCGTCTCCCCACATCTCACTTTTCTGATTCAGAATCTGTACCTTGACGGCACCAGCTTTGTGAAACTGGAAAATAAAAAATCTAAGTATTTCCATACGGAACGGGGCGTGCGTCAAGGCTGTATTCTGTCGCCAAAGTTATTCAACCTCTACGGGGAGCATATCATGAGGAGAGCGCTGGATGGTTGGTACGGCGGTGTCATTGTTGGCGGTGAAAGACTCACGAACCTGAGATATGCGGACGATACCACTATAGTTGCGTCGAGCGAGGAAGAGATGGCGGATCTGCTGAAGCGTATAGAAGCAGAGAGCGCTAAACTTGGACTCAAGATCAACCATGCCAAGACGAAAGTAATAGTGGTAGACCGTGCTCATCTTCTTCCGAGCTCAAGTCTACTCGACGGCTATGAGAAAGTCAGTGAGTTCGTGTACCTTGGGTCTTTGATCACGAATGAGGGCAGCTGCTTTGAGGAAATCCGCCGTCGTACTGGTATGGCCAAAAGTGCAATGACCAGTCTAGGGAAAATTTGGAGGAACCGTGGCATCCGTCGAAATACCAAAATACGACTGACCCGTGCTCTAGTTTTTTCCATCTTTTTATACGGCGCTGAAACGTGGTGCATTAAAAGCCGCGAAAGCAGTAAAATCGATGCTTTCGAGATGTGGTGTTGGCGTAGGCTACTTCGTATACCATGGACCGCCATGAGAACGAATGAATCCATACTGAAGGAACTCAACATCACCAAGCGGCTATCTACAATGTGCCAGGAGCGTGCCCTCAGCTTTTTCGGACATATTATGCGCTCACCTAAACATGGTCTGGAAAGGCTTATGTTACTAGGCCGGGTGGAAGGAAAACGCGCTCAAGGCAGAGCACCGATGAGATGGTCAGACGCGATCAAGAAGGCTGTTGGAGGCAGCATTTACCACGCGGTCCACACTGCAGAAGACCGCATAGCTTGGAGACGCGTCGTATGTGGTCGCGATCCTCAGCATTGAGGGAACGACGAAGAAGAAGGACTAGTAAGGATGGCGCTACACTACAAATAGCAGAAACTGAAACAGCCTGCAGAAAAGAATTACATGAGGCACAGAGGGCAAACAAACAAGATATATGTTTGTTCTAAGAACAAGTTCTAAAAGTCAAATTAGAGTATTATAAAATAAATTAAACTGATAGAATAGACATGTTTTTTTATTAATGAACTACTCGCTAAAATATCTTCTTATAAAAGTTTGAAAAATAGCATTTGCATTTCCCTTGCAACTTCTTGAGTTGCTTCTCTTGTATGATATTCATTGATATTACTGGGTACCCTCTAACTGCATGTCTCCATGGTGAACTGCAATATTGTGAAGCACTGCCACTATGGTTGTTTTCACATTTTCTAGTTTGCATGTAATGGTCATAGGTTGTGCCATGTAAAAGGCATTGAAAGCTTGTGTTTCCACACACCAAAGCACCGTTCCACAGTATATGTCGAAAGTAAAGTAAACAAACCCAAAAGGAGTATTATATCCTCACAAGTCCTCAAAAATGTTCTCGTGTGAGCCTATAGTTCCCAACGAACTCAACGTCGGAAATACTCGCCAACCGAAAATTTCGGCGGAACTATAACCAGCGTCGCCGCCGCTCTTCCTGTAGAGTTTTTTCGAGCAATTCCAGCATTAAAAAAGCAGCCATCGTTTTATTTAAAAAAAAAATACTTTCGTCGACAGCACGACAACTATTGTGATGTCGTATCAACTGACATATATCTCCGTCAAAACAAGTGTCAAAATCAACTTTTCGGACGGACAAAAACACATCGGGAGTAGGGACAACTGTCAAATCGTATCGTCATTCATTCTTAGGTCGGGCTTCCAACTAATCGTATGTCCGTAGGTGTTAGGGAGTAGGAAACGCCCGTAACTAAGCCCGAAATGACGGACTTCGTGCTTAGGGAGTAGACCCCCTGATCGCAAATTCGTAAGACGGATGGAGAGTAGAATTTGTTAGTAACCTAACAAAAAGTACTAGGCTTGCATGAATTCAAGATAGTATTTCAATCATTAGACGTTGTGCACAATATCTGAGCAGAAACCTAACAAAAAGTACTAGCCATGCATGAATTCACGATAGTATTCAATCATTATGTTATGCTACTAATAGGATTTGGATGAGGCAGATAGATAGTTTATTACCTGAATTAACATAATATTATAGGATATTGTTTTCACTTCCATCGGCAGTCCCCAAAGACTGCCACTCATGTTTTTTTTTAATCAATAATCGAGCTACCCATTGCTCTCCGTCTGTGGCCGGAAATCGGCTCGCGATTCCCGACGCCCAGGGCGTCTCCTACGGCGGCGGCTAGGGGCACGAGGTCGCTACATTTGTCTCTCCCTCGCGCGCTCCGCCTTCTCCTTCGCGAGCATTACTGCTTCGCAGAAGAAGGAGACGGCTTGCCATGCCCTCTCGCTCCGTACCATGGGCTGGACCAGGGCCGGACGCGAGTGGTCACTGCCGCCGATCGCCTCCACGAGGAGTTATGCTAGTCTTTGGGTGCAATTGTCAATTCGTTTAATAAGTTGTTGTGCGAATAATGCTCTCTTTTCCTTAACCAGTCTTTACACCATATGGTTCGGTTAATTTTACGCCTTTGTTTTTTTTTTGTAGCGATTATTAGGGCAACTATTGCCAAAGCGTCATCAATTGATGCCATTACCGTGTAACACACCTGGACGGTCTCTAAACAGAAAGGATATCACAAGCAAATTTGAGCCGTGTGTAGTCAATACAATCAATAAAAACGTCAAGCAAATTTGCGCAAGCCTAAGTTTGCGCAAGCAAATCGTAACGTGTGTGGCTACCATTAGTGACAGAGACGACGCTATAGAGTAATGCCCCACACACGCTCAAGCAAATTTGCGCAAACTCAAATTTGCACAAGCATGGAATCAAAAATTTAAAATCACACAAGCCTAGAAATTTGCGCAAATTTCTAGGCTTGTGTGATTTTAAATTTTCGATTCCAAGCTTGTGCGTTTGCGCAAATTTGCTTGAGCGTGTGTTCAAATTTCAGTAGATTTCTTTTATCAAATGCGATAAACTCAAAACCTACCGAACGGATTTTCATACGGTTTTCACCTATGGACGGAGTGATTCATGAGAAAGTTTTATTGGCTGAAATATGACGATGAAGACAATTGAAGGTGTCGAAAAAAATCTTGTCGTCTGGGAGCTTTACTGGCATGCGCCGGGTACAATTCCGTAGTTGATCACAGGTGGCAACTGCAGGCGACGTGTCGCCGCGACAGGACTGGTTTCTATGTATTTTTAAGAAGGCGACGTGCCGACGTG
This sequence comes from Conistra vaccinii, assembly GCA_948150665.1. Classification (NCBI taxonomy): domain Eukaryota; kingdom Metazoa; phylum Arthropoda; class Insecta; order Lepidoptera; family Noctuidae; genus Conistra; species Conistra vaccinii. Next base: position 21,067,193 of record OX411327.1, read on the forward strand.
TCGCTAGCATCGGAAGGTACTTCATAGAAATTCATTGAAATCAGTCGTGTCGCGGCGCACATGGTTCGGTTTATTGTACCTACGTATATATTTTTTTGTAGCGATTTTTTGGTGACCACACACGTAACGATTTGCTTGCGCAAACTTAGGCTTGCGCAAGCAAATCGTTACGTGTGTGGGAGGTTTGCGCAAATTTCTAGGCTTGTGTGATTTTCAATTTTCGATTCCAAGCTTGTGCAAATTTGAGTTTGCGGTGTGGGGCATGTGTTCCAATTTCAGTAGTTTTTTGAAGCAAAAACTTCTTTGGCGGCGTTGTGCACTTTTTTTGGGATGGGTAAAAAATGTTAAACTTGCGTCAGGACACGTAACCTAATCGAAAATTCGTAAGACAGAGGGAGAGTAGAATTTGTTAGTAACCTAACAAAAAGTACTAGTCTTGCATGAATTCAAGATAGTATTTCAATCATTAGACGTTGTGCACAATATCTGAGCAGAAACCTAACAAAAAGTACTAGGCATGCATGAATTCACGATAGTATTCAATCATTATGTTATGCTACTAATAGGATTTGGATGAGGCAGATATATAGTTTATTAACTGGATTAACATAATATTATAGGATACTGTTTTCACTTCCATCGGCAGTCCCCAAAGACTGCCTCTCATGTTTTTTTTTATCAACAATCGAGCTACCCATTGCTCTCCGTCCGCAAGCCCGCGCCTACGGTGGCCGGAAATCGGCTCGCGATTCCCGACGCCCAGGGCGTCTCCTACGGCGGCGGCTAGGGGCGCGAGGTCGCAACATTTGTCTCTCCCTCGCGCGCTCCGCCTCCTCCAACTATTGCCAAAACGTCATCAATTGATGCCATTACCGCGTAACACACCTGGACGGTCTCTAAACAGAAATGATATCACAAGCAAATTTGAGCCGTGTGTGGTCAATACCGGCGTCAAGCAAATTTGCGCAAGCAAATCGTAACGTGTGTGGTCAATACCGACGTCAAGCAAATTTGCGCAAGCCTAAGTTTGCGCAAGCAAATCGTAACGTGTGTGGCTACCATAAGGAAAGGTTTGTTGGTGATATAGGTAAGTTGGTGACATTTTTTTTAAATTTTATTTTTTTATCACCGGCACGCCTCGCGCACTGTGAAGAAACAGCTTAAGTGGCTTCACTCACGCACGAGACAGTGCAAGCGGCTGGCTCTGTCTCGTGACACCTTTACCTTAACCATTTTAGTACTTAAGTCTTGATTTTTGTCTTAAATATTTTCTTGTTTCATACTTTTTTGAGCGTGATTTTTCAGTAGTCGGGCTTAAGTTATTGAACTAACTTTTTGACAATTCAATACGTTACGTGAATTTTTCAAACATGTAAAGTAATAATTTATGATATTCCTTCAAAATCATTCAGATTATGATAGACACTTTCTTACTACCGGGCGCGGGTCTTATTTATTTTATTTTACTACTGGATCAGCTATTCTCATTTTGTATTAAAACGTAAACGATCTACACTTCTCCTTCGTTCACCACACATACCTTGAAGAGGAAGTTCCAGGGTAAGGCCTGACCATACGGGCCTGGCCTTACGTGGGAGAGGTACCACGCCCACATATATCCGATGAAGGCTTGATTCATCATGAAGACGTAACAGTGGAACACGGAGCAGGTGTTTTTAGCATGTCTCTTAATCATGTTGCTGAAGGACAAACCATCGTCTGTAAGGAAATTTATTTACATCAGTTATACTATAATTTTTTAGGATTCCGTAGTCTACAAGGAACTATAATTTCGCCGTGTCTATCTGTCTGTCTGTCTGTCCGCGGCTTAGCTCAGATACTCTTAGTACTAGAAAGCTGTAATTTGGCATGGGTATACTATACAATCATATTAAGCACGTCGACAAAGTGAAAAAATTATATTTAGGTACCTGCCTTACACGTTAAGTTGGGATGTTCTTTTTCCTCATCTGTCCCATGGTGTCCCCGTGTCGTTGGAAATGTCGTTCAAAAATATTATGAGTGTGTGAAAACCTTTTTTGGATTCAGGGATCCGTTCACGACATAGGTACTAAGCTTTATAGTGCTAATTTTTTTAGAGTCAACTGTCCCCCCACTATCACAGGTATGTACGCTCTAAAAGTTAACAAGTAATAATCGACCAACTTACATTAATTTGCAAAAAATATTTTTAATTACAATGTTAAGGTTAGTCTTGGGATAATTATTTAAACTATGGAACCCTTCATTGTGCATGGATCGCCACGCACTTTGCTGGTTTTTTTTTTTAATAGAATTGATCGCGGGTCCTATCAGAATACCAGCGCTACGGTATTTGTGTTTTTTATTTCATACAAACGAATTCCCCCCGTGTCTCCCCCTTAAAGGTCGAATTTTCAAAAACCCCTTCTAAGTGCTCCCCTACATTATAAAAGGAAATTGTGTGCAAAATTTCATGTCCCTAGTCCCAGTACTTTTGGCAGTGCGTTGATATGTCAGTCAATCAGTTTCTCCTTTTATATACATAACTAGCTTTTTCCCGTGGCTTCGCTCGCGTGGAAGTCGGTTTACCAAGGAAACGTACAGTACTACCATGATAAAAAGTATTCTTTGTCCACGTTATAAACTATCTGTCGCCTAATACAAATCCTATTAGTAGCATAACGTAATGATTGACTCTATCGTAAATTCATAAAGGCCAAGAACTTTTTGTTAGGTTACTGTTCAGAAATGTCTAATGATAGAAATTGATAAATTGATAAAAATTGAGAGAAGAATTGTAGAGGAGCTTGAAACTAAGTAATAACAGCCGCCCGGTCGACCCATCAGGTTAGCTACGGTTGCCGTGGTTGGTCTGTGGATGGGTGACCATCTTGACATACCGAGACTCCTCCATGCCTCAGAAAGCACGTTAAGCCGTTGGTTCCCGGCTGCCATTCATGGATCTTTGACAGTATTTACGGGTCGTCAGAAGCCCGAAAGTCTGACAACCAGTCTTACCAAGGGGTATCGTATTACCCAGTAACTCGGTTGTGGAGGTCAGAGAAGCAGTCGCTCCATGTAAAATAATGGTATTCAGCTGCATCCGGTTACACAGGAAGCCGACCCTAACATAATTGGGAAAAGGCTAGGCAGATTGATTGTTTAATAATTGAAATACTATATCGTGAATTCATGAAAGCCTAGTACTTTTTGTTAGGTTAGTTTAGGTACTGCTCAGAAATTGTGCACGTGTCATGAACAGAATACCGTCTTGAACTTCGATTGCAGCATCACCAATCGGGCCCAATTGTGAATAGCAAATTCCAAAAAATAGATGTCGTTGCGTGTATCTTGATATAGGTTATTGCGATGCAAATAAAATATTTCAACCCTTTGTTTCGAGTAAATCGGACCCCGCATAAAAATCTTCCATACAGACTTTGACACCCCCAATCCCCGTTTATTACTAAGATAAGTATTCGTGCGAAGTACTCTCTATCGACTTTAGCACCCTCAAAAACTACGAAAGCGACACCCATGACGAAAAATGAGAAATTTGTCGCAGCCGCCATCTTGTATTTACATTTAGACCTCCCTTTCGGCTTAAGCACATTAGAAAATCATGTAAACAATACCCATGACGAAAAATTTTAAAATATTCACAGCCGCCATCTTGGATTTACTTTTTGACGTCACTATCGGCTTTAGCACCCTTGAAAACTACGAAAACTACACCAATTACGAAAAATAAGAAAACTTTGGCAGCCGCCATTTTGGATTTACATTTTGACCTCACTATCGGCTTTAGCACTAACCAAAACAACGAAAACGACACCCATGACGAAAATTTTGAAAATATTAACAGCCGCCATCTTGGATTTACTTTTTGACGTCACTATCGGCTTTAGCACCCTTGAAAACGACGAAAACCACACCAATGACGAAAAATAAAAAAAGAATTCGCAGCCGCCATGTTGAATTTACATTTTGACATCATTATCGGCTTTAGCACCATCGAAAACTACGAAAACGACACCCATGACGAGAAATAAGAAAACTTTGGCAGCCGCCATCTTTGATTTATATTTTGACCTCACTATCGGCTTTAGCACTAACCAAAACTACGAAAACGACACCCATGACGAAAAATAAGAAAACTTTCGCAGCCGTCATCTTGGATTTACATTTTGACCTCACTATCGGCTTTAGCACTATCGAAAACTACGAAAACGACACCCATGACGAAAAATTAAGTAAATCGCAGTCGTCATTAAAATATTTTAACCTCATTATCGGCTTTAGCACCGGGTCTCCCTTGTTTCATCTAAAAGAAATTGACAAATTATCACTTCCCAAACAATTTTCTGCATCATTTCATTTGCCAAATTATTACTTAGCAAATAAACTCTTCACAAATAATTGTAACGCAAACCTAATGTTTGGCAAGTGAACGTTTAAACAATAACTTGCTTACCAACTAGTACTTTTACCAATTTTAATTTAGTCAAATATTTCAGTTGGTATAACATATTTTACGCAAAATAAAATAAGCCAAATACTTAATTTCGCTAGTTTTCAATTTACGGAAAAAAATCGATACGATGTGGGTGTAGTAGGGTGGGGAAACACCATGGGACACCTTTAGGGCATTGTCCTTGACCTTAATGTTATTGACCTAGATGTCAAGGTCAAAATTTTGAAAGACAAGATCCGCGATTCTCAGGAGCAGTAACAGGTCAATATCATGATTTGCTTGCTTCAAGCATGCAGCATGCAAGCAGGCATGCTTCGGCTTGCTGACCGGCTTGGCCGGTCAGCCTCAGCCGCGGCGGCGGGCCTTCAAACCACCTGCTCCTCAGCTCGCGGGCCGCCTCGCCCCTCCGCGCCTACGCGGGTTTAAATTACACTCTAGGGCTGGGGCAGACAAGACTACGTGGAGTCGGTTTTGCAGCGATTCGTTTTTGTGTATTTGTTTTACGACAAACAGTTGGTCGGAGACAAAAATTACCAAGACGCTTTTAGCCTTACATAAACTTACAAAGAAGTACGCAAATAACATCGCATATAAATGATTATATTAAAATAAAAGCGCATTTTTTTATTATATAATTACCGAAAAATCTTAATTTTGTCTTTATATTTGTTGTCATAACAAATCCACTGACTAAATGTTTATTGTCTAAAGATAGTTTGCTGTAATAAATCATTTGATTAAAGACCAAATGCCTTAATGACATTATTCTTGGTAATATTCTGCCAAGTAAAAAGGAGAATGCTCAAGCTCCATAGAAAAAAAACCCAGCTTCGGGGGAAAAGCGATATAATCTCAAATCATCAATAATAATAAGTACTAAAATAATAACCGGTCATGATCGTGATCCTTACTGGCAAACATATAAAAATTGCCAGTTTTAGTATGCAGATTATGAAGTCGTCTATATAACAAATTGATAATTAGTTTTAATTACTTTATTCAAAAATATTATGTTAAAATGCGAGCTTGGCTCATATAATATTTTTTTACAATGCTTAAAGTCGTTGAAAGTACTATGGTTACTTATTGTAACAGAAACTTCGAGAGTTCGACATCAAAATAGTCAGGATTTAACAGCATCGTCACGTGAAAATACCATTGTTAACAGCGATACTATGATATTGATTCGATAGTTTGGAGTCCTACGTCAACGTTTAATGATATGTGAGTCGACGTTTGGCCATATCATTAATGTAGGGTATCCATGGTTTAATGTGTAGTAAACATTGCTAACTGCGACCAAATTGGAAGTAGCGCTCGCCACCCGCTGCTGCGGCACCGCTTGCTTCACACGTTCGGCTCGCGCGTGGTTGGTGACAGTTCTAACCTAACTTAACACATTTCGTCAGGGACTCGGGGTGCCATGAGCGGCGTGAATTTTTTATTTTAAGGGCTATGTTGCTCACCACAAGGGTTGTGGCACCCCAACATGGGTTAGGTTAGTAACTTCCAAGTTGGTCACTTTCCATAGTTATCATATTTGGAAATCCAATAAAAAAAGTCCATCGAGTTTCCTTGCGTGGTCACCCTACTTTGTTTGATTTGTTGGTATGCCGCCGCCATGATGCACAACAAAAACAAAGCGACATCAACGCCTCTACCGGTGGAAAATCGTAACTATTTTACGATATGATCACTAATGTTTGGCCACATCATGAAGTAGTCGTGCGTTTAACTGTTCATATCGTCAAACGTCGAATATTCAATGATCTGGCCAGACCACATCATGATGTGATCAGCCGTCGATGTTCTATTTCATGAAATGGCCGAACACTTCATGAAATGATCAAGTCTAAGATCTGGCCACGACATATACAAGATCCTGACATCTATCGTTGGGCCGTTGCCCGTCATACACGACACCCGTCTGGTCGGAGGATCCTCCCTTTTCTATAGAGGATGAGTGAACTTTACACCCTGTTCCTCATATCTCTAAAATAGTAATGTTATAAATACACTCTGGTTTGATTTCACCTCTTCTCGCAAAACTTCAATAATTGTCCTCACGTGATTTTATAATTATTGATAGTATAGATGGCGCTGATGGCGATAATATAGGACTCCAAACTATCTAATCAATATCATATTATCGCTGTTAACAATGGTATTTTCACGTGATGGTGCTGTTAAATCCTGACTATTTTGTTGTCGAACTCTCGAAGTTTCTGTTACAATAAATATATCCATAGTACTTTCAACGACTTTAAGCATTGTAAAAAAATATAATATGAGCCAAGCTCGCATTTTAACATAATATTTTTGAATAAAGTAATTAAAACTAATTATCAATTTCTTATATAGACGACTTCTTATTCTGCATAATAAAACTGGCAATTTTTATATGTTTGCCAGTAAGGATCACGATCATAACCGGTTATTATTTTAGTACTTATTATTATTGATGATTTGAGATATATCGCTTTTCCCCCGGAGCTGGGTTTTTTTTAAGCATCCTCCTTTGACCAAATGAAAATGTGCGTACTAAAATCATTCCAAATATTGCATTGGTATAAAAAAGGTTGCTAAAATTTGTTTGGATAATGAAAATTTGTCAAAATCCTTTAGGCAAAACGGGGGGATCCCTTTAGCACCATCGAAAACTACGAAAACGACACCCATGACGAGAAATAAGAAAACTTTGGCAGCCGCCATCTTTGATTTATATTTTGACCTCACTATCGGCTTTAGCACCATCGAAAACTACGAAAACGACTCCCATGACGAAAAATAAGAAAACTTTCGCAGCCGCCATCTTGGATTTACATTTTGACCTCACTATCGGCTTTAGCACATTTTAACCCTTTTCACCCCGTTAGGGGTTGTTTCCAAAAAACCTTTTAAGTATAACTACTGAGTTTCAAGTTATTCGGACCTTGCGTAAAAATTTTTTCATACAAACTTTGACACCCCCCAATCCCCGTTTAGGGGGTATCTTAGAAAAACTAAAAATGACAAACTTTGAAGTCTATTAACTCAAGGAATAAGATTTTGCAAACAATCGAAATCCCCTTCTTAGTGCTCTCCTACATTATTAAAGGAAGCTGTGTGGAAAATTTCACGTTCCTAGTCCCAGTAGTTTCGGCTGTGCGTTGATATGTCAGTCAGTGAGTCAGTCAGTTTCTCCTTTTATATACAATAGCAGATATCAATATAATAATATTTATATAAGATAGATACCTAATAGCCGAGGAAAAGATCATCGACTCCTACCGCTGCGCCCGCCACCATCAACCATAATTATTATGTTACGCATAATTTTGTATTTGTGATATATTTAAAATCATCATCATCATTTCAGCCAAAAGACGTCCACTGCTGAACATAAGCCTCCCCCAAGGTGGCTTCGACCGATTTAATGCTTCCCGCATTTAAAATTATTCATTTAAATTATATAATGTCATGGCATTCTGTCTAAATTAAATTCCCAATTTAAGTAAAATATTTTAATGGATAACGATTAATATAACACCAGTCAAAATAGCTTCGTAATTATGAATAATTTTTTATCAAATTCTGAAAGTTATCAAGTGATTACTCTAGGTCATCCTTAGAAGATAGACATAAATGCTAATGTGGACTTTTTGTTGAACTTTTTAAGATTTACAATCCTGTAGAACATTAATTTTATGCATCTGTAACGGTTTACGGGGCGCACGCCAGTAAAGCTCCCAGTAAGCAGGAATTTTTCCGACATCTTCAATAATAATCGTCATATTGCAGTCAATTTACACAAAACTTCCTCATGAATCACTTCATCCAGTGATGAAAACCTTTTGGTACTTTTTGAATTTATCGCAAACAGACAGACTGAGAGACACGGCGGGGGACTTTATAATTTATGTAAGGATATGTATTAAGGCCTGATTTACCACCTATGATTAAGTTCTTATTAACTTGGCAGATAATTTCATACAAAATTATGTTCCATTTTTTTTATTTATTCAGTAAGTAGTGTCTATCTGGAAATCGTGAAATAGGCCCTAAGGATAATAAATTATTATATTATTATACACTTCCGGACTCATAAATCGAGCCACCCTGGTTTATTTTATAACAATTTCTAAAACTTATTAAATGGTTGTGAATTCAAATTTGGGTCAATGATGACGACAAAATGATGGCCAATATGTTGGCTTCAAATCTGCATCAAAACTTTTTCGTTGACTTAACACTATTTTGATGTTGTAGGCCTATAGCGGCATCTATATCGCCAACACAAATCCCGACGTCACACAAATCCTGCACCGTGCAATTAGAGTTTACTGCGCGAACGACATAATATATGTAAGACCATCCAAAATCAATCATTGGGCAGTTGCCCACCAGACACGACACCCGTCTTTTCTATAGAGGATGAGTGAACTTTTTACCCCCTCATACCTCTAAAGGCCTTCATACCTAACATGGAATGCTCGATTTAGTATTCCGGGAGTATATTATATTAATACACTGACCGTACAGTAGCGGTCATAAGTGGAGTAGCAACTTCACAAAAGAATAGATTGACACTTCGCTTTAACTTACGACCTTCTTATAATCAGTAATTTCTATAATGTAGACACACACACTCTCATTAGTTTACAATTTATTGTATTCTATAAATTCAAACATTTTGTTATATGGCATGATAGGTAAGCGGGTATCGAGTTTGGGTTAGCGCGTTCATGTGTAGCGAGTCGCGGGTTCAAATCTCACGCGCGGTGATAGTTTTTTTAATGTTTTAAAAATCACTCGAATGATCACACTATTGACTATAAGTATTTCCTTGTTACTTTCGTTTGCCTTGTTCACTAAACTCATAAAACTTTGTGATTATACCCACAGAAACCTTAATACTGTTATAACAATGTTATTAAGGTAGACAGATGCAGTTAACTTACGACTCATTCACCGCGACTAAATAGAATGTTGTTGGTTGGTTGTTATTGTGGGTTAGTGACGTGTATTTAATATATGTATTAGCGGTGTTATAGTTCATTTCGAAATGCAAGCAAATACATATATAAATATAGAAATGAAAGCGAATATATTTGCGCTGCGTAAAAGCGGCCTTAAAATAAGTATATCACAAATATCTGATGAAACTGGACTGAGTGTAAGTATTATGATTTAATTATTTTATCAAACAGTAATTAAAATATCCCTAACTGCTGATCCTCGTAGTAATTTTTTTGAAACGTTTTAATCTACCATAAGTGCATAGATAGGAGCAATATGCTTGCCCGCAGGTTCGCTCGTTGTACTACAGACGTCAAAGTAACCCTGTTTAAGGCGTTCTGTCAATCCTTTTACACGAGTGGCCTGTGGGTATCATACACGCGCCGAGCCTACAACGTCCTGCGTGTTCAATTTAATAATGCTTTTAGGATGCTGTTGGGACTGCCATGGCGTTGCAGCGCTTCGGGAATGTTCGCAGAGGCTCGCACAGATGGTTTCCATGCCATAATGCGAAAGAAAGCGGCCTTCTTACTGCAGCGCCTGCATGGTAGTAACAACAGCATTCTAAAAATGATCGCTGCCAGACCGGACTGCCCCTTTCAAGGACACTGGGTGGGGACAGTCATTGGTCAACATTAATAAATATAGTTCGTGTAAACTAACAATACTAACCTACTTTAAGCACCATTGTTACTAAAACCAAAATACTAACAAAATTTATGGACCCTGTAGTCTGAAATAAAGATTTATTTAATTTTTTTTTTTTTTTTTATATAGAAGAAAAAAATATATTTTATAGTAAATTTATTTAAATTTTTTATTATTATTTAAAGATGAAACTTTAAATAATTTTGTATCTAAATAGTAATACATAATAGTATTTTGCTTAGTAGCCTAATGCTACGGCTACACTGTCACGTTATCGCGAACTTTCCTTCGCGCGCTCTCCCTCACACACCACTCGATGTCTCGCTGAGCAACAGAGTGCGCACGAAGTAAAGATCGCGATAACATGACAGTGTAGCCGTAGCATTACAGTACTCCTTTTTTGTTTTAGAGAAATACTGTGAGTCGTTGGGTGAAAAGATATGAGGAAGAGGAGCTTTGCCAGTCGAAAGCGAAGTGGAAGGCTCATAAAAAACGCGCAGCAACAGCACATTGCATGGTCAGCCAATATGAAACAAGTGGTTTCATACCGACAAGACATTTTTCCAAATTATTCGACACGTCTATACGAACCGTTCGCCGTGCACTTCACGCAGAAGGTTTACATCATCGAAAACCAGCTCCAAAACCATATTTTTTTTAAAACACCCGGATATAAAAGTTACACCCTGGCCAGCACGATCTCCTGACCTCAACCGCATAGAAAACCTTATGGGGTTTGATGTTACAGCGGAAATGCAGCACGGAATGAGCGATCTGATGACCAGTTGAAGTTTCATTGCATGGAAATATGGGATTTAAGGGGAACAGATATGTGCTTCAATATTGTGGGATCCATGCGTCAACGATTACTTAATTGCATTGATAATAATGGGGGTTATACCAAGGATTAAAATATTGATTTTAGTAATATTCAAATTATATTGTGTCTTAACCGTAATAAGAATTATTTAGAGGTTTAGTTTCAATCTTCTTTTCGTTATGAAAATGAATACTTAAGCTATAACCTCAATAAGGTCCTTTGTTAACTTTGAGGTTTGAGATAAAACGAACTCACTCGCAGTAGAATAAAAGTAGTATTACTGAGTAATTTAATTGTATTGTGACAACGAGTCCGCACTTGTTATATCTACGGGTATGTTACCCACATACAGAGTAATTAAAGCACAATATTGTTATATTACTAAGATACAATATTTTAAGCCTGATTGTCATAGTTCACTGATTAGCTACTTTACTTTTGTTCTAAATGAGAAAGAAACTCTTTTAACTAGAAGTTTATTTATCTATACTTCATATAATAATTACATCGAATAAACATTTTGTTATCACTAATTGAACATTTTAATTCTTAACCCCATAATTCAATAACAACATACCTAGTAATTATTACATCGTTCATTAAATTATTTTTATTAAACTAAAATTATTATTTTCGTTTTAATAAACGAGAATTATAGCGCACTGGAGGATGCGTTTCGCGAGTATAGGTACACTCCAACCGAACTTAGACCCCGATTACCACGCCTACCCATGCACAAAAAAAATAGGGCGCTGGTGTGTGCCCTGGACTCGCAGCGTAAGATTTTTTTTGAGAGCAGCGAGGATCTCATTGGTACACACTCGATCCTGTACTGCGCGGCTATTGCGGCATATCTGTTAGCTAACGTCAAGTTCCCAAATTGTGACGGAGCTAATCGACCAAAACCAGCCGTACAAGCCTGGCAGTGCAGGATCGAGCGACGTATCGATGGGACTAGGGTACTCATCGGCAAACTATACTGCTTCAGGGAGGGCAATACACGACCACGAGTGATGCGCTTTGTGAAGCGGGCATTTTCGGGGAATGGAATCGACCCTCGAGAATACATGTCCCGCGTCACAGAGCGCATCGACTTCCTGAAGCAGAAAGTTTGTGCGTGGGTGGGCGGTATAAGCGGCGAGTTGATCGATTCACGCAGAATCGCAAATCGCATGTTCCAGAGCGATGAGAGGTGGGTATATAGAGCTTGGGAGCGACCTGAAGAAAATGTGACGGACGTGTGCCGCCCGGATGATGCCGCCACGAGTGCATTCTGGTGCAGCATTTGGTCGGTACCCGTCTGTCACGCTGAGGCTTGTTGGATGCAGGATGTAGCCAGAGCGATCCGTCCGTTACCGAATTGGAAATCACCGGGACCGGACGGACTGCACAACTTTTGGCTAAAATGGCTACATAGTTCACACACTCGCCTGGCATTTCAGTTCCAGTCATCCTTAGAGTCTGGGTCGCTACCACAGTTTCTAACAACAGGCGTTACCCACCTGCTCCATAGTCAGGTAGTCCCGTGGAACCCAAGAATTATAGACCAATCACATGTTTGTCGACGGTTTATAAACTTCTTACATCCATTTTGAGAGCGAAAATTAACACACATATTGACAAAAACTCGATTATGTCTGCCTCTCAAAATGGATGTAGGAATGGGTCCCGCGGTACTAAGGAGCTACTCCTCATCGACATGGCCATAAGCCAACAGGTTCGTCGATCCCGCAAGGATCTGTCGACATGTTGGATAGACTATAAGAAGGCCTATGACTCAGTGCCACATACATGGCTCATGAGGGTGCTGGAGTTGTACAAGATAGATGCAACTCTGCGCGCCTTCCTGATGTCATGTATGGGGCAATGGAGGACCGTCCTTCGCTATCCAGGATGTCGACAGATCCAGGGGAACGATGAGCCTGTATGGATTAAACGGGGAATAATCCAGGGCGACAGTTTGAGTCCACTTTGGTTCTGCTTAGCTCTGAATCCTCTAAGCACACTGCTGGAGGATTCAGGTCTAGGCTATCGGCTTAGGAGAGGTGGTCAGGTCATATCTCACCTCCTCTACATGGATGACTTGAAACTCTTTGCCCCCAACAAATTGCGGCTGATGGAGCTACTGAAGGTAACTGAAACCTTCAGTAGCGCCATCAGAATGGAATTTGGTGTGGACAAATGTGCAGTCATGCATGTAAAGCGAGGGGAGATTATGGAATCCGAGGGAACTCAACTCTCGGACTCCATACAACTTAGATCCCTCTCCTCATCCGAAAGCTATAAGTATTTGGGCATGTCGGAAGCGTTAGGCATCAACGTTGCTGACATGAAGCAATCGTTGCGGGAGCGCTTCTTTGGTCGCCTGAAGAAAGTATTAACTAGTCTTCTTTCAGGCGGAAACAAGGTGCGCGCCTTCAACGGTTGGGTCATGCCGGTCTTGATGTACTCTTTCGGCATACTCAAATGGACTCAGACTGAACTCGACGCCCTGGACAGGAGGGTCCGTACACTCCTGACCGCAAACCGGATGCATCACCCACGTTCATCGGTGATGAGACTGTACATCCCGCGGAAGTGTGGGGTTCGAGGGTTTTTAAATGCGAAGACCCTCCACAACCGCGAGGTGTGCAGCCTCAGGGAATATTTCCTAAAAGCCGAAGTGGGTATGCACCGTGATGTGGTCGCAGTGGACAAGGGACTCACCCCGCTCTCCATGGCTAAAGAGAACTGGCGCAAACCTGTATTACTTACTACAGATGACCGCAAGGAGGTATGGCAAAGCAAGGAGCTTCACGGGCGCTTCTATCGGGCTCTCCATGAGCCCGGTGTAGATTTCTTAGCATCCGTATCCTGGCTACGTTTCGGTGACCTTTTCGGGGAAACCGAAGGTTTCGTCTGTGCAATTATGGACGAAGTTATCTTGACGAATAACTACCGGAGACATATAATGAAGGACGGTTCGGTTGACGTGTGTCGGGCATGCCACCGTCCGGGTGAGTCCATCAGACATATTATCTCTGGTTGTTCGCGTCTGGCTAACGGCGAGTACTTGCACAGGCATAACCAAGTGGCTAGGATTATTCACCAGCAACTTGCTTTGAAATATAAACTTGTGGATTCTGAGGTACCGTACTACAGGTATGTGCCCGACCCAGTTCTCGAAAATGACCATGTCACGTTATACTGGGATCGGTCTATCATTACTGACAGGACTATTGTTGCCAATAAGCCTGATAGAGTGGTGATAGACCGATTAGCGCGCCGCGCAATGATAGTCGATGTTACCATTCCGCATGACGGGAACCTCGTGAAAGCTGTGAAAGAGAAACAAATAAAATATCTCGACTTAGCACACGAGGTTGTCGACATGTGGAATGTGAGCTCGGCTATCATTCTGCCGATTGTCGTAACGGCCAACGGCCTGATGGCCAAAAGCCTCGACCAACATCTCTCGAGGCTCTCGTTAGGCGGTTGGATCAAGGGCCTGATTCAGAAGGCAGTACTCCTCGACACGGCTCGCATTGTGAGGAGGTTCCTGTCTCTGCAGCCCTAACTACCGGTAGCTTGGACCCTGCTCCCGGGTAAAACAGTATTTTTTATATTTTAAAATGTTTTATATATCTTTTTTTTTTTAAGAAATATTTAAAAATGAAAATTAATATGTATATAAATGAATAAACGAAATAATTATATTAATCTAATAATAAAAGAACAGATAAAGATTATTGTTGAAAAGAAAAATAAAAATCTTGTTTCGAGATTGGAACCCAGACCTATGTGTCTGACAGTCCGATATCATACGCTATCACCTATTAGAACTTTATAATTAGTAGTGAATTTTAGCAATGGTATGAACCGACCAAGGTCACACGTACCTAATTACTTACTCTTGGGTGTGAAAGCGACGGTACGTTTTATGTTTCGTTCGATGCCAGTTTGTGAACACATCACTTAAACACACAGATGTAGAAACCGCACACACACGTAGGTACGGCCTGCGCGTGTTCGAAGCAATACAATTCTTAGTATGATAATGAAATTATGACCGATTACTGTACGGCCTGCGCGTGTTCGAAGCAAAACAATCCTTAGTATGCTAAAGAAATTATGACCGCTTACTGTACATCTCAAGCGCGCCCATCTCTGCCCAAAACCAGTGCATGGGCATATGTGGCACGAAGCCGGCTGCAATTCTCCCTATGAACGACAGGTTGTACTCCAGGATTACTTGCGATGGTACGTAGAGAAACACATACGCTATGTTGGCCAGGGCTGTCGCGTATTGCGCTGTGGAGACAATAACAACAGTGAATAAGATAGGGTTGAATTCTGAAATGCAACTTAATTTTAACGGCCATTTAGTTCTAGGTATGTCGTCACTGTAATTCTCTATAATACAGTCTATAGACAAAGTTTTTTGAACATCTTATAAAATGGTTTGGTGTCGTTAAAGTCGGAAGTTAGTATCATACGGCTTAACGGCTATACTGTCGGTAACTAAATATAGTCAGTCGGTTGTCACTTCCGTTGATAAAATCACAGCTAGACACAAAAGACTGAAACCATAGATATAGGTCTATCTATATCTGTGACTGAAACATTAAAATACTAAATACATAAATATTGTAAATTGCAGTTCTCTGTCGTCGTAACTATTTAATATAATTATATAATTATTATTTTGCACCAATGACAACCCCATTTTTATGTCCACGCAATCACCGTCCATTCCAAGGTTGCCTGGAAGAGATCGCAGAAAGGGATAAGGCCGCCCATTGTATGTTTTGTAGTGTTAAATTTATTTTTTGCTATGTATCTTCTGGTGTACAATAAATTATATAATATAAATAAATAAATAATAATATTACAGGTAGGTATATAATAGTTTATTTCGAACCACACATTGAAGTTCACACTATTCATATAGAATTAGTAAAAACGACTTAAATTTTAAAACTAATACGAACGTTGCTGTCGGGTAAAAATACTTACTCCCTGTTGGAATGTAACTGAAGGCGAAAGCGAAGGACACTATCGTATTGTAGTACAGCAGCAGCATCAGGAATATGAAGAACCCTGGCGTGTGCTTTATCAGAGGGTTGGAGGTCGCCGTCAAGAGTATGGCGCCTCCGATGGAAAACGTCAGCGCGCATGGCAGCACGTTCAGAAAATGAGACTGCCCTAGAAGTTCCGGGGACACCCCGACCATTTTCATCAGTTCCTGTGAAAGGAATTTGTTTTAATTGTGTGTAAAACTACAAATAGATTGCGTTTGATCGATGTCGATATTGATCGCCTTAAAAGATAATCGATCATCCATACCGATTGATGAATGACCGACCCTCGGTCGGTAAACATTTAGAAAACAGACTCCATGGCTTCATCAGTGAGGGTTTTCATGAACATTCACACCACCAGTTGGCGTCACTTTGACAAGAGGTCTTCCATTTCAACAATAAATATAAAATACTAGCTGCCCGCCCCGGCTTCGCACGGGTGGCACTAAGTACTTATCTACTCAACGTTTAAACCTTCCCTGGACTACGACAAACATTTCAAAACCAAAATCAGCAAAATCGGTCCAGCCGTTCTCGAGTTTTAGCCAGACTAACGAACAGCAAATGATTTTTATATATAAGAAGATAATAATGATGACGTTCATCATTCAGTCACGACTAAAGATAATGTAGGCGCTTCGACACTTTTTCCAGATAAATGACGTCTTAGTGCTGCCACTTTGTGAACTTCATTTCAGAAAACCCTCATTCCATCAATCGACGTGAAAAGGCTCTCATTCATCATCACAATACTTGATCGATCCGAATGCCCAAACCATCAAGATTCAAAGTAACCGTTTTCAATTTTAGCCACTTCATAAATTGTTTTTTTTAAACCCCAACGTTGTCTTAATTATGAGACCATTCCTCAATCTCACATTCAGAGTTACTTACCATAATAACAGGTTATAAAAACAGTTTATCTTTTAATTAGTTCAAAATTAGTAAAGACACGCAGACAGGCACGACACTACACCAGTATAAGAACAATTTCCGTGAAATTTTCATATAAATTATTCCACCAGAGTCTCGTCGCACCTGTCTGCGGGAGCCTTAACTGAACTCCTAAAGGCAAGCTGAAAGCATATTAGTGTAATTACACAAATGAATAGAATGAAATGAAATGAAATGAAATTGTTTATTCTGTAAATAGGATATTGGAAGCAATTTTTAACATAAATTTTATTATGACCTGTAAAGGTCATAATAAAATTTATGTTAAAAATTAGCTAGATGAGTTCGGCGTTTCCTATCTGACTACTCTGAGAAGAAAGGCCGAAACAAACTCAGAGGTCACAGTCTCTTTTAAAGTCCAGACATAATCTTAGTCAGGCCATATGATGACTATGTAGACTAGTGTCTGAAATGGTCTTTTGAGGAAAGAACCGTAAAGATTTGAGTGGACCTGTCCAGTCAGTGCAAGCATTTGTCAGTAATCGCGGAGCTCAACTCTGAAATTCAGGAGCTCAACTCGACGAACAGTACCAAAGAAAGGACATCAGTACCTCTACCATGAGTTGCCATCGAAATTTACTCGCTAGCGCTAGCGTATTAACCCGTTCAGTGCCGGGAAGGTTCACCTAGTCGCATATGGATTATGGAATACCGGGAGCCCTCGCGGTGGGCTCATTTTAAATGTTGTTTTTTCTTAGCGAATACAGCTGGCATTATAAACTGTGATAGTAAAATCTGATATTATAATTTATAATTTAATTACTCGTATCAATAAAAAAATTGCTCACTGTTACAAATATTCACACAAATTAACTTCGTTTTACAGTGGTTAATAATACGGTTTTAAACCTAATGCCGTAGACTGTCAGCGATGGTTAACTTTAGCGCAAACGAAATGCCGGTGACCCTCCCGGAGGGTTTACTTCCAATATGTATGGCGGCATGACGTATGAGCTCTATGAAAAGCGGGTGGAGTTGGAAGTGTTGACGTAGATCAAACTGATTTCGATAATGCTCGCACCATGAGTTTTACGGAGTCTCATGCAGGCGCTAAGGTAAGCTCGATAGATCGTGTCACCTACAGTGTGACCATTTCATAAATGGCGAATCTGCCACACACTGGGCAAAAAAACTGCCAAAATCTGCCACACTTGGCGCCAAAAATATGCCTTCATGGAAACGGAAAAAATACACACAAATTCAATGAAATATCATTAATCAACAAAAATATTTAACAATTTTCTTATGCATTATTATACCTAATAATAATAAAAAAAGGAAAATTCTAATAAGGTTATGTGAATTTCCTTGAAGTCTTTTAAATCTGCCAAAATCTGCCACTTTTGTAAATCGTCAGCAGGATCTGCCACAGCCAACATTTTGGAGCGCAATCTGCCAAAATGGTAGAAATCTTCCACACTGGTCGTCTAGCTAACTTCACTCTTATGTTTTGTTTCTATCTTTCTCAGTAATAAGAAGAGGGAACGGCTCATATGATCAAAACGTCACATAAGTAGTGATGTGTCGGGAGAATATTCTCACACGGAGAATATTCTCGGATCGAGAATGTTCTGCAATATTCTGGAATAATTATTCTTTTCGACGGAGAATATACCAGAATTTAAAAATGGAAGTAAAATTGCTAAATTTTAATACAATAAGTTTCGATTTCAAGGTCTAAAGTAAACTTCTATTGTTGTTATTTAATACTTTACTCGAAAAAACGTTACTGTATTATGTTTCGGACTGGAAATGGCGCCGATTCTCTTGTACACCGAACTAAACTATCACTAAACACTATGACACACTTGTGTCACTTTAGTCTATTTCAGAATGGGAAATCCTCGTTTGACAGGACTAAACTAAATTTTGGTCATTTTTTGTCTAGTTTAGAGGCATTTGTGACAAGAAAATCGGCACCAATAGCGACTCCACGTGGTACTTATTTGCCCTACCCCGTGATTTTTTTTAGAGTTGGAAGGGCGCTGGGGGGCACTCTCGACGTGTTTTATATGTAAGTTTTCACTTTTTGTATGGAAAATATGAAAAATGTTTGCTTACATGATGAGTTTTAAGGGTTTATGAGTTTCATAAAGGGGGTCGAAATTTTCATTATTTTTGCGATAGGGCACACTATTTTCGAAATATTAGCAAAAGAAAAGAAAAAAAAAGACAGTACTGTTTTTGCATCCGAAGTCGAGGTGTTGGTGTGATTTTTAAAACCCATAAACCCTTAAACTCAACATGCAGGTAATCATTTTTAAAATTTTCCATGATATTCTTCATATTTTCCATACAAAAAGTGAAAAATTTCATATAAAACACATCGGAAAAAACCCCCAAAACTCAACATGTAGGTAATATTTTTTTATATTTTCCATACAAAAAGTGAAAAATTCCATATCAAAACACGTCGACGCTGCCCCCCTGCGCGCCTCCGGCTCTAAAAAAAATTCCCAAGGTAGGGCAAACAAGTACCACATGGAGTCGCGATTATCAAATTCGATTTTAGTTGCGTCAAAATTATTTTTGATTGTTATTTTGTTTATAATTATTTGAACCATAAACCTTTCTTATAATGTTGTTTTCTTATTCATTTTATTAATGCTGATTATTTTAAACTCATAAAGTTCGTTTTAATACAGAAATCATACTTTAACATAACTACCTTAGGAAATTTAAGAGAATTTATGAGAATTTTCTCGAAAATATTCTCGGGAATGTTCTGGCTCAGGAGAATTTACTGAGAATTTAAGTTGTGGTGTAGTTTATTTTAAACTCAAACTTCGTAAAACGTTCAAATGCACTAAAAACTATTAGTCTAAAAAAAATACCGATTCAATACAGTCATCCAATTTTTAAATTCTCATAAGTTCCCTACCAAAAGAATGTTCTCGAGAATTTAACAGCAAAGTTCTCGCAAGCAGAATATTCTCGAGAATTGCCCATCACTACACATAAGGTATCGCTATGGTAACAATGTTATGACAGTCAATAAATATCATGAAACAATCCGACTAAATAGAAAGGTTGGCGGTTAGTGCACCTTTCTATGGTATTTAGGGGTTTTTGAATTTTTATTCCTTATAGGTAATAATTATTTACCTCTATTCAATTTGTAATTTTGTTGACAATGTGTGATTCGCGGCGTTATTTATTTAAATTTAAAATGAACCATGTTTACAATAATAGTGTTGCGGACGGCAGAGGTACCTACAGTACCGCAGGCAACCTGGGACGATCTCCCACTGATATTCGATGTGCGCTCCCTGCTAACTGACCCTAGGTGAATCCGCTGGCTGCACAACCACCACGGACCCCTGAATACGTACCTAGGTTGGGTACCATAACCCACAGTGACCACGATGAGGACTATCTTGAGGCAGCGAAATAAAACACTGATTTACTATCTTGAATTATTCCGGAGAATTCGGCTTTTCTTGGTATGTTTCTTCTTTGGTGGCTGAGCTCCGTATTTAAGTGTATTATCTATGGCTGAACTGCGACTGAATTGCCCACAAAATGGTACGCCTTTTATAGTAAGTAAATCCGTTAGGATATTGTGGTACAAGCCGAATTCTTGGAATTGTGCATTTATTTATTTCTTATTAGAATTTCTTACAATCTTTGTAGATTATTCATATAAAACACTATACAATTAATTAACTTATGTAGTTAAAACTTTTAGAACAAGACGGTCCCGTCGGCGTCGCCGGCAAATAGAATATTTTGTAAGAGAACTAAATAAGATAGTTTCTTGAAATTTACGTTCTTCCAGTCGTTGGCCTCCAAATTTTGGGACCACTAACATATTCCATGCTAAATAATCTCTTCCAGACATTATTTTGCCTTTAATAGACTCAAAAACGTATATAATTTGAATGTAAACATGTTTCACACGTCAAAATGGTAGTGAGCAACGTAACTACTATCGCAAGCGTATTTTTCGATAGCGTCTGTCGATTTAGTGACTCATGGTGCCGTTTTGTATGGTGACAGCTGAAAAACGTTAGCGACTATCGAATAGATTACGTTAGGTTTCTTACCTATCGAAAACTATAGTGCTCTTGGAACAAATTTTAATTCTTTCTGTGACCGCTAGGGGCGCTGTACAATATCTTTTCATATAAATCATTTACGGGGACGCTAGCAAGTTTTGACATTATCGAAATGTATTTGATTAACGTTAATACGCTAGCGAGTTTAACGCTAGCGAGTAAATTTTCGATGGCAACTCATGGTAGAGCTACTGGGTAGGCCGCATAAACTACTCAAACTGCCAGACCATCATTAAAACTAACTGTGAAAGAAAAAAGAAAATACTGAAAGAAAAGAAAATAGAAAAGAAAAAAAAAATATCCACATAATCCTCACATTCACAATAATTAAAATAATATAATGCTTTACAAACTAATCATGTCATTTTGTATGTAATATTGAACAATGTCAATGTTTATATAAAACTGGTATAATTTGATGATTTTACTGAATAATTATAATGTCAAGTTTCAAGATTTTATTACAAGGTTTAGCAGAGCGAGCAGCTCAATCCCATGCTTTTTTATCTTCTAAATAATCGGAAATGTTATAGTACCCTTTTTTACAAAGTTTGGTTTTAATGCAGTTTTTAAATCGTTTAATGGGTAAGTCCGGTGAAGTGTTTGTAACGTAGATCTGCTACACTTCTGGCACACTGTACCAAAACCGTAAAGCCCCGATGAGGCAGCACTGCGTCAGTCTATAGGCATCGATGCAAAGGCCGATTTTACTCTATGTATGGGCAGATCTAGTCTGTTCTTGGCTTTAATTTATGGTAGGATAATATACCTGTCCCCGATGCCCGATGGGCAGACGACATAGGACAAGTGGCTGGCGAACAGTGGATTAACACAGCGAAAGACAGGGAAGAATGGAAATCTCTAGAGGAGGCCTTCACCTTCAACTAACTGAGGGGTTCTTACTGAGAGCTTTAGTTATAATATAAAAATAAGTTTAACTTTATAGTATGTAAGAAATTGTCATAACTATGTTAGGTAAAGTATGTTTTGTAAAAAGTTTTTTTTTTTTTGTAAGAAATATAAGGCTTTTTTATTTTTATTTTTATTTTTATTTTATTTATTTATTAATATACCTGTCAAATAAATCGACTAAAACGTCAAAATATGCAGAAACAACTCTAAAAAAAAGTAAAAATTGGTCATTTTTGGTACGGCAAAATGGCGTCCGCGCATGCGTGCCGTGCACTGCACTCCGCGTTCTATTTATTCATTTTCTATTGTTTTTTAAGTGTAAATCGACGGGAAATGGTGTTATTTCAATAATTAAGTAGTGTCGTCATCGTATATAGTTAATATTTGCACTAAATAACATCGTAATTACCTATTACGGACCCATCAAAAAATGTAAACAAACTCGGTAATGAAAAAAAGTGTTGTTGTGAAATTTTGAGTTTTGTGTGTGTTTTGTGTATGTAATCGCTGGTAAGTACTTTATTTTATATTCTATAATAGATAATATCTAATAAAAATGCATATTACAGAAAAAAAGAGTTCAATAATTTTTTTCAACTAAATAATGTTACGTAATGATAC
The DNA here is from genome assembly GCA_948150665.1 of Conistra vaccinii. Taxonomy (NCBI): domain Eukaryota; kingdom Metazoa; phylum Arthropoda; class Insecta; order Lepidoptera; family Noctuidae; genus Conistra; species Conistra vaccinii. The sequence goes on from OX411327.1 coordinate 21,089,720, forward strand.
GGTTATCTATTTATTGAACTTTTTTAATTATATGTGTTTTTATTTAATGTGTTTGTCCGTAAATAATGGTTTTACCTATAGTATATGTATTCATAATGTATCCTGCGAAATTTCATGTGAATCGAACCAGTAGTTTTATTATAAATCATCAAAACAATGAACAAAGGAATTTCTTATAAGAATCTGATAAGAATGTTTATTTATCAATACTAGCGTTCGCTTACAAAGATTCTAAGTATTATAAAAAATCCTTTGTCTAATCAGGAACCCAAAACCATTAACGATAAGACTATTTACGTAACAAAAAGATCTCAGTATTTGTTTATGTTAGCGAGCTCTTATCTCCGCCGCGCCGTGGGTGGTCAGCGGGTCCCCGCGGCGATTTTCGCACGCGCGCGCGGCGCGCGCGCGGGTCTTTACCGGTTAAAATGTAGGAAGTTTGTTGTAAAAGCGTATACATTGACCCATAAACGAGTTGCTTACTCTGTGGAGACGAGTGTGATGTACAGCAAGGTTGTGTTTATTCCTGGTATTTAAACTATGAATATCGGACATTTTCTTAAAATTTCATATATTTCTCTGTACATACAATAGGTTTTCTAATACAGTCACAATGCCTATTTCTTTGAACTTTTCTCGAAGGGAATCTCTCGGACCTAGGTTGTAAATGGCTTGAACAGCCCTTTTCTGTAGAACAAAGATAGTATTAATGTCCGAACAAGTTCCCCAGAGAAGAATCCCATATGACATAAGACTATGAAAATAACTAAAATAAACTATTCTGGCTGTATCTACGTCCGTTATCTGTCTAATTTTTTTAACAGCATAGGCGGCCGTACTTAGCCTTCCTGACAATTTTTCTATGTGTGGGCTCCATTGCAATTTACCGTCAATAGTGATTCCAAGAAAAACTGTCGACTCAACAGGGTTCAGCTCTATTCCATTAACTTGAACATTGGTAGTTAGCTGCCTGACATTTGGCGTTGAAAATTGAATGAGTTTAGTCTTTTTTTCATTCAGGAGAAGATTATTTTCATTAAAACCAATGCACAACTTTAGAGAGTGCATCGTTAACTTGCTCAAAGTTGACTAACTGACGTTTGATTTTAAAAATAAGGGAAGGGTCGTCTGCGAATAATACGATCTTGTGATTATCCCTTATATGGTAAGGTAAGTCATTTATATAATTCAAAAATAAGAAAGGACCTAGAATTGAACCCTGCGGAACGCCCATGGTGACCGCGGATCCTGAAAACTTTAATTTCGGAAGTCGGTGTATTTGGTTTTGAACTTTCGTTTTTTGCCACCGTCTTCCGAAATTAAAGTTATTTTTGACTTTGTAGTGTCTTTTTTGGAAGTCGGTTGTTCTTTTTTTATAAAAAAAATTTATTTTGCACTTTTTAGTTGTGGTACCTACCCCATACAATTCAAATACCACTAACCTGCTATGTAAATAACAGTGATTGGAAGTTATCATCATATCATCCATATAAACTAAGTGGGAAAAATACGTATTATTGAAGCTAACTCAAAAACTATCCAAGTAAAGTTAATACAATTTATATGGGACCACCTTGGAAGCATACCCTTTCAAACAAAAAAACAATTTTAAAAATCGGTCCACAATTGACGGAGAAATCGCGTAACAAACATACAAAAAAAAAAAAAAAACAAAAAAACATACAGACGAATTGAGAACCTCCTCCTTTTGGAAGTCGGTTAAAAAATGCATATTACAGAAAAAAAGAGTTCAATAATTTTTTTCAACTAAATAATGTTACGTAATGATACGGTTATCTATTTATTGAACTTTTTTAATTATATGTGTTTTTATTTAATGTGTTTGTCCGTAAATAATGGTTTTACCTATAGTATATGTATTCATAATGTATCCTGCGAAATTTCATGTGAATCGAACCAGTAGTTTTATTATAAATCATCAAAACAATGAACAAAGGAATTTCTTATAAGAATCTGATAAGAATGTTTATTTATCAATACTAGCGTTCGCTTACAAAGATTCTAAGTATTATAAAAAATCCTTTGTCTAATCAGGAACCCAAAACCATTAACGATAAGACTATTTACGTAACAAAAAGATCTCAGTATTTGTTTATGTTAGCGAGCTCTTATCTCCGCCGCGCCGTGGGTGGTCAGCGGGTCCCCGCGGCGATTTACGCACGCGCGCGCGGCGCGCGCGCGGGTCTTTACCGGTTAAAATGTAGGAAGTTTGTTGTAAAAGCGTATACATTGACCCATAAACGAGTTGCTTACTCTGTGGAGACGAGTGTGATGTACAGCAAGGTTGTGTTTATTCCTGGTATTTAAACTATGAATATCGGACATTTTCTTAAAATTTCATATATTTCTCTGTACATACAATAGGTTTTCTAATACAGTCACAATGCCTATTTCTTTGAACTTTTCTCGAAGGGAATCTCTCGGACCTAGGTTGTAAATGGCTTGAACAGCCCTTTTCTGTAGAACAAAGATAGTATTAATGTCCGAACAAGTTCCCCAGAGAAGAATCCCATATGACATAAGACTATGAAAATAACTAAAATAAACTATTCTGGCTGTATCTACGTCCGTTATCTGTCTAATTTTTTTAACAGCATAGGCGGCCGTACTTAGCCTTCCTGACAATTTTTCTATGTGTGGGCTCCATTGCAATTTACCGTCAATAGTGATTCCAAGAAAAACTGTCGACTCAACAGGGTTCAGCTCTATTCCATTAACTTGAACATTGGTAGTTAGCTGCCTGACATTTGGCGTTGAAAATTGAATGAGTTTAGTCTTTTTTTCATTCAGGAGAAGATTATTTTCATTAAAACCAATGCACAACTTTAGAGAGTGCATCGTTAACTTGCTCAAAGTTGACTAACTGACGTTTGATTTTAAAAATAAGGGAAGGGTCGTCTGCGAATAATACGATCTTGTGATTATCCCTTATATGGTAAGGTAAGTCATTTATATAATTCAAAAATAAGAAAGGACCTAGAATTGAACCCTGCGGAACGCCCATGGTGACCGCGGATCCTGAAAATCTCTTGCCAATAGCATCGACTCCACGCCCGCGCCTGTAGTTGAACGACTCTTTGTAAAACCAAACTGTTTCAGATGTAGTAAATTAAGTGCATTGAAATCTCCTAACAATTGTTTCAAATTTAATTTTTCAAAGATTTTACTCAAAGTAGGTAATATCGAAATAGACCGAAAATTCGTGGGATTAGGGGGCCAAGTCTACTAATTTACAAACGTCATAATGGTGTCACAATGGTGAGGTTTTGACAGATTTTGTATGGCAAATCTGTCAGAAACCTGAACTTGTGCTGCCAGACTTGAACAGTGGAATCACTTTTCTAAGTTTCATCAGATCAGGAAATACACCAGATGCAATACAAGAGTTAAAAACAATTGCTAAAAATTAAACCGACGAAAAAAAACTGAAAAGCGAAAAATAAAAACATTTTTGCAAAAAAAAACGAAAAATAAAAAATTACTATGTATTTAGTGACAAATTGATTACCTTCAAATAACCGCCTAAAACACATTCAACGAAGATCTATCAAGCTAACATTTTACGCTTTATGTAATTATAATATGTTTGTTTGGCGCCGTCTCAAAATTTGTTATTTGAAGGTAATCAATTTGTCACTAAATACATAGTAATTTTTTATTTTTCGCTTTTTTTTGCAAAAATGTTTTTATTTTTCGCTTTTCAGTTTTTTTCGTCGGTTTAATTTTTTGCAAAAAAGTTTTTTATTTTTAGCTTTTGAGTTACCATTAACCGCCTGGCCACGGGACATTCGCTACAGCGAAAATTCGCGCGGTGCGAACGGCGAAGCGTCTTACGACTAAAACAAATGTATACAATTTCGCCCCGCAAGACGCACCGCCGCGCCGTTCGCGCCGCCCGTTCCGTGGCCAGGCGGTTTTAATGTTTGCCTCAACCTCTGACCGTCGATGACAGTCATACCCCAGCTAGGTGTAAAGTTCTCATCAGGGGGAATGAAATAAGCCCAAACACGATGTAGCTGCTGTAAACTGGTGAGGAGCTCTCGCGACTGTCTTCTGACTCCATCATCAGATCAACTCCAGGTCTTTATTGTGTAGTTGTGTCATCAGAACTACATATGTGTGCGAAATTACAACAGAATCGGTTCACAGTTGAAAATTCAGTACGTGAAACATCAATCAACCCCAATTTTTTTACACTTAGGGGTTTCAATTATTTTTTTTTATGGGACCAACTTCGAGGTATACCCTTCCCAATAAAAAAAGAATCGTTCAAATCGGACCACTCAGTAAAAAGTTATGCGTGGTCATACATAAAAAAAAAAAAAAAAATACGTGTCGAATTGAGAACCTCCTCCTTTTCTTTCGTCGGTTAAAAAAAAAAAAAAATATACGTGTCGAATTGAGAACCTCCTCCTTTTTTTTCGTCGGTTAAAAAAGGGTGAAATAACATCAATTTTAGAAGACATGGTATGTACTGATAATCCCCAAAGGTCAGCAGTTTTTTTTCACATCAAGATCCGTAAAAGATTATATGGTAATGTCTTTAGCAGTAGCAATTTTGAATTCAAAAAGTTTATCACATTCTGGTACACATTCTTTTAGTATTGAGTAAGCAGAAGTGGAGGATGACGATGACAGAGTTTTGGTTGTTAAAATGGGAATACTAGTGAAGAAATTTTCAAACTCAGTTGCCACCTCCACGTCTGCCTTAATATCTACATCTTTGATTTTTAGATGGAAGTGACGATTCCGTACTGTCGTTCTTCTCGTTTCTGAATTAATAATATTCCAAGTTGTTTTAATTTTATTTTCAGAAGATATTATTTCTGTACCCTCAGTGAAAAGTGATTTATCTCGACTTGTAGCAGTTTTGAGTTGTGTATACAATCTTGAAGCTTATTTTTTTTTCTATTTTTCTATCTAATCGGTGTAACTCTATCTATTATAGAACGGGAAATAAGTTTCGTGCTGAATGATACAAGTTGCATTCTAGATGAATTTTGATGATAATTTTTGTGTCTACTGATATGGCTTTAGTAATATTAAATTGAACTAAAGCTTAAACTTAAACAAATACGTGTAAATAAGGCTATCTTGATTTGTAATACTTGACACATTTAATATTAATTACATGAGCCTTGTGCTTGTTAATACAATACAATTTATATTAAGTGACACAAAAAATATCACACAATTATCAATTGTGAATGATAATATAACTCAAATTATATCTCTTTACTTTAAGCAGCATTAAATACCACCAACGTGTTAAGTGATACAACTCAACCCGTATCAAATTACACGTGAAACATTTTTAGTAACACGTTTAGTTCTTAATAATGTAAATTTATTTATATCGCTGTAGTATAGGATTTTTAGAATCCGATCAATAGTGATTATTGTGTAAAGTGATATATTCAGTTTTGTCTTCAAAATGTCTGTCTCTTTCTGTCACGGGCGTCTCCGCAGTGAGAAAGCGAGAACGGCAATGATGGCGTGGGAGGTAATCGCGCTCAAACGGCAGTCGGCCAGTACCGTTTTGGCGTGAGTGACCAGAGCACGCGTCAATATTTTACCAAAATTAGACGATGGTAACCGATTTTGTGCTTCCCGCATCCAGCGGATTCCTGCGGCCTTCACAAGATCATCGGTCCATCTTGTGGGAGGCCTTTCAACGCTTCATCTTTGGGTACGCGGTCGCCACTCCAGAACCTTTCGGGCCCATCGGCCATCCGTTCTACGAGCAATGTGCCCTGCCCATTGCCACTAAAGTTTGGCAATTCTTCGGGCTATGTCGGTTACCTTGGTTCTCCTACGGATCTCTTCATTTCTGGTTCGACCACGTAGGGAAACTTCAAGCATAGCCCTCTCCATTGCATTTGGATGACTTTTAACCTTCTGATAAGGCCACGAGACTACGTGGACACGAGCGACCACGCTTCAGTGCCATAGATCATCACTGGCAACAGGCACTGGTCAAAGACTTTTGTCTTGAGACACTGCGGTATGTGGGACGAGAAGATATTGCGTAGCTTCCCGAAAACTGTCTAGTCAGATTCGACGATTGACCTCTTTCTCGAAGTTGGACGTACCTAGCTGGACAGATTGTCCCTAGGTAAACATACTTATTCACAACTTCGAGAGTAGAGTCTCAGATCTACACGTGATTGGGTGTTACATGGGTATTTGTCATGATTACCTTTGTCTTATCCATGTTCATTTTAGACCAACTCTTTTGGCGGCTCTACTGAGTTCATCAAGCATTGTACTGAGGTCATCCATTGTCTCAGTCATAATAACTATGTCGTTGGCAAACCGAAGGTTAGTAATATACTCGCCAGTGATATTTATGCCTAGATCTTGCCAGTCCAGAACCTTGAAGATATCCTCCAGTGCGACGGTGTACAGTTTCGGAGAGATAACATCTCCTTGTCTCACACCTCACTGCAGAAAAATAGGTTTTATGGCCTGATATTGGAGTCAGGCTGGCATAGTGGCGTTTTCGTACAGACACTTTAGCACCTCGATGTACCGATAGTCGAGCTGGCAACTTTGAAGAGATTGCAGTACAGCCCATGTCTCAATCGAATCGAAGGCTTTCTCGTAGTCTATAAACGCTAAGCAGAGAAGCGGGTTATACTCTTCGGTGTTCTGTATAACCTGCTGCAACGTATGTATGTGTTCTTAAGCAGGGCATGGTCGCCCTTTTTAAAGAAGAGGACTACTACATCTCTATTCCATGCATGTGGCGTTTGACCCTCGAGTATGACGGAATAAAACGGCTTTTGGAGGGTCTTAAGAACGGATTTTCCACCGGCCTTCAGGAATTCGGCCGTAATTCCGTCATCACCTGGCGCCTTTTTGTTTTTAAGCTGCTTCAGAGCAATCCTAATCTCGTACAAACTGACGGCCGGGATGTCTTCAGTCTAGTGTCAAGCCAAATAGCTCTTGGGTCATTTGCCAGATTCGTAACGGGGTTACTGGTTGTCGTGTATAACTGTCCATAGAAACTCTCCATCTCTCTCAATATTTCAGGTTTGGCGGATACGATGCTGCTATCGGTCTTCAGTTTCGCGAGCTGGCTTTGCACAATAGACATTTAGTATGTTTCATCTAGGTGATTTCAGGAAAAATGATTATTTAATAAGTAACGTCTAAATCCTGACCCTAATGCTAATGCTTTAAACCACTTAAGGACATAATGTAGTTGTTAACTATGATGGAACTTAGTTTTCAGTGTTTTTTTTTCTTAGACGGGCTTCTTGTTTTGTTATAGTGGTTAATGATTTAAGGAGTAGTTTCCTTAAATCATTAACCACTGATATGACTGCTAATTATAACAAATTATAAAAATATACTTAAAGTACATATTCACACTTTTATACACCCGGTTTTTAAATGAAAATAGACCCCGGCAGTATAAATACACGTTACTAGGCCCCTACAAAAGAAATAAAATTGAACTTATATTACTTTACACCTTAAAAGTTTTGTAATTCCTTTGATATAAATAAAGATAAATCAAAATACACTTCGTCGTTTATTGTATTTATTGTGTGTATAGTGATATAAGTTTAATTTTATTACAGCACACTAAAAAGACACGGTACCAATGAAATCTTAATGTTTTCTAATCAAAATTAGTTCTAGTGTTTTTATTATTGTTGTCTTTATTGTTATCAAAAAGATGTTAAAAAACTACTTGTAACATTCAACACCAGTGCATTATACAATGTGTTAAATGATATAATTTAAATTATAACATTATACACTGATGAACTTAATTGTGGCTCATGATATAAGTCTAGTTTTTTTTAAATATCTCAAATTCTAATAATTTTTTAACACAATCAAAGTATATCCGATATAATAATAACAATTTCGCAGCGATAAAAGTCAAAACATCAAAAAAAAAGTCAGTAATAAAAAAGTTGTAGCCATTTAAAAAATGCAAAACTTTAAATTGAAATTACTCAAAACGAGCATTTTTGACTTGTACCACTTTTCACTGAGGGTACAGATTTTATTTTTAATGTGTAAGGCTTTTGCTGAGGAACAAGCTCTTTTAAAAGTTTTAGAATATTTCTTAACAAATTCTTTAAAAGTTTCATCATGGTTGTATGTTTTTTTATGATACAAATCAAATACCCTTTGCCTACTTTTGTAAATACCTAGTGTTGCCCAATCACTAAATATAACGCGATCACAAACAGGCAATGTTTTTGGGGTGAAAAACTTCCTAAACTCACATTGATGAGGTTAAATAATAAAGTATAAGCTTTATCCGGGTCGTCGTGATAAGGCAAACCTGGTAGTTTTTCCATTAAATTATTTTTAAATTGTCCTAAGCGACTTGTATTTACAGTAACAAAACTCACAAGTTTTCTTTGAGCTCTGACTGCTTTCTGAGGGAAAGTGACTAACTGGCCACAGTGATCAGAGTCCAACTCATTTATAATTAAATGGCTGAATGGTCTTAAGTTTGTAAAAATATTGTCAATACAGGTAGCACTATAAGTGGCAGTTATTCTAGTCGGCTCAAAGAAAATATTGGACAAATTATATGACTTTAATAAAGTTATGAATTTATTTACTACAGCAGATTTTTCCAATATATTAATGTTGAAATCTCCACAGACAACAACTGTTTTATTACTGTTACAAGTCTTTAATACTTCCTCCATATATTTCTCAAAAATATCATATGAAGCACATGGGGGCCTGTACACGCTCAATACAATGAACTGCTCAAGCTCAATGCAAGCTATTTCAATAACTCGCTCAACAGAGGCTCACAATATCCTTACGTTCTTTAAAATAAACTTGCCTGTATGCAGTCTAATCAAGGGGAATAATATTACTAACTGCGTTTTGAAGGTCAGATTCGAGTCGCTCCATAATAAAATCAGACATTCAGCTGCATGCGGTTAGACTGGAAGCTAACCTTAGGTGAGTAGGCAGATGCTGACACTCACTTGTATGCCAGAGACTCGTTCCTGGAGTAGACGAGTCATGAGGAACACGAAGGCTAGTATCAAGGAGAGCCAGCACACCAGTTTGAGAATGTCGGCGATGAGCCCCGCGATCTCGTCCAATTCCCTGTTGTAGTACGGGAACTCTTGGAGGGACAGCGCCTGCGCGGAGCGAACGATTGTTTGAATATAAAACAACAAGAATCAAACATGTACACGGGAAACTACAATAAGGATGATGACAAAAAATAAATTTTTTGTCCGTCTTGTAGATTATTAAAAAATATTGGACCCATATTTTTTCTTTTTTTACGATGACAAAAGGTTACGGCGATACATTGAGTTAAAATGTGCCATGACGTCACGAGTATGCAGATTTTATACGTACTTGTGACGTAGCTACCCCCACTCCCCAACTTTAATGCGTTTTATCTAAGTATTTTTTTATTAATATGATTAAGCAAAAAATACGTGTCTTTATATATTATTTTATTATCTGACTGACGATGACGGACTAAATAGAATTTCTTTTTTTTGACAAAGGCATCATCCCTATTGTATTGCGCTATTCTTGGTAATTTCTAGACAATCTTGGAATTGCCGTAAATAATTTCATGTTGTCGAAATGCTGAGAGGTCGACGTATTGACCATAATTTATTGCGAAGAATAGTGCAATGAATTGCCCGTGTAAGCTGATCCTATAATAAGGTTGTTAAGGTTTTCTGGGAAAAATCCCTGATTGCGATAATACTGCCCATTGTATCACTCATATTTTATACTTACCTAATACATTCGGTTTAAAATTGAAAATGTTTTTTCGATCGCTTCTGTATAGCCCCCCAATTTCGCTCAGAGTACGACATCGCTCTGGTCTGGTCTGGTCAACTATTCATGTGGCCTTAAAACTCACAACGAGTTTTAAGGCCACATGAATAGTTGAGGTCTTAAAAAATGCGTATTGGTAAGGGCTTCAAAATGGTATTTTTTTTTTTGTTTTAACTCAAAAAAATAAAAAAATACATCCAGGAGATTTAGTTGGGCTACATTAAAAAAAATATTAGACCCCTTTATCTCTTACGGTCTAGGTGTAAGGCTGCCCTTAGTGCAGGGAAAACTTAGAAAGCGCGCGCGAAGCGGCGCGCGGCGTACGGCGCATTGTCGATGTAAGTACGTGCATGGCCTTGGTAAAAAATAACTTTAGTAGGTTTGTCAGCCAGTTCAATTAGTATTTTAATTTCTTAAATTGTTTTATTTTCTTGCATTAAACAATTGAAAATTTAATTTAATTTCTTGATTTTTTCACGTGACTATTCAAAATCTTGAGTGCTTTTCGGCTTGTGCTTTCGAAATTGACTTTGATGCTGAACGATTTGACGTAAACTGTATTTATTGCGTGTAGTAATAGCTCAGAGTAATCTCTGAGAGTAATAGTATTTGTTACTTTAGACATACCTATTGTCAAGCTTATTTCTTTTTCTGTCAAAATTTTTGTTTAGAGGTTCTAAGCTGTTCGTATATTTGAGAAATAATAAAATAGTACATTACTGTCGTGGCCTGCAACTAGAGCATTGATGGATGATTGTGAAAATGTGGGCCGAGAGATTATTCTATAAGCAATTATTACCATAACACTGTAATCTTTTAATCTAATCAAAAGATTTTTTGTAAATAGATAATTGCTTCATTAAGAAAAAGTGCCAAATGCTCCCAATTTTTAACAAAATTACTTAACTTGCTTTTTTTTAAATAGTTTAAAGTTGGATTATTGACATGGACATTGAAATGTAGTTGTTTACTTTTCAATAGCTGCATAACTGCACAAGGAATAATGTAAGTTCCTCTTACACCGATAAAACACAAAAAATGACAATATAAACATTTTATGACAATATAAACATTCTAGCGCGTTCACTGCGATAAAACACAACATCCTGCTCCTGGCTTTTCCCATCACGACCTTATTTTCCTATCCTATGTCCTTAAACCCCCTAAACCTATACCAAAGTTCCAGTACAGGCGTGCCTTTGCTCGCATGAACAGCGAGAGGCTTCAACAAGATGCATCCAACGTTGATTGGTCACCTCTGGAAGCAACTGTTTCAGTTGATGAAAAAGTTAGGTTCTTCAACAATGTCGTGATCAAGCTATATGACGCTCATGCTCCTGTTAGAAAAATCAGGTTGAAGCGTCCGCCCGCGCCTTGGATGAACAGGGGAATTCGGATGGCAATGCGACGGAGGGACCGCGCGTTTCGGAAGTTTAAAAAAGATCCTTGTTTAAGGCTCCTAGGAATCGGTGTTATCAGATGATACGCAACGCTAAACGCCGCCACATCCTAAATAATATCACTGCTTCTTCTCCTGCCGATATTTGGAAGTTCCTTGGAACTTTGGGTATCGGCAAATCGCGACATTCAGACCTTCCTAATACAATTGGATTAGACGATCTAAATCGCCATTTCTCCACTGTTCCCACTCTAGATAGTCTAACCAAATGTCAAACCCTCGACTACCTCGCTGGTCTGACGCGTCCCAATATTAGCCCCTTTGTCTTCACCCCAGTCGACCCGGGAGAGATCAGAAAGATTATCCTCTCCATTAAGTCCAAAGCCGTGGGCTGCGATAATATCAGCCGCCATATGATCGTAACGGCTCTTGATCAACTCCTTCCTGCGATCTCCCACATCATAAACTTCTCCCTGTACACCGGTGTTTTCCCCTCCCTATGGCATAAAGCCCTTGTTCGGCCCCTGCCTTAGATACCCAACCCCTCTCTTCCTAGTCACTTTCGCCCAATTTCCATCCTTCCCTTTCTGTCTAAAGTGCTCGAGGCCAGTGTTCATAAGCAATTGTCCCACTTTATTTACCACAACTCCCTCATCAGTCCCTTTCAATCCGGTTTCAGGCCTGGGCACAGCACCGTTTCAGCTCTTCTTAAAGTGACTGACGATATAAGGCGGGGAATGGAAGACACTAAAGTTACAGTCTTAGTGTTAATTGACTTCTCCAATGCTTTTAATACCGTCAGTCACGATGTCCTTTTGTCCATCCTTTCATATCTTATGGTCTCCCCGGAGGTACTGGAATGGTTTTCCTCTTATCTTCGGGGGCGTCAGCAGTCTGTTCATGCTGGAAACTCTTCGTCGAGTTGGTGTGATCTTGCAGCCTGGCGTCCCTCAAGGCGGTATATTATCTCCTCTTTTGTTCTCCATTTTTATTAATCTCATTACCACCGTGCTTCGGACTGCGTATCATCTCTATGCCGACGATTTGCAGCTTTACTGCCAGGCAAGTGTTGATAACATTTCAGATGCGATTGAGGAGCTAAACCGGGATTTAGGTGTGGTCAAAAACTGGTCTGATCGATTTGGGGTGGCCGTTAACCGTACCAAGTGTCAGGCTATCATAATAGGTAGCCCCTATAGCATCAGGAAGCTGAATGTCTTAACTGTGCCACCTGTAATCTTTGACAACTCAGTCATTCCGTTTAGCTCCGACGTTAAGGATCTCGGCCTGCATGTCGACACTTGTCTTGACTGGCGAAAGCATGTCACTACTGTCAGTAAAAAAGTTACCGGAACGTTGCGGTCGCTCTATCGGTTGAAAAATACACTCTCATCGCACATAAAGGCAATGCTTGTACAGTCCCTAATCTTTCCCATAATTGACTATGGTGATGTGTGTTACTATGACCTGAATGCAGATCTCCTCAGTAAACTTGACCGCCTTCTCAATAATTGCATTCGATTCGTTTTCAATCTTCGTAAGTATGACCATGTGTCCGCGCATCGATTGCTTTTAAAGTGGTTACCCATTCGTCAGCGCAGAGAGGTAAGGGCTCTATCTATGTTGTTCTCTATTCTCGACAAACCCGCTTCTCCTTCTTACCTGACTTCCCATGTTCAATACTTATGCTCTGCCCATAGTAAAAATCTTCGTTCCACCAACAATCGTTTTCTACGATGTCCTTCTCACCGCTCTGGTTTCATTCACTCTTCTTTCTTTGTCCAGGCGGTCTTTCTTTGGAATGCGCTACCTCTGAACATCAGGACGGCAACCAGTCGGTTGTCTCTAAAGTGAAAACACGTGAGCATATACGTAAGAAGTTGGCTGAAACATCCCAGCGGTGATTTGCTAGATTCGTTCTCTCCTTTTAATTATCGTTATTTCTCCTCTACCGATCGTTATTTCTCTTGACAAAGTTTATTCTGTTTATTATGTATTCTTGTATTTTATAGTTATTTTCTTGTTATCAATCTCGTATGTTGCACCTGCCATGTTTTGTCTCTGCATCACCTTAAAGTTGACTGGTAGAAAATGCCTCAGGCATTAAGTCCGCCTTTGTACGGTATATTTTTTACTTGTGCATAAAGTTTTAATAAAATAATAAATAAAATAAAACACATACGTATGGTGGCATGGCATAGGACATCAAAGGGCAGGAAAGTGTTAATAATACACCCGACAGAGCACAGCCATGTATTGAATAGTGGAAAATATTAAAGTAGATAGAATATTATACTCGTATAAATTATTGCTTGACATTTCATATTCCACAATATTATATTTTTCTGGAAAGTTAATCCTAACTTCTTATAGCAACACCAATAATACATTATCAAAACCAAACAAGTTAAGAGTACGATATTACTTCTTGTACCATAATTAATAAAAAAAAAAAACATCTTGTATTTTGCTCCCAGTGTATTTAAGTTTTAAAAATAGTTTATGCGCATATTCCGACTGAAAATCGCTTCTACAGTTCAAAGATACTACTAATCTGTATTTACGTTGTGCTTCCGTGAATATAAACACATCGTAACTAGTGATTTATATTCTAAACCCAGTGACATTAATATCGGCTCTCATACGCCTCATAGTGCTACCAAACCAGTGTAAATTCAGTTTTCTGGAAGTTACTCTCTGTGATCTATGTGCATCTTGAGGTATACAAGTCAAGTAACAACTTTGTGTGAAAAATAACCACATTCAAAATCTGCAAATCATCCCGGCTGCAGCATATTTAGAATAGCGCCATCTATACTTTCTTCGTGTAACTTTTTGACACACGACCGACATAAACATCTCTGTTGGATCCGTGATCGATCTAACTTGCCGTCATACTAAAACTGAAAAAAGGTGGCGCTACTGGTATCGTAAACAATAATCTTTCCATCTATAAAAGCTTTAAAAAAACACTTTACGAAAATGAATATTATCTGTAGTCACTGCAATGGAACCGTTGGGCCACGGGCACTGGCACTAAAATGCCATTCTTGTGCTGATATATACCACTGTGAGTGCCTTAACATCACTGGAAAACAATTCTCAGGCTATACTCGCGATCAAAAAGCCGCGTGGAAGTGCCACCCCTGTAGTAACATCACGCAGCGGAGCCGCCCCGAATCGGCCTCACTTAATTGCTCTACTCACCCCGCGAATTGCGAAGACGCGATAAACATGTCCTGCGACAACTTGGAACAGCAGCCCTGCTCACCGAATTCGTCATTAAGCTCTACATCAACGACTGTCGCTGGCGCTGCGTCCAACTCTACTGATATCGTCAGCCTTGGTTTAATTTCACAGGAACTAAACGTAACACTCAAAGGTTGGCGGACTGACATGGACCACGCCATGGCCAAGTTCACATCTGATATCAAGACCACGCTGCGTGGCTGGCGTGAAGAAATGGAAATCAGCATGACGAAATTCAATGACAGTATCCAGTGCAGCATCGCGGATATGAAGCAGGAAATGGACTCCCTCCGTAGCGCACACAACCGCTTAAACGAACAAGTTAGTACCGTGGTTCATGATGTTTCTGAATTAAAGTCGTCTGTGCAGTTTCAGGCAGCTGAGCATAAAGACCTTCACGAACGTGTTGAGACCATTTCCCGTCACAGCTCTGAGCAATCCCAAAGCTTAATTAGAAACCTCGAGCTTAAAATTGATTCCTTAGAGCAGCAAGCTAGAAACTGCAATATTGAAATCTGCAATGTCCCTGAAAGGCGCGGTGAAGACTTAATCCACATGATGGAACAATTGGGCACTGCCGTCAAGTTTCCAATACTACAGAAAGATATTATCTCTATCCATCGAGTACAACATGCACAGCAAACCAGCAATAGACCCAAGAACATAATTGTTAAATTCTGTACCAGAATTACACGTGATAACGTCCTGAGCGCATACCGTCTGGCCAAAGAACTCAAGTCCGATCAAATCGGTATTTCAGGGTCATCAATTAGAATATACCTGAATGAACATCTTACCCTGAAAACAAAACAGTTGTTTCGGGGTTGCAAGGAAGCCGCTAAACAGCACGACTTCAAGTATGTTTGGGTTAAAAACTCAACAATTCTTGTACGCGAACGTGATGGCATGGCTTCGTTTGCTGTTCGCACACTGGACGATGTTCGAAAAATTAAAAGTGGTGACAAAATCCCGTCGGTCGGTACTCAAAACCCCGTTTAGTAATTGCAACGATAGGTTATACTATATGAATTATATGATCATATTTGGGGCTCCAAATCTCATACATTCTGTTTACAGTATTATTATTTTTATGTTAGTATTAGTTCAATTTTGTTTTTTGTACTCGTTAAGCGCTGAATCTCATAATTCTAAGAAGTTATCGTTACTCTTTAAAATAATACAAATTTTATTATATTCTTTAGGTTTCGTCTGTTTTCTCTTGAAACATTTTATCTCAATACAACTTTTACTTTTTGTACTCAAAACTGTAACAAAATCACTTTCAAAACTGTGCTATTATTATTGTAAAACTGCGTTACTACCTTTATCTGACACGAGCTTGTCTTGCTGTTTCTTGGGTTCATATTCATTTGTTTGTATCCTGAAATCCGTTTCATCATTCGTTTTGCTTGGTGTCTATTCGCTTGGCATTCTTCTATCAAACACACAATGTTTGTACATTTGTATTTCTACCATTGCCAGAGCTTGACAAACACTTAACCATATACTATCAAAACTGTAGGGGTATCCGTACAAAACTGCCTACTTTATATATGAATATTCTCACCAGAACGTATGATATTATCATACTGACAGAAACTTGGCTGGTGCCGGAAATCAATAACAACGAATTCATTGACCAGCGTTACGCTGTGTACAGGTGTGATCGCGATCGGGCTAGCACTAATAAACTGGAAGGTGGTGGTGTTTTGGTGGCTGTGTTGAAAATCCACCGACCTTTGGAAATAGACTTAAACACCTCCACCAGCGTTACCCCACTGCATAACTACATAGAACAAATTGCTGTTGAAATACCTAGTGGTAAAAAACTAAAGCGTCACGTCGTGGCTGCTGCATACATACCTTCTAAAACTCCCCCACCTGTATATGAAAAGCATTTCGAAACACTTTATGAAACTTTGTGTAATCCTAATGTTGATTTCTTCTGTGTAGCCGGTGATTATAATGTCCCAGAAGCTACGTGGCACATGTCTGCTACCCTGAATACCCTGATAAGCTCGCCCTTGTGCTCTGGTTCAACTGCGTCTTGTGATCATCTTAATAATTTTATATCCCTTCTAAGTGCCTCTCAGTATAACAGCACACTTAACTCCAAAGGCAAAATATTAGACCTTTTTATATCCAACTCACTCTGTCGTGTGCAACAAGAGTCATCTCCCTTGCTACCTGCTGACGTTTATCACCCCCCAATTGTTTGTGACATCAATATAAAAATTAAAAATCCCCCCCTAGATAGGAAATCTATACAAAAATACAATTTCTACAAAGCCGACTATGAAAAAATAAATGACATGCTACAGAGAACCGATTGGCCGGAACTTCTTACACACGATAAATCTGAAGATGCTTTATCATTGTTCTATGACAAACTAGACCAGATTATCAAGCTTCACACTCCTCTAACTTGTTCGAGATCTTCCAATTATCCAGTCTGGTTCTCGCGTCCTTTGATAATCACATTTAAAAAGAAACAGAGGGCCTGGATCAAGTGGAAGAAGTATGGAAACATATCGGATTACGAAGTATTCAAAACATTTAGAGCCAGTTTTGGGGAAATGTGCGGAAAATGCTTTTCTAAGTATATAAACTCAGTGGAAGATAGCCTGCACACAAATGTCAAACACTTCTGGACATATGTTTCAAACCGAAAAGACAGACCGTGCATCCCAGCAAAAGTTCACTACAAAGACACTCAATCCAGTGAACCAGATGTAATCTGCGATATGTTTTCGAATTTCTTCCACTCTGTTTATGAACCTGCGTCGCCCCTCATGTCACAATGGCAACCGCCCGCGGAAACTTCCTCAAATTGTGATATTATCTCTAGCTTATGCTTTGACGAAAACAAGATCATAAAAGAACTAAAGTCTCTGGATCCTGCCAAAGGTCCAGGACCTGACGGAATACCTGCCTATTTTCTACGTTGCACTGCTACTTACATCTGCAAACCATTAGCCATAATTTTTAATAAGTGCGTCACTGAGGGAGTATTTCCAAAAGAATGGAAGAGTGCAAACATCACGCCTGTGCACAAGGGTGGATCGAAGGGTAATGTGGAGAACTACCGTCCAATCTCGATCCTCTCCACTTTGTCAAAGGTGTTTGAGAGACTCGTTCATAATGAAATATATCCGTTCTTACATAATGTCATTATACAACAGCAACACGGCTTCGTTAAACAGCGGTCTACTACCACAAACCTCCTGTCTTTCTCCAGCTTCTTATTTGATAGTTTTGATAAGGGCCTACAAGCAGACGCTGTTTATACAGATTTTTGCAAGGCCTTTGACAAGGTGGACCATGAGCTGTTACTTAATAAAATTGCCTTTAACGGAATTCGTGGCAATTTGCTACGGTGGTTTGCTTCATATATTTCGAACCGCTGTCAAAAGGTAGTAATCAATGGTTACAGATCAAGTATTATCGAAGTCACATCTGGTGTCCCACAAGGCTCCATCCTTGGGCCGCTCTTATTTAACATATTTATTAATGATATAGGTGACTGTTTCCGCAACACTGAATTTCTGTTGTACGCCGATGATCTGAAAGTCTACAAGTCCATCAAAACTGTCGATGACTGCATTTTAGTCCAACAAGACCTTGATAGACTTACAGACTACTGCCACAGTAACAAATTAAAACTAAGTTTACCGAAGTGCAGCTACCTTACGTTTACTAAAAATAAGCATATTATTAAGTTTGCCTACACCCTTTGTCACGTGCCTCTATCTCAGCTGAATTTAATTCGCGACCTCGGTGTTATTCTTGACTCTAAACTGTGCCTAGACACACACATTAACAAAATTGTCAGCAAAGCTTTCCAACTATTTGGTTTTATCATGCGGTCCACCCTTGACTTCAAGAGAACCTCGTCATACTTATGCTTATATAAAGCGCTTGTTCGTTCACAGCTAGAATATGCAGTGTCAGTATGGAATCCTCTCTACAAAAAATATTCTGAAATGGTTGAAAATGTACAGTACAAATTCTTGCGTGCTATGCACTACAGATGCCACAAATCCTACTTGTCATACTCTCAATTACTCAGCAAGTACAAGCTCCTCCCCCTTAGCTCTAGAAGGAATTGCCTCGAAGCCACAGTACTATATAAAATTGTCAGAAACAAGTTTAACTGTACAAATCTTAACAGTATGATTTGCTATGCTGTACCTCGAACCGTTCACAGGCGGCGGGTACGCGCAGGTACTCTCTTCGCTTTGAACACTTGCCGAACTAACTCAGGCCTGCGCTCACCTGTCCGCCGTATGGTTGACACATACAACAGTACCTTTTTAAATATAGATATCTTCAATTGCACAATAAGTCAATTTAAGCGCCTCATTCACCATTCCCTATTAAATATCACAACAAGTGCCCCTTAAATATATTTATATTGTATAATTTTTGATCTTTTTTACATTATTTTTGAACTAACTAAAAATTTTTTCAAAAATTTTTGAACATTCCTTATATAATTTGTAATTTTTTTCCTAATAGTGTTTATTTTTATTATCATTTAACTTTTAATTATGTATTTGCCACACGTACTGCTATTAATGTTCCTAGCGATAAGCTGTTTTTTTTCTTAAACTTCTATGCCTACTTGTGGGCAGCGTTGTGGGTTACTTTATAACCAAATTTATATTTTGTTAAACTAGTTGTAAGTCCTTATAATGTAACTGTTTGCTGTTCCTCTCAATAAAAAATAAAAATAAAAAATAAAAATAAAATAAAAAGCTCACGCTGCTGGCCGTCCCCATTAAAAATCATCTCACAAACAAGTTAGCATAGCCCGCGTCTTTATATTAATACAAATACGCTTATAATATGCTTCGTGTATCCTATTGGCCAAAACACATGCATCGGGAGATCGAGCAACGAACCTTAACACGCCTTTACACAAGAGTCATGGTGTAAATCCAACCAAGTTGCACTATCCATGTCATGCTATACTTTAGAACGGGAACTGAAATGAAATTGTTTATTCTGTAAATAGGATATTGGAATCACTTTAACACATAGGCTATCATAATTGAATGCGTATGCCAAAATTCGTGCGTGTGCTGTTGACCGCTGAAGAGATCTCTCGTATGGAGCCAATCCTGGGTCAGCACTAGTCAGCAGACAGATCATGGTGCATGAATGCGTAAAATTTACTGCTTGAACTATTGACGTTTAGAAGTTCCCTCATCTTAAGCCATCTCTGAGTGCAGCACCGAGGTCATGGTGTAGGTACTTTAGAATGGGCTATCATACTTGAATACGTATACATATTTTAATGTTGTGTCTGTGCTTTTGACCACTGAGGAGTTCCCTCGTCTGGACCCAATCCTGGGTGGCGCACCTAGATCATGGTGAACTTTAGAACGGGCTATCATAATTAAATGCGTATATAAAATTTTGTTACTTGTCCCAAAGCGGGCATTTGTGTTATTTATTAAAATATTCTCACCTGAGACACTTCATCCCCTGTTACTAACTTGATGAAGCTTGTGTCGATCGCCCATTGGATGCGCATGAATGTTGTATACTTGAAACCTATAGAAAACACAACATAAATCAACTTAAGACGCTGACAGAGCTAAACCGGGGTCACTGTCGGACCGCGTAATAAGGAAAGAGAAGCGCGATGACACAACGGTTGTAATTCATTGCAAAATATGAAGCAATTATCATTTTACTTAAAAATTAGTTGAGTAGTCGAAGATAAAAAAAACAACCAAGTTCTGCATTTAAATAAACCCTCTAAATACAATACATGTACGTTTATATCAAGTTAAAACATTAGTAAGTTTACGGTTAATTTGTATCGCAATAATTTTTTTGGAATCATTAACACATCTCTCTTAA
Organism: Conistra vaccinii; assembly: GCA_948150665.1. Taxonomy (NCBI): domain Eukaryota; kingdom Metazoa; phylum Arthropoda; class Insecta; order Lepidoptera; family Noctuidae; genus Conistra; species Conistra vaccinii. The sequence goes on from OX411327.1 coordinate 21,110,058, forward strand.
GTTAGATTTTTGTTCCATAAAAACTTTTCCATAAGTTCGAGAAGGTACCCTATGTCCTAATCCGGGTTATGGTCTACCCATGTGCCAAATTTTATCCAAATCCATTCAGCCGTTTCAGCCTGAAAGCGTAACAAACAAACAAACTCACTTTCGCATTTATAATGTTAGTTAGGATTGAATAGCAATCATGTATAAATAAAACGGCGCGTCTAAAGGTTTTACGATGACAAACTTACGAAATCGGGCGTGAACTGATAAGTTAAAATTCTATTTCCATAAAGATCTCATACTCAGGTGGACCAAACATGACTATATCAACACCAACCTTGAAGACAATCAAATGGTCTCGATGCGTTAGTGGCAGTAATAAAGAAGCATGGTAAGTTCTTCATACTGATAGTGTGTCTTTTCACAGCGATGTAACAACAAGGCGTTGAATTCACTAATGTTTCTACTGCTTTCATAGAAGACTCTTGATTAACGGATTAGTAAAAAATTGCATGTAATCTGGTTGATCGTGAGCAGGCCAAAACGATGCGTGATTTGAAACCAATTGATGAAATAGCACCTCTATTCATAGCGATAGCGATGCTTACTCGATTTCCATCAAGGGCATGGGATGCCCTCGGCGCATCGCTACTTCAGATACCCTTACGAATAGCTACGAATACTAAATCACATTCGATCATTTATGAAGCCATAATGACGCAGTTGTTCATGAAAATTAAAGTAGCTACTGGTGCTGATGTGTGGTGTGCTGGTGTGTGGCTGTGGTGACTACTTGTGTGTTTTATGTTTGTATAGGATTTGCTAAGCGTTGTTGAAAGGGCTCAGTACGTCCAGGCCAAACCGCTTAGTGCAGCTGTGGGCGGCTGGTCGAAAGGGCCCAGCACGCCCGGTCCACGCCGCATGTTGTGTAGATGGCTGGTCGAAGGGGCCCAATACCTGAGCCCGGTCCACGCCGCATGTTGTGTAGATGGCTGGTCGAAGGGGCCCAGTGCGCCCGGTCCACGCCGCATGTTGTATAGATGGCTGATCGAAGGGGCCCAGTGCGCCCGGTCCACGCCGCATGTTGTGTAGATGGCTGGTCGAAGGGGCCCAGTGCGCTCGGTCTACACCGTATGGTATGTTACTGGTTCGTCAAATGGGCCTTGTGCGCCCAGTCCTCACCGCATGGTGAGTTGGGGGAGCAGCCTAGTACGCCCAGCTTATGCAATGTCTAATCGGTGCGTTGAGTCTGTGCTGCTTCTAAGAGATTCAGAAATTCTTATAGCATGTCAGCAATGGATGAACGGTTGCAAATATAATGTTTTTTCTTCTGATATTTGAGATGTACCATATCAGGATGACTAAGCACAAGAGGACGTGTGATAGTCAGGGTGACCGTGACGGCGCGTCTAAAGGTTTAACAACGCCAAACTTACGGAGTTGATTTTAGAACGATTATGACAGCTGTCAACGTGACGTAACCCCGAGTACTGAGGAAGCGGCCGTCTGTCATACGGAAGATCGCGAAGATGGATCGAACCCGGCACTGATTAATGGCGACTGAGATATTGGTAATCATTGTGAGTACACCTACAGGGCAGTGAGTTGATTTATGTGCGTTCGCACCTCACGTAATCGGGGGAACGTCGTTTACATTATTGTTAATTCCATAATGTGATCAGAGATTTGTGATTATTCAGAATATTATTGTGTTTTATTTAATAACATCTCTTAGCCCGCAAACCCGAGTATGAAATAAGAGACGATAAGACCTCTTCTGTTATAAACGACGTATTATTATTGACCCTTAAATATTTCATTCAACATGTGTAGTAAAAAATAATGAAAATAATTCAAAACAATAATAAATATGAGATACCTATTCTATTCATCACCACACTAATCTGTGTCATAAATAACTGTTGAAATGGAGTCATTTTTAACCGACTTTATAAAAAAGGAGGTTATGGTATGTATGTAATATTATTGGAACTGCAATACATTTACATAATGATAATCTATTAGGGCTTCCAAACAAATATACAAATTTTAATAGGTGTTTGTATGTTTGTTTGACACTATGAATCGGATCGTGAACATTTTTTTTTTTTTTATTGGCTTACTTTTACTTCAAACTTAGGGTTTTTTTTTTTTTTTTTGGGTGGTAAATCATCAAATGACTTCTCCCGCTCTGGGCGGAGCGGAAGGGCGTGTCAGACTTTTACTGACTAAAACCCACCCGTGTTCCTTCCCTTGCCTAGACCGGGGCCACGGTTTCCCCTTAGGACTTATCCGCAACCCCAGTGGTTCAAACTTAGGGTACAGTGCAAGTTTCATCAAAATCGGTTCAGGAGTTTTCAAGATATGGACTAATACTTATAAATGTGACGGCCTGGCATATGGATACGAGCTATTTCAAAACCTTGGTCAAACTAAAAGTGAAAAATAAAAAAACATTTTACAAAAAAAGCCGACTTCTAAAAACAAAAACACTAAAAAGTAAAAAAAATAATTTAATTTCGGCAGTCGGTGGCAAAAAACGAAAATACAGAGCCCAACACACCGACTTCCGAAATTAAAGTATGCAATGGCTTCTGTAGCCCCATGTGGTATGTGTATGAGGTTCGAGGGGCTATCTTCGGATCCATTCGATTTGATTTATCGAGTCTGGTTAAACCACGCTGGAGTCGGTGCATTTCATTCATTCATTCGTTCACTGAGACTGCCGTGGTCGATGGCGTTTAGTATATCAGTAAAAGTTTTTACTACTAGTGGTATTGGTATCTACAGAAAAGTGTAAGTCTTACCAAACATCTTATGAGGTCCTAGTGCATAATCCGAAGAGTGGTAGGTGTCTGTTTTGAAGTCGCCGTTCATACGAATGGTGTAGTTCAGGTGGGTGGGCCACTGTTCGCCCGTCATATTCTGTCAAAACAACGCCACATTTACAAAAATAAAAGGTAAGTGTGATTCGGACTCGCACCCGAAGGGTTCCATATCACCGTGCAATATAATAACGCTTCCTTACATACTTACCCCCTTACGTTGATAGCGTCTGTATAGTTACACAACACTTTGTATTATTCTTTCGAATGTCAAATTACTGACGACTGGAAGAGAGAAATCGGTGTGTAACCTTATAGGCGATATACAACGTTTATTAGTAAGGGGGTTAAAAAAAATACATTAGTTAAAAAAAGCTTAATTTTTTCCCGACTTCCAAAAGGAGGAGGTCCTATGTTCGTAGCGTATGTTTTTTTTTATCATGTCCATTAATATATTTTCGTCAATTGTGGACCGATTTCAAAAATTACTTTTTTGTTTCAAGGGTATGCCCGCGTGGTAGTTTTATATAAATTGTATTAACTTTACTTGGATAGTTTTAGAGTTAGCTTTAATAATACGTATTTTTCCTATTTGGTCTATGGACGACGACGCCCCGTGACGTTATAAGTTCCTGTCACTATTATTTAAATCTAGCAAGTAGTGGTATTCAAATTTTTGTGGGGTAGGTACCACCACAAATTATAAGTGAATATTTTTTTTTTATAAAAAAAAGACAACCACCTTCCAAGAAAAACACTACAAAGTGAAAACTATTTCTAATTTCGGAAGTCGGTGGTAAAAACGAAAATTCAAAACCAAAGACATTTTTATTATTTTTATTGTTTAACGGCTGGTACACACTCTGTGAAAAATTCAAGTGTCTACCTATTACAGTTCAAAAGACAACAGCCCTGTGACGGACGGATGGACGGAAGGACGCACAGCGCTAAGGTCCCATTGGCACCCTTTGGAGCCCTAAAAACTAACACGGTAACCTCTGCCTCTCACAACTGCAATACACTACCCAAGCGTTAATATGGCAAATCGCGTTTCTCAAACTGACACTGGTTTGTGTGACAGCGAAATTTTTGTGCTGTATTGACTACTGAGAGCAGTGTGATGGGTTAGTGTTGACGGCCGCAACTTACGAGTTGTAGGTAGTAGGTTCGAACCCTGACAGGCGCTTAACTTTGTGTAATGGTATCTGCACACAGCGGGCGTGGCGTGGCTGGGCGGCGACGCGACGTGGCGCTGGCGTGACGGCAGCGGTCACACTGCGGGCACGATCACGTCCCGTCCCGCCGCGAATTGAGATAGAAAGAATGAAAATAAAGTAAACAGTTATAAATTTAAAGTAACTAAGTTAGTTAAAGTAACATAAAAGTTATTAGTTACAGTTATAAGTTAACGTTTTAAGCTTTAATACAATCTCTCAATTCTGAATGTAACCGTCGCGCCCGCCCCGCCACTTCCGACTTGTATTCACGCTCGCCGGCGGCGTGGCGTGACGGCCCGGTTACCGTCGCGCCGAGCGGGACGGCTCTGTGTGGAGTCGTCCGTAGTATCTAGTACAATACAACTGCTCAGCGTCATGTCGCCCTCCGTAACGTCCCGCCACGCCACGCCCGCTGTGTGCAGTTTCCTTAAATTATTTCATCTCACCACTGTTCTCAAAATGATGAAGGAAAAGATCGTAATGCAACCGAGAAAAATAATTCGAATACGTGAAATCTACCACCCCACACTGGGCCCGCATAGCATATTACGGCCTACTCCTTCTCGCAAGAGGAAGCCTGTGTCCCAGCAGTGGGAACAATATATTATAGGCTGATAATGCTGTACTTACTTGAAAAATGATGATAGCGTCCGTGATTTTCATATTAGCCGCCAAATCAGGCAGCTGAGATAGATCCGCAAATGGAAAGTAGCCTCTGTCTGGGTGAATTGTGAGCTCTATTAAATGAAACACGTTAAGGCGACTAAAAAAAGGTTTATTTGACTTATAAAGGCGGCTTCACACGGTGCGCGATATTGCGGACGCACGCAGACTCGGATTTCGGCAGACATCTCACCGAGCGAGCCACCGAAGTCACCCACCGAAGGGTTCATTCGGCTCGCTTCGGATCGCATCGTTTGCTCGTCCATTAATAGTTCTCTAGTACAATAAATCATTGTAAATTTTATCATACGACATACGTATCTTTATTGTCAGTGAATTAAAGTAAAAATACTTTGGCATATTATCAAAAGGAACTGCGTTGTTTAATTTTGCCTGTTGTTGTATAAAATCATAATAAAAACAAACAGTAGTACTTAGTACTTTTTTGGTTATTTTGACGAAATGACATGTATGTCTGCGTGCAAAATAGGTAGGTACCTATAGTGTATTTACTGTATTTTATTAATAGCTATTAAGCGAGCTGAGCCGTCTTTTTAGATGCACGTGCGGTGTGAGTCTAATGATGATCGACTGTCGACTGATGGTATAATTAGCGGACCGTTATTTGGTTAAAATTATGACTCTTTTGTATCGTTACCAGTAATGAAACAAAAACCTTATAGCTTTGCATAGCAGACCCTCCCTTATGGAATAAGGTATCAAAGGTAGGTTAAATTAGTAGACATGGCGTCAGATATATTGAAATGTATCTAGAATCCGATTTGAGTCACAAATCGTATCGTATCAATAATCCGAAAAGATTAGGTTTGCGTAAGCAAGTATTTGTTTATGTTTGGATAGTTGATCGATACTGCCGAATTATAACAATACAATTTCTAAGAAAACGTCACGGTATAACAATGACCAGTGTCGCGTCGCGCGACAAGTTGCGCTGGTCTGCACAAAGCTTTACCCTTCACCTGGTGCGTGTCCGTGCAAGCTGATCCGCGGCGACTCGGTAAATTCAAAGCGAATGTATCCAAACTCAGACGCACCGCGACGTATCGTCTGCGCTACGACACACGTTACTCTTCCCACGGTGCGTCGTGCGGGCTGGTGCGTGCGCGTGCGTTTGCAATATAGCGCACCATGGGAAGCGGCGACGGGAGTACGGCGGGCTTGTATAAATGTATTGGGAATTACCATTAAATGTATTAGGAATTACCTTGTATTATATGGATGACAACACACGAAAATAGAGCGCGGGTCGGGCGCGGAGCGGGTCGAGAGCGGGAACCGAGCACTTTTTCGTGTGTTGACATCCATTTATTACAAGGAATTACAATTTAAACAAGCCCGCCGTACTCCCGTCCCGACCCGAGCCCGGCACGCACCCGCTTTGTGTGTGTTTTGAGCCCTATAGCCTGTGCAGACGAAGGATTTTTGTCCGCGGAAAAAATCTGCGCTAAAATAGATCGCTTACAACTGTATCTTTTGTACGCGGCACTTTTATCCCTCATTTGCGTTACTCGATACAGTTGTAAGCGATCTATTTTAGCGCGGATTTTTTACGCGGACAAAAATCCGTCTTCTGCGCAGGCTATTATACTCACTGCTTGTGCAAACAAACTCTCTATTTACTGTGTGGGAACATGAAAGTGTTGGACTACCAATTAGACAATATTTTTATTTACTTCAGTGTGTCTGAAGTAAATATAGTCCAATTGGTAAGTCTACCCCCACACACCTCGACATAACCAAAGCCAATATGAGTACTACACCCCTGAGCCTCGAAGAGCGTGTAATACCGTCACTCTCTCTTTGGTCGTGTCGGATTGCCGGCGCCGTGCCTACGGACCATAATATGAGGATGAGGGAAGAGAGTGCACTTTGCGATTGTGACTTTTCCGCGTCTATCACAAAATTGTTGTTTTATAATAGATAGCACCGCATATTTTTCTATTTTAAAACTTAAACTTTAAAAGGTAAAACCTTTTGCAGACCACCTTTTGAATATCTTACTTGGCTAAGACACTTCCGAATGACTGAAATTCGGTTCAATAGTCAAAGTGGGATCTCCTCTCATCCTCTTCGTTACTTACCCGCGGTATAGATCAGCCGCTGCAGGTTCAGTTGATCGCCGACTTCATCCATGAGCGCATTGGTGAGCATTGTTTCGGGGTAGTACATGATTCGATGTGGCCGAAGTATGAATTCCTCATCGAGCCGTATTATATCCTGCGGAAGAGAGTTTTTGAGATAGTTTCCCATCAACGGTTTTTTCTTAGATCTTAGTACCAGACTTCCTGGCAATTGAATTTTCTATCAAATACACACATCAAAAATGTTAGGGATCAAGTACTTATTTGACTTTAAATTATTACCCAATCACTTCCTCTCAATTTCGAATTATAATTTTTAATTCCTATAATAAAAAAATTAAGAATAATTGCAATTTTAGCAAATTGTGGTAAATGTACCTAAGTTAATGTCGTCAATTAAATGGCAAAAACGACCATTTAAAAAACATCTTGTAAAGATTAAAAAAAAAAACTCAATACTCAATACTTTATTTGCATTCCACAATGTGTACTTAGCTACATAAGTGGTAAGTTATAAAATTATATAATTATGATCATTAAGCTGTTTTCAGACCAGCGTGACCAGCGACACCGGTTATTGTTATACCGTGAAGTTTTTTGTATTGTTCGTGTCGCGTCGCGCGACATATCGCGCTGGTTTGAAAGCAGCTTTATGGACCCTGTCGGGCACAGCAAAATAGTAGGAGACAGGAAGCTTTGAAAAAAACGAAAGTAATAGCTAAATATAATATTTTACATAAATAGTTTACTCCATATTTATTTTGATACTGTATATACTTATTTGATTTGATTATGTTAGCACTTTATCGTTGAAATATTCATTTAAACTATAATAGCATTTTTTTTTTTTATTATTTTAGTTTTTTTTTTATACTTATGTATATTCAAGTTTGCTTGTTGTATATTTTTATTGACATTACAAATGGACTTGTAGAATGTATTTTTAGCCGAGAAGTTGGAATGTTTTGTGTCGATTTATTTCGGAGTGTGTAGCGTGATTGTATAACTTCGCGTTTTGTATAAAATTCTTAAAATACAATAGACGATGTATATCTAGTAACTTAATCCGCTTAAGTTACTAGATATACATCGTCTATTGTATTTTATGATGGATTTCCGCAAGGTCACGCCTGAGTCAATTAACTATAAAATTCTTGATTTTTACGAACGAATTTGCATTATTTTGCATGTCTCTAATATGTATATGTAAATAATCTGTGTTTCCACCATTGCACATTGACACGAATCATGGTATAAGAAAACAAGCTATCTATGTCAAGGTATCAATCGTAGCGTATGTACTAGTAATAAGTATAATAATATAAATTAAAAAAAGCAGGAAATAAAAGTTAATATAAAAAAATTAAAACCCCTACACAAACAATTTTTTTTTTAAATTATAAAATAAAATGTACGGGCCCTTTAAGTTTAATATAAGTTGTAGTTAATATTTTGTCGTCGCGTCGGGGGACGGTGAATGAAAATATCTTTTCTAAAATAGCATGCCGTTAACACAAGAAAAGCTCCGTTAAAACTCAAGATTAAAACCATTTTCTTTGATTCTAAAGTAAATTCAACAGCATAGAATTGTTTAAACTATGTAATGACATGTTTGAGTGAGAATTCAGAATTCAAAATTTCATATAATTTTTTTAACAGTTGTTGAATAATGAGTTGCTTTACTTTGTTGGAAAAGTGAGAATGTAAGAAAAAAAATCAACAATACCAACTCACCGTGTTGGCCACTTGGCCACCATTCTTTATGAGGTGCTTAGGGATTCTCAGATAATCTTTAACGGCAAAAAGTAGTATGAAAAAGACTAGAGGAAACAAAAAATCCACAGCTGTGTTTATAAACCTTCGTTTCCTAACCACCGCATGTTTCCACATCAAAACCGACAATATTCTGATACTCATTATCACTAAAATCACCAAATATCTATTTCACAAGTATTTAATTCGGCTGCAACACACATAAACACAAATTTTCATCTGTAGGAGACATCACAATGAATTGTACCTATATGTCGCAGGTAATTTGTATGATTCCGCATTGTACACACGGCTACACATCAAGCTATACATTTCCTGTTTATGCTGATCTCGCATCGTATAGGATTTTCGTACAATGCGAGCTCACCTTATACTGGAAATATATAGCCGTGCGTACAAACGGCGTCGTCCGTTTACAAACGCTCGCTGTTTTGCAATATGCGTATGGCAAAATGTAAACTGCCTAGACACTTTATAATATGCCACAACATTTGATGGACAATTCAAACGCCGTTGAAAATATGCCAAATTTAAGTTTATATATCCGGCACGTAAAAAACGTAAGGTGCTCATGGAATCTGGTTCCCGGAGGACTGCTGCGGAATATTATTGGTTATTAACTGCAACACAATACAATTTATCGCGCTATTTTTTGATAGTTTATAATAATACCGACAAATTGTGAAAAGCTTGCCTAGCTGCGAGCAACCTGGAAGGAAGTAGCCCTCGCCGGCCGCTGCTACGGCACAGCTCACTACGCTCGCTCGGCTCGTGCGCGGTCGGTCACATTTATAACCTAACCTAACCTATTTCACCCAGTTCTAAATTTTTCGATTGTTTATAATCTAACGAAATAATACCGATAAATTATAAATTAACGGTTCTCACATATGGTAACATAATCATGTCGCACTCCCTGTTAATCGAAATAATGACATACACTCATTATCACCCGACAATAACAATCAATGTCGACATTATAACAACTGAACGAATTGCCAATTTGCCTCAGGCATTATGGAAAACCGCCAGAGCGTTTTTTATGCAGACGGCGCCGTTTGTAGAGCTGCGTCCAGATATGTTCTTTAGTCTGAGACGCCGTACCACCGTACCGTACCGAATGGGTGTCGAAACTAGCGTTCTTGAATCGCGACGCTGATACGACACGGAAGTACGGTACGAAAAAAAGAACATAATATCTGGACGCACGAATCATACAATCTGCCTACGACATATTATACACTCGAAGTTTAAACATAAGTTATTATTAACATATTATTTAACAAACCGGGTTAAGGCTCGTGTAAAGTTTACGAACAATTTATTGAACATTTAATGAAAATTCCTCATAGTAAAGTAGTAAAGTATTAATTTTCCAAAAAAAATCAATTGAAGAAACGATTCATGATTGTGTTATGTGACGTTGACATGACCGACATGACAGCACATACTCTTTGATGACAGGGGACAGTTGACACCGTTGACACCACTGACAAGCGGGGTTGCCAGTTGGGACAACTTAAATTATACCGCTGTGGCCCAAAATGTAATGAAATGAGAATACATGTAAAAAAAAATAAAAAAATAAAAACGTAACAAACATACAAACTTTGCCTTTTTATTTTTTTTTAGGAAGTAAGATTTACGCCTTGGTACTTACTACTTAACCAAAAAAGAAACCCAATGGAATATCAGTTTACCTCTACTAGTTTTATCAGTTTACATCATGATCAGCAGCTTACAGCAGTTCACTGCTGGACATACATAGGACTCTCCTATTGCACGCCATTTAACTTTATTAGTGTTAGTGACAATTTGCGGCTAATAAATCATGATTCCGCTATATTTTCGTTTTCGGCCATAAACCAGCCGAAGCCAAAAATCAGAGGTTGGTCAATTGTCGCGCGTCATTCGGCCTACTTCGTAAAGCTTGACGATAGATAGATAGATAAATCGTTTATTTGGTGCACACAAAAGAAATAGCACAACATACAAAAACACGATTAAATAATAACTAAATACAAAGTGCCAATATACAAAAAATAAATAAAGAAAACAAGACATTGTGATGACACTATTAGGATAAAACACTTTAAAATGCAACAAACAAAGTGCGGTGTGCGTCTCAAGGTTGCACCAAATGGGAGTCCAACTCAGCAGGCGATATCAGGAGAATCAATTCAACAAGAAATATACGTATCGTATATTGGATTTATTGTGTTTTATTTCTTTTCAAGCCTATATTTGTTATAACGCGGTTATTAGTTCGGTAGTTAGCACATTTCTTATATTATTTCCATACAATAATATTGACAAAATAACCAAAACAGCGAAATATGTGACAACTATTTGTGACGTTGCCGACTTTCAGAAAGCACGCTCATCCAATGCAAAAAGAATTTTCAAATCCAACTGGTAGTTCCGGAATCCGGAGGCTTGCCCTCTGTATACAAACAAACAAAGTTTTACCTCTTTAATGCTGTTATGAAAACCACAATCTAACTTAATCTTATTTAAACAAACACCGAAAAACAATAATAATATTTGGTGTAAAACTTACGTGCACATTTAGTTACTGCGATATTTCGGCAACTCTCATCCTCATTTTTTTTTTAATTTATCTTCTACGGATTGTGTTACAAAGCGTGATATACTTTCTGCCATCGCACGTATTTTTGACCCCCTAAAGCCGCCCTCCGACGGTGCGCCATATCGCGGACGCACGCGCACGACGCACCGTGGGAAACCTAGCGTGCGTGGTAGCGCAGACGCGCGTTGTACGCGTGCGTGGCGGTGCGTCCTCGTGCGGGCTGGTGCGCGTCCGCGATATGGCGCACCGTGGGAGTTGGCTTTAAGACTTTTATCTCCTTTCGTAGTCACAATGAAAATGTTTTTACAGCGGGTGTGGTTAGTCAAGCTCTCGTGGGATGAGCCATTAATAGTTAAAGCAATGGCACGTAAAATTTTATCGGAGAGTCAACCGGTGAGTGATAATCAGGGTCTTGAAGTGATACCAAACCCCCCTGTACCGTCCGAATGGATTCCAAATGGACGGGGGCGAAGATATGGGGTGAGGGTGCAAAAAAAATTTTCAGTTCGGTTTGTAACTATACAAATATACGATATACAACGTTTATTAGTAAGGGGGTTAAAGTAAATTAAGTAAGTTAATTGACTCAGGCGTGACTTTGTATATTTACAAAGTGACGACGTATATTTAGTAACCTAATCCGCTTAATAAACTGTTCTAAAGAAAAAAAATTGACACGTGTTTCACCTTTCAACGAGGCATCCTCAGGATGAGGATTGACTTATTGAAAACCCGGACACGACGTGTTGCCATGCCAACCGCCGAACGCACTAAAGTAGGATTACTGCTTGGTCCATCTCGGCTAGGATCGTTCGCGATAAGGGGCGAACAACCGCAGCAAAAGTGACCTTGGCATACTAGTATTTAATTCATTCAACAGTGTTTTTTACACTGTTGAACGAATTAAATACTCCCGTCACCCGCTAAATGACGGCCGCCCCCCGCGCCTAATGTAATAAACCGGTAGAATTCCAAATTGAAAAAAAAAATTGCCGCTTTTTTTTTCTTTTTTACGGTTCCGTACTCTCTTGTCGTATGTTTGTCCGTGTGTCACCACCAATTTCCTCAAGAGTGTTGAACCTAGCAAGTTGAAATTTATACCAGATACTAAGGTCTATAGTCTCTATTAGGTGTATAACAATCAAGGTCCTGAGTCAACACGATAAAAATAATATATGGGCAAATTTAGATTTTTGCGAAAACTTGTAAATATTAAAACCTTAATTTTCAACTTTTTTTATTTTTCGGAATTTTCCCTTAACTTTTGCTGACCTTGCTTTTAACCAAAATTAACAATTGTAAGTCAACCGGAAGTACCCTATAGTTTTTAGGTCGAAAACCTATATCATCCCCGACCCCGTTGATCCCGCGGATCCCGTTGACTTAGAATCACGAGGCCAAAAGCAAGGTAGAGCACAAATAAAGGATAAATTACAAAAAATAAAAAAGTTCAAAATTAAAGGGTGTACATAGTTGACGCTAATTAAGATACCTAGTCCTTTGAGTTGTATGGGCGCTCATACAATTTAGAGGACTAGTTTGTGGGCACAGAACTATTTAGGTACCTATACGAATGAAGCTTCTTACGGAACTCTCGGTGCGCGAGTCCGACTTGATCTTGACCGGTTTTTCCTGAAAATGTCCACATATATAAATTCTCAGTACGATACCTACTTACCAACACCCGTATCAGACAGGATTTTTGAAGAGAATGTGAAAAGCTTCCATAGTGAGGGAACAATTCAAAAAACAGATGATAACGAAATCTGGGTATACAGTTTGATGCTGCAGTTACATAATATAATCTATCATCTACATCCAAATAGTTATTTGTGATACAAGGGGACAAAGCATTGATGTATTAAAAACGGTAGATACGGGACTTAGTAACAGCGCCTGGTCCTATCAAACTACGTGATTCCCCGTAGTCGGCACTGGTCGGCACTCAGTCGCGCACGGCATATCGTTGATCAAACAGCTCCATAATTACAGTTTTTTTGTGTGATAAATACGCATCAAAATGACTTCTTGTGCAGCTAAACAGTGTTTTAATAGTACAAGGAAGAACAATAAGACACACGGGATTACTTACCACTCGTAAGTACAGCCAAAAATGCTAATTTGTTAAAAGTTATAATAATATTTCATGTTTGCTTCGCCATGTTTGTGAGAGCGAGATAGATATTGAAACATGCGTGAGAGACACGATACGCATAATGCGCGACACAGAGCATGTGATGCGCGAGTTGCGAGACTTATTGCGATTTCGCTCGCACGACAGCGCCGTCTGTTATCTCTGTTCTTGTCTATCGGTAACTGCAGGTTTGCGACTGTGATAACACTGATCACAGATGTGTGAGTTTTGGTGCATGTTGTCGTGACTCGTGCGCCGAGCCCAGGTTTTCTGATTTCAATGTTAGCGCGTAACATATCTTCCTCCTTTTAATATATCAATGGGACAAAGTAATATTTTGATCTTCCAGGGCGTTATTTTGAATCCTGAGCGTAGCGAGGAATTCAATATACGCCGCCCGAGAACAAAATATTTTGTCCCCGAGTGATACACACTATTTTTCATCACTACCTATGAGAAAAATAAAAAGCTACGAGTACCTACCTACTCGAAACTTTTTGATGCGGGAAGCACAGAATCGGTCGAAGTGGCGGTGCTTGGGGGAGGCCTATGTCCAGCAGTGGACGTCTTTCGGCTGATATGATGATGATATGACTCGATAGCTAAAGTATCAAAGAATTCGTCTCAAAGAGATTTACTTGTAACATACGTATTTACGTAAAACACACGGCCGTATTCACGACTCAGCCACACCAATTTTTTTTCATTATTATTGTCATTTCATTTTGCGACACAGCGGTATAATTTAAGTTGGCCCAACTGGCAACCTCACTTTTCAGTAATGTCAACGGTGTCAAATGTCCCCTGTCGTGTCAACGCCACATCACACAATCATAAATCGTTTCAATTGAATATTTTTTGGAAAATAAACACTAATGTTCAATAAATTGTTCGTAAACTTTACACGAACCTAAACCTAGTCTGTTACATATGTTTATACTGTAAATTTAAAACAATTATACGTGCGAATAATAATAACATAAGTTTAAACTTCGGGTGTATTATGTCGCAGGCAGTTTGTACAATTCAGTCACAAGCTGGATCCAGATATGTTCTTTTATTTTGTCCGCACCGTACCGCTGTTTCATACCAGCGTCGCGATCCAAGAACGCTAGTTTGGACGCCCGTTGGGTATGGTACTGTGGTACGGTGTCTCAGATTAAGGAACATTTCTGGACGCAGCTCTACAAACGGCGCCGTCCGTTTACAAACGCTGGCGGTTTTGCAAAATGCCTAAGGCAAATTGGCAATTCGTTCAATTGTTATAGTTTCGACATTGATTGTTACACAGGTTGGACAGATCATACTTTATTCAAGCAATCAGGTACCGTAAAATTGTGAGAACCGTTAGTTTATAATTTATCGGTATTATTTCCGTTAGATTCTTAACAATCGAAAAATTGAGAACTGGGTGAAATAGGTTAGGTTAGGTTAGAACTGTGACGTGACGTGTGTGAGCGATTGAAGCGAGCAGTACTGCGGCAACGGTCCACGAGCGCTACTTCCAAGTTGCTCGCAGCTAGGCTATTTAGTATTAGCGCAAGGTGCGTTACGTCCTCACCGGACACGGTTGTTTCGGGAGGTTCCTGTTTCGCATAAGGCGGGAGGAAACGCCCGGGTGTCACCACTGTGTGGACCGTTCGGAGGACACGTTGGAGCATACGGTGGAGGTCTGCCCGGCTTGGGTGGAGAACCGCCGTGTCCTCGTGGCGGCGATCGGCGGCAGTGACCTCTCGCGTCCGGCCCTGTTCCAGGCCATGGTGCGGAGTGAGAGGGAATGGCAAGCCGTGACCCCCTGATTAGGGCAAGAGAGCTTAAAGTCATTTGATGATTTCCGACCCGAAAAAAAAAAAAGGCACGTTACGTCGCACGCAAGTTTGATACCAATTCACAATTTGTCGGTATTATTTCCGTTAGATTAGGTATATACTATCAAAAAATAATGCGTTAAACTGTATTTTGTGTGTTGCAGTTCAAAATTATTACATAGACAATTTTGTACCAATAATATTCCGCAGGAGTTCTCCGAGCACCAGATTTCATGGACACCTTACGTTTTTTACGTGCCGGATAACTGAATACTTCAATTTACCGCGGCATCTTATAAACGGCAGGTTCTAGGCAGTTTACATTTTGCCATACGCATATTGCAAAACAGCGAGCGTTTGTAAACAGACGACACCGTTTGTAAAAAGCGGAATCATACAAATTACCTGTGACGTAATACAATCCATTGTGATGTCTCTTATAGATGAAAATTTGTATTTATTTGTGGTGCAGTCGAATTAAATCCTTGTGAAATAGCTATTGATAGTAGTGATAATGATTATAAGAATATTGTTAGTTTTGATGTGGAAACATACGGTGGTTAGGATACGAAACTTTATCCACACAACTGTGGATTATGTGATACCTCTAATGTTTTTCATAGTATTATTTGCCTCAAAAGATAATTTAAGACCACCTACGATGTCCACACAGCGTAAAAACCCAATGGTCCACACGGTAAGTTTGTAGTGTTTAATTTTTTTCTTACATTCTCACTTTTTCTTACAACAAAGTCATTATTTAACTACAGTTAAAAAGTTAAATGAAATTACCTGAATTATCAATAAAACATGTCAATTACATCGTTTAAACAATGCTATACTGTTGAATTTACTTTAGAATCAAATAAAATGGTTTTAATCTTAAGTTTTTATCATAGCTTTACATGTTTACTTGAAGGTAGATTTTTAGTATTTAAATATGTCTAAATAAAGAGTCTGTCTGAATTGTTTTTCTTCTATCTAAATGGAGTCTTAGATTCGGTCGTTGGACGTCGTAGAATACGGTCGTTCCGGGAGCGAGCTCCGTCCCAATTTTTTTTACGATTTCTTTGGGGAGAGAGAGAGAGAGCTTCTTTGCGCATGTGTGGGTCAATTGCCGGCGAAATTGAATAGTGATATTTTGTTTTGATACTGCTGTGATTTTACTAGCCACCAAATAAATACTCGTACATTAAAATAGTGCTAAAGTAAGGTGCCTATCTACGTGCGTTCCTGATCTTAGGCGAGAGATACATGACCCAAACTAATCTGGTTAAATTTTTCCATATCTTTAAGGGCGTTGCTTCTTTTTGCAAAATCATTATTTTAATCATGAGTAAATCTCATTACAAATCCATACATCGTATATGCTGTATTAATAACAATATTAATAACAATTTGTTCGACTTACTTTAAACTACAGGATGAAATTGAATTTATGCGACACCTCTTAAGGGGTCATTGTACTCATCATTATGAACAACTTTCACTATGGGACCAACCCTGAAATCGCGAAAATAAAACAGCTGTTCCCTACATTTTGACGAGATATGCGAACATAAATGTAGGGAACAGCTGTTTTTTTTTTCGCGATTTCAGGGTTGGTCCCATAGTGAAAGTTGTTCATAATGATGAGTACAATGACCCCTTAAGAGTTGTCGCATGAATTCAATAAAATTTCATCCTGTATAATACATGTGTGATGTGATGATTATGTACAGTGCAGTGTTCTAAAACTATTTGGGTTTATTTTGCGAGTGCGCCTTCTTTTTTAGACATTTGCAATGAGTCAAGAGTCGTAGGTAGTTGTTGCCGAACAAAAAATTCCTTTTAGATTTTATTGCTCTTGACTCTGATATTGGATTTTGAACCCAAGTGCAGTTTTGTGTTTATTTGGGTGGTCAGGTTATTTTTGTGGAGTTGTTTTTGTAAAGTTTACCTACATATTTAAATTTTTGTGAAGTTGAAAACGGCTGAAGACCGAGATAAGAGAAAAAAGGCTCCTAGCGAGATTTACAAGAAACCTGAAACGAATAGAAGGCAGACGAAGACAATGGAAACAGCCACGTGTAACACAGCATAGCAGTGACATAGAAAAGAGTCGAGAAAGCAGTTAATCCTGCCAAAAAATACATCTGTAAAGCTTGACAATGGACATCAACCAATCTGGTGGCGACGTCGTTAAAAGATGCCCATCCATAGACAAAAATCACCCGTTACGTGTTGTGTTTTAAAATCGCTTTGGAGTTCAAGGGAGTTTTTTTGTGTGTGGCGTTTTTACTGTCCCGGGCACGCCAACCTCAATTTTGAAAACAAAATTCCATGCAGCCCTTTTTTGCACCCCGCCAGATGTGCGCCCACGCCGACCCTTAGAATCAAAGCAATTGATATTTTAAAATTTATGTTACAGAATCGCGACGTCACATCTGCTTCTTTACTACTTGAAATATTCTTTCCGACAAATAGGATTTTATTAGTGAGTAGTACTGGTGGGGAAGGTTGATTTTCAACTTGCATAACAGACCCTTGTGCCAAACCTTATCGAAGGCCTGTTGGATGTCCAGAAACACTGAGGAGCAGTACAACTTTTCTTCTAGGCTTTTCCTTATTTTGTCATAGAGTCGATGAACTTGTTCAGTAGTAGAATGCTCCTGTCTGAAGCCAAATTGGTGGTCGGGGATCATTTTCTCCTTATTTAAAATTGGTAATATTCTGTACATCAGTAGCTTCTCGCAGACTTTGGAGAGGATTGGCAGAAGGCTTATGGGTCTATATGAAGATACGTCGTTAGGAGGTTTACCCATCTTGTGTATCATTATGATTTGGGATACCTTCCATGCCAGCAAGAAGTACTGGATTCTTAGAATTGCATTAAAAAGTGATGTAAGAAACACAATGGCTTTCCTGGGTAACTGTTTCAGTATTTCTTTGGTGAGGAGATCGTAACCGGGAGCTTTCTTATCTTGAAGCTTTGTGATAACCCGCCAGACTTCACGTACTGTAATAGGCCGCGGGGGCAAATTTTCTAATTTCGTAAATATTAAATAATAGTTAATACTAATTGTTCTTTGTTTATCATTGATCATCACTGTAAATGTCTACAGAAAAACCAAATCGTTATGAACTCACTATCTACGCAAGCCTATGTTCCAATACCAATATCTCTTAAACCAATTGTCATAGAATCGAGTTTTTGATATCATTATTTAGGTAAACTAAACATCTGTTAGACGAGTAGATAAAAAAGATAGTTCCCGGGGAGAATTTTGTAATAACCTTGATAAACTAAAAAAAAAATGTTAATTTTAACGTGATATTGATATTTTAGCATTTATTTTAATATGATGCAGCATATATTGTCAGTATTTGAGTTATCTAACCCATTTTTAACACTTTTCACTTATCAAAAGTGTTTATTTTACGATAATTGGACATTAAATTCCAAAGTCAAAGTACTTTTAGTATGCACGCTTCATAAAATGCGATCAAAAAACAAAAATGGCTTCCATTCAGGGGGGGTTGGGTTCCGACCCCCTATGTAGAATAATCTATATATATAAAAGGAGAAACTGATTCACTGACTGACATATCAACGCACAGCCGAAACTACTGGGACTAGGAACGTGAAATTTTCCACACAGCTTCCTTTAATAATGTAGGGGAGCACTAAGAAGGGGTTTTTGAAAATTCGACTTTTAAGGGGGTGAAAAGGGGGGATTTCGATTGTATGCAAAATCTTATTCCTTGAGTTAACAGACTTGAAACTTTGCACGAATACTTACCTAAGTCATAAAGTTTGTCATTTTTAGTTTTTCTAAGCTACCCCCTAATCGGGGATTGGGGGGTGTCAAAGTTTGTATGAAAAAAATTTTACGCAAGGTCCGAATAACTCGAAACTCAGTATTTATACTTAAAATTGAAAATAAAGAATAATGCGTATGAAGGTTTTTCGGAAACAACCCCTAACGGGTTGAAAAGGGTTAAAATATTTTAATGACGGCTGCGATTTACTCATTTTTCGTCATGGGTGTCGTTTTCGTAGTTTTCGATAGTGCTAAAGCCGATAGTGAGGTCAAAATGTAAATCCAAGATGGCGGCTGCGAAAGTTTTCTTATTTTTCGTCATGGGAGTCGTTTTCGTAGTTTTCGATGGTGCTAAAGCCGATAATGAGGTCAAAATGTAAATCCAAGATGGCGGCTGCGAATTCTTTTTTATTTTTCGTCATTGGTGTCGTTTTCGTAGTTTTCAAGGGTGCTAAAGCCGATAGTGACGTCAAAAAGTAAATCCAAGATGACGGCTGTGAATATTTTCTAATTTTTCGTCATGGGTGTCGTTTTCGTAGTTTTGGATAGTGCTAAAGCCGATAGTGAGGTCAAAAAGTTAATCCAAGATGGCGGATGTGAATTATTTTTTTATTTTTCGGCATTGGTGTCGTTTTCGAAGTTTTCAAGGGTACTAAAGCCGGTAGTGACGTCAAAAAGTTAATCCAAGATGGCGGATGTGAATATTAAAAAAAAAATCGACATGGGTGTCGTTTACATAGATTTCTAATGTGCTTAAGCCGAAAGGGTCTAAATGTAAATCCAAGATGGCGGCTGCGACAAATTTGACATTTTTTGTCATGGGTGTCGCTTTCGTAGTTTTTGAGGGTGCTAAAGCCGATAGAGAGTACTTCGTACGAATACGTATCTTAGTAATAAATGGGGATTAGGGGTGTCAAAGTTTGTATAAAAGATTTTGTATGCGAGGTCTGATTTACTCGAAACTCAGTATTTATACTTAAAACCGAAAACAAAGAATAACGTGTATCAATATTTTTCGGAAACAACCCCTACCGGGATGAAAAGGGTTGAAATATTTTATTTGCATCGCACTGACCTATAACAAGATACACGCAACGACATCTATTTTTTGGAATTTGCTATTCACAATTGGGCCCGATAGGTGACGCTGCAATCGAAGTTCAAGACGGTATTCTGTTCATGACACGTGCACAATTTCTGAGCAGTACCTAAACTAACCTAACAAAAAGTACTAGGGTTTCATGAATTCACGATATAGTATTTCAATTATTAAACAATCAATCTGCCTAGCCTTTTCCCAATTATGTTAGGGTCGGCTTCCCGTGTAGCCGGATGCAGCTGAATACCATTATTTTACATGGAGCGACTG
The DNA here is from genome assembly GCA_948150665.1 of Conistra vaccinii. NCBI lineage: Eukaryota > Metazoa > Arthropoda > Insecta > Lepidoptera > Noctuidae > Conistra > Conistra vaccinii. Next base: position 21,130,330 of record OX411327.1, read on the forward strand.
CCTATCTGACCTCCACAACCGAGTTACTGGGTAATACAATACCCCTTGGTAAGACTGGTCGTCAGACTTTCGGGCTTCTGACGACCCGTAACAACTGTCAAAGATCCATGAATGGCAGCCGGGACCAACGGCTTAACATGCTTTCCGAGGCATGGAGGAGTCTCGGTATGTCAAGATGGTCACCCATCCACAGACCATCCACGGCAACCGTAGCTTAACCTGATGGGTCGACCCGTGCGGCCGTTATTACTTACTTTCCAGCTCCTCTACAATTCTTCTCTCAATTTCATTTCATTCATTAGACATCGTGCACTATTTCTGAACAGTAACCTAACAAACATTACGTTATGCTACTAATAGGATTTGGCGATTTGGATTTAGGCGACAGATAGTTTATAACCTGGACAAAGAATACTTTTTATCCCGGTAGTACGATTCCTTGGTTTTCCGACATCCACGCGAGCGAAGCCGCGGGAAAAAGCTAGTTTTATTGATAAAATAGAGCAAACTACCTTCCATTCAAGTTTGTACAGTCCGAGACCAAACACATTATATATAATGTGGACTGAACTTGGACCATCCTGGCGGAGAGAGTTATCATGAGAGACTTGATTAACCACGCTAGGAATAAAACAAGACAAAAGCAAATGCTTGAAGTGTTAGACGGAAAAAACGTAACCAAACGCATGAAGTATCACATGATACGGTATCTCGCACAAGTTTACAGTACAAAACTAAATCCAAGAAAGCCGGCCGACCTATTTACATCATCAGCCTATTAATGTTCCCACTGCTGGACACAGGCCTCTTCTCTGTGAGAGTCTTCTACCACGCGGGCCCAGTGCGGGTTGGTAGATGTCACATGTCTTCGAATTTTTGGTTCTAAGACATGCCGGTTTCCTCACGATGTTTTCCTTCACCGTTTTGAGAGCAGTGGTGATGAAATTATTTACACAAAGTAAAGCGCCTGCCTGGGTTCGAACCCACGACCTACAACTCGAAAGTCGGGGGCCATTACCACTACCTATTTACATAAGAAATGAAAACCAAAAACAGGATATGTGAATAACTTCGACAAAGAAATCGTTTTTCGATGGATACGACTGAAGACCGAGATAAGATTAAGAAGACTGCTAGAGAGATTTACAAGAAACCTGGAACAGATAGCAGCGAGAACCTTAGACGAAAACATTGGAAACAGCAAAGAGCACGCACAAAAAGATGCCCATCCAAAGATAAATATCACACGTCTCTCCAATATTCTATTGCCTACTCTAGGATGCATATCCGGTACGGCTCGCAAATCCTTCCTTATCCTAAGGGCACGTATTTCGTACTATTACCGCGCCGCCCGGTCTACTACTAGAATTATGTACAGACAGCGTCATTGTGTGGTACCCCTGAATTTTTAGAATAATATACTGCCTTAAAATTGTTTTTTTTTATGACTTTTATAAAGTCTCGACGTACATTTGAAGCAACGCATCGCCCCACGTCACCATTGCAATGTTTTGTCTTCTCACCTTTGAATTTTTGTTGCAACCAAAAACCAATTTTAACGCTGGTCTAGAATCATCAACTGAATTCAAAGGGACATCGACACGCAAACTGTTACCAGTTTGCGTGTCGATGTCCCTTACACCCTGTATTTGGACATAGCCAATGACATAGCACTTAATAGGTAGGTACTATAGTAATGGTAGCCACACACGTTACGATTTGCTTGCGCAAATTTAGGCTTGCGCAAGCAAATCGTTACGTGTGTGGGAAGAAATTTGCGCAAATTTCTAGGCTTGTGTGATTTAAAATTTTCGATTCCAAGCTTGTGCAAATTTGAGTTTGCGCAAATTTGCTTGAGCGTGTGTGGGGCATGTGTTCAAATTTTAGTAGATTTCTTTAACCTACCAAACGGATTTTCATACGGTTTTCACCTATGGACGGAGTGATTCATGAGGAAGTTTTATTGGCTGAAATATGACGATGAAGACGATTGAAGGTGTCGGAAAAAATCTTGTCGACTGGGAGCTTTACTGGCGTGCGCCGGGTACAATTCCGTAGTTGATCACAGGCCGCAACTGCAGGCGACGTGTCGCCGCGACAGGACTGGTTTCTATGTATTTTTAAGAAGGCGACGTGCCGACGTGTCGACGTGTCGCTAGCATCGGAAGGTACTTCATAGAAATTCATTGAAATCAGTCGTGTCGCGGCGCACATGGTTCGGTTTATTGTACCTACGTATATTTTTTTTTGTAGCGATTTTTGGTGACCACACACGTAACGATTTGCTTGCGCAAACTTAGGCTTGCGCAAGCAAATCGTTACGTGTGTGGGAGGTTTGCGCAAATTTCTAGGCTTGTGTGATTTTCAATTTTCGATTCCAAGCTTGTGCAAATTTGAGTTTGCGCAAATTTGCTTGAGCGTGTGTGGGGCATGTGTTCCAATTTCAGTAGTGTTTTGAAGCAAAAACTTCTTTGGCGGCGTTGTGCACTTTTTTTGGGATGGGTAAAAAATGTTAAACTTGCGTCAGGACACGTAACCTGATCGAAAATTCGTAAGACGGAGGGAGAGTAGAATTTGTTAGTAACCTAACAAAAAGTACTAGGCTTGCATGAATTCAAGATAGTATTTCAATCATTAGACGTTGTGCACAATATCTGAGCAGAAACCTAACAAAAAGTACTAGGCATGCATGAATTCACGATAGTATTCAATCATTATGTTATGCTACTAATAGGATTTGGATGAGGCAGATAGATAGTTTATTACCTGGATTAACATAATATTATAGGATACTGTTTTCACTTCCATCGGCAGTCCCCAAAGACTGCCCCTCATGTTTTTTTTTATCAACAATCGAGCTACCCATTGCTCTCCGTCCGCAAGCCCGCGCCTACGGTGGCCGGAAATCGGCTCGCGATTCCCGACGCCCAGGGCGTCTCCTACGGCGGCGGCTAGGGGCGTGAGGTCGCAACATTTGTCTCTCCCTCGCGCGCCGCCGCCTCCTCCAGCTATTGCCAAAGCGTCATCAATTGATGCCATTACCGCGTAACACACCTGGACGGTCTCTAAACAGAAATGATATCACAAGCAAATTTGAGCCGTGTGTGGTCAATACCGGCGTCAAGCAAATTTGCGCAAGCAAATCGTAACGTGTGTGGTCAATACCGACGTCAAGCAAATTTGCGCAAGCCTAAGTTTGCGCAAGCAAATCGTAACGTGTGTGGCTACCATAACGTTGAAATAATCTTGAAGTTTCCTGTTTGTTCGTTTCCTGTTAAATGTTCTTGTTGTTTGTACATATTTGATTGAAAATTCAATTGCCAGGAAGTCTGGAACTTAGCCTAAGATCTACGAAAAACCGTTGATGGTAGACAATCTCAAAAATAACTCTTCCGCAGGATATAATACGGCTCGAAGGGGAATTCATACCTCCGCCATATTGGATCATGTACTACCCCGAAACAATGCTCACCAATTTGCTCATGGATGAAGTGGGCGCTAAACTGAACCTGAAGCGGCTGAACTCCACCTCGGGTAAGTAACGGAGATGATGAGGGCGCTTTGACTTTTAGGAGGCACTTTGACTGGTGAACCGAATTTCAGTCCGCCGAAAGTCCTAACCAAGTAAGATATTGAAAAGTTGCTTACATCAATCAGGCTAGCAAAAAAAAAATCTGGTTGCATTCGATCACTCCAGCGAATTTAGAATCAGTTTCAAAATTGAATATGCGGCGCTTGCTTTTATAAAACAACAATTTTGTGATAGAGGCGTAAATGTGAGCATGTCCTCTTGAAATAAATGGTGAGTGTCATACGCATACTGGCTACTTCCTAACTCCGGATTGCTAGTTGCTATTGAGTATTTCTTGAGAGAAAACCCCCAATAACTTTTTTCTTAACAGGTCTCAGAATTTTAAACCGGGGCTTCATGACCCACAGACGCACAAACGCGGGTACGTATGTTAGCCAGATGTAGACTAGACTAACAGGGCTGTAAATAAGTAGCATAAACTATGAACACTACACATAAGTTAAAACATTATGTACTTAGATATCACAGCATTGTTATTGCAATACCAGACTATTCCTAGAATTTATAATAATTTCTTTATTTTGCACAAAATATGGTACTTAAAAGGTCTTAACTTAAATATAAGAATTTCAACATTATATTGCTTACTTACATTGCATGCAAAAAAATACCTTATAATAAAATTATATACAAAAACACTTCTATTGTTATTATTGAGAACATGAGGTAAACAATTAAAAATTAAAATCCTTAAAATTCAGTTATTTATCATAAATATCTCGAATTTTACTTGTATTAAAAGAACTCACTTATTGTATAGAACACATTATTAAAGAGCCATTTCTTAAGTTTATTTTTAAAGTAGTTTAGTGGTAGCTCTCTGATCTGTTTGGGTATTTGGTTATAGATTTTGACAGACATATTGTAACAATTGTTCTGAACCTACCGACATTACTATAAAATTATTCATTGTAAAACTGATAACATACGAATACACAACATAGTTAAATGCGATAATAGAGCAAGAGCCCGCGACGATCAGACCTTCGTTATTTTATAAAAGCTGAAGGTTTTTCTGTATATGTCCCCAATAGAACGATCCCCGTATATGAAGATTCTGCAAACTGGACATTTTTCGACCGCTGGACATTTTGCGAATTGGACATTCTGCGCCTAAATGCTTGGTAGCTTTGGCAGGTAAAGCAAAGGCAAAGGTGTATAATATACCACGTACCTATGTTACGTTATACTATAAAAGTTGAATTTTTATTCTTCGGGGGGTATTACACTATCATATCTAGGATCCCATAATATCTATGAGTACTAGTTATGATAATGTAATAAAAACCTAAGAATCAAATCGTTTTTTATCAAAGATTTTTGACATTTGTTGTTAGATTATGATCAATGAAACAGAGGGGCAATTCCCGTAATTTTTAAGAACGTTCGCATTCGCATCTCATTCGCAATCTGTCAAAAATACAATCAATTCAGCAACATTTTTGACAAGTTTGACAAATTGCGACTTGAACGTGAACGTTTTTTAAGTACGAGAATTGGCCTTGGTCTTGCCATATTGAATATTATTATATAAAATTTTCACATTTATTTTCATTATTTCCTGGTACAAAATTCGTCCATAAAATTATGTGGTTTCCCCTATTTGCTACTGCGATATTCTTAATTGACAGTTTTATTGACGGAAAAAAATTAAGTACAACGAAATTTTGGCGAAGATCACAATATTCTTAGTGGAATTTTAAAATTATTGTTGGCAGCACTGCTGTACCATAGATAATATAATACTACGTACAGATACCCAATCCCATACAAAGAAATGACACCTCCCTAAGTCGGGCTATTAACTGGCTATAGCGTAAATGTGGTACAGTTATGACAAATTGAGTAAAACGCCATCTATTGCAAAGAGCCCTAAACAAAAAGGTTTTATCTTTTTTTGTTGAAAATACAAAATTTATGAGTTACAATAGATAAATCAGCATTAAACAATGATGATCTCAAAGCTTACAGGTCTATACAGACAGTGGAAGATTGTCGACTGTTCCAACAAGATCTGGACAGTCTCACTGACTACTGTCTAAACAATAAACTACAACTTAATCTCCCCAAGTGCAATTGCATCAATTTCACGAAGAATAAAATCGTTATTAACTTTAAATACTCACTGCACGACACAACTCTCAGTAATGTATCTATTGTAAAAGATTTTGGTGTGTTAATTGATGATAAGTTGTCCCTGAACCAGCATGTGGAAAAAATTGTAAATAAAGCATTTAAGATGTATGGTTTCGTTTTGAGATCGTCCACTGAGTTCAAGCGGGTTTCCACATATCTTTACCTATATAAGACCCTTGTACGATCACAATTAGAATATGCCGTCCCTATATGGAACCCGTTTTACCAGAAATACATAGACGAGATTGAAAAAGTCCAGCGTAAGTTTCTACGAGCCATGCATTTCAGATGCCACAAAACATATTTGTCGTACTCTCAATTGCTAGAAAAATATAAGCAAGTCAACCTAGAATCTAGACGTAAGTATCTAGAGGCTTCTGTTCTGTATACCTAGTATTGTTCATGGAGATTTTGATTCTATCGATCTCACGAGCAAACTATGTTATGCAGTTCCACGCACTGTTAATATTCGTAGTATCCGTGCAAGTCTATTTGCTGTTAACACCTGTCGAACTTATTCTGGTTTGCGCTGTCCTATTCGTCGAATGGTTGAATGTTATAGTAATTTTATTAATATAGATATTTTTGTATGCTCTAAATCCAAATTTAAATGTAATGTTATGAAAATTATAAGTAGCTGACCAATAATATTATTAGGAATGTAATGTTATCAATGTAAGCTTGTCTAGATTTTATTATTTATTTGTTTTTAGTGTTATGTATTAATGTGTTGTTAAGCAATCATTCAATTAGAATCCCTATTATGCATGATGTAATTAATTCTTGTTAATGTAATGTATTTAATTAATTATTTATAACCTACCTAGTGATAAATGATAAATGATTTTATTTCTGTAAGTAGGTCTGTACAAACACTTTTACACGTCAATCATATTTTTTTAACTAGATGAGGCCGGCGTTTCCTATCTGACTACTCTGAGAAGAAAGGCCGAAACAAACTCAGAGGTCACAGTCTCTTTTAAAGTCCAGACATAATCTTGGTCAGATCATGTGAAGACCATGTAGATTGGTGTCTGAAATGGTCTTTTGAGGAAAGAACCACACAGATTGAGTGGACCTGTCCAGTCAGTGCACGCATTTGTCAGTAATCGTGCAGCTCAACTCAGAGTTTAAGGAGCTCAACGATTCGACGAACAATACCAAAGAAAGGACATTTGGATAGGCCGCATAAATTACTCAAGCTGCCAGACCATGATAAAAACTAACAGAGAGAAAACAAAAAAACAAAAAAAGTATAAATGAAAGGAATGACCCACATAATCTTCACATTCACAATAAGTAATTAAAAGAATATATTGCTTTAAAAAGTAAATATTCATGTCATTGTATAGTATATAAAATACATTAATGTCAATAAAAAACCCAGAAATAATCTTGGTCAGATCATTTGAGGACCATGTAGATTTGTATCAGAAATGGTCTTTTGAGGAAAGAACCATACAGATTTGAGTGGACCTGTCCAGTCAATGCACGCATTTGTCAGTAATCGTGTAGCTCAACTCAAGAGCTTAAGGAGCTCAACGACTCGACGAACAATACCAAAGAAAGGACATTTGGGTAGGCCGCAAAAGTACTCAAACTGCCAGATTATCATTAAAAGTAACTGAGAAGAGAAAATAAAAATATGACCCACATAGTCCTCACATTCACAATTATTAAAAAAATATATAAAATATAAAAATATTATACTACACAAAGTAAATATTCATATCATTGAGCAGATGATTATTCTGACTGTAAACACAAAAATAAATCAAATAAATCGGAGCAGCTCAATCCCAAGCCTCTTTGTCCTCCACGTAATCTTTAACGGTATAAAACGCTTTCTGGCACAACTTACGTTTAATGAATAATTTGAATTTATTAAGGCTCAGTTCTTGGACGTGGCTTGGAAGTTTATTATAAAAGCGTATACATTGACATCTGAACGACCCACCTATTTTCTTGAGCCTTGTTGAAGGTACTACAAATTTGTGTTTGTTCCTAGTATTTATGTTATGGATATCACTGTATTTTTTAAACAATTTTATGTTTTTATGGGCATATAAAAAATTTTCAAAAATATACTGAGAAGGCACAGTCATAACATTAATCTCCTTAAATTTCTCTCTGAGAGAGTGTCTCGGACTTAATTTATAAATTGATCGAACAGCTCTTTTCTGCAAAACAAAGATAGTCTGAATGTCTGCCGCATTTCCCCATAACAGAATTCCGTACGACATTACACTATGAAAATAGCTAAAGTACACTAAACGAGCTGTCTCTATGTCAGTTAAATTACGAATTTTTCTAACAGCATATGCTGCGGAGCTTAGCTTTTTTGACAATTTATCTATATGTGGGCCCCACTGTAGTTTAGCATCCAAAGTTAAGCCTAAAAATACTGTGCTAACTTCAGGATTCAATTCTTCGCCCTTTATCAACACCTTAGTTTTCACCTGCTTAACGTGTGGTAGAGTAAACTTAATGCATTTGGTTTTTTTTTCATTAAGAAGTAAATTGTTAACATTGAACCAGTGAACTACTTTTGAGATCGCGCTATTTACGTCGTCAGTAACCAGCTGCTGACGTTTAAGTTTAAACAAAAGTGAGGTATCATCAGCAAACAACACTATATCATGGTTATCCTTTATGAGGTAAGGCAAGTCATTAATATAAACAAGAAACAAGAAGGGACCAAGAATTGAGCCCTGTGGGACTCCCATTGTTACTAAAGATCCGGGAGATCTTTTTCCATTAACGTCAACGCACTGAATTCTAAAACTCTATCTATTCTATTCTGAATTCTGAATTCTATTACTCAAGTATGAAGTAAGAAGATCCAGAGCGCTGTTCCGGATCCCGTAGTGGCGGAGTTTCCTGATTAACGTTTCATGAAGAACGCAATCAAATGCCTTGGACAAATCACAAAAAATGCCCAAGGCATCGCATTTATCTTCCCATGCATTATAAATATGTCCTAAAAGTTCAACACCGGCATCAGTAATTGAACGACCCCTTGTAAAACCGAACTGTTTGGTATGTAATAATTTATGTTTATTAAAAAATCTTTGCAATTGCTCTAAAATTAATTTCTCAAATATTTTACTGAAAGTAGGTAGTACTGAAATAGGTCTATAATTTGTGGGGTCTGATGTACTACCTGATTTAAACAAAGGTATTATTTTACTATTTTTCATAAGGTCAGGAAACTCCCCACAGTCGATACAATTATTAAATATAAGAGCTAAACTAGGTGCTACAATGTCAATAATAGACTTAGCAACTTCTACAGAATTACCCCACAGATCTGCAGTCTTTTTTACATTTAAAGTGTGAAAGGTTTTAATTATGTCTCTACAGGTAATATGTTCAAAACTAAATTCCGAATCGCAAACATTAACATTTTCCTTTAGCAAAGACTCAGCAACAGAAGGTGATGAGTTTTAGGATTTAGTAGTTGAAATGGGAATATCTGAAAAGAAATTTTCAAAGGCCGCGGCGACTTGAGAGTCTGATTTTATGACATTGTCATTGATAGACAGGCTGTAGTCAATATCTCGGTTACCAGACCTTCCCGTTTCACTATTAATTATATTCCAAGTCGTTTTAATAACATTACTACTGTTTTTAATCTTCGAACTTAAATAACGTGACTTGGCCATACTACAAACTTTTTTAAATAATTTTGAATAATTTCTAACATATAAATTAAATTCAGTCGTGTTTACATAAGTCCTTTCATTGTACAGCTCATAAAGACGTGTTCTACTTTTATGAATACCAATGGTAGCCCAATCACTGAAAGATGCGTTACTATTAACAGAGATAATCTTGGGAATAAAGGTGGAATTAAATTGTTTACAGTATACATTAAAAAAATCATCATAAAGATGATTGGGATCAGCATGAATTGACAAAACTGGTAATTTATTAATGAGTTTATCTTTAAAAGCTTCCAAGCGACTTGCAGTTTTGGGGTTAACAGTGATATCCTTTTTAGACACTTTGTTGGTTTCGTTTGGGATAGTAATCCTTTGCCCGCAATGATCTGAGTCTAGTAAATTTATAATTTCTTTGTGGCTTGGTATAATATCTGTATAAATATTATCTAGGCATGTGGCACTAGTAGGAGTTATTCTTGTAGGCTCCAAAAATAGGTTTACAAGATTGTAGGACTGGAACAGACTAATTATTTTACTACAAGAACCTGAGTTATCTAATAAATTAACATTAAAATCCCCGCAAGTAATAATGGACTTATTCGTGTTACAAATCTTGTGTAACACTTCATCCATTACCTTTGTGTGTGTGTTGTTGTGTGTGGTGTGGTGTAGCGTGGTGTAGTGGCTTATTATCATATTTTCTTGTTAATATGCGGATAATGTAGTGGGCTGCAATATTGTTAATATTTTGTGTTATTTTTCTCTGCACCAACACATATTGTAGCTGTACCAGAATAAAAATAAAAAAAAACAAGAAAGTTTTGATTTTTACTAATCTTACTTCAGCCAAAATCTTCCGTTTATCGGTTTTTAGTGACTGTTAATTTCATAATGGTTACCTATGCTGCCAACTATGATCTTTTTTCAAGACTAATTATAATTTGTTCGAGTTGAGACCCCATGGTAGTAACACAACCAGTATGAGCTGAAATCGTAGTCTATTGAAACTATCATATATTACTTACCCGGCCGCCTGGGTGTAGTTTCAGTAGTTTGCTTTTTTTTAGTACAACCATGGGGTCTCAATTCGAACAAATTATAATTAGTCTTGAAAAAAGATCATAGATGGCAGCATAGGTAACAATTATGAAATTAACAATCACTAAAAAGCGATAAACGGAAGATTTTGGCTGAAGTAAGATTAGTAAAAATCGGGTAAGTAATATATGATATAATTACAAAATGACTAATATTTACAAGATATAACAACTGAATCTATAATTTTATTTGATATAATGATCAGTTAATATAATAAACGATTGATATAATTTTAAAATAACAAATTTTTATAATTATAACATACATTTAATATAAAATCGTTTGATATACCACTCAAAAGACATAAAATCTATTTAGTCTAATATGTAATTTCTATCATAGTTAGTAACCTGAGTAGATATTTTTTATTATTAATTTATTTATGTCAATCAACTTTGGATCATAGGTATTACAGTAAATAATTACATTTAAATTAAAATTACTTACACAAAATACATTGAATATTAGTTCTTTTTTAAATTGAATTTTAAATAACATAATGAAAATAAATATGAAAATAAAATTGAAAATATAATTGAAAATAAAATTGAAAAAAAAAATTGAAAATAAAATTGAAAATAAAATTGAAAATAAAATTGAAAATAAAATTGAAAATAAAATTGAAAATAAAATTGAAAATAAAATTACTAAAAAATAAAATTAAAATTAAAATAAAATCTTAACATCAGTCAGTACGTGAACCATGCAGCAGTGGTTCACGTACTGACAGTCGAAACGTTCTGCAAAAGCGCTCAGGATACTGTTGCGTAGATATACCTAGTAACTGATAACCACCTGCCAAGATGGACACTGGCTACCCGCGCTCGCCTTCGCGCGTTAATGGTCACTGTTCTACCCTAACCCAACCTAAATGATTCACCAACAATAGAGGGGATCTGGCACTCGGCGGCCGCTGCCGCGGCACGCTCCCTACGGTCACTCGCCTTCGTGCGTTAATGGTCACTGTTCTAACCTAACCTAACCCACCCCAAATGATTCACCAACAATAGAGGGGATCTGGCACTCGGCGGCCGCTGCCGCGGCACGCTCCCTACGGTCGCTCGCCTTCGCGCGTTAATGGTCACTGTTCTAACCTAACCTAACCCACCCCAAATGATTCACCAACAATAGAGGGGATCTGGCACTCGGCGGCCGCTGCCGCGGCACGCTCCCTACGGTCGCTCGCCTTCGCGCGTTAATGGTCACTGTTCTAACCTAACCTAACCCAACCTAAATGATTCACCAACAATAGAGGGAATCTGGCGCTCGACGGCCGCTCCTGCCTTAGCCTTCTAACCTAACCTATCCGAGTCGGATTGCTTTAAATCGGGGTGTTCCATAATAATGATATCAATATATATTTTGAACGGTAGACCTAATGATTTTCGGTTAAATAAACGTTACATCCAATAACGTTATACGAAATAAGTTTTAGAGTATATAAATGTTATACGTAAAAAAATTATATCAACAGTTGGTATATCTCACGTTTATTATATCTTGTGAACGTTATTGAAATGAAAATATACCAAATAACTTTATATGATATGAGACGCACCCCAGGCGGCCAGGCTGCCAAATCCACGATGATGCAATCTTACCTGTATTGGGACATACACAGATAAACTTTCAGCTTTTATAAAATAACAAAGGTCCGATCGTCGTGGGCCACATAAGGCCCAAAGCCCATAAGTAGTTCACCCCCATTTAACTCATTTTCATTGGCGGAGGGGAGCTGGGTTACTCCATTAGACGGTGATCGCCAAAAGGACTAACTAGAGTTTTTTTTGACAGAATATAAGCCATTCATCGAACAAATTTTGCTAAATAATTAGTGTAAGAAAGAAAGTTTTAGTCTATGCTATGTTAGTCTCTGTAAGACTAACATAGCATAGACTAAAATCCCAATTACACGGTGCGAGCTTATTGCCTGTGGCATATCATAAAATTGAAGTAACAATTGGCTGACATCGTTTAACCAGCACGTACAATTATTATTGTTACACGATACGGGCAAGTTACTTGCCGGTCAAAACTGGTATAAAGCCACATGTCCAATAAAATCGCATTCAAATCTAAGACGTTCAATGAAATATCATCGTATACGGATGTAGGTGGAATCGCCGGGCGATGACGACCCAGGACACCTCATTGATGACGTCCTTCAAAATGGTCAAGTGCAATAGTACTCGCAACCGACACACGTGTAAGACCAGACGTAAAACCCCCACTGCACTACTCGCGAAGTTGCTTCGACGAAGTACTCGACGTAGTACTCGACGAAGTACTTGACGAAGTATTCGACGAAGTACTCGACGAAGTACTCGACGAAGTACTCGACGAAGTACTCGACGAAGTACTCGACGAAGTACTCGACGAAGTACTCGACGAAGTACTCGACGAAGTACTCGACGAAGTACTCGACGAAGTACTCGACGAAGTACTCGACGAAGTACTCGACGAAGTTGACCGAAGTCCGAAGTACGTTACAACACACTCGTGCCAAGAACTACAGGACACTATAGGGCGCAAAAACCGGCAACGATTGGAAGTCGCCCGACGCGGAGGTTACACGAAGCGAACCGAAGTGGACTTGTACACTCTCGTATTCGCTTAACTTCGATCAATATCGCGAGTAGTGTAGCCCGCCAGTAAGACGATGCTGGCCGGGCGGTGAGCGTTAAACCATCAATACTCAATACTCAATATATTTATTGCTTCCACATGTGAACTTAGGTAGTAGGTTTAACAAAATATGATAATTGTGGACCCTGTCGGGCACAGCAAAAGTAGGAGAGAGGAAGATTTCAAGATCATCTGGGACGGTAAGCTCGCGTGGGACCGCCGGAGCCCCGCAGCGCCGCCACCGGAGCCGTGACAGAAACCATGCCTGCTGCATGTTTGCTTGGTGATTGGTGTGGTTTTTCTAGAACAGAGTAAAATTACTATTGTTGGAATCGTATTAGGTGGCTTACTTTACTTTCTGCATAGTGCCTACTCTCATGGGAAATAGGTATGAGTTTATTTATATTAGTTACTCCTTTCGCTTCGTTTTCAGACCTTTCTGACAGTAAATAGTTTTTGACTTTTCTCTTTCCACTCATATCTGCCTTATAAAGGTCATCGCTCATTATAGCAGCACGGCTCCGACACGGCAAATACCTTGTCATTCAAGTTAGGATTCTAAGTCAAATCCATTAAAGTCTATTTTACGATGGCTATACAGAATAGTGGACGGCTCGCAGGCTGTGAGCGGCCCACGACCCGTCGGGCCGACAGCGCGCTTCAAGCGAGGAGCCCGCTCGCCGGCGCCTCGCCGTCCGCGGGGTGATGCCTCGCCGTCCGCGCGGTGACGCTTCGCCGGTCGCACGGTGACGCCTTGCTTGTGAATAAACAATAAACTGTTACCTCGCCGGTGGCGTGCCGGCAGCGAGCGGTCGCCTTGCTGACGGCGCGTTGGCGACTAGCCGTCGCCTTGCTTCCGGCGCGTTGGCGACTAGCAGTCGCCTGGCTTACGGCGCGTTGGCGACTAGCAGTCGCCTGGCTTACGGCGCGTTGACGACTAGATTTTTCGAGGCGGTGCCGGGGCGCTACCGTGCCGGAGCGGTGCTGTTATAATGGGCGATGACCTTTAGGCAATTGTGCCTTTTGTTAGTCGTCTTGACGTGTTTAATTTTATTTTATTTCATTGCTCACAATTCACCCAGAAAGAGGCTACTTCCCGCTACCGGATCTATCTCAGGTGCCTGATTTGGCGTCTAAAATGCAAATCACGGAGGCTATCATCATTTTTCAAGTAAGTACAGCATCATCAGCCTATAATATTCCCTCTGCTGGGACACAGGCCTCCTCTTTGTGAGAGGGAGTGGGCCGTAATCTACCACGCGGGCCCATTGCGAGTTGATAGATGTTATAATTATGTCACATGACATATTTTCGAATTGTTTTTGGGTTCTAGGACATGCCGGTTTCCGCGCCATGTTTTCCTTAACCGTTTTGAAAGCAGTGGTGATGTTAAAAACAACACGTTAGTAAAAAAAGATTTATTTTATTTTTATATTATTATTTAAAAGATACAGCTCAATGACGGACGGACGGACGAATGGAAGGACGCCTTGCGTTAGGGTCCCATAAGTCCCATTGGCACCCTTTGACACGGTAACCTGTGCCTCTCAAGTAGTGATCATAATACCGAACGTTAATATATGGCAAATCGTGTTTCTCAAACTGGCACTCGTTTGTGTGACAGCGACAACGGTGTACAAAGCCAAAGTTTTTGTAAAACTCCATATTTACAGCCACGTGCTGTACTGGTGTTCCCTTGTTTCGCAGACAGAAATTTCACAGAATTTCGTTTCGCAGCATATATTTCATATAATATTTGGTCCTTGTATTTTTTCTCGAATATTATTGTTTTAACGACTATTTACTTGAAAGAAACATTTATTTCACAGATACATAATTCAATGATTTTTTTAATTTAATAAATTTATGAAACAGTAGAATTAATTTTTAACGAATATTATTTGTTCGGTGTATTTTTCCATGGTATTTTATTTCAACGAAAATTATATAATCGTCAGTTGTACTTAACTACCAAATAGTTAGGTTAGGTTATGTTAGCACTGTGACCTAAACTACGTGCGAGCTGAGCGAGCGAAGCGACCAGTGCCGCAGCTGCGGCCGGCAAGCGCTACGTCAAAATTGGTCTCGATTTTTTTATTTTCATATTTTTTTTTATTTTGTGTAAATCAGTGAGTAGAGGGGTCGGACCGCACACGTTTGTTTTCTCATAGAGGGTGATAAAAAGTAGAGTGTTCACCTCGGGAGCAACACTATTTTAAGCTCGAGTGATGTACTTTGAATCCCTCGCTGCGCTCAGGATTCTACTTTAGAATCCCTCGCTACGCTCGGGATTCTACTCTAGAATCCTTCGCTCCGCTTTGGATTCAAAGAAACACTCTCGCCTTAAAAATAGTTGTTTGCTCCCTTAGTAAACAATCTACTATTTTACTAACGTGTTGTTTTTAAACATGTGAGTAAGCGATATTTACGGGGGTCTGGAAACCTTTTTTTTTATAAATGAGGCGTTGTTTTGACAGGATATGATGGGCGAGATGTGGCCCAGCCACCTGAACTACACCATTCGTATGAAGGTAGATTTCAAAATAGGGACGTACCATTCTATGGATGAAATACCAACACCTTACAGGATGTTTGGTAAGACTTAACACTATTTATAGATCTAAGTACCTACGTACTACAAGTAGTAAAAACTTTTACTGATATACTAAACGCCATCGACCGCGGCAATCGTGGTCATAAAAAAAATGAATAACTACTTTGGTACTTAAAAAAATAACATTAAAATATATATACTCGTATTATGTTTTAACAAACAATACGAACGAAGCAAATTAATAAAAACCTTGCAAAAAGAGGGAGCCATGACGCGACATAATTATGGTTTTGTTTTCAAGTTTATAATTCACCGTCCTGCTCCAACGAGCAGTCAACACTGCCACAAGTATGGTACAGTATTGGATTCGTTACGAATTAAACAAGTCAACAGAGTAGGCTAAACCTCCAGGCAAGGTCTTAACTTAATTAAAGAAATGAACTTCCCAGCCCAAAATTATCAGGAATTACAGCATTACACAATACAATTCTCGTTGACTGTGGCGGTCCCGGAGAAAGAATAGGACCGCCCCATCTCGTCCCGTGGATGTCATATGAGGTGACTAAGGAAACTCAAGAGCCAGTGCATACCATAAAGCATTTTGGGTCACCCGCGCGATGGAGGGTATACCATCAACAATCGCATTCCCAAGGAGGGTTGGCGTCAGGCTGGCGGCGACTGTAAAAATGTGCCAAGACTTAGTTTCACAGCATATACTCTTTATTATGGAAATGGTCATAGAAATAAAGCTCAATAAAAACAAAGAGTGAATAAAAAATAAAATGCCATATACTGAAGAAGAATGATTGTGCGAAGAAATTGAAGGAGCGAGTGGTGGATAAAATGATAGATATGTGAGAGATGAATGATCGAAGTGCAAATGAATGTTGGAATGAGATGGGTGTTTTAGGAGTATACTGAAAGATATTTTGGGAGAGACGAAAGGAAAGGGTAGGCATGGTAGCTACATGGTGATGGTCGACAGAAATACAGAATGTGTTGCAGGATAAGAAGAGAATGTTCAAGGAATGGCAGTGTTGAGAATGTTAGTATCAAAGCAGAAAAAAGGGTGAGTATGAGGCTCTGAAAAAAAAAGCCAAGAAAGGTGTGGCCATAACAAGAGAAAAAGCCCAGAACAAACTTTAAGATAGTCCAGCAGGCCAAAAAAATCTACACCGGCTTGCTAGAGCTAGAGAGAGAAAGACGAGGGATATTTGTCACATAAAATGTATAAGGAATGGAACTGGTATAGTTCTTTCGGATGATGAGAAAATTAAAGATAGTTGGAAGGGCTATTTCGAAAGACTCATGAATGAGGAGAATGGCTGGAGTGGGGTGCTTAAGAATAAACCAATAAATGAGGGGTAATGACAAAGATTATTATGGATGAATGGCAGTAAAGGGGATGAAGAACGGTAAAGCAATAGGTCCGCACGGAATACCAGTTGCAGTGTGGAAGTTATTACGGGTTGATGGACGGACGTGGTTAGCTTTATTCTTCAATAAGTTGTGGCTGGAAGGAGCCATACCTGACGAATGGTGGAACAGTTCGCTGGTGCCTATCTTTTAAAACAAAGGCGATGTGCTGGAGTGCAACAAATATAGAGGAATAAAGCTAATGTATGAAAGCTTGGGAAAAAGTTATTGAAAGGCGACTTAGAGAAGAGAGTGTTTCGCAAAACCAATTCGGTTTTATGCCTGGTCCAGCAACGGATGCCATCTTTGCTATCCGCCAGATGTGCGAGAAATCAAGAGGTGTGCATAAAAAAATTTAGATTTTAACTAAATAGATTAGGTTCTCTACTCATATTTGAGTAAATTGATATTTTTTACCCGACTGCCCCAGGAAGTGTATGTATGTATGTATGTCTATTTCTTTGGCACGTTCCGTAGCCTAAACGGCTTGATGGATTTTAACATATGAGCTGTCGTTAGATTCGTCTTAATTGTGGGATTGACATCTAGCTATATTATATTTATATAATGTATCTGCAAATACAAAAAAAAGGAAGAGGAAGGTTTTTTTTTAAATTAATTTGCCACTATATTGGTATCAAATAAAAGCTAGTAATGAGTCAATTCCAAGATATATTAATAAAAACTAAAAAGTTTGAAATAAAGAAAAAAAAATAAAAAACAAAAATCGTATCGTATCGTTCGTATCGCAGGCGGGACAAACTAACCGGAAATATGGTGTAACTTTTGTTAGTCCCACCTGCGATACCAAAATTCTATAGATTATAATGCCTGTTTTCCTCTTTTCAGTGTGTTTTTGCAGTTGGATTTTTTGTTTTTTTTTTTAATAATTTTCTTAATGTTTTTTATATTAATTTCCAAATTAAAGCATTTTATTTAATCGTACATAAACGTATGTAAATGATTCAAATACTAACAGAATTGAAATTGATAATTGCTTCATAATTATTTTGCAATACATTTTGTAATTTATTGTCATCGCGTTTCTCTGACTTTTCTATGCAGTCCTACAGTGACCGCGTTTTAGCTCTAGTCAGCGTCTTAAGTTGATTTATGTTATATTTTCTATAGGTTTTAAGTATACAACATTCATGCGCATCCAATGGGCGGTCGACACAAGCTTTATCAAATTAGTAACAGGGGATGAAGTACCACAGGTGAGAATATTTGAATAAATAACACAAATCCCCGTTTTCGCGTATACTAGGCGACACTTTTTAGACGGTTTTCAACCCTTGACTCAGCGCTGAAAGTTGAAAATCCAGTGTTAGGAAAATGGGTTTTTATCCAACTCACGGCAATCATTCTAATTTAATCTTTATTTCAATAAGGTAAGAGTTATATTGTAATTGTTGTGTACAAACCTTACTCTCCAGTTCGGTAGGTACAGCCAGCATGGACAGGAATTTCTCATCGGAAATTTCCCCTGTACGTGTACGCGTTTGATTTTTGTTCTTTTATATTCAAACAAACGTTCGCACCGCGCAGGCGCTGTCCCTCCAAGAGTTCCCGTACTTCTACAAGCGTTTGGACAAGCCTTCTGTGCTCATCTGCAAGCTCCTCATACCGGTGTGCTGGCTCTCCTTGTTAATAACCTTCGTGTCCATCATGATTCGTCGGCGCAACGAACGAGCCTCTGGCATTCAAGTGAGTGCCAGCATCTGCCTACCCATATAAGGTTGACTTCCAGTCTAACCGTATGCAGCAGAATATCAGAATTTTTATGAAGTGACTAGAATCTAACCTTCAAAACGCAGTTAGTAAAATAGTTCCCCTTCGTTAGACTGCATACAGACATGTTTATTGTATATATTTAGTGGATTTACTCAAGTAAATCCACTGATACGCTTTCAGCTTGCCTTTAGGGATTCAGTAAAGGCTCCCGCAACAAGCGCGACGCGACTCTGGTGGAATAATTTCTATGAAAACTTCACGGAAATCGTTCTATCGGTGTTGCCTCGCGCCTGTCTACGAGAGCGTTTACTGAATTTGAACTGATTAAAAGAGAAACTGTTTTTATAAACTTGTATAATTATGATATGGTAAGTTACTCTGAATGTGAGATTAAAAAATGGTGTCATAATTCAGACAACGATGTACGGAGACAACGAACTAAAACGATGTACGGAGTAGGTAAATTTGAAAACGGTATAGTTTGAATCTTAGAAGGTTAGGGCATTCGGATCGATCATGACATTGTGATGATGAATGACAGCCAGTGATTTTGGTCGAACAACATTGTTAGGTACGTCGATTGATTGCATGAGGGTTTTCTGAAATGACGTTCACTAGGTGGCAGCACTGAGACGTCAGGTCCGGGTATCTGGCAAAAGTGTCGAAGTACTACATTATCTTTAGTCGTGACTGAATGATGAACGTCAAGATATATTTTAAATTCATTGTCGAAATGAAATACCTCTTGTCAAAGTGGCGTCAGCTGGTGGCGTGAATTTTCATGAAAACCCTCACTGATCAAGCCGGAAACAGACTCCATAGTCTGTTTTCAAAATGTTTACCGACCGAGGGTCGGTCATTCATTAAACGTGCAATCAAGTTTTATTTAACACACACACACAATAGTGAAATGTTACTAACATAGTCATATGCCTTATTTTATTAACACAAGTTTTGTTTATATTAAAATATGTTTTTTGAAATGCGACTCGTGAAGCTCATGTAACGGACGAGGGGTTTACATTTTTCAATATTTTTATAAAAACACGAAAGAACAAAAGCTTTTTAAAATATAAAAAATAGTAGCCCAGCGGTATCGGGAACAGGGTCTGATACCAATGGTCGGTCCAACATTATTATTAAAACCAATTCCTTTCACAGGAGCTGATGAAAATGTTTGGGGTCTCCCCGAACCTTCTAGGGCTATCTCATTTTCTGAACATACTGCCATGCCAGGTGGTCTTCGCCATCGGAGGCACCATACTCTTGAAGGCGACCTCACAACCTCTGATACAGCATTCCTCAGGGTTTGTCATATTCCTGATGCTGCTGCTGTACTTCAATATGGTTGTCTCCATGGCTTTCGCCTGCAATTACATTCACGCAGGGAGTAAGTATTTTTACCCGACAGCAACGTTCTTATTAGTTTAGTTTTAAGTTTAAATAGCTCTAATGTGTGGTTCGAAATACAGCATAAAACATACCTATAATATTATTTTCTCAAACATGCTTGGAATTTTTTGACAACGTTCTTCGAGAATAAATCGAAATTGCTGTACCTACTGGTCAAAAAAACAAGCGAGCGCGCGGCCGGCAATTTTAGTATGTAAATCCATATCTGTCGTGTTTAGCGGCCAAATAAATTACTATGAAAACTCATATTTATCGTGTTATTTAAAAATTTAACAAACTATTTACTTCAACACATGGCAACCATGGAGGTAAATTATCAAAGACGCCGTGGCGCCTCTCTAGCCATTCCTCAAAGAGGGGGACTTCCCAAGTAGCAAAAGCTTCTATAACCAAGGCATTTTATCACCAAACAGTGATATAGTAACCCTATAATGGTAACCATTGTGACTGCTTGTACCATAAAGGTTTTTAACAGAGCGTTTTGATTCTATAAGATTAAAGAGCATTTAAGTTCTATAAGTTAGCTCTTAAAACGCTTACAGGACCATACAAAAGAATCTTTAAAGTGTTGCACTGTAATAGATATGAAAAAGCCATGATGGTACTATTTAGTACTATAGATGATCTTATTGACACTTGTATGTATCTATTTTGCACTAATAATACGTCAAAATAACTTTTACAGTGCTAGTATTGTAGCAGTATCGAAAATACTATTACAGGATCAATCTGCACTATAAAAGTACCTTGCAAAACCATTACGTAACCTGTAAGCTTCTTAAGAGCTCCTTCAACATCGCTATGGGGTAGCTATGTAAAAGTAATGAACACTCTTCCATAGTACTAAATAGCACCATAGCGACTCCTGGTGCAGTTGCTAAATAATTTAAATTCTAAATAGCTCTATTGGTGAGTTTTTGTTACTGCTACGAGACTAAACCGTAATATAAATGTACTAAAATCAATAATTAAAGGGCTAATTAGATCTATACTAGATTTTCAGTGTCAATTATATCACTAGTATTTCATAAATGGTAGCACACTGTCGACAGATCATGTACATATATATATATTTCAAATTATGTCCGTGTGCATTTAATGTAACTCCATACAAATAAATGTATTTTGAATACACTATTTTACATTTGGACAACGAACCCTAATTCGCTTGTGGTGAAAATAAGATGGCTGCTGTTTTCTGCCTTGATAACACATTAGCAGCACGGCTAGAGCCAATATGTACAATAGCAGCCATAGTCGGGACAAGTCCTTATTTTATTAATTAAAATTTTATTAAAACATAAAAAATATGAGGGCGCATCGTCAAATTTTAAATCAGCATAATGATTTTATCGATACAATTATTTTCGCAAGTGCAATTTATGGCAGAGTTACATTTTTTTAGTATGTCCATAATACGCTAAGCAAACATGGCAAATGGCATAAAGAATAACTTACCGATTTATTTTATTTTCTTGGGGAACACTCACGACTCTCTGTATAATATATTATGTGTATAGTCTATGCTCACGACGAAACCACAACACGATCAAAATTGCAAACAAGTGTGATAATAAAGATCACTGGAATCGTTTACGGTGCAATATAGCACTATAAACATGTTTTGGTTACTTTAATAGTGCAAATTTGTGATATAAAAGTTGCAGACAGCACTATTTTAGTACTAAAAAGCGTTTCTCGACACTTTTACATTTCAACTATAGAGCTGATTTATCACCGTAAGAGCCTTTATGTAATGTTTTTATAATAAATCAGTGATAAAACTAGGGCCTTTTCGGGGTTTTGTAAACGTTTACAACACCATTATAGTACTAATCTTGAACACTAACTAGCACGTTCTAAAACGTTCTCAGGACTTTTATAGTACCAAATTTTGTTACTTGGGTTATCATCGCAATTGTGACGTGGCCAGCGCTGGGTTGCGACATTCGCACTCTTCATGACGTCATGAGATCCTGCCGGAGCTCTGTCTGCTGTGACGTGATTTCTCGCGTAGCGGAGTTACACCCCGGCGTTTTACCTCCTCGCGGCAGTCC
Source organism: Conistra vaccinii (assembly GCA_948150665.1). Classification (NCBI taxonomy): domain Eukaryota; kingdom Metazoa; phylum Arthropoda; class Insecta; order Lepidoptera; family Noctuidae; genus Conistra; species Conistra vaccinii. The sequence goes on from OX411327.1 coordinate 21,152,620, forward strand.
CAAATGTGGGCGAAGACTTTCGCCTCCAGATCCCATGGCAGCAATCCGGCAAGGAGGCTCGCCGTCTCACCGGAGACCGTACGGTATCCCCGGACCATCCGGATAGCCATGACCCTTTGGGACGCGTTCAACCGGCGGGCTGGCCGCAACCTCAAGGAACGCGCCCACACCGGTGCTCCGTAAAGGGCCATGGACCGCACGACCCCCGCGTAGTGCCTCCAGGAGGAGGCGTTTGGACCCCCTAGCTTGGGCAGCACTTCAAGGCAGCCCCGGCCCGCCAGTTTAGGAGCCAAACGTCGGAAATACTCCACGAAGTTCCACCGGCTGTCGAGGACGAGTCCTAGGTACTTCATCGTCACCTCGACACCGACGTGAACCCCTTCTACCGTTATTTGGGAACCCGACGGTGCGGAAGCACGCGCCTCCGCACCGTCCAAGAACCATGAAAACACATGGCCTCGGACTTGTGCAGGGCCAGCTCGAGTTCCAATTGCTGGATCCTGTCGACGAATGTCGCAACCACACGTGACGCCAGTTCGGCCGCCACCTCATGCGACCTCCCCTGCGTCAGGACCACTAATATACTATTTATTACTTACGACTTTAACGACACCAAACTATTTTTTATGATGTTCACAAAAGTCTGTCTTAGTCTGTATTATAGAGAATCACAGTGACGACATAACTACCCTAAAAGTTGGCAACGTCGTAAATAGCTGTCAAATATTTACCTGTTTTGATTAATTTGGAAATACTGTATGGAAATAAGTAATGTGGGTAACTAGCGAACTAGAATATTGATTATGGAATGCAATAATTAATATCGACACACCTAATATTTAGTTTTAGATGTAAAAAAAGTATTTGGAAACGTCCCAGATGCCTTTTTACACCTAAAACGGGTACAACATCAAATTCAATTTCAATTGCAATTCATTCATTATTAATATTCTAGTTCACTAGTTACTCACATTTTTTATTTCCATACAGTAATATTGCTTAATTAATCAAAACAGGTAAATTTTTGACAGCAATTTGCGACGGTACCAACATTTGGGTTGAATGCTCTTAAAATTAAGTAACATTTCAGAATTCAACCCTAGCTTATTCTCTATTTTGTCCCCACAGCGGCATACGCGTCAAGCCTATCCGACATGGCGTATATTTTGCTCTGGATGCCAACGCGAGTATCAAAAGACTACCGAGCACGACTTTTGGGCGGTTTGTTGCCACATATGCCCATGTACTGGTTTTGGACAGAGTTGGGCGCGCTTGAGATGTACGGTCAGTGTATTAATATAATACAGTCCCGGAATACTAAATCAAGCCTCCATACATTCCATGTTGGGTATAAAGTCCTACAACATCAAAATAGTGTATAGTCAAAAGTTTTGATGCAGATTTGAAGCCGACATACTGGCCATAATTTTGATGTCATCATTGTTCCAAAATTGAATTCACAACCATTTAAAAAGTTATAGAAATTATTACAAAATAAAGCAGGGCGGCTCGATTAAAGAGTCCGGGAGTGTATAATAATATAATTATTTATTATCCTTACTAGCTATTACCTATTGTATTGATGTCGGAAAATATACTGCCGGCACAGATAATATAATACTACGTACAGATACCCAATCCCATACAAAGAAATGCGACCTCCCTAAGTCGGGCTATTGTCTGGCTACAGGTGGTACAGTGATGTAAAACGCCATCTATTGCAAAGAGCCCTAAACAAAAATGTTTTATCTTTTTTTGTTGAAAATACGAGATTTATGAGTTACAATAGATAAAACAGCATTAAACAAGGAAGTTTTGATTTTTTACTAATCTTACTTCAGTCAAAATCTTCCGTTTATCGCTTTTTAGTGATTGTTAATTTCATAATTGTTACCTATGCTGCCATCTATGATCTTTTTTCAAGACTAATTATAATTTGTTCGAATTGGTACACCATGCTACCTAGATAACATACCTAATGGTGCCTTTCCATGCTTGCCAAGGCTCGGCAAGCGTCCACAAGTACAAGCGCGTAAAGAGGGCTGTTTGGCTTGACTTAGTTATCTTTGCGTGAGCTTGTGGACGCTTGTCTCTGATTCGGTCTAGTGTCGGTTTTTGGACACAGATCAAAGGGCGCTTGCGGCAAGCGCTTGCGACGCATTCACACGTTGGTTCGCGTTTAGTAGCCTGTAGTAGCAGTTGTGATCTCGCAACAAGCGCACGTTTAGTTCTTTGTTTAAAATGAGTGGCTGGTCGAACGAAGAGAGTTTATCGTTTCTGGAATATTACCAGAGCGAATCGTCTATCTGGAACCCCAAAGACGTTAATTAACGACACAAGTTCGCTGTCCACCATGCTTGAGTGTACGTAGCACACTGACGCATTCACAAGCATGAAAACGACTTCCAAATGCCAAGCGAGATTTGTTTTCCAAGGCTTGGCAAGCATGTAAAGCCGGCATTATAATATGCTTTTTCAAGGTTATTACATTACATTATTTACCGGATACCCTGTATATTATAGAAATGGAAACGCAATAATCTGGTGAACATGGTATCTCCATTTGTACTGTCCCAGGTATTGCGTTCAGATATTGCAAGTAATGATTTAAAAAAAAAGGTAATGCAACAAAGTAAAGCCCTGTAATTGTTAATATAATAATATATCAGAACTGCTATTCTTCTTTGGCACATGGATAGACCAGACCTTGGTTATGACATAAAATAAAAAATATATAAAATAAGCCTTTATTGCTCGTTATTGTTTTAAAAGATTTCTCTATATTATACATAGTAAACATTTTATTGACGTTCTGTACACTCTTTTTAAACAGTTTTTCATTCGACAAAGGCCTCCTCTACAGATTTATATACCTCTGTGACTCTCGCCCTCTGAATCCACTCTGAAGACCAGTTACTCTTTTGACGTCATCTTCCCAACGTTTCGCTTGTCGTTTTCCTTACAGACGAAGGATCGTCCTTCAGCAACATGGCGAAGACACATGCTGAAAACAACTGCAGCGTCCTGCTCAGTTTCATCTACATGTTGCTTCAATCCGTCATCTGTTATTTCATAGCGTGGTACCTCGCCCAAGTAAACCCAGGCCTGTATGGTAAGGCTAAGGCCTGGAACTTCCTCTTCAAGGTATGTGGGGTATGCGAAGGAGAAGTGAAGTGAGAGATCTTTTTCGTTTTGATACTAAATGAGAATAGGTCATACAGTAGTAAAATTATTAAACCCGCGCCCGTTATAAAGTGTCTATCAATGAATCATGTCTATCAATGTATGATGATGTAGAGTAACGAAAGTGTATATATTTCTGATCCTTGTAAAATATTGACAACCTGTTGATAGACATCGCGGAAAGTGATAAGGCCGCCCGTTGTATATTTTATAGTGTAATTTTTTTTTGTTTTGTTATGAATTTTTGTGTACCTTTTTGAAAACCAAATGTACCGCGTTACCGTTACACCTTTTACAAAAAAAAAGCTATCATTGAATTGATGTTTGCTTTCAAAACACTCCCCTGTAAAATGCAATTTCTGCAGATTCGCAAGTTTGCCTTAGAGGTGACGATATTAACGCCGGGGTACTGTATGTTCCTGCTTGCAGCGGAAACCCAAGCCAAATAAAAAGAAAACCTCCGACAAACTTCGTGAGAACTATGAAATGACCGAGTATGGGAGCTCGGATTTGTCCACAGATAGAAGGGTCGCCTACAAACCGAGAAGAGTGTCTCACGGATTCTGCAGACTGAGTGATGACTCCAAATGGTGCTATAGTAGTGACACTGATGATGTTAGTATAGCTGTACATGTACAGGGGTCTTTTGGCGTGTGGCCAAAAACGGGACTAACACCGCCATCTTTTTTTTTCGTAACATTTCACAAGTTTTTACCAACAGCCATTAAGGGATGCGCTAAACTTTTTTACGTTTTTTGCAATTTGCAGAACAGTGTCTCTGTCACTCGTATTTGTGTGACAGTCTCAGTCTAAAACTCGATGTGTTATATTAACGCCAGGTTACTGTACGTTTCTGCTTTCAGCGGAAATCCAAGTCAAATGAAAAGGAAAACTTCGACAAAGAACTAAGTGAGGACTACGAAACGTCCGAGTATGGGACGGATAGGACGTTCACCTACGAACAGAGAGGAGTGCCTCTGGGATTCTGCAGACTGAGTGATGACTCCAAATGGTGCTATAGTAGGGACACTGATGATGTTAGTATAGGTGTACATGTACAGCTAGGGGTCTTTTGGCACGTGGCCAAAAGCAGAACTAACACTGTCATCTTTTTTATCATAACATTTCACAAGTTTTTACCAACAGCCATTAAGGGATGCGCTAAGATAGCCCGTGAAATTAAAATTTTCTTACGTTTTTTGCAATTTGCAGATCATTGTCAGGTTGTATGTTGATTAAAATATGATTCGCGACCGTAACAAATATAGCTTTACGGAATTATAATCATTAGAATCAGCAATACAACTGCTTAAGTTAGCATTCTTCTATACATTCCGTATAGGACATGTTTTTCAACTACGATGTTATGATTATTCTTGGGATAAACTCATCCCAACTACGAAACCCTTCATTGTGCGTGCTCCGACACGTACTTGGCCGGTTTTTTATGATTATAATTCTATATATAAATATGTGATACGGCTGCGTATCATACAACCTGATACTGCAGTACCTGCAAATTGAGGAACGCAAGAAAATTTAAATTTCGTGGGCTATACTGACGCTTTCGTCTTAACAGCTCCTCCCTGTCAACGCCATTCGAGCGCTAAATGATCCTTTTAGCACTGTAGCTCGATAAATTGTAGAATCTGGTTACTTTGTGGAAGTATTTGCCATTCCAATTTCCAAAACAAGTTGCAAAAAAAAATTATACATTAATAGTTTTTAGTAAGTAAATAATTCATAAAATACAATAGAACCAGATATATTTAGTAACCTAATCCGTTTAACTATTCCTAACGAGTCATAAAAAGAAATCGACACGTGTTTCAAGACATGCTCATGATGACGATTGACTTGTCGCGAATCCGAACACGACGTGTTGCCACGCCGAGTGCTGGTCGCAGAGTAAGCTGTTCCACCCGACAACCTCACTTAAACAATGTGGAGACAACAATACGACAATAAATGAAAACAGTGGCAATACTAATGAAAGTGTTTTTTCAGACAAACTAAATAGTAAAGACAAAATTATGACTCTTTTGTATCGTTACCAGTAATGAAACAAAAACCTTATAGCTTTGCATAGCAGACCCTCCCATATGGAATAAGGTATCAAAGGTAGGTTAAATTAGTAGACATGGCGTCAGATATATTGAAATGTATCTAGAATCCGATTTGAGTCACAAATCGTATCGTATCAATAATTTCGGATTATTGATATTATAGATTAGGTTTGCGTAAGCAAGTATTTGTTTATGTTTGGATAGTTGATCGATACTGCCGAATTATAACAATACAATTTCTAAGAAAACGTCACGGTATAACAATGACCAGTGTCGCGTCGCGCGACAAGTCGCGCTGGTCTGCACAAAGCTTTACCCTTCACCTGGTGCGTGTCCGTGCAAGCTGATCCGCGGCGAGTCGGTAAATTCAAAGCGAATGTATCCAAACTCAGACGCACCGCGACGTATCGTCTGCGCTACGACACACGTTACTCTTCCCACGGTGCGTCGTGCGGGCTGGTGCGTGCGCGTGCGTTTGCAATATAGCGCACCATGGGAAGCGGCGACGGGAGTACGGCGGGCTTGTATAAATGTATTGGGAATTACCTTTAAATGTATTTGGAATTACCTTGTATTATATGGATGACAACACACGAAAATAGAGCGCGGGTCGGGCGCGGAGCGGGTCGAGAGCGGGAACCGAGCACATTTTCGTTTGTTGACATCCATTTATTACAAGGAATTACAATTTAAACAAGCCCGCCGTACTCCCGTCCCGACCCGAGCCCGGCACGCACCCGCTTTGTGTGTGTTTTGAGCCCTATAGCCTGTGCAGACGAAGGATTTTTGTCCGCGGAAAAAATCTGCGCTAAAATAGATCGCTTACAACTGTATCTTTTGTACGCGGCACTTTTATCCCTCATTTGCGTTACTCGATACAGTTGTAAGCGATCTATTTTAGCGCGGATTTTTTACGCGGACAAAAATCCGTCTTCTGCGCAGGCTATTATACTCACTGCTTGTGCAAACAAACTCTCTATTTACTGTGTGGGAACATGAAAGTGTTGGACTACCAATTAGACAATATTTTTATTTACTTCAGTGTGTCTGAAGTAAATATAGTCCAATTGGTAAGTCTACCCCCACACACCTCGACATAACCAAAGCCAATATGAGTACTACACCCCTGAGCCTCGAAGAGCGTGTAATACCGTCAGTCTCTCTTTGGTCGTGTCGGATTGCCGGCGCCGTGCCTACGGACCATAATATGAGGATGAGGGAAGAGAGTGCACTTTGCGATTGTGACTTTTCCGCGTCTATCACAAAATTGTTGTTTTATAATAGATAGCACCACATATTTTTCTATTTTAAAACTTAAACTTTAAAAGGTAAAACCTTTTGCAGACCACCTTTTGAATATCTTACTTGGCTAAGACACTTCCGAATGACTGAAATTCGGTTCAATAGTCAAAGTGGGATCTCCTCTCATCCTCTTCGTTACTTACCCGCGGTATAGATCAGCCGCTGCAGGTTCAGTTGATCGCCGACTTCATCCATGAGCGCATTGGTGAGCATTGTTTCGGGGTAGTACATGATTCGATGTGGCCGAAGTATGAATTCCTCATCGAGCCGTATTATATCCTGCGGAAGAGAGTTTTTGAGATAGATTCCCATCAACGGTTTTTTCTTAGATCTTAGTACCAGACTTCCTGGCAATTGAATTTTCTATCAAATACACACATCAAAAATGTTAGGGATCAAGTACTTATTTGACTTTAAATTATTACCCAATCACTTCCTCTCAATTTCGAATTATAATTTTTAATTCCTATGTTAAAAAAATTAAGAATAATTGCAATTTTAGCAAATTGTGGTAAATGCACCTAAGTTAATGTCGTCAATTAAATGGCAAAAACGACCATTTAAAAAACATCTTGTAAAGATTTAAAAAAAAAACTCAATACTCAATACTTTATTTGCATTCCACAATGTGTACTTAGCTACATAAGTGGTAAGTTATAAAATTATATAATTATGATCATTAAGCTGTTTTCAGACCAGCGTGACCAGCGACACCGGTTATTGTTATACCGTGAAGTTTTTTGTATTGTTCGTGTCGCGTCGCGCGACATATCGCGCTGGTTTGAAAGCAGCTTTATGGACCCTGTCGGGCACAGCAAAATAGTAGGAGACAGGAAGCTTTGAAAAAAACGAAAGTAATAGCTAAATATAATATTTTACATAAATAGTTTACTCCATATTTATTTTGATACTGTATATACTTATTTGATTTGATTATGTTAGCACTTTATCGTTGAAATATTCATTTAAACTATAATAGCATTTTTTTTTTTTATTATTTTAGTTTTTTTTTTATACTTATGTATATTCAAGTTTGCTTGTTGTATATTTTTATTGACATTACAAATGGACTTGTAGAATGTATTTTTAGCCGAGAAGTTGGAATGTTTTGTGTCGATTTATTTCGGAGTGTGTAGCGTGATTGTATAACTTCGCGTTTTGTATAAAATTCTTAAAATACAATAGACGATGTATATCTAGTAACTTAATCCGCTTAAGTTACTAGATATACATCGTCTATTGTATTTTATGATGGATTTCCGCAAGGTCACGCCTGAGTCAATTAACTATAAAATTCTTGATTTTTACGAACGAATTTGCATTATTTTGCATGTCTCTAATATGTATATGTAAATAATCTGTGTTTCCACCATTGCACATTGACACGAATCATGGTATAAGAAAACAAGCTATCTATGTCAAGGTATCAATCGTAGCGTATGTACTAGTAATAAGTATATAAATTTAAAAAAGCAGGAAATAAAAGTTAATATAAAAAAATTAAAACCCCTACACAAACAAAATTTTTTTTAAATTATAAAATAAAATGTACGGGTTTAATATAAGTTGTAGTTAATATTTTGTCGTCGCGTCGGGGGACGGTGAATGAAAATATCTTTTCTAAAATAGCATGCCGTTAACACAAGAAAAGCTCCGTTAAAACTCAAGATTAAAACCATTTTCTTTGATTCTAAAGTAAATTCAACAGCATAGAATTGTTTAAACTATGTAATGACATGTTTGAGTGAGAATTCAGAATTCAAAATTTCATATATTTTTTTAACAGTTGTTGAATAATGAGTTGCTTTACTTTGTTGGAAAAGTGAGAATGTAAGAAAAAAAATCAACAATACCAACTCACCGTGTTGGCCACTTGGCCACCATTCTTTATGAGGTGCTTAGGGATTCTCAGATAATCTTTAACGGCAAAAAGTAGTATGAAAAAGACTAGAGGAAACAAAAAATCCACAGCTGTGTTAATAAACCTTCGTTTCCTAACCACCGCATGTTTCCACATCAAAACTGACAATATTCTGATACTCATTATCACTAAAATCACCAAATATCTATTTCACAAGTATTTAATTCGGCTGCAACACACATAAACACAAATTTTCATCTGTAGGAGACATCACAATGAATTGTACCTATATGTCGCAGGTAATTTGTATGATTCCGCATTGTACACACGGCTACACATCAAGCTATACATTTTCTGTTTATGCTGATCTCGCATCGTATAGGATTTTCGTACAATGCGAGCTCACCTTATACTGGAAATGTATAGCCGGGCGTACAAACGGCGTCGTCCGCTTACAAACGCTCGTTGTTTTGCTATATGCGTATGGCAAAATGTGAAACTGCCTAGACACTTTATAATATGCCACAACATTTGATGGACAATTCAAACGCCGTAGAAAATATGCCAAATTGAAGTTTATATATCCGGCACGTAAAAAACGTAAGGTCTTCATGGAATCTGGTTCCCGGAGGACTGCTGCGGAATATTATTGGTTATTAACTGCAACACAATACAATTTATCGCGCTATTTTTTGATAGTTTATAATAATACCGACAAATTGTGAAAAGCTTGCCTAGCTGCGAGCAACCTGGAAGGAAGTAGCCCTCGCCGGCCGCTGCTACGGCACAGCTCACTACGCTCGCTCGGCTCGTGCGCGGTCGGTCACATTTATAACCTAACCTAACCTATTTCACCCAGTTCTAAATTTTTCGATTGTTTATAATCTAACGAAATAATACCGATAAATTATAAATTAACGGTTCTCACATATGGTAACATAATCATGTCGCACTCCCTGTTAATCGAAATAATGACATACACTCATTATCACCCGACAATAACAATCAATGTCGACATTATAACAACTGAACGAATTGCCAATTTGCCTCAGGCATTATGGAAAACCGCCACAGCGTTTTTTATGCAGACGGCGCCGTTTGTAGAGCTGCGTCCAGATATGTTCTTTAGTCTGAGACGCCGTACCACCGTACCACGGTAGACGGTAGAATGACTAAGCCATATCTTAGAAATAAATGCCTACAGCCGCGCGGTACGTAAACATGCGATAGGGCTGCCCGCCTCCAGTATTTTAATTACATTTGCCTACTTTGTGTTTCCATTTAGTTTTGTGATTGTAAATATACTTTTTTTATCTACACAAATAAATAAAATACATTGTGAATTGAATAACAAAACAAAACACAAATGCCCGAGGTTTTAAAACAAGCGTAGGTACCTACCGTATTAATTCATGAACCTCCTATAACTACCTATTTCTCTCGTGTTATCACTTTCCTTTACTCTATTCACTTTATTTATTAATCCAGACATCTTTTTTTCGGGAGATAAAAGGAAATACTTATCCATTAAAAATACACACAATATGTACCTACCTACCAGTAAGTAAAATTATTTTATAGTAAGACTATAAAATAATTTTGTTGTTGTTGTTTGTTAATAATAATAATACCTTTCAAAGTTTCCAGGTAATCTAAAAAAAGTTATCTCTGGATGCGTTATTGCCAAATTCATGCAACCAAAAACAGCAACAATATATCCTACTCGTCATATTAATTATGTACAATTTATTTTTAGTGTAAAAATCGCGTGGTTATTGTTAAAAAACAACACACCGTTCGTTCGTCACTGCGGCACAGACGCAACTGTCTGCGTACCTCGCGCATACCTCGATCGAGGCGCGTAGGTATAGCTCGCGCTTCGTCCGTTTCTATGAAGTTGGCCTACCGTCTACCGTGACCGTACCGTACCGAATGGGTGTCGAAACTAGCGTTCTTGAATCGCGACGCTGATACGACACGGAAGTACGGTACGAAAAAAAGAACATAATATCTGGACGCACGAATCATACAATCTGCCTACGACATATTATACACTCGAAGTTTAAACATAAGTTATTATTAACATATTATTTAACATACCGGGTTAAGGCTCGTGTAAAGTTTACGAACAATTTATTGAACATTTAATGAAAATTCCTCATAGTAAAGTAGTAAAGTATTAATTTTCCAAAAAAAATCAATTGAAGAAACGATTCATGATTGTGTTATGTGACGTTGACATGACCGACATGACAGCACATACTCTTTGATGACAGGGGACAGTTGACACCGTTGACACCACTGACAAGCGGGGTTGCCAGTTGGGACAACTTAAATTATACCACTGTGGCCCAAAATGTAATGAAATGAGAATACATGTAAAAAAAAATAAAAACGTAACAAACATACAAACTTTGCCTTTTTATTTTTTTTTAGGAAGTAAGATTTACGCCTTGGTACTTACTACTTAACCAAAAAAGAAACCCAATGGAATATCAGTTTACCTCTACTAGTTTTATCAGTTTACATCATGATCAGCAGCTTACAGCAGTTCACTGCTGGACATACATAGGACTCTCCTATTGCACGCCATTTAACTTTATTAGTGTTAGTGACAATTTGCGGCTAATAAATCATGATTCCGCTATATTTTCGTTTTCGGCCATAAACCAGCCGAAGCCAAAAATCAGAGGTTGGTCAATTGTCGCGCGTCATTCGGCCTACTTCGTAAAGCTTGGCGATAGATAGATAGATAAATCGTTTATTTGGTGCACACAAAAGAAATAGCACAACATACAAAAACACGATTAAATAATAACTAAATACAAAGTGCCAATATACAAAAAATAAATAAAGAAAACAAGACATTGTGATGACACTATTAGGATAAAACACTTTAAAATGCAACAAACAAAGTGCGGTGTGCGTCTCAAGGTTGCACCAAATGGGAGTCCAACTCAGCAGGCGATATCAGGAGAATCAATTCAACAAGAAATATACGTATCGTATATTGGATTTATTGTGTTTTTTTTCTTTTCAAGCCTATATTTGTTATAACGCGGTTATTAGTTCGGTAGTTAGCACATTTCTTATATTATTTCCATACAATAATATTGACAAAATAACCAAAACAGCGAAATATGTGACAACTATTTGTGACGTTGCCGACTTTCAGAAAGCACGCTCATCCAATGCAAAAAGAATTTTCAAATCCAACTGGTAGTTCCGGAATCCGGAGGCTTGCCCTCTGTATACAAACAAACAAAGTTTTACCTCTTTAATGCTGTTATGAAAACCACAACCTAACTTAATCTTATTTAAACAAACACCGAAAAACACTAATAATATTTGGTGTAAAACTTACGTGCACATTTAGTTACTGCGATATTTCGGCAACTCTCATCCTCATTTTTTTTTTAATTTATCTTCTACGGATTGTGTTACAAAGCGTGATATACTTTCTGCCATCGCACGTATTTTTGACCCCCTAAAGCCGCCCTCCGACGGTGCGCCATATCGCGGACGCACGCGCACGACGCACCGTGGGAAACCTAGCGTGCGTGGTAGCGCAGACGCGCGTTGTACGCGTGCGTGGCGGTGCGTCCTCGTGCGGGCTGGTGCGCGTCCGCGATATGGCGCACCGTGGGAGTTGGCTTTAAGACTTTTATCTCCTTTCGTAGTCACAATGAAAATGTTTTTACAGCGGGTGTGGTTAGTCAAGCTCTCGTGGGATGAGCCATTAATAGTTAAAGCAATGGCACGTAAAATTTTATCGGAGAGTCAACCGGTGAGTGATAATCAGGGTCTTGAAGTGATACCAAACCCCCCTGTACCGTCCGAATGGATTCCAAATGGACGGGGGCGAAGATATGGGGTGAGGGTGCAAAAAAAATTTTCAGTTCGGTTTGTAACTATACAAATATACGATATACAACGTTTATTAGTAAGGGGGTTAAAGTAAATTAAGTAAGTTAATTGACTCAGGCGTGACTTTATATATTTACAAAGTGACGACGTATATTTAGTAACCTAATCCGCTTAATAAACGGTTCTAAAGAAAAAAAATTGACACGTGTTTCACCTTTCAACGAGGCATCCTCAGGATGAGGATTGACTTATTGAAAACCCGGACACGACGTGTTGCCATGCCAACCGCCGAACGCACTAAAGTAGGATTACTGCTTGGTCCATCTCGGCTAGGATCGTTCGCGATAAGGGGCGAACAACCGCAGCAAAAGTGACCTTGGCATACTAGTATTTAATTCATTCAACAGTGTTTTTTACACTGTTGAACGAATTAAATACTCCCGTCACCCGCTAAATGACGGCCGCCCCCCGCGCCTAATGTAATAAACCGGTAGAATTCCAAATTGAAAAAAAAAATTGCCGCTTTTTTTTTCTTTTTTACGGTTCCGTACTCTCTTGTCGTATGTTTGTCCGTGTGTCACCACCAATTTCCTCAAGAGTGTTGAACCTAGCAAGTTGAAATTTATACCAGATACTAAGGTCTATAGTCTCTATTAGGTGTATAACAATCAAGGTCCTGAGTCAACACGATAAAAATAATATATGGGCAAATTTAGATTTTTGCGAAAACTTGTAAATATTAAAACCTTAATTTTCAACTTTTTTTATTTTTCGGAATTTTCCCTTAACTTTTGCTGACCTTGCTTTTAACCAAAATTAACAATTGTAAGTCAACCGGAAGTACCCTATAGTTTTTAGGTCGAAAACCTATATCATCCCCGACCCCGTTGATCCCGCGGATCCCGTTGACTTAGAATCACGAGGCCAAAAGCAAGGTAGAGCACAAATAAAGGATAAATTACAAAAAATAAAAAAGTTCAAAATTAAAGGGTGTACATAGTTGACGCTAATTAAGATACCTAGTCCTTTGAGTTGTATGGGCGCTCATACAATTTAGAGGACTAGTTTGTGGGCACAGAACTATTTAGGTACCTATACGAATGAAGCTTCTTACGGAACTCTCTTGACCGGTTTTTCCTGAAAATGTCCACATATATAAATTCTCAGTACGATACCTACTTACCAACACCCGTATCAGACAGGATTTTTGAAGAGAATGTGAAAAGCTTCCATAGTGAGGGAACAATTCAAAAAACAGATGATAACGAAATCTGGGTATACAGTTTGATGCTGCAGTTACATAATATAATCTATCATCTACATCCAAATAGTTATTTGTGATACAAGGGGACAAAGCATTGATGTATTAAAAACGGTAGATACGGGACTTAGTAACAGCGCCTGGTCCTATCAAACTACGTGATTCCCCGTAGTCGGCACTGGTCGGCACTCAGTCGCGCACGGCATATCGTTGATCAAACAGCTCCATAATTACAGTTTTTTTGTGTGATAAATACGCATCAAAATGACTTCTTGTGCAGCTAAACAGTGTTTTAATAGTACAAGGAAGAACAATAAGACACACGGGATTACTTACCACTCGTAAGTACAGCCAAAAATGCTAATTTGTTAAAAGTTATAATAATATTTCATGTTTGCTTCGCCATGTTTGTGAGAGCGAGATAGATATTGAAACATGCGTGAGAGACACGATACGCATAATGCGCGACACAGAGCATGTGATGCGCGAGTTGCGAGACTTATTGCGATTTCGCTCGCACGACAGCGCCGTCTGTTATCTCTGTTCTTGTCTATCGGTAACTGTAGGTTTGCGACTGTGATAACACTGATCACAGATGTGTGAGTTTTGGTGCATGTTGTCGTGACTCGTGCGCCGAGCCCAGGTTTTCTGATTTCAATGTTAGCGCGTAACATATCTTCCTCCTTTTAATATATCAATGGGACAAAGAAATATTTTGATCTTCCAGGGCGTTATTTTGAATCCTGAGCGTAGCGAGGAATTCAATATACGCCGCCCGAGAACAAAATATTTTGTCCCCGAGTGATACACACTATTTTTCATCACTACCTATGAGAAAAATAAAAAGCTACGAGTACCTACCTACTCGAAACTTTTTTTTATATTAAACCTTCACTCGAGCGCCTCCAACCTAACTACGCAAATCTACCAGAAGCACGGAGCGGACCAATCAGAAGAGAGAAAGCTCAAACTCCTATGGGAGCAAAACTGAATTTGGCTTTATATGCAATTCTCGTTTTTCGAATTGGTGTGATGAAAATAAAATTGCCCCACTCGATAGCTATGGATGCCCCACAGATGGCCGATGGGGCCGAAAGGTTCTGGAGTGGCGACCGCGTACCGGAAGACGTAGCGTTGGAAGGCCTCCCACAAGATGGACCGATGACCTTGTAAAGGCCGCAGGAATCCGCTGGATGCGGGAAGCACAGAATCGGTCGAAGTGGCGGTGCTTGGGGGAGGCCTATGTCCAGCAGTGGACGTCTTTCGGCTGATATGATGATGATATGACTCGATAGCTAAAGGATCAAAGAATTCGACTCAAAGAGATTTACTTGTAACATACGTATTTACGTAAAACACACGGCCGTATTCACGACTCAGCCACACCAATTTTTTTTCATTATTATTGTCATTTCATTTTGCGACACAGCGGTATAATTTAAGTTGGCCCAACTGGCAACCTCACTTTTCAGTAATGTCAACGGTGTCAACTGTCCCCTGTCGTGTCAACGCCACATCACACAATCATAAATCGTTTCAATTGAATATTTTTTGGAAAATAAACACTAATGTTCAATAAATTGTTCGTAAACTTTACACGAACCTAAACCTAGTCTGTTACATTTATGTTTATACTATAAATTTAAAACAATTATACGTGCGAATAATAATAACATCAGTTTAAACTTCGGGTGTAATAAGTCGCAGGCAGTTTATACAATTCAGGCACAAGCTGGATTATTATTTATTTTGTCCGCACCGTACCGCCGTTTCATATCAGCGTCGCGATCCAAGAACGCTAGTTTGGACGCCCGTTGGGTATGGTACTGTGGTACGGTGTCTCAGATTAAAGAACATTTCTGGACGCAGCTCTACAAACGGCGCCGTCCGTTTACAAACGCTGGCGGTTTTGCAAAATGCCTAAGGCAAATTGGCAATTCGTTCAATTGTTATAGTTTCGACATTGATTGTTACACAGGTTGGACAGATCATACTTTATTCAAGCAATCAGGTACCGTAAAATTGTGAGAACCGTTGGTTTATAATTTATCGGTATTATTTCCGTTAGATTCTTAACAATCGAAAAATTGAGAACTGGGTGAAATAGGTTAGGTTAGGTTAGAACTGTGACGTGACGTGTGTGAGCGATTGAAGCGAGCAGTACTGCGGCAACAGTCCACGACCGCTACTTCCAAGTTGCTCGCAGCTAGGCTATTTAGTATTAGCGCAAGGTGCGTTACATCCTCACCAGACACGGTTGTTTCATGAGTTTCCTGTTTCGCATAAGGCGGGAGGAAACGCCCGGGTGTCACCACTGTGTGGACCGTCCGGAGGACACGGTGGAGGTCTGCCCGGCTTGGGTGGAGCACCGCCGTGTCGTCGTGGCGGCGATCGGCGGCAGTGACCTCTCGCGTCCGGCCCTGTTCCAGGCCATGGTGCGGAGTGAGAGGGAATGGCAAGCCGTGACCCCCTGATCAGGGCAAGAGAGCTTAAGAGGGTTTATTCTGAAAGTTGGCAACGTCGCTAATAGATGTCAAATATTTCGCTGTTTTGATTAATTTGATATTATTTCTGTATGGAAATAAAAAATGTGGCTAACTAGCGAACTAGAATATTGATTATGAAATGCAACAATTAATATCGTAACTCCGAATAGTTAGTTTCAGATGTAAAAAAAGTATTTGAAAACTTTCCAAATGCCTTTTTTACACATAAAACGGGTACAACATCAAATTCAATGTTATAATTGCAATTCATTATTAATATTCTAGTTAGTTAGTTAGCCACATTTCTTATTTTCATACAGTATTATTTCCAAATTAATCAAAACAGGTAACTATTTGACAGCTATTTACGACGTTGCCAACTTTTAGGATGCACCCTCTTAAAGTCATTTGATGATTTCCCACCCGAAAAAAAAAAAAGGCACGTTAGGTACGTCGCACGCAAGTTTGATACCAATTCACAATTTGTCGGTATTATTTCCGTTAGATTAGGTATATACTATCAAAAAATAATGCGTTAAACTGTATTTTGTGTGTTGCAGTTCAAAATTATTACATAGACAATTTTGTACCAATAATATTCCGCAGGAGTTCTCCGAGCACCAGATTTCATGGACACCTTACGTTTTTTACGTGCCGGATAACTGAATACTTCAATTTACCGCGGCATCTTATAAACGGCAGGTTCTAGACAGTTTACATTTTGCCATACGCATATTGCAAAACAGCGAGCGTTTATAAACAGACGACACCGTTTGTAAAAAGCGGAATCATACAAATTACCTGTGACGTAATACAATCCATTGTGATGTCTCTTATAGATGAAAATTTGTATTTATTTGTGGTGCAGTCGAATTAAATCCTTGTGAATTAGCTATTGATAGTAGTGATAATGATTATAAGAATATTGTTAGTTTTGATGTGGAAACATACGGTGGTTAGGATACGAAACTTTATCCACACAACTGTGGATTATGTGATACCTCTAATGTTTTTCATAGTATTATTTGCCTCAAAAGATAATTTAAGACCACCTACGATGTCCACACAGCGTAAAAACCCAATGGTCCACACGGTAAGTTTGTAGTGTTTAATTTTTTTCTTACATTCTCACTTTTTCTTACAACAAAGTCATTATTTAACTACAGTTAAAAAGTTAAATGAAATTACCTGAATTATCAATAAAACATGTCAATTACATCGTTTAAACAATGCTATACTGTTGAATTTACTTTAGAATCAAATAAAATGGTTTTAATCTTAAGTTTTTATCATAGCTTTACATGTTTACTTGAAGGTAGATTTTTAGTATTTAAATATGTCTAAATAAAGAGTCTGTCTGAATTGTTTTTCTTCTATCTAAATGGAGTCTTAGATTCGGTCGTTGGACGTCGTAGAATACGGTCGTTCCGGGAGCGAATTCCGTCCCAATTTTTTTTACGATTTCTTTGGGGAGAGAGAGAGAGAGCTTCTTTGCGCATGTGTGGGTCAATTGCCGGCGAAATTGAATAGTGATATTTTGTTTTGATACTGCTGTGATTTTACTAGCCACCAAATAAATACATTAAAATAGTGCTAAAGTAAGGTGCCTATCTACGTGCGTTCCTGATCTTAGGCGAGAGATACAATGACCCAAACTAATCTGGTTAAATTTTTCCATATCTTTAAGGGCGTTGCTTCTTTTTGCAAAATCATTATTTTAATCATGAGTAAATCTCATTACAAATCCATACATCGTATATGCTGTATTAATAACAATATTAATAACAATTTGTTCGACTAACTTTAAACTACAGGATGAAATTGAATTTATGCGACACCTCTTAAGGGGTCATTGTACTCATCATTATGAACAACTTTCACTATGGGACCAACCCTGAAATCGCGAAAATAGAACAGCTGTTCCCTACATTTTGACGAGATATGCGAACATAAATGTAGGGAACAGCTGTTTTTTTTTTCGCGATTTCAGGGTTGGTCCCATAGTAAAAGTTGTTCATAATGATGAGTACAATGACCCCTTAAGAGTTGTCGCATGAATTCAATTTCATCCTGTATAATACATGTGTGATGTGATGATTATGTACAGTGCAGTGTTCTAAAACTATTTGGGTTTATTTTGCGAGTGCGCCTTCTTTTTTAGACATTTGCAATGAGTCAAGAGTCGTAGGTAGTTGTTGCCGAACAAAAAATTCCTTTTAGATTTTATTGCTCTTGACTCTGTTATTGGATTTTGAACCCAAGTGCAGTTTTGTGTTTATTTGGGTGGTCAGGTTATTTTTGTGAAGTTGTTTTTGTAAAGTTTACCTACATATTTAAATTTTTGTGAAGTTGTAAACGGCTGAAGACCGAGATAAGAGAAAAAAGGCTCCTAGCGAGATTTACAAGAAACCTGAAACGAATAGAAGGCAGACGAAGACAATGGAAACAGCCACGTGTAACACAGCATAGCAGTGACATAGAAAAGAGTCGAGAAAGCAGTTAATCCTGCAAAAAAATACATACATCTGTAAAGCTTGACAATGGACATCAACCAATCTGGTGGCGACGTCGTTAAAAGATGCCCATCCATAGACAAAAATCACCCGTTACGTGTTGTGTTTTAAAATCGCTTTGGAGTTCAAGGGAGTTTTTTTGTGTGTGGCGTTTTTACTGTCCCGGGCACGCCAACCTCAATTTTGAAAACAAAATTCCATGCAGCCCTTTTTTGCACCCCGCCAGATGTGCGCCCACGCCGACCCTTAGAATCAAAGCAATTGATATTTTAAAATTTATGTTACAGAATCGCGACGTCACATCTGCTTCTTTACTACTTGAAATATTCTTTCCGACAAAAAGGATTTTATTAGTGAGTAGTACTGGTGGGGAAGGTTGATTTTCAACTTGCATAACAGACCCTTGTGCCAAACCTTATCGAAGGCCTGTTGGATGTCCAGAAACACTGAGGAGCAGTACAACTTTTCTTCTAGGCTTTTCCTTATTTTGTCATAGAGTCGATGAACTTGTTCAGTAGTAGAATGCTCCTGTCTGAAGCCAAATTGGTGGTCGGGGATCATTTTCTCCTTATTTAAAATTGGTAATATTCTGTACATCAGTAGCTTCTCGCAGACTTTGGAGAGGATTGGCAGAAGGCTTATGGGTCTATATGAAGATACGTCGTTAGGAGGTTTACCCATCTTGTGTATCATTATGATTTGGGATACCTTCCATGCCAGCAGGAAGTACTGGATTCTTAGAATTGCATTAAAAAGTGATGTAAGAAACACAATGGCTTTCCTGGGTAACTGTTTCAGTATTTCTTTGGTGAGGAGATCGTAACCGGGAGCTTTCTTATCTTGAAGCTTTGTGATAACCCGCCAGACTTCACGTACTGTAATAGGCCGCGGGGGCAAATTTTCTAATTTCGTAAATATTAAATAATAGTTAATACTAATTGTTCTTTGTTTATCATTGATCATCACTGTAAATGTCTACAGAAAAACCAAATCGTTATGAACTCACTATCTACGCAAGCCTATGTTCCAATACCAATATCTCTTAAACCAATTGTCATAGAATCGAGTTTTTGATATCATTATTTAGGTAAACTAAACATCTGTTAGACGAGTAGATAAAAAAGATAGTTCCCGGGGAGAATTTTGTAATAACCTTGATAAACTAAAAAAAAAATGTTAATTTTAACGTGATATTGATATTTTAGCATTTATTTTAATATGATGCAGCATATATTGTCAGTATTTGAGTTATCTAACCCATTTTTAACACTTTTCACTTATCAAAAGTGTTTATTTTACGATAATTGGACATTAAATTCCAAAGTTAAAGTACTTTTAGTATGCACGCTTCATAAAATGCGATCAAAACACAAAAATAGCTGCCATTCAGGGGGGGTTGGGTTCCGACCCCCTATGTAGAATAATTTTATTGATAAAATAGAGCAAACTACCTTCCATTTAAGTTTGTACAGTCCGAGATCAAACACATTGTATATTTATGTGGACTGAACTAGGACCATCCTGGCGGAGAGAGTTATCATGAGAGACTTGATTAACCACGCTAGGAATAAAACAAGACAAAAGCAAATGCTTGAAGTGTTAGACGGAAAAAACGTAACCAAACGCATGAAGTATCACATGATACGGTATCTCGCACAAGTTTACAGTACAAAACTAAATCCAAGAAAGCCGGCCGACCTATTTACATCATCAGCCTATTAATGTTCCCACTGCTGGACACAGGCCTCTTCTCTGTGAGAGTCTTCTACCACGCGGGCCCAGTGCGGGTTGGTAGATGTCACATGTCTTCGAATTTTTGGTTCTAAGACATGCCGGTTTCCTCACGATGTTTTCCTTCACCGTTTTGAGAGCAGTGGTGATGAAATTATTTACACAAAGTAAAGCGCCTGCCTGGGTTCGAACCCACGACCTAGAACTCGAAAGTCGGGGGCCATTACCACTGGGCCACCACTGCTCCTACCTATTTACATAAGAAATGAAAACCAAAAACAGGATATGTGAATAACTTCGACAAAGAAATCGTTTTTCGATGGATACGACTGAAGACCGAGATAAGATTAAGAAGACTGCTAGAGAGATTTACAAGAAACCTGGAACAGATAGCAGCGAGAACCTTAGACGAAAACATTGGAAACAGCAAAGAGCACGCACAAAAAGATGCCCATCCAAAGATAAATATCACACGTCTCTCCAATATTCTATTGCCTACTCTAGGATGCATATCCGGTACGGCTCGCAAATCCTTCCTTATCCTAAGGGCACGTATTTCCTACTATTACCGCGCCGCCCGGTCTACTACTAGAATTATGTACAGATAGCGTCATTGTGTGGGACCCCTGAATTTTTAGAATAATATACTGCCTTAAAATTGTTTTTTTTTATGACTTTTATAAAGTCTCGACGTACATTTGAAGCAACGCATCGCCCCACGTCACCATTGCAATGTTTTGTCTTCTCACCTTTGAATTTTTGTTGCAACCAAAAACCAATTTTAACGCTGGTCTAGAATCATCAACTGAATTCAAAGTAACAGTTTGCGTGTCGATGTCCCTTACACCCTGTATTTGGACATAGCACTTAATAGGTAGGTACTAAAGTAACGTTGAAATAATCTTGAAGTTTCCTGTTTGTTCGTTTCCTGTTAAATGTTCTTGTTGTTTGTACATATTTGATTGAAAATTCAATTGCCAGGAAGTCTGGAACTTAGCCTAAGATCTACGAAAAACCGTTGATGGTAGACAATCTCAAAAATAACTCTTCCGCAGGATATAATACGGCTCGAAGGGGAATTCATACCTCCGCCATATTGGATCATGTACTACCCCGAAACAATGCTCACCAATTTGCTCATGGATGAAGTGGGCGCTAAACTGAACCTGAAGCGGCTGAACTACACCTCGGGTAAGTAACGGAGACGATGAGGGCGCTTTGACTTTTAGGAGGCACTTTGACTGGTGAACCGAATTTCAGTCCGCCGAAAGTCCTAACCAAGTAAGATATTGCAAAGTTGCTTACACCAATCAGGCTAGCAAAAAAAAAATCTGGTTGCATTCGATCACTCCAGCGAATTTAAAATCAGTTTCAAAATTTAATATGCGGCGCCTGCTTTTATAAAACAACAGTTTTGTGATAGAGGCGTAAATGTGAGCACGTCCTCTTGAAATAAATGGTGAGTGTCATACGCATACTGGCTACTTCCTAACTCCGGATTGCTAGTTGCTATTGAGTATTTCTTGAGAGAAAATCCCCAATAACTTTTTTCTTAACAGGTCTCAGAATTTTAAACCGGGGCTTCATGACCCACAGACGCACAAACGCGGGTACGTATGTTAGCCAGATGTAGACTAGACTAACAGGGCTGTAAATAAGTAGTATAAACTATGAACACTACACATTATGTACTTAGATATCACAGCATTGTTATTGCAATACCAGACTATTCCTAGAATTTATAATAATTTCTTTATTTTGCATAAAATATGGTACTTAAAAGGTCTTAACTTAAATATAAAAATTTCCACATATATATTGCTTACTTACATAATTCTGCATGCAAAAAAATACCTTATAATAAAATTATATACAAAAACACTTCTATTGTTACAATTGAGATCATGAGGTAAACAATTAAAAATTAAAATCCTTAAAATTCTGTTATTTATCATATATATCTCGAACCCCTCTCTTACCATTGCGTCGCAAAACACTCACATATTGTATAGAACACATTACTATAGAGCCATTTCTTAAGTTTATTTTTAAAGTAGTTTAGTGGTAGCTCTCTGATCTGTTTGGGTATTTGGTTATAGATTTTGACAGACATATTGTAACAATTGTTCTGAACCTACCGACATTACTATAAAATTATTCATTGTAAAACTGATAACATACGAATACACAACATAGTTAAATGCGATAATAGAGCAAGAGCCCGCGACGATCAGACCTTCGTTATTTTATAAAAGCTGAAGGTTTTTCTGTATATGTCCCCAATAGAACGATCCCCGTATATGAAGATTCTGCAAACTGGACATTTTTCGACCGCTGGACATTTTGCGAATTGGACATTCTGCGCCTAAATGCATGTTAGCTTTGGCAGGTAAAGCAAAGGCAAAGGTGTATAACACACCTATGTTACGTTATACTATAAAAGTTGAATTTTTATTCTAAGAGGGGTATTACACTATCATATATCTAGGATCCCATAATATCTATGAGTAAGTACTAGTTATGATAATGTAATACAAACATATGAATCAAATCGTTTTTTATCAAAGATTTTTGACATTTTGTTGTTAGATATGATCAATGAAACAGAGGGGCAATTCCCGTAATTTTTAAGAACGTTCGCATTCGCATCTCATTCGCAATCTGTCAAAAATACAATCAATTCAGCAACATTTTTGACAAGTTTGACAAATTGCGACTTGAATGTGAACGTTTTTTAAGTTCGAGAATTGGCCTTCAGGTCTTGCCATATTGAATATTATAATTATATAAAATTTTCACATTTATTTTCATTATTTCCTGGTACAAAATTCGTCCATAAAATTATGTGGTTTCCCCTAATTGCTACTGCGATATTCTTAATTGACAGTTTTATTGACGGAAAAAAATTAAGTACAACGAAATTTTGGCGAAGATCACAATATTCTTAGTGGAATTTTAAAATTATTGTTGGCAGCACTGCTGTACCATAGATAATATAATACTACGTACAGATACCCAATCCCATACAAAGAAATGACACCTCCCTAAGTCGGGCTATTAACTGGCTATAGCGTAAATGTGGTACAGTTATGACAAATTGAGTAAAACGCCATCTATTGCAAAGAGCCCTAAACAAAAAGGTTTTATCTTTTTTTGTTGAAAATACAAGATTTATGAGTTACAATAGATAAATCAGCATTAAACAATGATGATCTCAAAGCTTACAGGTCTATACAGACAGTGGAAGATTGTCGACTGTTCCAACAAGATCTGGACAGTCTCACTGACTACTGTCTAAACAATAAACTACAACTTAGTCTCCCCAAGTGCAATTGCATCAATTTCACGAAGAATAAAATCGTTATTAACTTTAAATACTCACTGCACGACACAACTCTCAGTAATGTATCTATTGTGAAAGATCTTGGTGTGTTAATTGATGATAAGTTGTCCCTGAACCAACATGTGGAAAAAACTGTAAATAAAGCATTTAAGATGTATGGTTTCGTTTTGAGATCGTCCACTGAGTTCAAGCGGGTTTCCACATATCTTTACCTATACACCGTGTTATTTTAGTCGTCTTACAAAAGCCGCCCACTTCATGTATCCAATCACTACTACACATCGTTTTTTTTTTTATGGAAAACTTTTTTATTTTAATGGATGTGTAGTAGTGATTGGATACATGAAGTGGGCGGCTTTTGTAAGACGACTAAAATAACACGGTGTATAAGACCCTTGTACGATCACAATTAGAATATGCCGTCCCTATTTGGAACCCGTCTTACCAGAAATACTTATACGAGATTGAAAAAGTCCAGCGTAAGTTTCTACGAGCCATGCATTTCAGATGCCACAAAACATATTTGTCGTACTCTCAATTGCTAGAAAAATATAAGCAAGTCAACCTAGAATCTAGACGTAAGTATCTAGAGGCTTCTGTTCTGTATAGTATTGTTCATGGAGATTTTGATTCTATCGATCTCACGAGCAAACTATGTGTTCGCGACGAGGCGTCACCGTCAATTTTAGCTTGTTTAAAATCATTAATTTTAACTTAGCTTAAAAACTTGTATGTATAGGATAAGTATTTCTTCGCAATATGCGTAATAATAGCATGTAGTATGTAGATTCCTTGTTATACGCAATAATGCGTCATCAAAATATTTTGTTAGAAAGGACCTTTCTATTTATCCGGATGTTGAAATACCAAAAATCTGCACACCTATAAAAGAAAAACTAAAGTTGCAATAACGCAAAACAA
Organism: Conistra vaccinii; assembly: GCA_948150665.1. Classification (NCBI taxonomy): domain Eukaryota; kingdom Metazoa; phylum Arthropoda; class Insecta; order Lepidoptera; family Noctuidae; genus Conistra; species Conistra vaccinii. The sequence goes on from OX411327.1 coordinate 21,177,154, forward strand.
AATAATACAAGTTGTGGGCAACGCCTATACTAACTCAAATATGAAAATAGTATAGGTATTAGTAATGCTATCTAGCAGCTAGACACCATCCAAATATCAAATTTTTACTAAAAAAGGTAAACAAAGCCCTTGCACTCCTTGATTAGGTAGGTTAGACAGATATAACGTAAAATCATTTATGGCATCCAGGTCACCTAGACCGAGACCTAGCCCTGGACCTAACTTCTAGAAATCTAGCCCTTCAGGATACCTACTTAATCGAGTTAGAATGCCGCAAAGCGGATTTGTAAAAATAAAGGCTACCCTACCTGTATTCAGAGGCCTATAACTGGCTGAAAAATCTAGATACAATAAATAAAATACTAGATTTCTCTAGGGGAATAGACTAGCCCGAGTGTTCTTTTGGTATGGTGGAAATCGGATCAGAACTTTGTCTGAAAAGTCACTTGCAAATAATTAAATATTTAATTAATCATTTTAATACCGATAATCCTGAAATATCTTTTCAACAGGAATAGTCAGAATCTTGGAAGAACCCTCATTAGAAAGGGGGCAATTTTGTGAATCTCATGATGTATAACATGATGTATATAGCTATTGAAATAAGTGTGTTTAGCTATAAGAAATGTAATTTTATAAGAATTTAGAAAATAATAAAGTTTCGAAAACAGGAGGCGATTCATGGGTCTCTATAGGGTAAAGGGCGCTACCAGCTAAGCTAATACGCCATCTCTAGAAATTGTAGTCATCAACATGGAAACTAGTTCCACCTAACAAGTAATGCAGTAGTCCTGAGGAGTCCTGAAATCGTGTCCTGAATAGTTATGAAGACTTATCAATAAACAGTGTAATCATTCCTGCCGAGCCCGTTTTCCTTCAAAAGGTCGAGTGCATATCCATGTGAGTATTCGAAAATAACTAGCAAAAACTTCGGTGTAGGACGTCAGCGCCGCTTGGACCAGGATAGCCTTACAACCTACCTGAACCCGTATCCAGCGATCACGCCCGTCCGGAATATCTGCTGGTCCTTCGAAAGCCGGATTATTTTCGAATCCTGGAGAGCTCACTTGAAGACTGAAGGATTACCGAAGAAGGAAGATTCCTGGAATAAGAAAATCGGTTCCTGAAGAATTATTTTTGGAACCTGAAGACTTACGGCTGAAGGATTATTTTGAAACCTGAAGACTTACGGCTGAAGAATTATTTTTGGAACCTGAAGACTTACGGCTGAAGGATTATTTTGAAACCTGAAGACTTACGGCTGAAGGATTATTTTGAAACCTGAAGACTTATAACTGAAGAGTTATTTTTTCCTGAAGGATTATTTTGAAGACTGAAGAATTATTTTCGAATCCTGAAGACTTATAACTAAAGGGTTATTTTTCCTGAAGGATTGTTTTGAAGACTGAAGAACTATTTTTGGATCCTGAAAACTTATTTCCTGAATTTTTTTCCTGAAGGATTATTTTCGGTTCCTGAAAACTTATTTCCTGAAATTTTTTCCTGAAGGATTAATTTCGGATCCTGAAAACTTTTTTCCTGAAGAATTATTTTTGGATCCTGAAGACTTATTTCCTGAAGGATTATTTTTGGACTTTGAAGAATTAACATTTAACATAGAGAAAATAGTTTGACGTTTGAAGATTTGTTTTGAAGATAGAAGAAACAACTTGGAACTTTGAAGATTTGTGTTGAGGATTACAGTATAGTGCGTTTATAGTGAAGTGACGTCCCCGAATCTAAACCAACATGCCGATCACAAGGTCACAAGGCAAAGCGCCTGAAGCATGGACGGTGGAGCTGGACAGAACGCGTACCTCTACAGCTATACGTCATGAGTTACCTCCACGTTCGCCGTCCACTACGGAAGGGACTGAGCAAGTGCCACCACCACCACAAGCCCTAACCGGGGGTGAAGACGTACCTATACCAACACAAACGAAGGAAACAGAACAAATCGAACAACCAACGACTTCCAGGAAGGAAACCAGACTGGAAGGAACTTCAGATAGAACATTAAAACCTTCAAATAAATCAGTGAATCCGAACAAAATAGTGAAGCCATCAGCTGACAAACGGGATGGAACATACAGAGAAATTATTCCGATGACTAGCCGGGGAGACGCCCGTTACCCACGTAGACCGCCGTCGACAATTAAGACGACGCGGTCCCATCTAAAAGTAATGAAAGCTCGTGAAGACCTATTGAAAATTAGGTTAGAACTTGCTGAGATAGCACTTCAGAATGCCGAGGAAGAAAATTCCGACGGATACATGGATGACAGAGATTCTAACGACGAGTACATGAAATCGTGGCAAGAAGACGCACCGCCGTCTGAGCCAATGAAGGAAGTCCTTTCTGCAGAGGTGGAGAACCATGATTGCGAGATAAGCGATCAAGCACTTTCTGTAGACAACGCCGCTGAAGAGAACGGGAGCAATAGAAGACGGGACGCCGTTGCTGCTCCACGCCCCTCCAAGGATGTTGAACCTATAGTAGACTTCCATCAAAAGCAAGTACCCGTGTTACATCATCCTATAGAAAAAGAAGTGAAAAATGTAGTACCATCGAAGGATTCGGGGGAAGGTCAACTCCGTTCATTTATAACGGACTTGACGTCTGCTATAGCGTCGCTAGTCGACAAGAAAATAGATCAGTGGACAGTAAATAATCCCTCGGCGTCGAAGGTCATCATGACCCTGCCAAATTACAGTGGGGCTCACACGGAATGGTTATCGTTCCGTGCCATCTATGAAACAACTCGTCGATACTTCAACGATGCAGCGATGTTGAGAATACAGCTAGGCTGAGAAGGAGCCTGCGCGGACGAGCACTGGAAACAGTGAGTTCAGAACTCATCGGAAATGCCAAACCAGATGACATCATGAGAGAACTCGAGCTGCAGTTCGGCCGTCCAGACTCGATAGCTCAAGCTGAAACGGACAGGCTCCGTGGGCTGCCGCGCTGCAGTGAATCTCCGAAGGATATCTGCACGTTCGCCAGCCGAGTAAGGAGTGGTATAGTCACGCTACGTGCGTTGAAAAAAGAACATTACTTAATCAACGCCGAGTTAATGCGATTGTTGACTGAGAAGTTGCCAAACTCCCTAAGGGTACAGTGGTATAGAACCTATACCGAGAAGTACCAATCGCTGCCAGATTTATCTCTGCTCAGCGACTTCATCACCGAACAAGCCCGTTTCTGCAGTGCTTTCGCTCCGCCCGAAAATATAAATCCCGGCGAAGCGACGGCGACTAGGCGTGTCACTCAAAGGACATACACAGCAACAGACAAGACGGCTTGGAAATGCCGTGTCTGCCAGAAAGAAGGGCACGATGCTTATGACTGCAAGAAGTTCAAAGAAGCATCCACAGATGAAAGATGGGAACTCGCAAGGAAACTGAGACTGTGTTTCCGTTGTTTGCGAGTCCATCGGTCGGATAAACCATGCAAAAAGAAAATGTGTGGGATCAAAGAGTGTACAGGCACTCACCATCAGCTACTTCATAAAGAAAAGAAGAAGCCTGCTGCAGAAGGTACCGAGAAGCCTGATGCCCCAGTAAAGAAGGAGCCTCAGGAAACGGTAGCCAGCTCGAGATCAACGTCAGACCAGACGTACTTGAAAATAGTACCGGTCCGGGTAATCGGACCGGCGGGAGAAGCAGCAACATTTGCGCTGCTCGACGATGGGTCAACCGTTTCGCTGATAGACGAAGACATCGCAAAGGAAATCGGGGCAGAGGGCCGCATCGACCCTCTGAAGATAGGTGCGATTGGCAACACTACGATCGACACTCCTTGTTCGCGTCGAGTAACAGTCGACCTTGCAAGCCAGCTGAGAAGCAAAGTGCCCTTCAGAGCGCGCACGATACCGAAGCTCAACCTAGCACCGCAGTCAGTCAGCGAAGAAGACATCGCCCAGTGCAAACACCTGAGCGATTTGAAGGAACAGCTGACGTACGACGTTGGCGCACCGAAGATCCTCATTGGCCAGGACAACTGGCATCTGCTGTTGGCCAGTGAGATACGCAGAGGTCCGAAGCACCAGCCTATCGCATCACTTACCGCAATGGGCTGGACCCTGCATGGCGCGCACACCAGAATCTTAGGTCAACAGGTACACTACGTCAACCGACTGACAACGAGTGATGAAGAGCTGAACGAGCGACTTCGTGAGTTCTTCGCCTTAGAATCGCTAACTATCAATCCGAAGCGACCAAACTCAGATCCCGAGAAGAGAGCGGAAGACATTTTAAATCGTCACACTCAGCAGCTAGAAGATGGACATATAGAAACCGCTATGCTTTGGAATAATTAAAGCATAGAGATGCCCGATAGTTACGGGACAGCGCTCAAGCGGCTAGTCTCAATCGAGAAGAAGCTCGACAGCAACCCTGCTCTTCGAGACAGATACACAGAACAGATGGACTCGCTCATGCAGAAGGGATACGCAGAAAAAGCCCCCACCACGAGCACACCAGGTAGAACATGGTACCTACCACACTTCGACGTATTCAACCCCATGCAGCCAGACAAGCTCCGTATAGTACATGACGCTGCCGCTAAGTCGAGAGGACTGTCGCTCAACGACTTCCTTCTCACAGGACCAGACCTGCTGCAGTCACTGCCCGGCGTCATGATGAGATTTCGCCGACACTGCATAGCCATTTCCGGTGACATAAAGGAGATGTTTATGCAGGTAAAGGTGCGAGCTCAAGACCGAGACGCACTCCGGTACCTATGGAGAGGCAACAAGAGAGAGGGAGCGCCGGAAGAATACCGTATGACGTCCATCATATTCGGTGCGGCAAGTTCGCCGTGCACAGCCATATTCGCAAAGAATTGGAATGCGAAAAGGCACTTCGAGGAGCAACCCGAGGCAGTGAAAGCTATCATCCATAACCATTACATGGACGACTACCTCGATAGCTACAAGACGGTCGAAGACGCAACGCGCATCGCAACAACGGTGAAGGACAAACACTTGAAAGCGAAGTTCGAGCTCAGGAAATGGGTATCGAACAGTGCGCAAGTCATACAAAATATAGATCCGTCACAGATCCGAACTGAAGTTATCAGTATCGGAGATGCAGAAAACACCGAAAACATACTTGGTCTAATATGGAGACCGGGTGAAGACGCGCTGGGCTTCAATCTAACGCTCGCGCGCCTACCGAAAGGTGTTCTAGAAAAGGAAGCGCCCACAAAGAGAGAGGCACTGAAAATTGTGATGTCGCTGTACGACCCGCTCGGACTCGCCTCACCAGTCACAATTAGAGCCAAGCAAATACTGCAAGAGGCATGGAGGCGAGGAGTCGACTGGGATCATCCACTAGATAAGGACCTGGCAACTCAGTGGAGAAGTTGGATACAGCACCTGCAGCAACTCAAGAATATTAGCATACCAAGATGTTACCCTGGATATAGTGATGCTGTAGAGACACAAATCCATGTGTTCACCGACGCAAGCGAGATGGCATACGCAACAGCAGTATATTGGCGGGCCACATCGATGGAAGGCAAGCAGCAAGTCAGCCTCGTCATGGCAAAGGCGAAGGTGGCACCACTGAAGCTGCAATCTATACCACGCCTCGAACTGCAAGCCGCGGTGATGGGAACCCGCGTGGCTGCAGCCGTGATACGTGAGCACGACATCAAACCCGCATCGGTGACATACTGGTCAGACAGTAAGACCGTCTTGACATGGATCAGGAGAGGAGCACGGGTATACAAACCATTTGTTGCTCATCGCATAGCCGCCATAGAGGAAAACAGCAAAGTAGAAGATTGGCGTTGGGTACCCACCAAATTGAATATCGCGGACATCGCTATCCGTGATGTACCGCGTGACTTTGACTCAAAGCATGCTTGGTATTCCGGCCCTAGCTTCCTATACGAAGAACCGTCGTCATGGCCTGCAGAAAAACCTCCCATCAAAGAGGAGACAGGGGAAGAAAGGACCCTCGTTGCCGTCGAAGAAGCTAACACGCGAAAGCTAGCAGAAGCCATACCAGATCCGGCCAGATTCTCGAGATGGGAACGGTTACTCCGTGCGACAGCGAGTGTTCTTCGCTTCATTGCTCTCTGCCGAGGAAGAACAGAGAAAACGTTCTACAAAAGAACGAGGAAAAACGCAGAGAAAGATCCAGATTGGCGGAAAAAGAAGACGACCCCAAGTCCTCCGAAACAGACAGCAAAGACGTCTGAAATTCAAATCGTGAAGCAAACCTTAGAAGCAGAGTATCTCCACGAAGCGGAGAAAATACTCATTCAAGTCGTGCAACAGCAGTCTTTCGCTCATGAGATAGCGAAACTGCGAGAAGAGAAAAAGTTGGAGAAAGATAGTCGTTTGCGGCCACTGCAGATCGAAGTAGTGGACAATATCCTGCGGCTAAGAAGCCGGATAGCCGCAACAGACGACATATCAGATGACGTGAGACATCCGCCGATATTACACGGCGACCATTACATCACCCAGTTATATATAGACTGGACACACCGCAGCCTACAACATAGTGGAGTAGAACTCACTATCAACGAGGTGAGACAACACTATTGGGTTGTCAAGATGCGGCCGACCACGAAAATGGTGCTAGCCAGATGCCTACAATGTCGCATTCGCAAGGCACAACCACCCGTGCCTGCGACCGGCGACCATCCGAAGACGCGCCTCGCGCATCACCAGAGGCCGTTTACCTATACGGGGCTTGACTATTTCGGCCCACTGTCCGTTACTGTCGGACGCCAGCATCAAAAAAGGTACGTAGCACTATTCACTTGTCTAACCACCAGAGCCGTCCACCTTGAGATCGCCGCCAGCCTCAGCGCAGACTCCGCCATACTGGCGCTGCACCGATTCGCTTCTCGCCGAGGTTGCCCGACCGAGCTGCACTCCGACAACGGCACCAACATGCACGGTGCCGACAAGGAGCTCCGAGACGCGTTTCAAAAAGAGGCAAGTCGAAGAGGCATCGTGTGGCGCTTTATAACGCCATCGGCGCCATTCATGGGAGGCGCCTGGGAGCGTCTCGTACGCTGCGTGAAGTCCGCATTGTACACTGTGTTACTTGAGAAACACCCACATGAAGAGGTGTTGTCCACACTATTGTGTGAGGCAGAGTACACAGTGAATAGCCGTCCACTGACACACGTTTCAGTGGACAGTGAAGACGACGAGTCGATAACACCGAACCACTTCCTACTTGGTGGGTCGGCCAGACTCCCAACACCCGGGGTATTCACCGATCAAGACATAGACAGCAAGAAACTATGGCGGCGCTCACAGATACTAGCCGATATGTTCTGGCGCCGCTGGGTCCGGGAGTACCTGCCGGAGTTACAAAACCGGCGGGAGCCGCATAGCCGCGGACCAGACCTGCAGGTGGGTGACCCTGTTCTCATTGCTGACGGCCAGCTGCCTCGCAACACATGGCCGCGAGGCCGCATAATCGCCGTGTTCCCCGGGGCTGATGGTGAAGTCCGGACTGCTGAGGTGCGCACTGCCGGCGGCACCCTGAAGCGTCCGGTGAAGAAACTCGTCCCCTTACCGAAGTAACGAGGCGTCGAGACGGCGAGCGTCGCGACTACGGTCGTCGCTCACCGGTGTGATGCAGCGCCGTGCCGACGTCGCTACTAGTCGCCACTGCACTGCATGGCGGGAGAGATGTTCGCGACGAGGCGTCACCGTCAATTTTAGCTTGTTTAAAATCATTAATTTTAACTTAGCTTAAAAACTTGTATGTATAGGATAAGTATTTCTTCGCAATATGCGTAATAATAGCATGTAGTATGTAGATTCCTTGTTATACGCAATAATGCGTCATCAAAATATTTTGTTAGAAAGGACCTTTCTATTTATCCGGATGTTGAAATACCAAAAATCTGCACACCTATAAAAGAAAAACTAAAGTTGCAATAACGCAAAACAAAATAATACAAGTTGTGGGCAACGCCTATACTAACTCAAATATGAAAATAGTATAGGTATTAGTAATGCTATCTAGCAGCTAGACACCATCCAAATATCAAATTTTTACTAAAAAAGGTAAACAAAGCCCTTGCACTCCTTTATTAGGTAGGTTAGACAGATATAACGTAAAATCATTTATGGCATCCAGGTCACCTAGACCGAGACCTAGCCCTGGACCTAACTTCTAGAAATCTAGCCCTTCAGGATACCTACTTAATCGAGTTAGAATGCCGCAAAGCTGATTTGTAAAAATAAAGGCTACCCTACCTGTATTCAGAGGCCTATAACTGGCTGAAAAATCTAGATACAATAAATAAAATACTAGATTTCTCTAGGGGAATAGACTAGCCCGAGTGTTCTTTTGGTATGGTGGAAATCGGATCAGAACTTTGTCTGAAAAGTCACTTGCAAATAATTAAATATTTAATTAATCATTTTAATACCGATAATCCTGAAATATCTTTTCAACAGGAATAGTCAGAATCCTGGAAGAACCCTCATTAGAAAGGAGGCAATTTTGTGAATCTCATGATGTATAACATGATGTATATAGCTATTGAAATAAGTGTGTTTAGCTATAAGAAATGTAATTTTATAAGAATTTAGAAAATAATAAAGTTTCGAAAACAGGAGGCGATTCATGGGTCTCTATAGGGTAAAGGGTGCTACCAGCTAAGCTAACACGCCATCTCTAGAAATTGTAGTCATCAACATGGAAACTAGTTCCACCTAACAAGTAATGCAGTAGTCCTGAGGAGTCCTGAAATCGTGTCCTGAATAGTTATGAAGACTTATCAATAAACAGTGTAATCATTCCTCCCGAGCCCGTTTTCCTTCAAAAGGTCGAGTGCATATCCATGTGAGTATTCGAAAATAACTAGCAAAAACTTCGGTGTAGGACGTCAGCGCCGCTTGGACCTGGATAGCCTTACAACCTACCTGAACCCGTATCCAGCGATCACGCCCGTCCGGAATACTATGTTATGCAGTTCCACGCACTGTTAATATTCGTAGTATCCGTGCAGGTACCCTATTTGCTGTTAACACCTGTCGAACTAATTCTGGTTTGCGCTGCCCTATTCGTCGAATGGTTGAATGTTATAATTGTAATTTTATTAAAATAGATATTTTTGTATGCTCTAAATCCAAATTTAAATGTAATGTTATGAAAATTATATGTAGTTGACCAATAATATTATTAGGAATGTAATGTTATCAATGTTAGCTTGTCTAGATTTTATTTATTTGTTTTTAGTGTTATGTATTAATGTGTTGTTAAGAAATCATTCAATTAGAATCCCTATTATGCATGATGTAATTCATTCTTATTAATGTGATGTATTTAATTAATTATTTATTACCTATCTAGTGGCTTATTATCATATTTTCTTGTTAATATGCGGATAATGTAGTGGGCTGCAATATTGTTAATATTTTGTGTTATTTTTCTCTGCACCAACACATAGGTATTGTAGCTGTCCCTGAATAATAAAAAAAAAAAACAAGGAAGTTTTGATTTTTACTAATCTTACTTCAGCCAAAATTTTCCGTTAATCGCTTTTTAGTGACTGTTAATTTCATAATTGTTACCTATGCTGCCATATATGATCTTTTTTCAAGACTTATAAATTATAATTTGTTCGAATTGAGACCCCATGGTTGTACTAAAAAAAGCAAACTACTGAAACTACAGCCAGGCGGCCAGGCTGCCAAATCCACGATGATGCAATCTTACCTGTATTGGGACATACACAGATAAACTTTCAGCTTTTTTTAAATAACAAAGGTCTTATCGTCGTGGACCACATAAGGCCCAAAGCCCATAAGTAGTTCACCCCCATTTAACTCATTTTCATTGGCGGAGGGGAGCTGGGTCACTCCATTAGACGGTGATCGCCAAAAGGACTAACTAGAGTTTTTTTTGACAGAATAAAAGCCATTCATCGAACAAATTTTGCTAAATAATTAGTGTAAGAAAGAAAGTTTTAGTCTATGCTATGTTAGTCTCTGTAAGACTAACATAGCATAGACTAAAACCCCAATTACACGGTGCGAGCTTATTGCCTGTGGCATATCATAAAATTGAAGTAACAATTGGCTGACATCGTCTAACCAGCACGTACAATTATTATTGTTACACGACGACGGGCAAGTTACTTGCCGGTCAAAACTGGTATAAAGCCACATGTCCAATGAAATCGCATTCAAATCTAAGACGTTCAATGAAATATCATCGTATACGGATGTAGGTGGAATCGCCGGGCGATGACGACCCAGGACACCTCATTGATGACGTCCTTCAAAATGGTCAAGTGCAATAGTACTCGCAACCGACACACGTGTAAGACCAGACGTAAAACCCCCACTGCACTACTCGCGAAGTTGCTTCGACGAAGTACTCGACGTAGTACTCGACGAAGTACTTGACGAAGTATTCGACGAAGTACTCGACGAAGTACTCGACGAAGTACTCGACGAAGTACTCGACGAAGTACTCGACGAAGTACTCGACGAAGTAATCGACGAAGTACTCGACGAAGTACTCGACGAAGTTGACCGAAGTCCGAAGTACGTTACAACACACTCGTGCCAAGAACTACAGGACACTATAGGGCGCAAAAACCGGCAACGATTGGAAGTCGCCCGACGCGGAGGTTACACGAAGCGAACCGAAGTGGACTTGTACACTCTCGTATTCGCTTAACTTCGATCAATATCGCGAGTAGTGTAGTGGCCCGCCAGTAAGACGATGCTGGCCGGGCGGTGAGCGTTAAACCATCAATACTCAATACTCAATATATTTATTGCTTCCACATGTGAACTTAGGTAGTAGGTTTAACAAAATATGATAATTGTGGACCCTGTCGGGCACAGCAAAAGTAGGAGAGAGGAAGATTTCAAGATCATCTGGGACGGTAAGCTCGCGTGGGACCGCCGGAGCCCCGCAGCGCCGCCACCGGAGCCGTGACAGAAACCATGCCTGCTGCATGTTTGCTTGGTGATTGGTGTGGTTTTTCTAGAACAGAGTAAAATTACTATTGTTGGAATCGTATTAGGTGGCTTACTTTACTTTCTGCATAGTGCCTACTCTCATGGGAAATAGGTATGAGTTTATTTATATTAGTTACTCCTTTCGCTTCGTTTTCGTTCAAACATCTGGTCATACAATAGACGCACGCCGGTTGCGAGTACTGCGCACGTGCAGACCTTTCTGACAGTAAATAGTTTTTGACTTTTCTCTTTCCACTCATATCTGCCTTATAAAGGTCATCGCTCATTATAGCAGCACGGCTCCGACACGGCAAATACCTTGTCATTCAAGTTAGGATTCTAAGTCAAATCCATTAAAGTCTATTTTACGATGGCTATACAGAATAGTGGACGGCTCGCAGGCTGTGAGCGGCCCACGACCCGTCGGGCCGACAGCGCGCTTCAAGCGAGGAGCCCGCTCGCCGGCGCCTCGCCGTCCGCGGGGTGATGCCTCGCCGTCCGCGCGGTGACGCCTCGCCGGTCGCACGGTGACGCCTTGCTTGTGAATAAACAATAAACTGTTACCTCGCCGGTGGCGTGCCGGCAGCGAGCGGTCGCCTTGCTGACGGCGCGTTGGCGACTAGCCGTCGCCTTGCTTCCGGCGCGTTGGCGACTAGCAGTCGCCTGGCTTACGGCGCGTTGGCGACTAGCAGTCGCCTGGCTTACGGCGCGTTGACGACTAGATTTTTCGAGGCGGTGCCGGGGCGCTACCGTGCCGGAGCGGTGCTGTTATAATGGGCGATGACCTTTAGGCAATTGTGCCTTTTGTTAGTCGTCTTGACGTGTTTAATTTTATTTTATTTCATTGCTCACAATTCACCCAGAAAGAGGCTACTTCCCGCTACCGGATCTATCTCAGGTGCCTGATTTGGCGTCTAAAATGCAAATCACGGAGGCTATCATCATTTTTCAAGTAAGTACAGCATCATCAGCCTATAATATTCCCTCTGCTGGGACACAGGCCTCCTCTTTGTGAGAGGGAGTGGGCCGTAATCTACCACGCGGGCCCATTGCGAGTTGATAGATGTTATAATTATGTCACATGACATATTTTCGAATTGTTTTTGGTTCTAGGACATGCCGGTTTCCGCGCCATGTTTTCCTTCACCGTTTTGAAAGCAGTGGTGATGATTTAATTTACAAACAACGTACAACCGTATTTACTACTGAGAGCAGTGGTAACCCTAGTAATAACGGGCGTGACTTACTAGTAGTAGTAAATATCGCTTACTCACATGTTTAAAAACAACACGTTAGTAAAAAAAGATTTATTTTATTTTTATTACTTTTGTTGCATAACACTGTGAAATTTTCAATTGTCTATTTATTACAGTTCAAAAGATACAGCTCAATGACGGACGGACGGACGAATGGAAGGACGCCTTGCGTTAGGGTCCCATAAGTCCCATTGGCACCCTTTGACACGGTAACCTGTGCCTCTCAAGTAGTGATCATAATACCGAACGTTAATATATGGCAAATCGTGTTTCTCAAACTGGCACTCGTTTGTGTGACAGCGACAACGGTGTACAAAGCCAAAGTTTTTGTAAAACTCCATATTTACAGCCACGTGCTGTACTGTGTTCCCTTGTTTCGCAGACAGAAATTTCACAGAATTTCGTTTCGCAGCATATATTTCATATAATATTTGGTCCTTGTATTTTTTCTCGAATATTATTGTTTTAACGACTATTTACTTGAAAGAAACATTTATTTCACAGATACATAATTCAATGATTTTTTTAATTTAATAAATTTATGAAACAGTAGAATTAATTTTTAACGAATATTATTTGTTCGGTGTATTTTTCCATGGTATTTTATTTCAACGAAAATTATATGATCGTCAGTTGTACTTAACTACCAAATAGGTTAGGTTAGGTTAGCACTGTGACCTAAACTACGTGCGAGCTGAGCGAGCGAAGCGACCAGTGCCGCGGCTGCGGCCGGCAAGCGCTACGTCAAAATTGGTCTCGATTTTTTTATTTTCATAATTTTTTTTATTTTGTGTAAATCAGTGAGTAGAGGGGTCGGACCGCACACGTTTGTTTTCTCATAGAGGGTGATAAAAAGTAGAGTGTTCACCTCGGGAGCAACACTATTTTAAGCTCGAGTGATGTACTTTGAATCCCTCGCTGCGCTCAGGATTCTACTTTAGAATCCCTCGCTACGCTCGGGATTCTACTCTAGAATCCTTCGCTCCGCTTTGGATTCAAAGAAACACTCTCGCCTTAAAAATAGTTGTTTGCTCCCTTACTAAACAATCTACTATTTTACTAACGTGTTGTTTTTAAACATGTGAGTAAGCGATATTTACGGGGGTCTGGAAACCTTTTTTTTTATAAATGAGGCGTTGTTTTGACAGGATATGATGGGCGAGATGTGGCCCAGCCACCTGAACTACACCATTCGTATGAAGGTAGATTTCAAAATAGGGACGTACCATTCTATGGATGAAATACCAACACCTTACAGGATGTTTGGTAAGACTTAACACTATTTATAGATCTAGGTACCTACGTACTACAAGTAGTAAAAACTTTTACTGATATACTAAACGCCATCGACCGCGGCAATCGTGGTCATAAAAAAAATGAATAATTACTTTGTTACTTAAAAAAATAACATTAAAATATATATACTCGTATTATGTTTTAACAAACAATACGAACGAAGCAAATTAATAAAAACCTTGCAAAAAGAGGGAGCCATGACGCGACATAATTATGGTTTTGTTTTCAAGTTTATAATTCACCGTCCTGCTCCAACGAGCAGTCAACACTGCCACAAGTATGGTACAGTATTGGATTCGTTACGAATTAAACAAGTCAACAGAGTAGGCTAAACCTCCAGGCAAGGTCTTAACTTAATTAAAGAAATGAACTTCCCAGCCCAAAATTATCAGGAATTACAGCATTACACAATACAATTCTCGTTGACTGTGGCGGTCCCGGAGAAAGAATAGGACCACCCCATCTCGTCCCGTGGATTTCATATGAGGTGAGGAAGCTCAAGAGCCAGTGAATACCATAAAGCACTTTGGGTCACCCGCGCGGTGGAGGGTATACCATCAATAGTCGCATTCCCAAGGAGGGTTGGTGTCAGGCTGGCGGCCGACTGTAAAAATGTACCAAGACTTAGTTTCACATGGTTTCACAGCACACGCTCTTTATTATGGAAATGGTCATAGAAATAAAGCTCAATAAAAACAAAGAGTGTATAAAAATTTAAATGGCATAATTATGCTGGAGAAGAATGATTATGCGAAGAAATTGAAGGAGCGAGTGGTGGATAAAATGATAGATATGTGAGAGATGAATGATCGAAGTGCAAATGAATGTTGGAATGAGATGGGTGGGAGTATACTGAAAGATATTTTGGGAGAGACGAAAGGAAAGGGTAGGCATGGTAGCTACATGGTGATGGTTGACAGAAATACAGAATGTGTTGCAGGATAAGAAGAGAATGTTCAAGGAATGGCAGTGTTGAAAATGTTAGTATCAAAGCAGAAAAAAGGGTGAGTATGAGGCTCTGAAAAAAAAAGCCAAGAAAGGTGTGGCCATAACAAGAGAAAAAGCCCAGAACAAACTTTAAGATAGTCCAGCAGGCCAAAAAAATCTACACCGGCTTCCTAGAGCTAGAGAGAGAAAGATGAGATAAAATGTATAAGGAATGGAACTGGTATAGTTCTTTCGGATGATGAGAAAATTAAGGATAGTTGGAAGGGCTATTTCGAAAGACTCATGAATGAGGAGAATGACTGGAGTGGGGTGCTTAAGAATAAACCAATAAATGAGGGGTAATGACAAAGATTATTATGGATGAATGGCAGTAAAAGGGATGAAGAACGGTAAAGCAATAGGTCCGGACGGAATACCAGTTGCAGTGTGGAAGTTATTACGGGTTGATGGACGGACGTGGTTAGCTTTATTCTTCAATAAGTTGTGGCTGGAAGGAGCCATACCTGACGAATGGTGTAACAGTTCGCTGGTGCCTATCTTTTAAAACAAAGGTGATGTGCTGGAGTGCAACAAATATAGAGGAATAAAGCTAATATATGAAAGCTTGGGAAAAAGTTATTGAAAGGCGACTTAGAGAAGAAAGTGTTTCGCAAAACCAATTCGGTTTTATGCCTGGTCCAGCAACGGATGCCATCTTCGCTATCCACCAGATGTGCGAGAAATCAAGAGGAGCGCATAAAAAAATTTAGATTTTAACTAAATAGATTAGGTTCTCTACTCATATTTGAGTAAATTGATATTTTTTACCCGACTGCCCCAGGAAGTGTATGTATGTATAGTCTATTTCTTTGGCACGCTCCGTAGCCTAAACGGCTTGATGGATTTTAACATATGAGCTGTCGTTAGATTCGTCTTAATTGTGGGATTGACATCTAGCTATATTATATTTATATATTGTATCTGCAAATACAAAAAAAAGGAAGAGGAAGGTTTTTTTTTAAAATTAATTTGCCACTATATTGGTATCAAATAAAAGCTAGTAATGAGTCAATTCCAAGATATATTAATAAAAACTAAAAAGTTTGAAATAAAGAAAAAAATTTAAAAAACAAAAATCGTATCGTATCGTTCGTATCGCAGGCGGGACAAACTAACAGGAAATATGGTGTAACTTTTGTTAGTCCCACCTGCGATACCAAAATTCTATAGATTATAATGCCTGTTTTCCTCTTTTCAGTGTGTTTTTGCAGTTGGTTTTTTTTTTTTTTTAAATAATTTTCTTAATTTTTTTTATATTAATTTCCAAATAAAAGCATTTTATTTAATCGTACATAAACGTATGTAAATGATTCAAATACTAACAGAATTGAAATTGATAATTGCTTCATAATTATTTTGCAATACATTTTGTAATTTATTGTCATCGCGCTTCTCTGACTTTTCTATGCAGTCCAACAGTGACCGCGTTTTAGCTCTAGTCAGCGTCTTAAGTTGATTTATGTTATATTTTCTATAGGTTTTAAGTATACAACATTCATGCGCATCCAATGGGCGGTCGACACAAGCTTTATCAAATTAGTAACAGGGGATGAAGTACCACAGGTGAGAATATTTTAATAAATAACACAAATCCCCGTTTTCGCGTATACTAGGCGACACTTTTTAGACGGTTTTCAACCCTTGGCTCAGCGCTGAAAGTTGAAAATCCAGTGTTAGGAAAATGGGTAATAGAGTAAGAAACAAATAATAGTTTGGAAAATCCAAAAGTGCACGCCTCATACTTATCACTCATTCATAAACAAAAAAGAAATTCAAAACATAGTTTAAAAATGAACAATTTATCACTTTTCATGAAGTCGTAATGTCAACGACTGACAAAGATATTTACTTGGCGGTTGCTAGGCAACTTACTCAAAGGTTGGAAATATTTAGTTAAAGATATTATATTTTAGTTAGTATTTTATTAATTATAATTAAACTACTTTGAATAAAAGAGCCATTTTCAATAGGGTTCCTTCTACGGCTGAAACGAATGTACAAAAAAAAAATTGACTCAATTAATTGATTTTATCGCAAGCTACAATGTTTTCAGGGTTCATAAATTGACGGACAGGAATTTTTTTTCAACTATTTTTATGCTTTTTCCATTTCTGCTGCATTAAATCAATTGGTAAAAAGTACAGTATTAATCTCCATTTAATCATCTATACAATGGTATATAAATTAAGTAGGTTCTGTGTACTAGCAGGAGTGTAACAATAAAAACAGTTACAGCAATGGGGCAAAAAAATTTTTTCGATCGTAGAGCACACTCTAATGCTGCGCATTACGAGTCGTGCAATATAATTATCTACTATATTTTTATCCAACTCACGGCAATCATTCTAATTTAATCTTTATTTCAATAAGGTAAGAGTTATATTGTAATTGTTGTGTACAAACCTTACTCTCCAGTTCGGTAGGTACAGCCAGCATGGACAGGAATTTCTCATCGGAAATTTCCCCTGTACGTGTACGCGTTTGATTTTTGTTCTTTTATATTCAAACAAACGTTCGCACCGCGCAGGCGCTGTCCCTCCAAGAGTTCCCGTACTTCTACAAGCGTTTGGACAAGCCTTCTGTGCTCATCTGCAAGCTCCTCATACCGGTGTGCTGGCTCTCCTTGTTAATAACCTTCGTGTCCATCATGATTCGTCGGCGCAACGAACGAGCCTCTGGCATTCAAGTGAGTGCCAGCATCTGCCTACCCATATAAGGTTAAATTGACTTCCAGTCTAACCGTATGCAGCAGAATATCAGAATGTTTATGAAGTGACTAGAATCTAACCTTCAAAACGCAGTTAGTAAAATAGTTCCCATTCTTTAGACTGCATACAGACATGTTTATTGTATATATTCAGTGGATTTACTCAAGTAAATCCACTGATACGCTTTCAGCTTGTCTTTAGGGATTCAGTAAAGGGTCCCGCAACAGGCGCGACGCGACTCTGGTGGAATAATTTCTATGAAAACTTCACGGAAATAGTTCTACCGATGTTGCCTCGCGCCTGTCTACGAGAGCGTTTACTGAATTTGAACTGATTAAAAGAGAAACTGTTTTTATAAACTTGTTTAATTATGATAAGGTAAGTTACTCTGAATATGAAATGGTGTCATAATTTAGACAACGATGTACGGAGACGATGAACTAAAACGATGTACCTACGGAGGGGCTAAATTTGAAAACGGTATAGTTTGAATCTTAGAAGGTAGGCTTAGGTTCGGATCGATCGTGTATTGTGATGACGAATGACAGCCAGTGATTTTGGTCGAACAACATTGTTAGTTAAGTCGATTGATGGAATGAGGGTTTTCAGAAATGACGTTCACTAGGTGGCAGCACTGAGACGTCAGGTCCGGGTATCTGGCAAAAGTGTCGAAGTACTACATTATCTTTAGTCGTGACTGAATGATGAACGTCAAGATATATTTTAAATTCATTGTCGAAATGAAATACCTCTTGTCAAAGTGGCGTCAGCTAGTGGCGTGAATTTTCATGAAAACCCTCACTGATCAAGCCGGAAACAGACTCCATAGTCTGTTTTCAAAATGTTTACCGACCGAGGGTTGGTCATTCATAAAACGTGCAATCAAGTTTTATTTATCACACACACACACAATTGTGAAATGTTACTAACATAGTCATAAGCCTTATTTTATTAACACAAGTTTTGTTTATATTAAAATATGTTTTTTGAAATTCGACTCGTGAAGCTCATGTAACGGACGAGGGGTTTACATTTTTCAATATTTTTATAAAAACACGAAAGAACAAAAACTTTTAAAAATATAAAAAATAGTAGCCCACCGGTATCGGGAACAGGGTCTGATACCAATGGTCGGTCCAACATTATTATTAAAACCAATTCCTTTCACAGGAGCTGATGAAAATGTTTGGGGTCTCCCCAAACCTTCTAGGGCTATCTCATTTTCTGAACATACTGCCATGCCAGGTGGTCTTCGCCATCGGAGGCACCATACTCTTGAAGGCGACCTCACAACCTCTGATACAGCATTCCTCAGGGTTTGTCATATTCCTGATGCTGCTGCTGTACTTCAATATGGTTGTCTCCATGGCTTTCGCCTGCAATTACATTCACGCAGGGAGTAAGTATTTTTACCCGACAGCAACGTTCTTATTAGTTTAGTTTTAAGTTTAAATAGCTTTAATGTGTGGTTCGAAATACAGCAAAAAACATTCCTAAGTATAATATTATTTTCTCAAACATGCTTGGAAATTTTTGACAACGTTCTTCGAGATAAATCAAAATTGCTGTACCTACTGGTCAAAAAAACAAGCGAGCGCCCAGCCGGCAATTTTAGTATGTAAATCCATATCTGTCGTGTTTAGCGGCCAAATAAATTACTATGAAAACTCATATTTATCGTGTTATTTAAAAATGGAACTAACTATTTACTTCAACACATGGCAACCATGGAGGTAACTTATCAAAGACGCCGTGGCGCCTCTCTAGCCATTCCTCAAAGAGGGGACTTATCATCGCAATTGTGACGTGGCCAGCGCTGGGTTGCGGCATTCGCACTCTTCATGACGTCATGAGATCCTGCCGGAGCTCTGTCTGCTGTGACGTGATTTCTCGCGTAGCGGAGTTACACCCCGGCGTTTTACCTCCTCGCGGCAGTCCCAAATGTGGGCGAAGACTTTCGCCTCCAGATCCCATGGCAGCAATCCGGCAAGGAGGCTCGCCGCCTCACCGGAGACCGTACGGTATCCCCGGACCATCCGGATAGCCACGACCCTTTGGGACGTGTTCAACCGGCGGGCTGGCCGCAACCTCAAGGAACGCGCCCACACCGGTGCTCCGTAAAGGGCCATGGACCGCACGACCCCCGCGTAGTGCCTCCAGGAGGAGGCGTTTGGACCCCCTAGCTTGGGCAGCACTTCAAGGCAGCCCCGGCCCGCCAGTTTAGGAGCCAAACATCGGAAATACTCCACGAAGTTCCACCGGCTGTCGAGGACGAGTCCTAGGTACATCGTCACCTCGACACCGACGTGAACCCCTTATACCGTTATTTGGGAACCCGACGGTGCGGAAGCTCGCGCCTCCGCACCGTCCAAGAACCATGAAAACACATGGCCTCGGACTTGTGCAGGGCCAGCTCGAGTTCCAATTGCCGGATCCTGTCGACGAATATCGCAACCACACGTGTCGCCAGTTCGGCCGCCACCTCATGCGACCTCCCCTGCGTCAGGACCACTAATATACTATTTATTACTTACGACTTTAACGACACCAAACTATTTTTTATGATGTTCACAAAAGTCTGTCTTAGTCTGTATTATAGAGAATCACAGTGACGACATAAGTACCCTAAAAGTTGGCAACGTCGTAAATAGCTGTCAAATATTTACCTGTTTTGATTAATTTGGAAATACTGTATGGAAATAAGTAATGTGGGTAACTAGCGAACTAAAATATTGATTATGGAATGCAATAATTAATATCGACACACCTAATATTTAGTTTTAGATGTAAAAAAAGTATTTGGAAACGTCCCAGATGCCTTTTTACACCTAAAACGGGTACAACATCAAATTCAATTTCAATTGCAATTCATTCATTATTAATATTCTAGTTCACTAGTTACTCACATTTTTTATTTCCATACAGTAATATTGCTTAATTAATCAAAACAGGTAAATTTTTGACAGCAATTTGCGACGTTACCAACATTTGGGTTAAAATTAAGTAACATTTCAGAATTCAACCCTAGCTTATTCACTATTTTGTCCCCACAGCGGCATACGCGTCAAGCCTATCCGACATGGCGTATATTTTGCTCTGGATGCCAACGCGAGTATCAAAAGACTTAGGAGCACGACTTTTGGGCGGTTTGTTGCCACATATGCCCATGTACTGGTTTTGGACAGAGTTGGGCGCGCTTGAGATGTACGGTCAGTGTATTAATATAATACAGTCCCGGAATACTAAATCAAGCCTCCATACATTCCATGTTGGGTATAAAGTCCTACAACATCAAAATAGTGTATAGTCAAAAGTTTTGATGCAGATTTGAAGCCGACATACTGGCCATAATTTTGATGTCATCATTGTTCCAAAATTGAATTCACAACCATTTAAAAAGTTATAGAAATTATTACAAAATAAAGCAGGGCGGCTCGATTAAAGAGTCCGGGAGTGTATAATAATATAATTATTTATTATCCTTACTAGCTATTACCTATTGTATTGATGTCGGAAAATATACTGCCGGCACAGATAATATAATACTACGTACAGATACCCAATCCCATACAAAGAAATGCGACCTCCCTAAGTCGGGCTATTGTCTGGCTACAGGTGGTACAGTGATGTAAAACGCCATCTATTGCAAAGAGCCCTAAACAAAAATGTTTTATCTTTTTTTGTTGAAAATACGAGATTTATGAGTTACAATAGATAAAACAGCATTAAACAAGGACGTTTTGATTTTTACTAATCTTACTTCAGTCAAAATCTTCCGTTTATCGCTTTTTAGTGATTGTTAATTTCATAATTGTTACCTATGCTGCCATCTATGATCTTTTTTCAAGACTAATTATAATTTGTTCGAATTGGTACACCATGCTACCGAGATAACATACCTAATGGTGCCTTTCCATGCTTGCCAAGGCTCGGCAAGCGTCCACAAGTACAAGCGCGTAAAGAGGGCTGTTTGGCTTGACTTAGTTATCTTTGCGTGAGCTTGTGGACGCTTGTCTCTGATTCGGTCTAGTGTCGGTTTTTGGACACAGATCAAAGGGCGCTTGCGGCAAGCGCTTGCGACGCATTCACACGTTGGTTCGCGTTTAGTAGCCTGTAGTAGCAGTTGTGATCTCGCAACAAGCGCACGTTTAGTTCTTTGTTTAAAATGAGTGGCTGGTCGAACGAAGAGAGTTTATCGTTCCTGGAATATTTTAGGGGTATGAGGAACAGGGTGTAAAGTTCACTCATACCCTATAGAAAAGGGAGGATCCTCCAACCAGACGGGTTGTTATGTCTGGCGGGCAACTGCCCATATGTTGATTTCGGATAGTCTTATCTATGTTATTCGCTCAGTAAACTCTAACTGCGAGATGTAGGAATTGTGTGACGTCATGTCTTTTTGTTTCGTAGTTTTTTTTGTATGTGGCGGTCTAACCGCTACATCACTCCCCTCCGGAGACCGGAGGTCGATAGTGGGCTGAGTCTTGGATCTTGCGATGCTTCACAGTGCCAGCTGTGGTTCCAGTGAGTCGGAACCGGGTGCCGCTCAGTTCACAGTGGGTCGGAACTGTCTGCAGTGATTGCGGCGATGGTGATTGTGGTTCCAGTGAGTCGGAACCGGGTGCCGCACAGTTCACGGTGGGTCGGAACTGTTTGCGGTGATTGCGGCGATTGTGGTGATTGCGGTGATTGAGGTGATTGCGGTGATTGAGGTGATTGCGGTGATTGAGGTGATTGAGGTGATTGCGGTGATTCCCCAGTGAGTCGGGGTGATGTGGCTGAGGGTGATGACCAGGAATGCGCGTTCGCTGCATGCTGGTGGTCAGGATACCCGTTGAAGCCGTGGGTGCTGGCTGGCTGTGTGACTCGCCTCACGAAAGCTTGCGGGAGTGATGATGATGACGTCACGCTGAAGTAGTTGCACGAAGGCTGCGTTGACGTTCATACTCGGGGTCACCAATTTAGGGGTATGAGGAACAGGGTGTAAAGTTCACTCATCCACCATAGAAAAGGGAGGATCCTCCAACCAGACGGGTTGTTATGTCTGGCGGGCAACTGCCCATATGTTGATTTCGGATAGTCTTATCTATGTTATTCGCTCAGTAAACTCTAACTGCGAGATGTAGGAATTGTGTGACGTCATGTCTTTTTGTTTCGTAGTTTTTTTTGTATGTGGCGGTCTAACCGCTACAATATTACCAGAGCGAATCGTCTATCTGGAACCCCAAAGACGTTAATTAACGACACAAGTTCGGTGTCCGCCATGCTTGGGTGTACGTAGCACACTGACGCATTCACAAGCATGAAAACGACTTCCAAATGCCAAGCGAGATTTGTTTTCCAAGGCTTGGCAAGCATGTAAAGCCGGCATTATAATATGCTTTTTCAAGGTTATCCATTATTTACCGGACACCCTGTATATTATAGAAATGGAAACGCAATAATCTGGTGAATATGGTAACTCCATTTGTACTGTCCCAGGTATTGCGTTCAGATATTGCAAGTAATGATAAAAAAAAAAAAAAAAAGTTTTTCTGTTTTGTTTGTGCAGTTTAATAAAAAAAAAAGCTAATGCAACAAAGTAAAGCCCTGTAATTATTTCATATAATATAATAATATATCAGAACTGCTATTCTTCTTTGGCACAAGGATGACCAGACCTGGGTTATGACATAAAATAAAAAATATATAAAATAAGCCTTTATTGCTCGTTATTGTTTTAAAAGATTTATCTATATTATACATAGTAAACATTTTATTGACGTTCTGTACACTCTTTTTAAACAGTTTTTCATTTGACAAAGGCCTCCTCTACAGATTTATATACCTCTGAGACTCTCGCCCTCTGAATCCACTCTGAAGACCAGTTTCTCTTTTGACGTCATCTTCCCAACGTTTCGTTTGTCGTTTTCCTTACAGACGAAGGGTCGTCCTTCAGCAACATGGCGAAGACACATGCTGAAAACAACTGCAGCGTCCTGCTCAGTTACATCTACATGTTGCTTCAATCCGTCATCTGTTATTTCATAGCGTGGTACCTCGCCCAAGTAAACCCAGGCCTGTATGGTAAGGCTAAGGCCTGGAACTTCCTCTTCAAGGTATGTGGGGTATGCGAAGGAGAAGTGAAGTGAGAGATCTTTTTCGTTTTGATACTAAATGAGAATAGCTCATACAGTAGTAAAATTATTAAACCCGCGCCCGTTATAAAGTGTCTATCAATGAATCATGTCTATCAATGTATGATGATGTAGAGTAACGAAAGTGTATATATTTCTGATCCTTGTAAAATATTGACAACCTGTTGATAGACATCGCGGAAAGTGATAAGGCCCCCCTTGTATATTTTATAGTGTTTAATTTTTTTGTTTTGTTAGGAATTTTTGTGTACCTTTTTGAAAACCAAATGTACCGCGTTACCGTTACACCTTTTACAAAAAAAAAGCTATCATTGAATTGATGTTTGCTTTCAAAACACTCCCCTGTAAAATGCAATTTCTGCAGATTCGCAAGTTTGCCTTAGAGGTGACGATATTAACGCCGGGGTACTGTATGTTCCTGCTTGCAGCGGAAACCCAAGCCAAATAAAAAGAAAACCTCCGACGAACTTCGTGAGAACTATGAAATGACCGAGTATGGGAGCTCGGATTTATCCACAGATAGAAGGGTCGCCTACAAACCGAGAAGAGTGTCTCACGGATTCTGCAGACTGAGTGATGACTCCAAATGGTGCTATAGTAGTGACACTGATGATGTTAGTATAGCTGTACATGTACAGGAATCTTTTGGCGCGTGGCCAAATACGGGACTAACACCGCCATTTTTTTTTTTTTCGTAACATTTCACAAGTTTTTACCAACAGCCATTAAGGGATGCGCTAAACTTTTTTACGTTTTTTGCAATTTGCAGATCAGTGTCTCTGTCACTCGTATTTGTGTGACAGTCTCAGTCTAAAACTCGATGTGTTATATTAACGCCAGGTTACTGTACGTTTCTGCTTTCAGCGGAAATCCAAGTCAAATGAAAAGGAAAACTTCGACAAAGAACTAAGTGAGGACTACGAAACGTCCGAGTATGGGACGGATAGGACGTTCACCTACGAACAGAGAGGAGTGCCTCTGGGATTCTGCAGACTGAGTGATGACTCCAAATGGTGCTATAGTAGGGACACTGATGATGTTAGTATAGGTGTACATGTACAGCTAGGGGTCTTTTGGCACATGGCCAAAAGCAGAACTAACACTGTCATCTTTTTTATCATAACATTTCACAAATTTTTACCAACAGCCATTAAGGGATGCGCTAAGATAGCCCGTGAAATTAAAATTTTCTTACGTTTTTTGCAATTTGCAGATCAGTGTCAGGTTGTATGTTGATTAAAATATGATTCGTGACCGTAACAAATATAGGTTTACGGAATTATAATCATTAGAATCAGCAATACAACTCCTTAAGTAAGCATTCTTCCATACATTCCGTATAGGACATGTTTTTCAACTACGATGTTATGATTATTCTTGGGATAAACTCATCCCAACTACGAAACCCTTCATTGTGCGTGCTCCGACACGTACTTGGCCGGTTTTTTATGATTATAATTCTATATATAAATATGTGATACGGCTGCGTATCATACAACCTGATACTGCAGTACCTGCAAATTGAGGAACGCAAGAAAATTTAAATTTCGTGGGCTATACTGACGCTTTCGTCTTAACAGCTCCTCCCTGTCAACGCCATTCGAGCGCTAAATGATCCTTTTAGCACTGTAGCTCGATAAGTTGTGGTTACTTTGTGGAAGTATTTGCCATTCCAATTTCCAAAACAAGTTGCAAAAAAAAATTATACATTAATAGTTTTTAGTAAGTAAATAATTCATAAAATACAATAGAACCAGATATTTTTAGTAACCTAATCCGTTTAACTATTCCTAACGAGTCATAAAAAGAAATCGACACGTGTTTCAAGACATACTCATGATGACGATTGACTTGTCGCGAATCCGAACACGACGTGTTGCCACGCCGAGTGCTGGTCGCAGAGTAAGCTGTTCCACCCGACAACCTCACTTAAACAATGTGGAGACAACAATACGACAATAAATGAAAACAGTGGCAATACTAATGAAAGTGTTTTTTTAGACAAACTAAATAGTAGAGGGCTGACTATGGGTTTTGCTAATCATTGACTAGCTATAATGACTAAACGCTATCGATCAACTCAATAACCGCAGTTCTTTCGATGTATGGAAATTTCTCAAATCTGAAGGTATAGGCAAATCGCCTACCAACCAGTGCAAGGATGTGAACCTCAATGATCTCAATAAGCATTTCCCTTTTCTCTTGATTCGTCTGTCAAAGCTGCAACACTAGAGAGTCTTGCTAGTTTTCCGTTAACACAATGTTCTCACTTTAAGCTTAGCGCTGTTACTGAGGATGTCGTTAAGAAATCTTTACTTGCGATTACTTCTTCAGCAGTCGGTAATGATAAGTTGTGTTCAAGAATGCTACCTCTTATCCTTTCCCCGTTACTTCCTGTTCTCACTCACATCTACAACCACTCATTTTCCTCTTGTTCATTTCCGTCAGTTTGGAAACAGGCTCATACCTAAAACTAGCAATCCTACCTCATTAACCCTTTTTAGACCTATTTCTATTCTCCCATTTCTGTCTAAAGTTTTTGAGCAGATAGTTCATAGACAATTATTATTTTTCTTGGCGTCTAACTCAATAATTTCTCCTTATCAATCCGGTTTTCGCTCGGGTCACAGTACTGTAACCGGGCTTTTGAAAGTAACTGACGACATCCGCTGGGCAATGGAGAATAATTCCCTTACTGTTCTTGTATTGCTTGACTTTAGTAGCGCCTGCAACTCAGTTGATTTCGACATTTTACTAGGTATCCTCAAATCTATCAATGTATCTTCTTGCGCTTTAGCTTGGTTCAGTTCTTATCTTCGGGGACGCTCTCAGTGAGTTTGGCTGGAGGAGTCCTTCTCTGATTGGTGTAGTCTCACTGAACCCTCAGTGAGATTTCTCAGGGTAGCGTTCTCAAACCTCTTCTTTTTTAAATTTTCATCAACTTTGTTACCAGAGTAATTTCTTCTAGTTTTCATCTCTACGCAGATGACTTGAAGCTTTACCGATATTTTACTGTAGCTGACGCGGGTTCTGCAATTGCTGCTATGAATCATGACCTGGTTTGCATCAGTGCTTGGGCTAAGTCATTTGGTTTGCAAATGAATCCAACTAAATCCCAGGCCATGATCATAGGCAGCAAATTCGTTACCATTGCGGCTGATGTTACATCTCTGATGCATCTCGATGGTGTCCGGATTGACTATACCGAAACCGCTAAAAATCTGGGTGTAATTATTGACTCCAAGATTCGTGGCGTGCTCAGGTCAATAAGGTCAGTCGAAAGGCACATTTCTCCTTTCATTTGCTGAAAACCCTTCAAAGTCTCTTGCCCTTGAAGACTAAAATTTCTTTGGCACAAACACTTATTCAGCCGATTATAGATTATGCCGACGCCAGCTACCTGGATGCTACGAGGAGCTATTAAACAAGCTTGACCGCTTGCAAAACTTTTGCATTCGCTTTGTGTTCCGTCTTTGAAAGTATGACCATATTAACCATGTTTCTCACCTTCGCAAGGAACTCAAGTGGCTCGCAATCCGCCTTCGCAGGAACACTGTGCCATGGCTTATCTAGCAGATTAAGTTAAAATTAGTAGTGCTAGTCAAGGGTTAAGAAATTTGAATTTTGGAGCCGTTGATTTTTTCCACATGACGCGGGTACAATTTTGTTTAAAACACAAATTAATGTAAGCACTTTCTTGAATTGAGTTGGAATAATGTCTGTTGGGTTGGTTTTATTGATTTTTATTTGTTTCACTGTTTATTTGTAGCGTTACATTGTCACTGTAATGGTTTGTTTTTATGTTCGTGTTTGCTTTGTTAACACCAATATTTTGAACACTATTGCTATTCTCACTTTAATAATGTTTACACCGATAAATTAGACCTTTATACACAGTTTTTTTAATATGAGAGGATCATAAATACGTTGATTTATGATTATTGATTTGAGCAATTATTTTTGCATTGGATAGCCCAATTCTTTAGGAAGGCTCGCAGACGAAGTCACGGGCAGCAGGTAACCCCTTTATCATATTAGCATCGATAGAGAATGTTTTTTGCGTTGCGTGCCGGTGATTTTATAAATTAAAAACAAATATGTCACCAAATTACCTATATCAGCAACAAACCTTTCCTTACTGAATTGATGTTAAGTTATGTTATGTCTCTGTCACTCATATTTTGTGTGACAATCTTAATCTAAAACTCATTGTGCCATATTAACGCCAGGTTACTGTACGTTTCTGCTTTCAGCGGGAACCCAAGTCAATTGAAAAGGAAAACTTCAACAAAGAACTAAGTGAGGACTACGAAACGTCTGAGTATGGGACGGATAGGACGTTCATCTACGAACCGAGAAGAGTACCTCATGGATTCTGCAGACTGAGTGATGACTCCAAATGGTGCCATAGTAGTGACACTGATGATGTTAGTATAGCTGTACATGTACAGAGGTCTTTTGGCGCGTGGCCAAAACGGAACTAAATAAAACAGCAATCTTATTTTTTTCATAACATTTCTCAAGTTTTTACCAACAACCATTACACACAGACAGAGTTTCGACAGAGACTGCTATATTGTGCCTAAAAAGGGCAGTAAGCTATTATGTAGAAAATCAGAGTCCTGTCTTTTCTTGCTTCCTTGATATTATGTCAAAGGCATTAATTGATATGGTTAAATATGACTTAATGTGGGGTAAGTTACGCAAAGCAAATATATCATTAGAAATTGTAAATATATTTAGGTACTGGTATGGTCACCAGGTGAACTGCGTACGTTGGGGTGAGGCCAATTCAGATGAGTATAGGTTGCAGTGTGGGGTTAGACAGGGTGGTTTGACTTCTCCGATATTGTTTAACCTATACATAGACGGATTCATAAGTGAGCTCAGTAGCTTGCAGGCCGGCTGTTTTATTTAAAGATGCAGTAGTTTTTAATAATATCAGTTACGCCGATGATATGGCACTGTTGAGCCCGTCACCTCAGGCTTGAGAAAGCTTCTGGATGTGTGGGAAAGATATGTTGAGGAACACGGTTTAAGATACAATGCCAAAAGAGTGAGGTTCTTATTTTTGGAGCAACGTCCTCAGAAAGTTTTCCTCCCATTAAACTTGCAGGTAATATATTTTAAATCGTGTTCAACAATTTTAATATCTCGGCCATATTGTAACTGCGGGCATCAAAGATGATCTGGATGAAGAAAGGGAATAAAGAGCATTGGCGGTTCGATGCAACATGTTTGTCCGTAGGTTTGCTCGTGGCACGTGTGAAGTGAAAGTGATGATTTTTAAGCATAATTTTATTATTGTCAGACATTTTACACATATGCAGCCTCAGGACAAGTTTTACGCAGATAGCCATCAATGTTCTTCGAGTCCAATACAACAATGCGTTCAGGATGCTGTTGCCGAGCTTCTGCAGTGCTTCGAGAATGTTTGCTGATGCGCTGCACTGCTGGCTTCGCAGCAATCAGACGTAAGCGTGCCGCGTCACTGCTCTGCAGATGGTCCGGGGCAGCTCGAATATCTCTGAATGTCATTGCGGGGTATGATTGCCCGCTCGTCCATTATTTGTCCAACCTGCATGTTTAATAACATAGTTATTAAGCTTAATGTTTACTAACAAATTATGGATGTTTTTATTCCGAAATAAAATGATTATTAACCTCCAAGTCTTGTCCTGTCTGTCCCACGTCAGCGACACGCACGCGAAATTCTAATTTTCTAATAAGGTACCACGCGAAATTCAATTCCCTCTATAAAAAATTTACGTGTGCGGTCTGACCTCCATCAGGAATGAATTTCCTACTCACGTATGAATTTAAAAACCAACAAAAAATTTATGACCAAAAAAAGACCGCCATCTTGGATTTACATTTTTATCTCACTGTCGGCTTTACCACCCTCTAAAACTATAAAAACGATACCCATGACGAAAAATTTGAGAATTTTCGCATCCGCCATCTTGGATTTACATTTGACCTCACTATCAGCTTAACCACCGTCGAAAACTATGGAAACAATACCCATGACAATAAAAATAAAAAATTTCACATCCGCCATTTTGGATTTTAATTTTGACCAAATTCACACTTTCTCTCTCTCTTGCCAGCCTGTTACTTATTCATACAATGTTCGTGATTGATCTCTTTGGGGACTAGAACTTTTACTAACAATATCCACATTCCAAATTCAAATCACTTTTAGTCCCTAGGGATTAAAAAGCTATTTTGGTCCCTGTTTACGAGGATTAGACTACGTCTTTTTGAATAGATGTGATAAAAAATTATATTCATCACTCTTTTAGTTAGGTACATGCGTTTCCTTCTTTCTCATCACATGCCTATTAAAGCCAAACCATTTTCTTTCAACTTTTCTGTGACTGGTGCCACTTTCAAATACCAAATGCAATTGAAGCCATGGACAATATTACTACAATAAAAATTGTTTTTTTCGGGGACCCCATAGTTAAACAACAACAATACATGTCTGAAACAACCTCAATACATGTCATAACCGACATGTTTTTGACAAGTTTGGTCTTTTACAAGACTTGTTGAAAACAAGTATCTCAACTTGTATATTGGGTTTAAAGACATATTTGTATATAGGCCTCGTATTGGACCAAAGATGAGGCGAAACCGCATGCGGCAACTGATGAAGAAGACCCCATTACTAACGACTCGCGATACTTTGAACCAGCGCCGGCGGGTGCCAAGCCCAGAATCAAGCTCGCCAACGTTTACAAGGTAAGAATCGCGAAGGTTTTAACTGAAGGAATCTGGAAAGAACAAAGTAATTTTCGATATTAAATAATACCAGCTTGTTATTACTATCGCACTACAGCAGGGTAAAGTTCTCTTCTCAAGGCAATACAAAAAAGAAGAGAAGGCATGAGCATTGATCACCACGCTTACTCAAAACGGGTTGGCGATCTCAAACATTGTAATATTAACTATAAAAGTCCAGGTTCCCCCTTGATGTTTTCCTTAATCGATGTCAGTAATGCCCAAGATAAACTCAGAAAGTACATTTGAATTCAGAAAGTCAGACCTGGTGCTTGCCTGGATTCGGTATTATCTGAAATTAAGATTAAGATTTAGATATCTATAGATTCAAATTAAATTAGCTAGCGAAACTCCGCAGACGTGATGGGTATCAATTATAAACATGATACGCATAAAATAAATTAACTTTGTACTCAGTGTTTTCAGTCCATGCACCGTTAAGTTACCTCTGATTTTGCATAACATTGTCATTGCTATAAGATTGCTATCAGATGTTACACACAAAAAAAATACAAAGAAACACTGAAAAACTTGTTTAAAAAAATCAGAATCTGATTTGTATATCCACTTTTTTAACCAAAATAAACCACCAGTGCTGTCACGTATAATTGTGCATCTCCCCTTTTACTTCGCAAATATTCCACAAGGCACATTAGTATTAGTATATTAATCGCCTTGTGGAATAGTTGCGAAGTATTTACCCCTTGACACCAAGGTATAAAACATGTTGTAATGTTTAAGTTGTATTCAAAACTTGTCAAAAAGGTGAACAAAACAAGGGTCCCCGAAACGATTAGTTGCAATTGTCCATTTTTACGTGATTGGTCACATTGGTGCGCACATTGATCGTCTACCAAATGCAACTGAAGCATTATATCATCATCTTCTTGCCCTCGTCCCATGTTACTTAAGGTCGGCGCAACATGTTTTGTCTTTCCATTCCCCCCTGTCTACTGACACGCTATCATTCACTACCTTCTCTTTCATATCATTCCTCACATAGTTCATTCATCAGTTCTTTGGCCTTCTTCTCCCTCTTTATCATTCAACATTTATATTCATCACTCTTTTAGTCACATATGCGTTTCCTTCCTCCTCATCACATGCCCATTACAGCCAAACGATTTTCTTTCTGTGACTGGCGCCACTTTCAAACTTCCCCTTATATACCAAAGGCAATTGAAGCGATAGACAATATTACTACAATACAAATTGATTGCAATTATTATTGATCATTTCTGGGACCCCCTAGTTAACAACAACAATACATGTCTGAAACAACCTAAATACATAATGTATGATACATGTCTTATACCCGACATGTTTTTGACAAGTTTAGTCTTTTACAAGACTTGTTGAAAACAAATATCACAACTTGTATATGGGTGTAAAGACATATTTGAATATAGGCCTCGTATTGGACCAAAAAAAAGGTGAAACCGCACGCGGCACCTGATGAAGAAGACCCCATGACTGACGACTCGCGATACTTTGAACCAGCGCCGGCGGGTGCCAAGCCCAGAATCAAGCTCGCCAACGTTTACAAGGTAAGAATCGTGAAAGTTTTAACTGAAGGAATCTGGAAAGAACAAAGTAATTTTCGATATTAAATAATACCAGCTTGTTATTACTATCGCACTACAGCAGGGTAAAGTTCTCTTCTCAAGGCAATACAAAAAAGAAGAGAAGGCATGAGCATTGATCACCACGCTTACTCAAAACGGGTTGGCGATCTCAAACATTGTAATATTAACTATTATAAAAGTCCAGGTTTCCCCATGATGTTTTCCTTAATCGATGTCAGTAATGCCCAAGATAAACTCAGAAAGTATATTTGGATTCAGAAAGTCAGACCTGGTGCTTGCCTGGATTCGGTATTATCTGAAATTAAGATTAAGATTTAGATATCTATAGAGTCAAATTAAATTAGCTAGCGAAACTCCGCAGACGTGATGGGTATCAATATACAATGTGGAGACTACAATACAACAATAAATGAAAATACTGGTACTACTAATGCATAAGAGTATTTTGGAACTGTCAAAAAAATTCTAGCTTCGAAATAAAAAAATGGGTTTTTCAAATAAACTAAATGTAATCTATGCCGGATCCACCCTAAGCCAATAAATTCCGTTTATCCAACTAGGCCTAAGGTGGATTCTCGGGCATACTTTTCAGAATATCCAGCTTAGTGTGGATTTTTGTGGTGGATAAACGAAATAACCCGAGCCGACTATGGATTTTGCCGAGCTATATTGACAAAACTATTGAATACCTATATCCAATTAAATTTTTGTATACAGAATGGGAACGTCATTAGGGACGCGCCGTTAAATTTTTTGTTGTAATGTCGTCTCCACCTAGTATAAACATGATACGCATAAAATAAATTAAGTTTGTACTCAGTGTTTGCAGTCCATGCACCGTTATGTTACCTCTGATTTTGCATAACATTGTCATTGCTATAAGATTGCTATCAGATGTTACACATAAAAAAAATACAAAGAAACACTGAAAAACTTGTTTAAAAAAATCACAATCTGATTTGTAAATCCACTTTTTTAAGCAAAATAAACCACCAGTGCTGTCACGTATTGTGCATCTTCCCTTTTACTTCGCAAATATTCCACAAGGCACATTAGTATTGGTATATTAATCGCCTTGTGGAATAGTTGCGAAGTATTTACCCCTTGACACCAAGGTATAAAACATGTATTGTTTAAGTTGTATTCAAAACTTGTCAAAAAGGTGAACAAAACAAGGGTCCCCGAAACGATAAATTGCAATTATCCATTTTTACGTGATTGGTCACATTGCATTGGTGCGTAAATTGATCGTCTACCAAATGCAACTGAAGCATTATCTCATCATCTTCCTGCCCTCGTCCCATGTTACTGAAGGTCGGCGCAACATGTTTTGTCTTTCCATTCCCCCCTGTCTACCGACACGCTATCATTCACTCCCTTCTCTTTCATATCATTCTTCACATAGTTCATTCATCAGTTCTTTGGCCTTCTTCTTCCTCTTTATCATTCAACATTTATATTCATCACTCTTTTAGTCACATGCGTTTCCTTCCTCCTCATCACATGCCCATTAAAGCCAAACGATTTTATTTCTGTGACTGGCGCCACTTTCAAACTTCCCCTTATATACCAAAGGCAATTGAAGCGATAGACAATATTACTACAATACAAATTGATTGCAATTGATCATTTCGGGGACCCCCTAGTTAACAACAACAATACATGTCTGAAACAACCTAAATACATAATGTATGATACATGTCTTATACCCGACATGTTTTTGACAAGTTTAGTCTTTTACAAGACTTGTTGAAAACAAATATCACAACTTGTATATTTGGTGTAAAGACATATTTGAATATAGGCCTCGTATTGGACCAAAAAAAAGGTGAAACCGCACGCGGCACCTGATGAAGAAGACCCCATGACTGACGACTCGCGATACTTTGAACCAGCGCCGGCGGGTGCCAAGCCCAGAATCAAGCTCGCCAACGTTTACAAGGTAAGAATCGTGAAGGTTTTAACTGAAGGAATCTAGAAAGAACAAAGTAATTTTCACAGCAGGGTATAGTTCTCTTCTCAAGGCAATACAAAGAAGAAGAGAAGGCATGAGCATTGATCACCACGCTTACTCAAAACGGGTTGGCGATCTCAAACATTGTAATATTAACTATAAAAGTCCAGGTTTCCCCATGATGTTTTCCTTAATCGATGTCAGTAATGCCCAAGATAAACTCAGAAAGTACATTTGAATTCAGAAATTCAGACCTGGTGCTTGCCTGGATTCGGTATTATCTGAAATTAAGATTAAGATTTAGATATCTATAGAGTCAAATTAAATTAGCTAGCGAAACTCCGCAGACGTGATGGGTATCAATATACAGTATGTTAACTAACAGAGGGCGTTCCCGTTAACCCGCAATAGTATAGCGTCTATACATGCTAGAAAAAACATTAAAAACGAAAAAAATTTTTTTTTTAAAGAATGATGCGTAATTTTGGCCGGCGAACCAATAAAAACCACTTATACCTCAAATGAAAGCTTATATCATAAGCATCAATTTTCATTATGGGCAGAAGGCTGTGAAATACCGGGTTAAAGAGATATCGGACCTGCAAGTACCATGGAAACGTATTAGCTTTATGACGCTAATGTTCACTAAGTTCTCAATAATTATTAATTATAGACTCATAACATTATAATACTGGTAAATAAATAAATAAAAAACCGGACTAGTGTCCAAGACCTGATGGTGGAACTGGAATTTGTTCATAGGAACTCCTCAATCAAACGAGATAGCACCATCGTGTTTGAACTCATTGGTTATGATTGTATTGACAAGTGCTATTACACTAGATATTGTCCAGGGTCTGATGATGGACCTGCAAGGTGCCCCATAGGAACTCCTTAACCAAACAAGATAGCACCATCGTGTTTGGACTTATTGCTTATTTATTGACAAGTGCTATTTCACTAGATGGTGTCCAGGGTCTGATGCTGGAGCCGCAAGGTGGCCACAGGAACTCCTCAACCAAACAAGATAGCACTATCGTGTTTGGACTTATTGGTTATGTATTGACAAGTGATGTTACACTAGGTGGTGTGCAGGGTCTGGAGAACAACATAACAGAGATGCTTTAGTGCATCACTGTTGTACCTACATGTATGACCGTGCAACGCACAATCGGCACTTGAACTCATATTATTTCAATAATATGGTATTTAGGCCTTGGACGTCATGACGTATTTATTGTCCCCTGCATTTTACTTAGAAGATATCATTGTTGATGAAAAATAAATGAAAACCACCTCTGACCAGTGACAAGACGCCATAGCGTGCACTCAGTGGTCATTATTGTTTAATAAATGTTAAGCTGGAGACATAAATCACTCATGCCTTCCTAAGCCTAAATACCATAATACGGAAACCATATGGGCACAGTTCCCGACTGTTCTTCTACCAATCATACAAGTAGGTACAACAGTGCTGAATTATTGCATTTCTGCCGATTTAGTCTCTGTCAATTAAAATATAGGAATAATAATATATGCGAGCCCCTCACATGCTGCGACTGTATCTGCACTCGTAGAAACCACACATTGTTTTGCAAAATATCGCATTCTTTTAAATCATAATAATGTAGATTATTATCCCTAAACATTTCAATCAAATAAATGCTATCGCGAAAATATTCTGCGACATAATGATTTTGTTAGCTTCATAATTATGGTATATCCCTAAGGCTGCCTGTCCACTGGAGCGGAGAAAAGAGGAGAGGAGCGGAGCTGTGCCAATATTAACCAATAAAATCTAAACTCCGTTGCGGAGTTAAGCTGATTTTAGATTCTATTGGTTAATATCCGCACAGATCAGCTCCACTCCTCTTTTCTCTGCTCCAGTGGACAGGCAGCCATATGCGTGCAATATTCTAGTCTTCAGTCAGACAAGGAAAATCACTCGAGAACAGAGGTTTGGTTCCATTCTTGTAAAACTTCGACGTTGTCTGTTAAGGTTTTTCATTTCGATGTAATCATATAAACGATTGGGAGTATTCATGTTTTCATTAATGAAACTCATGATAATTATCAAGAACTAGCCTATGATCTTTCAAAAAGGGGTGAAAAGTATTTAACAGCTTGCATCAATTTTAAAATCGTGAAATATATCGGGAAGAGCTCTATTAAAATATGTTTGTCGAAGTAATCTATAGTATTGTTTCATTTTGCATAACGAACAATCCCTTGCATGATTGTTGCATCGGATGTTGTCGCAGCTAAAGGGCGAAAAACGTATAATATATAACCGTCAGTACATACTATCATGAAAGGTTTGAATAAAATCTCATATTGTGCGTTCATTACTTTCACCAGTACGAGTTTTGCTAAATATACACCAAGGACCGTCTTCGGACGATTACTTTCTGATATAGTTGTCTGATATACCAAAAATATAAATCATCGTCGTCTACGTGTGTCATTAGGTATATCAAAATCAAACCTGGTGGCTTGCTGGTTGCTTGCCCTCTTTAAAAATATTTCATAAATGTCTGTTAACTGAGCACAGTTAAGAACGTGATACGTTTGAATTTTATTAATTCATTCATTCCAGTCGTTGCTTTCCAAATGCTGCTGTCACATTATGGCTACTTCGGGCACATATAAACTATACTCGCAAAGCATGTGCAGTTATAGAAAAAATAGCGATCTACTCTGTTCGAGGCTCGTATACACTCTGGCACTTGTATAATTCACTGTTCCTGCGCCCGCGCCTGTACAGCTTCATATGACTGTTGTTGTTGTTGGCGGTTGTTATTTTTATCATCTTTTAATATGATGGACGACTGTTATAACCTTATTAAATGTTTAATTGTATTCAGTTTTATTTTGATGCAGTCCATGTCAAAATTGTGTGAACCACCTAAGGGTACATATCAAAATGATAATTTTTGGCCAAAAGGGCAGCACATAGACCTAGCATAAACCTATTATGCTATAGATTTATTTTTCACAAAGAAATCGTCATAAAAAATTGTAACGATTTTTGTCCTCGACTGTACAAACCCCGTTGCTTTTAGATATAAAATATTTTGTTATAGTAATTGCCGGCTATAAGCAATAAGATGACATGCATTAGAACTCTATTGGTCATCAGGCCAGGCTTCATAGAAAAATGCCCATCATTCTTTATTTATCATAAAATATTCACGAAAAATATAAATTTTATACGTAAAACAAACACTCTGTACTCGCGTACTTGTCGCACTTTTCTTTCCAAGTTGAAAGACAAGTGAGCGTGTACAGTGTTACATTTACGTATCAATTGAAAAAATTAAATTGAAATGTTTATTCGTGGTCTAACATATCGATAAATAACTCAATTATTTGAAACGCAAAAAATAAAAAAAACTTTTTTTTTTTCACTTTCAATATTTTTTCTAGCATGTATGGACGCTATACTATTGCAGGTTAACGGGAACGCCCTCTTTTAGTTAACATACTGTATAAACATGATACGCATAAAATAAATTAACTTTGTACTCAGTGTTTGCAGTCCATGCACCGTTATGTTACCTCTGATTTTGCATAAAATTTTCATTGCTATAAGATTGCTATCAGATGTTACACACAAAAAAAATACAAAGAAACACTGAAAAACTTGTTTAAACACAAAAACACACAAAATCACAATCTGATTTGTATATCCACTTTTTAAGCAAAATAAACCACCAGTGCTGTCACGTTGTGCATCTCCCCTTTTACTTCGCAACTATTCCACAAGGCACATTAGTATTGGTATATTAATCGCCTTGTGGAATAGTTGCGAAGTATTTACCCCTTGACACCAAGGTATAAAACATGTATTGTTTAAGTTGACTTGTCAAAAAGGTGAACAAAAAAAGGGTTCCCCGAAACGATTAATTGCAATTGTCCATTTTTACGTGATTGGTCACATTGGTGCGCAAATTGATCGTCTACCAAATGCAACTGAAGCATTATCTCATCATCTTCTTGCCTTCGTCCCATGTTACTTAAGGTCGGCGCAACATGTTTTGTCTTTCCATTTCCCCCTGTCTACCGACACGCTATCATTCACTCCCTTCTCTTTCATATCATTCCTCACATAGTTCATTCATCAGTTCTTTGGCCTTCTTCTCCCTCTTTATCATTCAACATTTATATTCATCACTCTTTTAGTCACATGCGTTTCCTTCCTCCTCATCACATGCCCATTAAAGCCAAACGATTTTATTTCTGTGACTGGCGCCACTTTCAAACTTCCCCTTATATACCAAAGGCAATTGAAGCGATAGACAATATTACTACAATACAAATTGATTGCAATTGATCATTTCGGGGACCCCCTAGTTAACAACCAATACATGTCTGAAACAACCTAAATACATAATGTATGATACATGTCTTATACCCGACATGCTTTTGACAAGTTTAGTCTTTTATAAGACTTGTTGAAAACAAATATCACAACTTGTATATGGGTGTAAAGACATATTTGTATATAGGCCTCGTATTGGACCAAAAAAAAGGTGAAACCGCATGCAGCACCTGCTGAAGAAGACCCCATGACTGACCAGTCGCAATTCTTTGAACCACCGCCGGTGGGTGCCAAGCCCGGCATCAAGGTCGTCAACGTTTCCAAGGTAGGAATCGTGAAGGTTTTAACTGACGGAAACTGGAAAGAAAAAAAATAATTTTCGATATTAAATAATACAGTATACGAGTAATACTGTCCCGCTGCAGGGCAAAGTCCTTTTCTCAAACAGGAATGGCATGAGCATTGATCATCACGCTTTCTCAAAACGAGTAGGCGATTTCAAACTTATAATTAACTTATAATATTAACCTATGGTGCACAAACGTGGTCTTTGACTAACATCCAGAAGTCCAAACTCAAGGTCTGCCAGCGAGCAATGGAGCGCAGTATACTAAGCGTTAAATTAACGGATCGCGTTCGAAACACAATACTGCGCTCCAAAACGTAAATAGCTGACGTGGCTCAAAAGGCTGCCCAACTTAAATGGGACTGGGCAGAACATGTCTGTCGCATATCGGACAAACTTTGGGCCCAAATAGCACAAAACTGGTGCCCTAAGACAGTGAGGCGGGGTCGTGGCAGACCACGTAGGAGATGGCGGGACGAGCTGGATAGGTTCCGTCAAAATTGGAAGGAGGACGCGTGGGTTGGCGAACGATGGAAGGAGTGGAGGGAGGCTTTTGCCCGGGAGTGGGACAGCGTAAGCTAATATTTTTTTTTACTAACTATAAAAGTCCAGATTTCCTCACGATGTTTTTCCTTAACCGATGTCAGTAATGTTCAAAATAAACTCAGAAAGTACATTTGAATTCAAAAAGTCACACTGGTGCTTTGGATTCCGTATTATCTGAAATTAAGATTGTGATTAAGATTTATACAGAGTTAAATTAAATTAGCTAGCGAAACTCCGCAGACGTGATAGCTATTGATATTTAAACAAGATAAAGTAACTTCATTTTCATAGCCAGTCAAACGAGATATTTAAAAGCGCGATGTTAGTAATAAGCGCGTGATAACTATGGAATCTTATTGGATCCTTCTTAAGTCGTGGCAAAAGCGTAACATACTCCCCTTCGTCATTTCGCGAGTTTCAGATGTCATGTAGCCATTTTCTTTCCTTTTTTCTTGCCTGTTTTTGCTCGATCCTTTCCTCTTCTTCGCACAACAAGGAAATAATAATCAAATTATCCATTTCGTCGTTCAGAGTTTGCCGAGCTACTGAATATATTTTTGTAGCGCCGCCGCAGTTCGTGTGGTTTACTGTCGTGTCGCTCAGTTCCACTGCGGTGCAGTTCTACCTAGTGCGGTCCCACCTTTATTAAATGAGACAGTTAATGAAATTATTTGTATCAGGTGTACCCCCTATACCGAGCGTTGAGCAATGTGTCCCTGGAGGTGTATAAGGGAGAAATCACAGTGCTGCTCGGTCACAACGGTGCTGGCAAGACTACACTCATGTCTATCATCACAGGTAAGAATAAAAGAAAAACATTTATTTGCAATATTAAAGCGCGTCCACACCAGCGTACGCGCACGAACCGTGCATGCTAGGCCCCACGAATGGCTTTGGATGCGTCACACTCTACGCGCACGTGTGCTGATGTTGCGAACGGGGTAAAATTTTTGTATCATTAAGTCGGATGAGTGTGGGTAGGGACGGGGGGAATGCCCCTTCTCGCTTGGCGACACTCCCACGAAAAGATAACACCGTTATTGAGAAAAACAAATAATTGTAACCTAACCTCATAACACTTAATTTAAGCCATGGCGGGTTGCCTATTAAGGTTGAGGAAGATCACGTGGCGAGTCTAAATTTGTTTCCAATCAATAATAGCGACGGCGTAGTCGACGGAGTCCCGCTTAGCGGGGCTCCTATTTATGAATGGCTTAAAAAAATCCACGATGGGGATAACGAGGTCTTTGAAGACTAGACCCTGTCATCCCCTTTGAACCTAGCCTGTCCGACTCGGGGTGCCCCAAATCCCGAACTCGCTTCGCTCGTTTCTGCATCCTAATTAATAAATTAGGATGCAGAATAAATTGTAGTAACCTCCGCAGCTTTGTAGGTTTATATAAAAGCCACAACAAAAACACCACGATGCACAGAGAACACATTCACGCAACTCCGTGAGAAACGGTGTTAACAGGGTGCATCCTAAAAGTTGGCAACGTCGTAAATAGCTGTCAAATAGTTACCTGTTTTGATTAATTTGGAAATAATACTGTATGGAAATAAGAAATGTGGATAACTAACTAACTAGAATATTATTAATGAATTGCAATTATAACATTGAATTTGTTGTTGTACTCGTTTGAGGTGTAAAAAAGGCATTTGGAAAGTTTCCAAATACTTTTTTTACATCTTTAACTAACTATTCGGTGTTACGATATTAATTGTTGCATTTCTTAATCAAAAATTATTATTGTTGCATTTTTTGTTTTTGAATTGGATTTTTTTTAGATATCCCATAAATATTTCAAAATTCTGAGGCCACTATGAACTACAACACTTATTAAAAGATCTTTTTAAAGGATGATAGGCAAAAATGTATGGAACCTGGTACCCGCTCCAACAGCAATAATTTTGATATCACTGGAAAGGGTTTTTGGTGTATAATAATAGTTACTTCGGCGCTTGTTTTGTTTTGTTGTCGGTTTCGAGTAATTTTGAATTTTATTTTTTATTGATATTATTTTCTATTTAATTGTTGACTAATGGCGCATAACACGTAATGTGAAATATTGATTCTAAATGATGAATTAACGGGTTTGTGAGGGACTATCGCCATCAAATATCGGACTTTGATGAAAATCATCATCGCCACCATCGTTATCTGTGTCATACTATTTATTGTAATATAAAGAAAACATATTTTATAGCTATAAATGACAGACAGATCTCCAAGTCCTTGAAAAACGACCTTCGCCAATACAATACGAACCGTATTAAGGACGCAATAGAGCGGAACAAGGGCTCCAAGGTTTTTGCAAGAGAACTGTTTAATGGGTAGAGCCAGTTTGCGAAACTGAAGACCGATGATGGCAGAATCGTATCCGCCAAACCTGACCTGTTGAGAGAGATCGAGAGTTTCTATGTACAGGTGTACACATCAATCAATAACCCCGTTACGAATCTGGCAAACGATCCAAGAACTAGATTGACCCGACACTATACCGAAGACATCCCGAACGTCAGCTTGTACGAGATTAGGATGGTAACGACATATTTGTAATGGCTGAGACCATAGAAGACCTGAATAAAATGCTCGATGACCTTAGTAGAGCCTCCGAAAGAGTGGGTCTGGAAAAGACAAAGGTCATGTCAAAAGCCCATGTAACACCCACTCTCATTAAGATCGGAGACGCTACGCTCGAAGTTGTGGACGAGTATGTTTGCCTAGGACAAACTATCCAGCTAGGTAGGTTCAGGTTCGAGAAAGTGATCAATTGTCGAATCCGACTCGGCTGGGCAGCGTGTGGGAAGCTACGCAATATCCTCTCGTCCCACATACCACAGTATCTCAAGACGAAAGTCTTTGACCAGTGCGTGTTGCTGGTGATGACTTATGGCACTGAAACGTGGTTACTAACAATGGGCCATATCAGAAGGCTAAAAGTCACCCAAAGAGCAACGGAGAGGGCTATGCTTGGAGTTTCCCTACGTGATCGAATCAGAAATGAAAAGATCCGCAGGAGAACCAAGGTAACCGACATAGCTCGAAGAATTGCCAAACTTAAGCGACAATGTGCAGGGCACACTGCTCGTAGAACAGATGGCCGATGGGGCCGAAAGGTTCTGGAGTGGCGACCGCGTACCGGAAGACGAAGCGTTGGAAGGCCTCCCACAAGATGGACCGATGACCTTGTGAAGGCTGCAAGAATCCGCTGGATGCGGGAAGTACAGAATCGGTCAAAGTGGCGGTGCTTGGGGGAGGCCTGTGTTAAGCAGTGGACGTCTTTTGGCTGAAATGATGATGATGATGATGATAAATGACGTTTATGGTAACAATATGTTATTATAGACGATATTAATGTAACCTGTTTTTTCTGTTCTGTGAATGTAACTATGTAATTGATATTGTTATACATTAATATCATCTATTCGTCGTTCAAAAACATTTCAGGAGCAATAAAACCTCGAGTCTAGCGTATCCTAAATACCACATTTTTTTATATTATATGTGCAAGTGTTTACAGTACGTCATCTTGTCAAACATGTGCACTAGTGTTGGACAATATCATCTTCTATCGTGTGGTGATTTTGAATCAATATATTATAACAATAGTACACTCTAGACCTCATGTGACGTGACTGGATACGTACACGTAAAAGCCACGTATCTTCACCTATGCCATAGTCTGACAAGTTTTCGAGTGCACTTTCTCGGTATACTTCAATAGTATAGAGCCCATTTTGTAAATGCTCGCTGCAGTATGACTTTGCTAGCTTAAGTTGGTACGTGCCTAGGGACAGTATAATAATCTGCTCTTTAGTAAATCTTCACACAGCACAACAACGTTACCGAATGACTGCGGCTCACTCGGCGAGCGCGCTTCGCAGCGAATAGATGAGGAAAGAAAAAGAGAAGAGGAGGTGGACCTCTCCTTTCGGCAGCCGTTCGGTCTTAGCATATCGTGTGGTGAGCGTTTCCTTAGTTGTTCTAATGAAAATGAACTGAAAAAATACAACATTATAAAAAAAATTACTGCAAAATAAGTTTTTTTTTTATCTTCACCGTGGAAGCTCTTGGCCTGCATCTCACCTGATGGTAAGTGATGATCAGGCAGAAAGTGGAAGCTAGCACCCGGAATCCTCAACCACAGAGGAAGTCATGTTCATACCGGTATAACTCCGAACGGACAACGAATTGGTAAAAGTCGTCATAGTCAATATTGTTCCTATTGGAAAGACCTTTTCAACGACACTGTGGCGGAAACAATTTTCACTTAGACCGCCACCTTACAATTTCACGAAATACGCTGCCGCTTATGAAGTTGCGCCGCCTCCGAAAATCAGGTGATCCATTGTTCTCCGAGGGATCAACGGCCGCACGGATACACGCGCCGCGCGCACGCAGCGAGCGCGTGAGATTTGTACTGGCCGAGGTGACGACGTCCTTGAGCTGCGGACCGGTGGCGTGCACACGAAGCTACCTACGCGCGCGCCGAGCAACGACCGTTCGACAGTTCAGTCTCGACTAGCTAACATACCAATCGGTTCGCGCCGCGCTTTACATATTTCATTGCTTGTATAAATTCGCTTTTTGCTTGTTTGTAATTTAATTTCTAATAATAATACAGTTTAATAATCTTTAATAATATTCTTCATTTCTTCTCTTCGTATAAACATTTTCTCATTCTCTCATCCTTCCGCTACGCTTCACTCTGATCTAATATAAATTAGATCCCGGGTTCGATTCCCGACTCGGTTAGAAATTAGTCAACTCGACTAATTTCTACAACACCACAATTATTGCTGTTGGAGGGGGGTACCAAAACGCCCATCATCCATTTATCTATTTATTTATTTAAAGGCTTACCAACTAAACACATACGCAGCATTAACCCAAAGTCTTTGTAATAAACAGGATCTCGCATGTATCTAAATTACAGGAAAGCACAACACTACAATTAGCGTACTAGAACATCATTAAAACATTAAACAGATATTAAACAAATCGCTCAACGCGCCTAAAAAAATCAAATAATAATTTATAAACATCAGATAATAATAAAACAATTTAAAAATAAATAATAAAGTTAATTACTGTGTTAGGTTACAACTAAAAATTATAAAATCTGGGTTTTGTTATACTAACACTTTACATTTTATTATGTATATTTTTCTTAAATAAACACAATTTGCCACCGAAAACATCAAGATCGCAACTGTGAAACAAGTCATTGCATCTTCTGAGGATATAGGAAAGAGGGGCATTGTACTCGTATTTGTTACGACTGGCTTTGATCGAGAAAGGTTTATAATTCTGAACTCAAAGAAGGCCAAAGCTCAAGGTGGCCATAATTATGTTTCTAAGATGCACGCAAACCACACTAAACGTGCGCGTGCACAGGTGTGGACTATGGCTTGCAAAAACTGTCGTTATTTTTTTAATTTTTTATGTAATTTTTTTAATTTTCTTTGATATAAAAGTTAAAAAAACTATTTCAG
The DNA here is from genome assembly GCA_948150665.1 of Conistra vaccinii. NCBI lineage: Eukaryota > Metazoa > Arthropoda > Insecta > Lepidoptera > Noctuidae > Conistra > Conistra vaccinii. The sequence goes on from OX411327.1 coordinate 21,221,537, forward strand.
AAGCCTAAAATGAGAAAATAAATAAATAAAGTTGAATGTAAACGTAATTATTTATTTTAAATAAAATACAGTAAATAAAATAAATTGCGATTCATGCCATTTATATAAGACAAGCAAACAACTATTACCTATACAATATGAAAATAATTAGTACTTACAAATTTTTTAACAATAAAGCTCTCAAAAGTTCAATCAACAATCAAATAATAAGTACTTAATTAAGATAAAGCAAAAAAATATGTGTATGTGTGTTGTAGTATGTGGTATTCAAAATAAGCTATAAATATGTAAGAAGATTACATGTCTTGACTGGCGAAAGCAAGTCACGATTATAAGTAAGAAAGTCACCGGAACGCTGCGGTCGCTCTATCGATTGAAAAACCTTCTGCCATCACACATAAAGGCAATGCTTGTACAGTCCCTAATCTTTCCCATAATAGACTATGGTGATGTGTGTTACTGTTACAAAGGGATGAATGAAAGGCAATTGCATGCAGCGGAGATGAGAATGCTAAGAGGGATGTGTGGTGTTACACGAATGGATAGAGTAAGAAATGAGTACATAAGAGGAAGTCTGAAAGTGGCACCGGTGACCGAAAAGTTGTGCGGTAATCGGTTGTCATGGTATGGGCATGTGATACGGAGGAATGAGGAAAATGCCGTGAAGAAAGTTTTGAGTATAAATGTCGATGGCTATAAGAGTAGGGGAAGACCAAAGAAACGATGGATGGACTGTGTGAAAGATGATATGGCTAGAAAGGGGGTAACTACTGAAATGACGACTAATAGAGAAGTATGGAAAAAAGGGACATGTTGCGCCGACCCCAAATAAATTTGGGATAAGGGCAGGAGAATGATGGTGATGTGTGTTACTATGACCTGAATGCAGATCTCCTCAATAAACTTGACCGCCTTCTAAATAACTGCATTCGATTCGTTTTCAATCTTCGTAAGTATGATCATGTGTCTGCGCATCGACTGCTTTTAAAATGGTTACCCATACGTCAGCGCAGAGAGTTGAGGGCTCTGTCTATGTTGTTCTCTATACTCGACAAACCCACTTCTCCTTCTTACCTGACTTCCCATGTGCAATACCTATGCTCTGCCCATAGTAAAAATCTACGGTCTACCAACAATCGTCTTCTACGATGTCCTTCTCACCGCTCTGGTTTTATTCACTCTTCGTTCTTTGTCCAGGCGGTATTTCTTTGGAATTCGCTCCCTCTGAACATCAGGATGGCAACCAGTCGGTTATCATTCAAAGTGAAGGCACGTGAACATATTCGTGAAAAATTGGCAGAATCTTTGCAGCGCTGATTTGTTGGATTTGTTTTCTCCTCTACCTATCGTTATTTCTCCTGACAAAGTTTATTCGGTTTATATGTATGTATGTATGTATATATCTATGTATTAGTATGTATTAATGTTCAATTTATCTATCCCTTATATTGCACCTGCCATGTTTTGTCTCTGCATCACCCTAAGGTTGACTGGTAGAAAATGCCCCAGGCATTAAGTCCGCCTTTGTACAGTATTTTTTTACTTGTGCATAAAGTTTTAATAAATAAAATTATTAAAAATATAAAAAAGACTAATCATTATTTGATAATAAATAATATACGTAACATTAAGAGTTATTTATTGAGATCAAATAGTACCTAATTAACAATCAACACTTAACATAAGCCAGAAAATGATCAGACATTTTTAAACAATCTTCTTTCTTAAATATTATAGCTTAAGTAAATTATCTTATGTTTCATTATTTACTACTTTAATTTTCACCAAGCAGCAATACTAAAAAAACAAAACCAAATGAGGCCATTTTGAATTGGTACGATAGCGGCCAAAATGGCGTCCCTGCTGTAACATTAATAGAAACAAAAAATAATTTTAATACAAACGCATTATGTAAGTACATTCAAATGAGAAATCATGTCTAACACAATAAATCGATGACTGATATCAAAAAATCTTTGCGATAATAAGCTTTTTATTTAAATATAAACTTTCCGTTGCTTTGTAGATTGTTACAAATAAAACACCCAACACCGTTGAGCACAAGCAAAAAACAAAGACATACGTCACAAACGTCAATGTAAACGTCAAAACTGTGAACCATTTAAATGAAAATTTTGTCCATACAAATATTTAGGGACAAAATTAAACACCAGTAAATTACCAGTTTCATTTATTTTTACCGATAATTTTCTGGCCGTCAAAATAGGCGGTTTACCGGTAAAACTGTAAACCGGTATTGCATGCCCTAGTGTGGACCTGCTTTTACAAGAGTCAAGAATAACAAGAGACGTAATAAATCTGAACAAGAGAAAGATTGAAACATAAATAAATAAATAACGATGGGCAACATCTTCCCGCGATATATCCCAGGAATGACAAGGCCTACATAAAAAAACACTTGTGTGCTTTCTTATTTTCAATATTTAATAAAAATGTTATCATCTCATCTTACGACGACTAAGACATACTTCCAAAGGACATGTTGCGCGAGAGTCGTCTCTTGACTATGTCGATGTTCCTCATATATGCTATGACCACAGGAAGGACAAGTGCCACAGAAGGGCAAGTATTTATACACGGCAAGGACGCGGAGACGCACCGGGATGAAGTACGTAAGCACCTCGGTCTGTGTCCGCAAAATAGCCTGTTCATCGAGGAGTTGACTGTACGGGAACATATCATGTTCTTTACGCTAGTAAGTATACTAAACAAATACATAGTTGCTTGCAATTAGTTGGCAAAACTTGTTGAAATTTTGTAAAATAGACTGTTTTAACAGAATCGTTCACTACTACTAAATTCATTAAAATTTTTAGATATTATTATATCTGTCACTGATGAATACGGATGGCTCACTCTACAAGATCATTTAAATAAAAAGTTGTTCTTGCTACGACACAATAAAGTGCAATTCAGGTCGCACAGCGCTAATTACTGACAGCTATATTCACCTAATCCGACGACAATTTAAGAAGCCCGATTTGACGTTTCTCATTATATACGTACATGCCGCGATAACTTTGTAAGAACGTCGACGAAAGAAAACTAAAAATCAAATTCATAATCCTAATTAATTACTATGTTATCCATACACTATAACAATGAGTACCTATCATTCGTAAGCACCAAGTTTCACTTTATAATGAAAAATGCATTTAAAAACACCAATTTCTTATTCGTCGAAAAATATTCCGACAGGCTGTTTTTACAAAGTCAAGTTTTGGTTTCGTTGCCTACGGCAACGTTGGTATTGTGAACGTTTTAACTGTTTTTTGACCGAATAAAATCGATGTTCTGAAAAATCGATATTTTCTCAAAAATTACGTTTAGATAAGAGAAAAACGTATTATTAAATGTAAAAACAAAACGTATATAAAAACAAAATCTGATCACCATAATATTATTGCTTCTTCGCGATCGCTTTATTTTAATAAGATAATTATGTCAATATTAGGTCCTGTATCTGCAAACTTATATGATAGCAGTGCTTTAATTTTTTTTAATTTATACAATTCTGGAAAATATTGGGTTTAGATACAAAAAAAAACCGATATGGAAAGGTATGACATAAAATTAAAATGAATATTGAAATTGTTTATTGAAAAATAATTGATTTACATAAATATTTACAAAATAGGGCCTTAAACTAGAGGTTGGTATTAATTATTGGATTCTACCTGAACTAGGAATAAACCTGTATCTCAGGTATCTCACTCAAGTGCTTATATTATACATAAGTATTATCTAAAATTCTATAAACAAATAGTAAATAATTTTCTACGTTAAACTATAGTATTATTCAAATTAAGACAATTTTGATGCTACTGTTTTGCGTCAACGTAAGGCATTTTTGCAACCACGTTCTATTATGATTTTTGCAATCCGAATTTTTTTGATAAGGTCGCGTTTACTTTTTTATACACAGAAAAATTTGCCGTGTCAACGAAATATAAAGGTTGCGTGTTTTTTTAAAACGTATTGTAAAACTATTTTGATGTATTATAAACTAGTAAAGGACAATATTAAAAATAAGTATCATAAAATTAAACAAAGACGTATAAATAAATGTTGGCGGATTTAAGCGACCTCATTATAATCTATAGAATTTATATATCTTGTCTCAGCTATTTTCTTTGCTGGGCATTCTTGATCGCCTGTTTTGTGGTTGCTCGGTTTTTTAAATCGCAAGCATGTTGCACAATGTGATGGTTCAGCATGCTTAGTGCACTCATTCGCCTGATGACCTTGTTCTCCACAATGTCCACACGTATAGCTAGCCTCTCGACAGGTCTTTGCAGCATGTCCGTACTGTTGACATTTAAAGCACCTGGTCACAAGTGTGAAGTCTCTCACTGGGCAGGATGTCCAGTGAATGAACACTCGATTTTGGTTTATAAGCACCTTTCTTATACTAGCAGTTACTTCAAGAATAAAGTTGCATGTAGGTCCCTCTTTTTTACCGGACTTGTGACTTAAATTTATAGAGGCCAAAAAAGAGTCACGGGACAAACTAGGCAGTTTGTCGGCTACATTCTGCTCATAGATGCAATCATAAACCTCTCGATCACTTAATACGGTTGGTACTCCTATAACTACAATTCTTGGTCTTCTCTTATGGGGCTCTTCCACTTTCAGGCCGGAACTACTTAGCTCAGATGATTTCCTAAGTTTTTCAATGTCGTCTTTGGTGTCCGTGCTGATTATAACGCCTCCGTTTTTAGTTTTGCGCAATCCTCTAACGTGCAATTTCATTTGTTCAGGCGATATAATTTTTTGGACAAGAGATTTAGTGTCGTCACTAGATTTTAATTTATCCGTTGGATAAATTGCAATAGAGCTGAGGTTATTGGGGCGCAAATAATTATTTTTATTGGTTTTTACTATGTCAGAGAACGAAATTTTTTCGGTCATCGTTGGATTAGCGCAGTTTTCTTGAATACTAGCATTAATGGTTTTCTTGAAATTTTCGAGGCATTCCGTGAGATCACCTTTTTCTCTTAACACTAGTTTAGAGTTTTGTATTTCTTGGGCCTTTAGCTTCAAGTCCTGGTAGTAAACTGCCATTTGTGATACGCCATGTCCAACCTTGCGCGATAGTGAATTGATTCTAAGCTTTTGCTCGGAGTTCAGCTTTCCTTCCTGAGCAATGGTACATACTTCATTTAGGCATGATTCAATTGAGATCAACCAATTACTAATCTCTCTGGTGTCCACTGCGTGAATATGTCCTTCATTCGCATCGTGAGGTATTTCAGGTTTGCTGGCAGGGCTGCTTGGTGGTGGGATACTCCGAGGGCTGTTTTCACTGTTTGACATACTTAATTGTTAAAAGTTTCTCATAATTAATTGTTATTCACTAAAGTAAATCACTAACTTAGCAGAAAACTGCGCGATTTGTTTTCTAGGTCACAGATCACTCGGAAATATTTTAACGACAAAATGATAAATAATTATACACACGTCCGCTCTACTTGAGTGTCAGTAGAGCTCCCTCATATGATCATATGATTCTTAAGAGAATTAATAAAATAACCGACTGGGGCAAAAATTGCCGATTACAAACTCTTAGTATGATACATCGATGTCTCAAGAATCGGTTTTTAAAGCAACCGGTTTTCCCCCCTTCACTACACAAATTATTTTGATAGGTGTCAAATCGGACTTCTTAGATTGTAGATTAGAAGTTGCCTCTCTTTCTATCGCGTAACTCTTATTATCTTCTGACTACTTTACACTTACTGAATTGGCCCAGTAAGACGGGCCCGCCGCGTACTTGTATCTTCATACCTAAAATACGGAGTGAACCATCTGTCTCTGTGGTTATGTTTGTAATTTCAGTTCTGAAAGTGACATAGGTATATTTTTTTCTTATATTATTGTATCAAGTCGTAGTTGCGTACCAGATCCTATACCTATGTTATTTTACCTGTATAAAATTTACATACTTGTAATCGTTTTTCCTCAGCTCAAACAAGGGACATACGCAGAAGCGCGGAAGACGGCCATCAGAATTGCCGAGCGGCTGACTCTAAGCGACAAGCTCAACTCACTGCCAAGACAACTATCAGGAGGGATGAGGAGAAGGGTTCAAATAGCTTGTGCCTTAAGTGGCGGAGCTGATGTCCTGTTGCTGGATGAACCTACATCAGGACTCGATGTGGAGACTCGCAGGGAATTGTGGGACTTGCTGCTGGTAAGTCATCTCAACTAGAATACTGCAGGTATATTTTGACGTCTGAACGACATTATCTTGGGGCGCTGTAGGTAAACACTTGTGCAATTAATTATTGTTTTGTGAAATATCACTTGAATGAAATTACTCCGGCCTTAGTTCCGATTTTAGCCACGCGCCAAAATTACCTTGTAGCGCTTTATGGCCTGCACAGACTGGTGGATGGGACGGCAGAGGATTTATCAATTGAATTTAATACTTATTCAATCAAGGTTTATATCAATTTAATTCAATGCTAAGTGATCGACGGAAAACTGTGCTGCGATGCTCGAAGGATCACGGAGCATTGAAATATAAATCTTATTTGGATTGCATTAGTACCTATTAAATTCAATTGAGAATTGAATTGTAGAGAGCAGTGGTGGGCCAGTGGTATCGGCCCCGACTTATTATGCTGATTATGTATGTATTTAAATTCAATTGATACATTTAAAATCCTTTTAACAGGAAAAAATATTTCAACACAAGTGACATCTACCAATCCACACTGGGCCCGTGTGGTAGATTATAGCAGACTCCTCTCTTCGAGAGGAGGCCTGTGTCCCAGCAGTGGGAACATTATAGGCTGATTATGTATTCAAGACCAAGGTATCTACATATTGTGTATATATTTGATAGATATTGTCTCAAAACAAGAAAATGTGGGTCGCTACGATATACGTCAAATAGTAGTTTTTATTTTTATTTTTACAGGGCTTTGTTGAGTTTCAACAAATTTCCCCCGCCTGCCTGCGCTTGATTCTTTTTTTTTTAATAATACTTAATACTCAATACTACTTTTTTCCGGTTTCGGTTCTCGTACAAATAAGACGTGCTGTCCCCAACGCCTCGACAAAAAACAAATAATCATAGACAATCAACACCTCTAGCAAGAATACCAACCTTCTACTGAGTTGCTGGAACGTTTCGCCATTCAATTCGCCTTACATCGCTGGCCAAACTTCGACATACATTGCATGATTGACCCACCCCCCTTCCTCCTGTGGCAACACTACAGCTAACAGCTGATTTGAATTTGCTCTTGTAATTTTATTATTAAATATTCAATTAATTTGTTTTTAAGGCCTATTTCCAATTACTCATCAAGTAATTAGGCTAATAATGTGTATTTTGTATTAGTTTCACTTATCAAGTGCAAAGTGTAAATAAAATATTTCAATTAAATCGGTGACAGTTACCGGCACAAGTGAATTTTTGCATTGTCATCTTGGTAATATCAGGTACAATTCTTTATATTTTACTTGCTATTCGTTTGTTTACGTACTATAATTTCACCAGAAGTTAGATAGTTCACTTTTAATAAGGCTACTTATTGATGCCAATGACCTTTAAAAGTAAACATAACCTTAGTTTGGTTTGGTGACAGAACTTCCTTATTTACATCTAAATTTCATTTTTCCTTTTAAACTAATCATCTCTTAAACTACTGCCACAACTATCTTCTCTTTTCCTATTTCTTGTCGCTTCCTTATTAAGTTATAATCATGATTATGACTCGCAGCGCCCGTGCTCGCCTCGAAGAGTCCAAACTCAATCAGGCTTTGAGCGAACTAAAGGCTTCAAAGGAGTCCTGTGACCAACTGAATAAGGAAATAGATGACAATGAAAAGGTGCTCTTTGATGCCCATGAAAAGAATAGGAAGTTGAAAATTGAAATGGCTCAGATATATAATCAATTCACTGATGCCATAGAAGAAAGGGACAGACTTCAACTTGTTGTGGACGGGTTCAGCCAGTGTAGCATAGAGTATGAACAAGCTCTTAGTCACAAACATTTATTACAACAACAGCTACATGAGGCACAAAGTCAAATAACAGAACTTCAGACTACAAACCATAACATCACCGCCTCGCTGAATCAAAGTCTGTTCAATGAGTTGATGCCTATTGCCCCGTCAATGGTTTCTGCCCTAAACCCCTCTCACATTATTGATTTAACAGCGGATGAGGATTCAAAGTCATGTAATTCAGTGAGGGTAGTCACCAGTAAAAATAAACTTAAAAAATACATTAAAATTAATAAATACATTGTTAGAACACAAAAGATGATTAAAAGACAAAAGTTCTTTATTAAAAATGTTAAACTTAATAGAGAAAGGCTAAATTTGCTTAAACAATTAGATATGTATTCTTTTAATTTGGAACAAAGTACTAGGAGGTACAACATTGACACAGAGTACTTGCAATCTGAACTTGACCATTTACAGGAGAAACTTAGTTCAATGACTAACAAATATAATACCTCTGAACATCTAATGAGGGAATATGTGTTGGCAATGAATGAGCTGGTAAACTCACAAACAAACAACTGTGAGCAGTGTCAAACACCATCCAATGTACTTACACCGGACCATTCATTGACAACATGCAATACCACCTTACCGCAGTCCTGTGTTGATTTGATATTTCCTGCTATCAATTGTTCAAATAAACAATTGAAAAAAATTGGAAAAAATGATGTAGTATTATTCTGCGATGAGATTGGAAAGGACTTAGGCAACTTGTTAACAGATGAATATCCAGGTCACTCCATACTAAATTACTGTATGCCTGGTTGTTCTTTATTTCATATTATGAAAGAAATTATTAAATGTAACTTTAATCAGGACACTACATTATTAATTTTTATGGGTAATAGGGGAAGTGTGAACAAAGGAGAACTGCTCCAATATTATAGAACGTTGTGTAACCTTAGTTTAAGAAAAATTGTGTTGTTTACATTCCCTTATAGTAACAGTTTGCCACAGGAAGAGAATAACTTAAGATTTGAATTAAATATGACATTGCATAATTGGACATTCAATAATAATCTGTTCCATCTAATTGATACTAACAATTATGTTGGTAAAAATCTGTATTTGACAAGAGATAGACATAATATTGTTATGTACTATCTTTCAAACTACTGCAAAAGACAGATAGCTGTGTCGCTATCATATTTTTTTTCTATTACAGCCAAAAATTTGGCTAAACAACTTGCTTCTTTTGAGCAATGCAATGACATTTTTAATAATTCTGCCAATCTTTTGGCAACAAATACTGACATTAATTATAATTTAAATTAGAAATAAGGACAATAGAGGAAACCTCTTGCTCAATAAATGAAGAAAATTTAAATACTGGTTTAAATCATAAGAAGGTTTCAAAAAGTTCTTTAATATCTCACCCATCAAATTGTAGTAATCTAAATAAATGTAATAATAATATTCTAAAAATAGTTCATCAAAATATACAGGGTGTGTTAGGTAAGGAATTAGAATTGGAGCTGTTCATGAACTGTAGTTATGTTGATATCCTATGTGTAACTGAACATTGGTTAAAAGTCCACCAGTTCATGTTCTGCTTTAACAACCACCAGGTTGCCAGCTCATTCAGCAGAGTTAATATGATACGTGGTGGCTCTCTAATAATTGTTCGCAACAATATGAAGTTTAAAGAACGTAAGGATATTGTGAGCCTCTCTGTTGAGCGAGTTATTGAAATTGCTTGCATTGAGCTTGAGCAGTTCATTGTATTGAGCGTGTACAGGCCCCCATGTGCTTCATATGATATATTTGAGAAATATATGGAAGAAGTATTGTTAAAGACTTGTAACAGTAATAAAACAGTTGTTGTCTGTGGAGATTTCAACATTAATATATTGGAAAAATCTGCTGTAGTAAATAAATTCATAAGTTTATTAAAGTCTTATAATTTGTACAATACATTCTTTGAGCCGACTAGAATAACTGCCACTAGTGCTACCTGTATTGACAATATTTTTACTAATTTAAAACCTTCATGCCATTTAATTATAAATGAGTTGGACTCTGATCACTGTGGCCAGTTAGTCACTTTCCCTCAGAAAACAATCAGAGCTCAAAGAAAACTTGTGAGTTTTGTTCCTGTAAATAAAAGTCGCTTGGGACAATTTAAAAATAATTTAATGGAAAAACTACCGGGTTTGCCTTATCATAACGACCCGGATCAAGATTATGCTTCCCTATTTAACGTCATCAATTGTGAGTTTAGGAAGGTTTTCACCTCAAAAACATTGCCTGTTTGTGACCGCGTTATATTTAGTGATTGGGCAACACCAGGTATTTATAAAAGTAGGCAGAGGTTATTTGAATTGTATCATGAAAAAACATATAACCATGATGAAACTTTCAAAGAGTTTGTTAAGAATTATTCTAAAACTTTTAAAAGAGCCTGTTCCTCAGCAAAAGCCATACATATTAAAAATAAAATAAAATCTTCTGGAAATAAAATTAAAACAACTTGGAATATTATTAATTCAGAAACGGGAAGAACGACAGTACGGAATCGTGACTTCCATCTAAAAATCAATGATGTAGATATTAAGACGGACGTGGAGGTGGCAACTGAGTTTGAAAATTTCTTCACTAATATTCCAATTTTAACAACCAAAACTCTGTCATCGTCGTCCTCCACTTCTGCTTACTCAATACTTAAAGAATGTGTACCAGAATGTGACAAGACTTTTGAATTCACAATTATTACTGCTAAAGACATAATAGAATCTTTTAAAAATCTTGATGTAAAAAAAACTGCTGACCTTTGGGGATTATCAGTACATACCATGTCTTCAATAATTGATGTTATTTCACCCTTTTTAGCAATCGTTTTTAACTCTTGTATTGCATCTGGTGTATTTCCTGATTTGATGAAACTTAGCAAAGTGATTCCACTGTTCAAATCTGGCAGCACAACTGATCCCACAAATTTTCGGCCTATTTCGATATTACCTACTTTGAGCAAAATCTTTGAAAAATTAATTTTAAACCAAATGTTAGGACATTTCAATGCACATAATTTACTGCATCTGAAACAGTTTGGCTTTACAAAGGGTCGTTCAACTACAGACGCGGGCGTGGAATTACTGAAGAGCATATTCGAGGCCTGGGAGGAGTCGCAAGATGCTCTTGGCATTTTCTGTGACTTGTCCAAGGCCTTCGATTGCGTACATCATGATACACTCATCAGGAAACTGCACCACTATGGTATGAGGGACAAGGCTCTTGACCTTCTGACTTCTTATTTGAACAACAGAATTCAGAGGGTCGATGTTAATGGCAAGAGATCTGCAGGATCCGCGGTCACCATGGGCGTTCCGCAGGGTTCAATTCTAGGTCCTTTCTTATTTCTAATTTATATTAATGACTTACCTTACCACATAAGGGATAATCACAAGATCGTATTATTCGCAGATGATACATCCCTCATTTTTAAAATCAAACGTCAGTTAGTCAACTTTGAACAAGTTAACGATGCACTCTCTAAAGTTGTGCATTGGTTTAATGTAAATAATCTTCTCCTGAACGAAAAAAAGACTAAACTCATTAAATTTTCAACGCCAAATGTCAGGCAACTAACTACCAATGTTCAAGTTAACGGAATAGAGTTGAACCCTGTTGAGTCAACAGTTTTTCTTGGAATAACTATTGACGGTAGATTACAATGGGGACCACACATAGAAAAATTGTCAGGAAGGCTAAGTTCGGCCGCCTATGCTGTTAAAAAAATTAGACAGATAACTGACGTAGATACAGCCAGAATTGTTTATTTTAGTTATTTTCATAGTCTGATGTCTTATGGGATTCTTCTCTGGGGAACCTGTGCGGACATTAATTCTATCTTTGTTCTACAGAAAAGGGCTGTCCGAGCCATTTACAACCTAGGTCCAAGAGAGTCCCTTCGAGAGAAATTCAGAGAAATAAATATTCTGACTGTAGCCTCACAATATATTTTTGAAAACCTATTGTATGTACACAAAAATATATCAAATTTTAAGAAAATGTCCGATATTCATAGTTTAAATACCAGGAACAAACACAACCTTGCTGTACATCGCACACGTCTCCACAGAGTAGGCAACTCGTTCATGGGTCAATGTATACGCTTTTACAACAAACTTCCCATTGACATTCGAAACTTACCTATTAAACGATTTAAAAGCTGTATTAAAACCAAACTTTGTAAAAAAGGGTACTATAAAATTTCAGATTATTTAGAAGATAAAAAAGCTTGGGATTGAGCTGCTCGCTCTGCTAAGCCTTGTGATAAAACCATAAAACTTGAAATTTTAATTATTACTTATAAACATCAAAATAAACCAGATTTATATTCACATTGACATTATTTAAAATTATATACAAAATGACATGATTACTTTGTAAAGTATTAAATTATTTTTAATTATTGTGAATGTGAGGACTGTGTGGGTTTTTTTTCCTCTTTAAATTTGATTTCTCAGGTAGTTTTAATGATGGTCTGGCAGTTTGAGTAGTTGATGCGGCCTACCCAAATGTCCTTTCTTTGGTATTGTTCGTCGATTTGAGCTCCTTAAGTTCTGAGTTGAGCTCCACGATTACTGACAAATGCTTGCACTGACTGGACAGGTCCACTCAAATCTGTGTGGTTCTTTCCTCAAAAGACCATTTCAGACACTAATCTACATGGTTCTCATATGGCTTGACCAAGATTATGTCTGGACTTTAAAAGAGACTGTGACCTCTGAGTTTGTTTCGGCCTTTCTTCTCAGAGTAGTCAGTTAGGAAACGCCGACCTCATCTAGCTTATTTTAAACATTTTTTTTAATATGACGTGTAAAAGTGATTCCGATATCCTATTTACAGAATAAACAATTTCATTTCATTTCATTTCATTTCATTTCACCGCATTTTTAAACCTATGCGACTCATCGATTTTTATCTACAACTAGCTGCCCGTCCTGGCTTCGCACGGGTAGCACTAAGTAGTTTTCTACGGCGCACCTACCTATCTACCTACCTACACCTACGTACATGCATACCTACCTACCCTACCTACCCTACCTACCCTACCTACCCTACCTACCCTACCTACCCTACCTACCCTACCTACCCTACCTACCCTACCTACCCTACCTACCCTACCTACCCTACCTACCCTACCTACCCTACCTACCCTACCTACCCTACCTACCCTACCTACCCTACCTACCCTACCTACCCTACCTACCCTACCTACCCTACCTACCCTACCTACCCTACCTACCCTACCTACCCTACCTACCCTACCTACCCTACCTACCCTACCTACCCTACCTACCCTACCTACCCTACCTACCCTACCTACCCTACCTACCCTACCTACCCTACCTACCCTACCTACCCTACCTACCCTACCTACCCTACCTACCCTACCTACCCTACCTACCCTACCTACCCTACCTACCCTACCTACCCTACCTACCCTACCTACCCTACCTACCCTACCTACCCTACCTACCCTACCTACCCTACCTACCCTACCTACCCTACCTACCCTACCTACCCTACCTACCCTACCTACCCTACCTACCCTACCTACCCTACCTACCCTACCTACCCTACCTACCCTACCTACCCTACCTACCCTACCTACCCTACCTACCCTACCTACCCTACCTACCCTACCTACCCTACCTACCCTACCTACCCTACCTACCCTACCTACCCTACCTACCCTACCTACCCTACCTACCCTACCTACCCTACCTACCCTACCTACCCTACCTACCCTACCTACCCTACCTACCCTACCTACCCTACCTACCCTACCTACCCTACCTACCCTACCTACCCTACCTACCCTACCTACCCTACCTACCCTACCTACCCTACCTACCCTACCTACCCTACCTACCCTACCTACCCTACCTACCCTACCTACCCTACCTACCCTACCTACCCTACCTACCCTACCTACCCTACCTACCCTACCTACCCTACCTACCCTACCTACCCTACCTACCCTACCTACCCTACCTACCCTACCTACCCTACCTACCCTACCTACCCTACCTACCCTACCTACCCTACCTACCCTACCTACCCTACCTACCCTACCTACCCTACCTACCCTACCTACCCTACCTACCCTACCTACCCTACCTACCCTACCTACCCTACCTACCGTACTGCCGTCATATTGCCCCGCACCCAAACGAGATCCGTCCGTCCTCCAAGACGAATTCCTGCCCAAACCATAATTGTTCCTCCTTGGTATGGGTGAACTTCCTGAGGGTTCTGAAGACGGCTCCATCGTCCAGGAACTCGCCAAACACGCGTCCTTTGTGAATCTGGATGGAAGCCGAACCTGGATTCATCCGTGAACAGCACATTGGACCATTGCTCACGGCCCCAGTCCACGTGGTTCCGAACCCATTCTAATCGTCGTCCACGATTACCTCTCCGTAAAGGTGGGACCCGGAGTGGTCTAAGAGAGCGTAGATTGCTTTCATGCAGTCGCTTTCTTACAGTTTGGTCACTCACAAGCACTTGATGTTCCACTCGCAGCCTTTGGACCAATTGAGTCGCCGTTACATTTGGTTGAGCTCGCGCAGTAATTTGCAAAAATCGGTCTTGTGTGGGGGTAGTGATGCGACTTGGCCCCCGGTGCCTCTCCGCTACTTCACCTGTGGCACGATAGCGTGTCCACAATCTTGAAATTACATTTTGGTGGGTCCTTATGGCCTCAGCAACATTACGCTGAACAGACCCAGCTTCCAGCATTCCCACAGCTCGTAACATCTCCGCCCTCGTCAAATGTTGGCGTTGCATGGCTACAATACCTCAATTTTAACTTTATCTTTTGTTTAAAAATGAAAAAAAACTGTAACTAAACGTAATTCGTATTGTTTTCTAAATTTCGCACAAATGAAAATTCCCTCTCCTACACATCAAGACATTTTTATGCCACCGAAACAAAAGAATTTTCAAAAATTTGAATTTGGAATTAGTCTGAGATAAATTACAAACAAATCGGTGTATAAAAGATTCAAATGCGGCCAGTACTTTTCGAGTTATTTAATTGAGTATGAAATATCCCTAGACCGTGTTGATGTGTGTATATACTTCAGAACTGTCAAAAGAGATGTCAATTCTCTTTGAAATATTAAAAGAAGAACTTCAGAAACAAACAAACGAAATAATTAAAACAATAACTGCAGCTGTGTTAAATAAAGTAGAAATTAAACTTCTAATTGAGGAAAATGACTGAAACTGAAGTTAACCAGTTAAACGTGAAAATTGAAATCCTTGACAGGAATGCAAGGAAGAACAACATTATTTTGCACAGAATATCCGAGTCACCCGACGAGAAAGGCGAGGATTTAGCAAATATAGTCTTGAAGACGATTAAAAAACTTGGTATCGTATTAGAAACTGGAGATATTAATAGAACTCAACGACTGGGAAAGAAAGAAAACAATGAGAAAACTAGGCCGATATTACTATTAACCACAAAACTACAGAAAAAGATTGAAATACTCAAAAACAAAAAGAAAATGAGGCCAGACATCACCCACGACATTTCTTAAAAATCGATAGAAGAGCGCAAAGAGAAAATGAAACTAAGAGAAAAGGAAAAGAGACAGAGACCTGACTCTGAAACACCAAGCCCGAACAAGCCTGAACGGTTGAACAGAAATGAGCACAAAATAAAAAGAATAGATACATTTCAAGTTATCCGCGAACGAACTTATTCCCAATCAGAGAAAAATACACGGAACAACTAACAATTATATTGCTAGAGAAACTTTAATTACACAACAACAACCACCAAAACTACAAATTAATCATCAACAACACACAATAATTCTCCCACCACGGCTGGTCTTCGCGGGAGTAAAAAACCATCAACCTCTAACAAAAAACTACAACATATTAAACATTACAACACTAAATACTAGAACCTTAAGGACACCTGAAGCATTACAAGAACTTGAAGAAGCTCTAAAGAACCTCAAATGGGACATACTAGAATTAAACGAAATGCGAAGGGCAGGTGTATCAATAGAAGAATACCTGGGATATATACTCTTCAGCAAAGGGGAAATAGGAGGTCAACGAGGAGTAGACTTTATAATTAAATCCCACCTTAAACCATACATACAAGATCTCATTGGTATATCGGATAGATTGGCAATCCTACGCATGAAACTACCTAGCTATAAGAAAACTTGGACTAATATACAAGTATGCGCCGATAGAGCAGCTGCAGAGTCTGATACAAAGTCATTCTATAATAATTTTTCTAGAATACTACAAAACTATTCAAACGACCTAGTTATACTGATGGGTGACTTTAATGGCCAAGTCGGGGTCAAATAAAACAAAGATGAATATGTTTTGGGAAATTTTGGATATGGATAAAGAAGTGCGAATGGCCAACGGCTTGTTAATCGGCTCACTGGAGCATAATCTGATCATATTCAACAGCATATAAAAAATAAGAACAACAAATGGTCATGGATTTCCCCAGATTGGAAATATAGGCAATTACAGACCAACAAGGTTAATCATTATCTATAAAGTTTTCACCAAAATTATCCTACAGATTATGGAGAAATACAATGAGTACAACAACCATGTGTATATTCACAAGGCCATGTGGCCTTTATACAGTACTCAAAAACCTTCGATAGCATAAGCCATGACCCTAAAGGGGAAACCCTAGACAACTAGGTAATACCCATAATATACACTAATGTTATTAAAACCAAATACTCAAACCATAATATATACCAACCTGTTAGCTTGTACCTGGTAACCCTACTTATTTAATCGACTAATATTCGTATGTTACTCTATCGATTATTCGTTCATTAAGACATTCACTGTCATTTCACTATGGGAGTCAATTGACAGCCGGCATTCTTGTTCGAGACACCAAACAGTGAACACATTTTTATAATAACGGCTACAATTGGTGTAATTGTAATTTTAGCAAGTAAGTAACGAACTTTTTTTTTTTTTTGGTGATTTTAGTGTTTTTTTAAATAATGTGGAAAATAAAATAAATATGTTTGGGCCAAAGTAATGTGTTTAGTTTTCTATTGTGAAAATCCTTTATTTCTGAACTGTAGCTTACAAACCATCTAAACGAACCATACCAATACCGGCCGATACCATACCGATATATACCAACCATATACTCATATGCCAAATACCACTAAAAGTAATAGGTGAACCTTTCAAAATAAGAAGAGGTGTCAGGCAGTCCCCTAATTTGTTCTCTGCGGTTCTGGAAAACATATTCCAAAAACTGGACTGGGGCCGATTTGGACTCAACATCAACGGGAAACATCTAAATCATCTCAGATTCGCAGATGGCCTAGTCCTGTTCGAGAAAAACCCAGAACGGTTAAAGAAAATGGTGCAAGAACTAAGCAAAGAAAATGAATGCATATAGGACTACTAATGAACTCGGACAATACAAAGCTAATGACAAACTCAGTTGCCTTGAAAATTATAATCGACAACAAAGTGCTTGAATATGTCAAAGAATATGTTTATTTGTGCCAGCTTATTTCACACAAAGACCAAACCACTAAGGAATTGGAAGACGAATGACAAATGGATGGGTGGAAAAAAATACTGGTCATTAAAGGAGGTCATGAAAGCAACGGATCTAAGTATTGCATTAAAACGGAAGCTCTTCAACGGGAACACCCAAATACTCCGAAATATTTTATTCCGAATTTTGATGTTCCGATTTTCAAAAGTCCGAATTTCATAATCCCCAAGAATTATTGTTTCTTTCTTCTTTCTTTAACACAGATTTGAAGAATAAGTAAGTTATTATTGAAGTCAGATCCATTTGTTACAAGTCTAAGAAACTTACCACGTAAGAAATTGGTTTTACTACAAGCTGTTCTTAGTTTACTAGAGTGCTAAGTCCATGTGTTTCTATATTTTATATTAAACTCAGGTTATGTTTATTTATATCACATATTAACTACCTTATTTTCTCAAAATTATATAAATATTTAGTCATCTATAATGTTTTATTTCAATTATATATTTGTCGGATCTTCAGGATTTATTCCATTAGATTCAGATATCATGTGGGCAGAAGATGGGTTTCGTGCAATGAAAACACACTGGGTTCGATACACGGCGTTTATTAAAATCACAAATTATCACAATGATCACAAATTACAATTAACACAATTAACTACAACGCACAGAGTACAACTAATCGAATACAGTACCGCGACGTCTTAACTCCAATGCTATCAGACACTAGGTATACGACACAACTAAACGAAACGAAGGACAGTTCCTAGACTGGAGGCTCCGTTCTCGAGAACGGTTGGAAGGCAAGTTCTCTCGCCTCGGCGGCGGCGCCCCAGTCGCTAGGCTCCGTCGTAGCACGAAGTAAGCCGAGTGTTCGTTTTCCCGCCACTCGGTTCACGACGTGCCGTGCGACGCTCCGACATATTTATACAATGTGGAGACTAAAATACAACAATTAATGAAAATACTGGCACTACTAATGCTGAAGAGTATTTTGGAACTGTCAAATAAATCCTCGCTTCGAAATAAAAACATGGGGTTTTCAAACCAATTAAATGTAGTGTATTCAAAATTCAAAATTCAAAAGTCATTTATTCAAACTAGGCTGAGAATCAGCACTTTTCGAACGTCAAAATTACATAAGACAGTCCCCCAAAAACGCCCGACCTTCACCACTTCCTAGTGCTTTAGCTGGGAAGAAGAAGTGGCGCAACAAACTCCCCAGCAGCACAGCTGTCTGTTCAGTTAGAAAAAAAAAATGATTTTATATAATAGAATGCAAAATAATGACTACGCAACACAAACATAATTTAAATTAATAGCCATAAGTCAGCTAGCACATGCCAATAAACCAACCAAAAACATCAAGAACTATACTCAGGCAGAAATTAAAAAAAAAAAAAAAAAAACTAAACGAAAACAATATCTAAATAAAAGCCTCCAGGCATTAAGGGAGTGCCCGCTGACATATAGCTGTAACTGGAAGTTATAAATGATAAACTAGGACCATCGAAGTATAAAATAAATAAACAGTTAATTACTAATACAATAACAAAACCATGATCAGCAAGACGACCAATCACCACAAGCAGCACCCGTTCACGAGTATAACGCAAAGATCAGTCATCACCCCCCTCGCCATATTAGAGGGAAGGAGGCGACCCGACCCCCGACGCTACCGCAAGCAGTGACATCTAAGGGAGCATGACGAACTTGCTGCTGGTTGCTCAGGCATAGAATAATATGATCAATTGTCGAGGTCGCTAGCTAACCACATATTGCAATACAACTCATACGAAAACATTGTAATGAGTAGATCATGTCAATAAATAAAAATAAAATAAATTGTATAGTAAAGTCAAATAAATTAAACATTCTATAAACTCATATAACCTGTCAGTAGGTAAGCTAATTCTGGAGAAAGAACATAAACATTGTCTTGAGTTAATCACAGCGACCAACTATTCTTATCATTTAAGTAGTCGTTGATGGAATAGTATGCCTTTGAACAAAGGTTGGATTTTACTTTAGTTTTAAACGCATTAAAAGGCAAATCTAGCAAAGAAGAGGGTAGCTTGTTATAAAAGGTTATACCAAGCCCAACAAATGAGTTATGAACCTTATGAAGCCGGTGAAAGCGAGCTCGAAGTTTGTCCCTATTTCTAGTGAACTGTGAATATCACTGTTTTTAGTGTATAAGTGTATATTTCGCGTAATATACAGGGTGGCAGGGACATCGACGCGAAGCCGGTTACCATGGATTCAGTACATGATTCTGAACCCCCCAGCGTTGAATATTTTCGTAGGTTATTTAAAAAAAAAACAGCTGTTTCATAGAAAAGTGCAATACCTACGCAGTCAAAATGTATGGAGCAGCTGATTTTTTTTTTAATAACCGATGAAAAATTTCAACGCAGGGGGGTTCAGAATCGTGTACTGAATCTATGGTAATCGGCTTCGCGTCGATGTCCCTGCCACCCCGTATAAGATGTTGGCAAAAATGAATTGCGATGCCACTGTCAGGATACCAATATCTTTGAAAAAATATCTCAGGGAAACTCTGGCACCTAGCTGGTAAATTGCTCGAACAGCTCGTTTTTGTAAGACAAATATATTTTGAATATCAGCAGCTTTGCCCCACAGCAGAATACCGTAGGACATAACGCTATGAAAATAACTGAAATAGACTAACCAAGCTGTATCCACGTCAGTGTATTGTCTTACTTTTTTGACGGTGTATGCGGCCGAACTGAGCCTTCCCGCTAAGCTCGATATATGTGGGCCCCACTGAAGTTTGGATGCCAAACTTTTATGCCCAGAAAAACTGCCGAGTTTACAGTTTCAAGTACCTCTTTATCTAAGATGATGTTTGGTCCTAAATTTTTAACATTTGGTAGGGCGAACTTTACACATTTCGTTTTCTTGGCACTGAGAACTAGGTTATTTGCCGTAAACCAATCCGTAACCATTGAGAGAGCACGGTTTACACGTCAAAATCTTGTCTATTCCTATCTACTTTAAAAATAAGAGAGGTATCATCTGCAAACAGTACAACATTACAGATACCTTTTAAAAATAATGGTAAGTCATTTATACAAGTAAGAACAAGAATGGACCCAATATTGAGCCTTGAGGTACACCTAATTGAACTGGTAACCCGGAAGATTTCACACCATTAACATCTACACATTGGGACCTGTTATGTAAATACGAACTTATAACATCGAGAGCTTCGTTTTGCACACCGTAATGACGCAGTTTACGCAAAAGCGTGTCATGGTGCACGCAATCAAAGGCTTTGGAGAGATCTCAGAAAACCCCAATAGCATTTTGCGAGTTCTCCCATGCGTTAAATATGTGTTTCAGCAGAGCAACACCCGCATCTGTAGTCGAGCGACCTTTTGTAAAGCCATATTGTTCATTATGAAGGAGGCTATTTAAATTAAAATGTGTTAGTATGCCAGATCCGCCCTAAGCCTATAAATTCCGTATATCCAACTAGGCCTAGGGTGGATTCTCGGGCATACGTTTCCGAATATCCACCTTAGGGTGGATTTTTGGGGTGGATAAACGGAATAACCCGAGCACACTATGGATTTTGCCGAGCTATCAATATAGGCTGATTATGCTTATGCTATAGGTGTATAAAGAGGGGTGTAATAAGTTTTACAGCTCCGTCGTTCTGTGTACCTATCTGTCTGGCATCGTAACTCCCAAACGGGTGGTCCGATTTCAATTTTTATTAGATTAGGAGGCTTGTTTATCGGGGCGGTTTTAAGCTATGTTTCATAAAAACCTGTTCAGCAATTTTGAAGATGATCAGTTCTCAGCCACACAGTGCTAATTTATTTCGCCATTACCACGAGACTTACGGGCCAGTACGAGACCGACGGCCAATATTTTGCGTAAGTATGTTTCGTTCCAGTCTCTCCGTAGCGAGCGAGCAGTGCTACTCACGACACACTTCATGGAAGAGGCGGACGCGCTCGGCGACCGCGTGGCAGCGCTGCAGTCCGGCGTACTGCGCTGCTTCGCAACCACCATGTATCTCAAGAAGGCAATGGGTGAGTACATACAGTGAACCCCGTGCACAACAGACATAAATGCAAGTAATTGTAAAATTTCAATTAAAACAGAATAATATTATTTATAAACTAATAATAAATCTGTACAACGCCGCTAAAGAAGTTTTCACTTCAAAAACTTATTTTCTTAATTAAGTATAAGAATTATTTCATTATGCTTACATTTAAGTGGATAGAGTTCCTAGACGTCACACTAGGATTCCCTGTGTTGTGAGATTCAGGCTCCTTCGTTCCGGTAACACTCCTTACTAATATTAAAAAATACAAAAAAAATATATAAAAAAAAAGATTTGAAAAAAAATATATAAAATGAATGAGGAATTAATGATTGATGTATATAATGTTTAAATTTATTAATATGTATAATAAATGCGAAAGTGAGTTTGTTTGTTTATTAGGTTTTGTTACGCTTTCACGCTAAAACGGCATGTGGCATGATTTTTCCGCGAAATGGTCAGCGGCGTATCGTAAATAAATACGTCGCTCTGCATTTGGGGGAGGCGGAGGTAGCGCTTCAAAGGCCTACAGGCCCGGAAAACTTCGCCTTAAAATAATAATAATGTACGAGTGTATTAAAAATATGTTTGTTGGTTTGTTTTTTTGTTACGCTTTCACACCAAAACGGCCGAACGGATTTGGATGAAATTTGGCACATGGGTAGATGACCTGGGTTAGGACATAGAATACTTACTTTTTATCTCGATATTCGCTAAAACTTATATACGGGTGAAACCGGGCGCAGCTAGTTTTATATAAAAAGGTACATTTTTAAAACTTAAAATAGGATTTAAACAGTGTTCGCGTGGTGCTGTGATATGTGACAGTTGTGACACAAATATCACACCACCATACTAGTAACTCATACTTTAAATTCAAGTTCCCATGGGCGTTAAACAAAAAATATATTTTCTCTTCATTTCAGGTTCCGGCTACCGCCTAGTATTAACCACGTTCAGAGGCCCGAGAGAACAAAAGATTTCTGAAGTAGTGACGTCAAAAGTGCCCGGTGCGTCGATACACGAGAAGACGATCAAATCGATCTCGTACAGCCTGCCAGCGGCGCAGAGCGGCCAGTTCCCGGGGCTGTTCTCTGCGTTGGACGCTAAAAGACCCAAACTGGGAATAGATTCTATAGGAGTTGGCGTGACGTCGCTTGAGGAGGTGTTCTTGAAGTAAGTAATAAAGTAATTCAGTTTTTTTTCTGTCTCAGTTAGTTTTAATGACGGCCCCGACTTAAGGTCATCAGTCCAGCACCGCCTCGAAAAAAATATATCCGCTAGTCACCACCGCGCCGTCAGCAAGGCGACCGCTCGCTGCAGGCAGCTTGTAGTTCATGCGCCGCCGCTTACTTCTACAGTTCTTGCGCTGCACCGTAGTGTACGGATGTGTTTCTGTGTACTAGAACTATGGAGTCGGATATTGTAAAATGTGCCAAGTGTAACATCGTTATAAGCGAAGTTTTAGCATTTGTGAGCAATAAAATAGACGTTATGGACGAAGAAAGTCTAGTGAGAATATGTGGAAGTGCTTTCTCTGCGAAAGAAATACAGGAGGCTAAGAAACTTCTTTTCAATTCATTGCCAACATCATTGCGCATGAAAACTCGCAAACGTGAGGGGAAGTCTCAGCGGGACCTGGAAGACGTGCTAACATTGCTAAAGAACACCGATCCTGAAATTATTCCTATATTCGTGGCCCGCGATCTGCACAAACTACCTCCCATTACATTTGATCATGTTGATGTAACGCGGCTTTTAAAAGACCTACTGCTATTGCGTAGTGATCTGAAGAACGTGCAAGAGGGATATGTGTCAATGGAGACTTTCGACTCGTTGAAAAGTGAAGTGGAAAACTTCAAACAGGCATCGATTGTTAATTATTTCGAAAGTAATGTGAACAGGAAAAGAGGTGCGCACCTTCTTAATAGTCATTCCTTTGACAGTGGGCTAATGGGACTGGAATATGTATCTGACGGCGTCGCTATTGTAAATAGCACGTGCAACGGGCCGAGCGGTGCAGCTGCGCAGTGGAATGCGTAAACAAGGCCTCGCCTACTTTCCCTACTACTCGAGCCGCTCTACATAAACGAGCGCGCAGCGAGGAGGGGATCATTCTTGTCGTAGGCTCGGCCCGGTGCACATGTTGTAGCGTTTAGTTACTGAATTAATTGTAGTCTGAATTAGAATAAAATCGTTGGAAATATAATTTGAATTAATAAGCTTTGGGAATAAAAGATGATTTATGCTATATTTCTTACTTTCATTTAAGATGTCGGACCCTCTGCCTTCATATCTATGAAATCAGGAATAAATAAATCGCCACTAGAACAGAGATCTCATTTTCCGAATGTAAATAAATCAAATATCAATACTGTCATCGCCATCGGCAATGCTCAGTTTGGTTTTCGTGCTGGACTTTCAACAGAGAGTTCTTTACTGAGCCTAAAGCACACTGTTGAGTATTACACGAGTAGGAAAACGCCCATTTATGCTTGTTATTTAGACCTCTCTAAAGCTTTTGACCTTGTTAATTATGATAAACTCTGGGATAAGCTTAAGGAAACCAATTTACCTGGTGAGACAATAGCTATCCTAAGATATTGGTACCAGAGTCAGGTCAATTATGTAAAATGGGCTGGCATCTTGTCGGATCCATATGGACTATAATATGGAGTAAGACAAGGTGGATTATCATCCCCAGTTTTATTTAATCTGTTTATAAATGCGCTAATCGTTGAGCTCAGCAGCATGCATGTCGGCTGTCACATGGACAATATCTGTGTGAATAATCTGAGTTATGCAGACGATATAGGGCTGCTGAGCCCAACGATCAGTGGCATAAGGAATTTAGTTAGTGTGTGTGAGGCGTACGCAGCTAGTCATGGCCTCAAATATAATGTCACGAAAAGTGAGCTCATGATATTTAAAGCAGGTACCAAGTCACTAGATCAGATTCCTCCAGTGACTTTGAACGGAACGCCCATGAAAGTGGTCACCGGTTTTAAATATCTTGGGCACATAGTCACTGATCTCCTACGCGATGATGAGGACATGGACAGGGAGCGTAGGGCGCTGTCTATCAGAGCAAACATGATAGCCCACAGGTTTAAACGTTGTACTGCTCAAGTGAAAATAACACTATTCAGAGCGCATTGTTCGTCACTATACACGTGTTGCTTGTGAGCTCATTATACGCAAAGATTATTCAGCGCCCTGCGCGTTCAATATAACAATGCGTTCAGGGCGCTGTTGGGGCTGCCGCGCTGGTGCAGTGCGTCGGGCATGTTCGCGGACGCACACGTTGACGGCTTCCACGCCGTGCTCCGCAAGCGATGCGCCGCGGCGCTCTGCAGGTTACGCGCCAGCACCAACAGCATCCTGGCTGTTATTGCGGATAGACTGGACACGCGTTACGTCCAGCACTGGGTTAATACCCACATTAGAAAATAAGTATTTATAAGTTTTTTTACTTTTACTAACACTAGTTTCATAAGTTCTACTGTACTAACATTCTATGGATTTTTTAAGTCTGAAATAAGAAGTTTTTATTTTTATTATTTTTTATTATTACTAATCGATAGCTCACCGTCCACGCGCCAATGGCTAGTTGTAACCTTAGCGAACGAATGGTGCGCAGGCGACGGGGAGACAGCCCGCGCGAGTTAAGTATAGTAGCCCACAATTAGCTTGTCAGCAGAATTAGCTTGTCAGCAGTGCAGCTTCTTCCAAATCTAGTGAGGAAGTAATTACTTATAATGTAGGACATTGTCGTCATGCCACAATTGGTCGGTGGGCAAAAGAGCGTTAAATAATATAGGTCCCGAAAGGATAGTAGTCTTAAATAAAATAGTAGTCGAAAGTTTATTGTTAAAAAAAAACCTACTAATATTTGCTGCATCACGCAATCGACGATGAGTAAATTTTGTTTTGTTTAATTCATTAAATTCATTTTCAATGTACAAAAAGGTCATGAAAGCCACGAGATCTGTGAATTTTTATTGATTTTATTGATTAATTTTAAAGTGATAACTTCTTATGGGAGGGTAAACTGATTCGTTACGTAACGCGTTACGGCGCCAATCTGTCTGCTATACAGACAGATTGGCGCCGTAACGCGTTAATCTTAGATTAGTTTAAGTTATCACTTCTGTCGGGCGTCCCGACACGCTCGCGTTTTTTTTTAATTCAAAGACTTACGGGTTATTTTCGGTTTTCAATTTCACTATAGTTAGATAGTACTAGTAAAGAAACAGTATATTATTTTAATTTTAATTCCTTAATTGACATTTCTCGGGACTAGGGTCCCGGACCTTTGGAAGGCGTACGAGGGGCCGAAGGCAACTCGCATAGGCCCGTTATAATATTGTTTAAATGCGAAATAATAGAAAATACCTACTTTATACCTATTGCATAATTCTAAAGTGTGACCCCTTTACAAATAAACGTTGTATATCGCCTGTATAGTTACACACCGATTTCTCTCTTTCAGTCGTCAGTAATTTGACATTCGAAAGAAGAAGACAAAACGTTGTGTAACTATACAGGCGATATACAACGTTTATTAGTAAGGGGGTTAGTATTTTTAAACATAGCAATTAATTCACTAAAGCTATCCACCGAATATATACTCACAACAACAGAATTCAAAGGGTCAAGAGATCTTCAGGATCCGCGGTCACCATGGGCGTTCCGCAGGGTTCAATTCTGGGTCCTTTCTTATTTTTGATTTATATAAATGACTTACCTTACCATATAAGGGATAATCACAAGATCGTATTATTCGCAGATGACACTTCCCTTATTTTTAAAATCAAACGTCAGTTAGTCAATTTTGAGCAAGTTAACGATGCACTCTCTAAAGTGGTGCATTGGTTTAATGTAAATAATCTTCTCCTGAATGAAAAAAAGACTAAACTCATGAAATTTTCAACGCCAAATGTCAGGCAGCTAACTACCAATGTTCAAGTTAATGGAATAGAGCTGAACCCTGTTGAGTCGACAGTTTTTCTTGGAATCACTATTGACGGTAAATTGCAATGGAGCCCACACATAGAAAAATTGTCAGGAAGGCTAAGTACGGCCGCCTATGCTGTTAAAATATTAGACAGATAACGGACGTAGATACAGCCAGAATTGTTTATTTTAGTTATTTTCATAGTCTTATGTCATATGGGATTCTTCTCTGGGGAACCTGTTCGGACATTAATACTATCTTTGTTCTACAGAAAAGGGCTGTTCGAGCCATTTACAACCTAGGTCCGAGAGATTCCCTTCGAGAAGAATTCAAAGAAATAGGTATTCTGACTGTACTTCACAATATATATTAGAAAACCTATTGTATGTACAGAAAAATATATCAAATTTTAAGAAAATGTCTGATATTCATAGTTTAAATACCACGAATAAACACAACCTTGCTGTACATCATACTCGTCTCCACAGAGTAAGCAACTCGTTCATGGGTCAATGTATACGCTTTTACAACAAACTTCCCATTGACATTCCTTTGTCCTTTCTTTGGCACTGTTCGTCGAGTTGAGCTCCTTAAGTTCAGAGTTGAGCTCCGCGATTACTGATTTAGGGGTATGAGGAACAGGGTGTAAAGTTCACTCATCCACCATAGAAAAGGGAGGATCCTCCAACCAGACGGGTTGTTATGTCTGGCGGGCAACTGCCCATATGTTGATTTCGGATAGTCTTATCTATGTTTTTCGCTCGGTAAACTCTAACTGCGCGATGTAGAAATTATGTGACGTCATGTCTTTTTGCTTCGTAGTTTGTATGTGGCGGTCTAACCGCTACATCACTCCCCTCCGGAGACCGGAGGTCGATAGTGGGCTGAGTCTTGGATCTTGCGATGCTTCACAGTACCAGCTGTGGTTCCAGTGAGTCGGAACCGGGTGCCGCATAGTTCGCGGTGAGTCGGAACTGTCTGCGGTGATTCCCCAGTGAGTCGGGGTGGCGCTGTGTCGTCATCCAGTGAGTCGGATGTGGTACAGCGCCGGGTTGTGGCTGAGGGTGATGACCAGGAATGCGCGTTCGCTGCATGCTGGTGGTCAGGATACCCGTTGAAGCCGTGGGTGCTGGCTGGCTGTGTGACTTGCCTCACGAAAGCTTGCGGGAGTGATGATGATGATGATGACGTCACGCTGAAGTAGTTGCACGAAGGCTGCGTTGACGTTCATTCTCGGGGTCACCAATTTAGGGGTATGAGGAACAGGGTGTAAAGTTCACTCATCCACCATAGAAAAGGGAGGATCCTCCAACCAGACGGGTTGTTATGTCTGGCGGGCAACTGCCCATATGTTGATTTCGGATAGTCTTATCTATGTTTTTCGCTCGGTAAACTCTAACTGCGCGATGTAGGAACTATGTAACGTCATGTCTTTTTGCTTCGTAGTTTGTATGTGGCGGTCTAACCGCTACACTGACAAATGCTTGCACTGACTGGACAGGTCCACTCAAAGCTGTGTGGTTCTTTCCTCAAAAGACCATTTCAGACACTAGTCTACATGGTCCTCATATGGCCTGACCAAGATTATGTCTGGACTTTAAAAGAGACTGTGACCTCTGAGTTTGTTTCGTCCTTTCTTCTCAGAGTAGTCAGATAGGAAACGCCGAACTCATCTAGCTAATTTATAACATAAATTTTAATATGACGTGTAAAAGTGATTCCAATAACCTATTTACAGAATAAACAATTTCATTTCATTTCATATCACCGAAAAAAAAAAAAAATTTTTTTTATAAAAGTTTATCACCCAGTTGCACAACGACAAACATTACGTAATAGATCATTAACGCTAATGATTTCATTAATTTGTTCAAGGAATCATTAAAATCGAATCTAATGTTGCTTTCTGCAACGAGTTAATGAAAGGTTAGCATTTAATGACAGCTTTAAAATTTAAAGTTCGTTTTTGCAACTGGCTAATTAGGTATGTGGAATAAAAATTTTTGTCTTTATTAGACTACATAGGCTATAATGTATAAAGATATCACGCGGGTGAAGTCGCTGGAGGAAGCTAGTTACATATAAAAAAATCTAGGGTTAAATAATGTTGTCGTTGGCTAAATAATGTTGTCATTTTGTCCCAAGGTTATGCAGTGACATCGACACAACTTCAGCTGAAGATGAAGTGATCCATGATAAAGAGCCAGGTGAGTACCTCTCTTATTTATCATATTATGCTAGCTTATTGGGTAATCAGTATAAAATATAGTAACATTATACAGGTTACCGCCAAATGAAGTGGAAACCGCCGCTTTAAATTGGTTTAGGTAACCGAAAAAACATTTGCCAAACCGTGGCGCATGCGCATTTATGAAGAATGAAGCAACAATCCAGCTAAAGAAATCTTACATACTCGTAACTTTATATTCACCAATCCGCACTGTCCGGCTCCTCAGTGAGACCTTATAGACTCTCAATAATTTACTCCTGAATTTTTCATTATTGTACTTACAACTGTTTTTCTCTTCATGTTCCTAAGGTTGGCTGATAGAAAATACCTATCTATACACTGTGTGCTTGAAGAATTAAACAACTAAATAACTGTTCGCGTCGGAGGTTAATAAGATAGGCTGATTATATTATTAGTGAAAACAAAAGTACCTTTTTGTGTCTCCTGCTTGTTGCAGAAATGCCATCGGAGAAAATAACTGGCGTTCGCTTGTATCGGCGACAATTGTACGTGCTGTTAAGAAGACATGTCAAGTACGTTCTCCGTGAGAAATGGGTCTTCCTTATAATAGTAAGTTGGTAGTACCTACAACACATTAAAATTATTGTATTTGATTTATAAGAGCGTCCATGAAGTTTCTTGCCTGTTCTTCTTTTTAAGAATTGACTTAGACTACATATTCCTTTTTTCTTGTATTACCTAGTTTTGTATACTTTAGTATTGTTTTTTTTTTTTGTTTGTTTTGTTTTAATTCGGTTTTAGTTTGTTTTAATTAATTTATTAAGTTCTATGTGCAACCTTATAACATAGTATTTTATTTCTATTTTTTTTTTGTAAGTTCAGCAACGTTTTGTGGGCATGCAGAGTTTACCTATAAGTGATTGTTACACTTTATTCAGATTTTTTGCTTCTGTTTTCTTTGCTTATACCAGTGTATACAATTTATTGTTAGTGCACCAAAAAAAGAAAAATAAGAACCTGCTACGCTTTGCAATGGGCTACTGGATTCATATTGACTGACCGACTCCTTGACAACAGGAACAAAAAAAACATAAAAAATGGACAGGGTAAAAAACAAAATCTATTTAGTCCGTCAGTTACATATTAAACAAATATTATCCACGTATGTTTTGCTTTATCTTATTAATAAAAAATGACTGATGAATGAAAATGAGATAATAAATTTAGGGAGTGGGGGTCGCTACGTCACAAATAAGTATAAAATCTACATAGGCGTGACGTCATGCCACATTTTAACTCAATGTATCGCCATAATTTATTGGTTATATAAAAAAGATAGAAACGTGTCCAATATTTTTTTCTCAAACACGCTTGGAAATTCAAACATTATTTTGAAAACCTTCTTCGAGATAATTCTAAATTGACCAGTACAGTCAAAAACATGCGAGCCCAGCAATGTTACTATGACAAGCCTTAGCTGTGTTTAGCGGCCAAATAAATTACTATGAAAACTCACATCTGTCGTGTTATTTAAAAATAGAACTAACTTTTTACTCTAAAACATGGCAAGGTAGGAGGTAACTTAATTAACAAAGATTTTAAACTATTCTAAAGTGCCTGTAAATACACACATCAAAAGTGTCTAGGGATCAAGCATTTTTATGCGGATTTCTTGAGATTGAGATGTGGCTTTGTAATAAATTTATGATTTTATAAATTTATATGGATCCTTTTTGGTGCATTTCATAATTTGAATCAGGAACTGTGAATCAAATTCGAGTAAAAGATGAAAATCAGCTGTCAATATTTTCCCTATAAAACCATACAACGCATTGAAGACATTATTAGTGCTACTGTTTCCCTACTACTGATTAAAACCAACGTTATTATGGAGCAGCGACGTCATTTAAGCAGGGAAGAAATGCTCAGAGCCGTGGGAATGATAGAAGCTGGTTCCCGGCAACGTACTGTGGCTTTAGCTCTGAATACAAGTCAGAGTGTTATCAGTCGACTTTGGACACGTTACCGAAGCACTGGTACCGTGGCTGAGCGCCATGGAGGACGGTATCGCTGCACCACACGGAGACAAGACCGATACATTCAAATCTTAGCTCGAAGAGCTCCAACAATAACCGCCATGATGTTAGCCGTGAGGCTTCATCACTCTTCAGGGAACTTAATTAGCGACCAAACAGTCAGAAACCGCTTGCATGAAGTGAACCTTCATTCCCGAAGACCGCTACGGGTACCACCTATAGCAATGCACAATCGTAGGATTCGATATCAATGGGCTCTTGAACACAGAAATTGGGCAGAAGAACAATGGCGTTTCGTGTGCTTTTCTGATGAGTCTCGTTTTGGTATGAGACCGGATACAAGACGTATACGACACTGGAGAACCCCTGGACGCCAACAGCGATTAAAATCCTGCCAGGAAGTCCATCCTTATAGTGGTGGAACCATCATGGTATGGGCGGGTATTTGGATCGGCGGAAGAACTGAGTTGATTTGGATTAGAGGCAACCTCAACGCTCAAATTTATGCTGAGACGATTGTATCAGACGTCATCGTTCCTCTACAAGTGCAAATCGGTCCCTTATTTCAGTTAATGCATGATAATGCACGACCGCACACCGCAAGAGTTGTAAGACAGACTCTCGCCGCAGCTAACATCAATGTCCTGCCCTGGCCTGCTCAGTCGCCAGACATGAACCCGATTGAGCATGCATGGGATATGCTACAGAGAAGAGCTCTGCCGAATATGGAGGGTATCCAGTCGCAAGAAGACCTTTTTTTGTTGTTGCAACGAACATGGGCGGCCATTCCACAGCGTGATTTGGATGAACTCATTTTGAGTATGCCAAACCGATGTTCTTGTGTTGTTAGTGTTCGCGGTAGAAACACGGATTATTAATTGTTTAAGTTACCCAATAAAATTTTAAAGAAAACTGTTATTTCAGTCTTTTTTTCGAACTTTAATGTTAGTGGTTCAAATGTCAAAAATCCCTTTATTAGGAAAATGGCAAATTTCTTTATTAATGCAAAGGTGACTTGGTTTATCGTTACTGTGACAAACGAAAACACTTTATTTGATGAATCCTTAAAGAAAATTTTAATTAATATCAATCAGGAGAAAAGTTATTGCAAAAATATATGTTGATCCCTAGACACTTTTGATGTGTGTAGTTGAATATAAATACATGCTATGAGTGAGTTTGAATTATATTATGCTAGTTTTCCCCGAAGGTCGATAGTTAACCCACGCTACTAAAATAATAATAAAATTTATAATAATATTTTTATTTTTTTTATTTTTAAATGTTGTTTATTTAATTGTCTTTCATAAAAATATTTAAAAATGTAAATTATATGTAGGTATGTAAATATAATAAAGGAAAAATATATAAATTAAATGAAAGAAAAAATTATAAAAGTTTATTCAGGTAAAAAGGTAACACGAAATAAAAGGGTGCAGGGAAAAATGTATGTCTTTAATAAATGACCAATTAAATTCAATATTTCTTGCGTGAAGTTCACTCTACCAGATTAATAAAATTGTAAACAACCTTAATTAAACATACGAAGTAGATACGATGGTTTCTCTACTTAAATAATTAAAGCAGTAAATGAAGATTATAATATGCCATCACCTGAGTCACAATATGAACTTGTCGATAACAACTGGAATATTTCCACAAGATCTTAAACTATCAGTTAATTGTGGAGTTAGTTCACTAGGTAGGTAGGAGTGTCCAATGCACAGATTAAAAAAAAACATCGATAAATGTCTATAGATGTATGGCCCTGAATTTTGTAGATGTTCGACGTTGAGCCCGTCATGTCCCGGTGATTTCCTGCCTTTCATACTTTTCAAAATCTTTCGTATGTCCTTAGCACCCAGTTTTAGTCTGAAGTGTTCACACACGGGGTCAGCGTCCAGCATCCACTCGGAAGTGCCTAAAGGGAATTCCACGGAGAAGTGATCTTGAAACATGTTAGCGACCATCTTTGCGTCGGTGACACCCTCGACACTCAAAGGAATGCCAGACCTGATGTTCAATTTATTGGTCTGTTTCCAAAATTCGCGAAACTTATTATTTGAATTCAGTGTCGCTAGCCGATCCATCTTTATCTGGTCCTGGTATTGTTGGCACCATTTAAGCTTAGCTTAATAAATAGCACAAAACTGGAACTGTTTTGTCAACGTAACAGATAACATTTTGGCTGAATTCATATATGGCCATATTTGTGGTTTTATTTTGTCAAGAGCCCGTTTGTTCGTTGCACAAAATTTTTTTTTTTCAAGGCATGAATTAAGTTTACCATAAATAGATATTTGTCGTTTTCTTGTAGAACATTTGATAATAGTGCAATAAGCCTGTAATTCACCATGAACTGTTTACTTTAATTTTTGAATATAGGTTTTCGCGCGTTTTTCGCCTTGGCGGCTACACAGTCGAAGGGTTAAAAAAGCTTTCAAAAGTCTTACCATAAAAAACACTGAAGACTTATGGGGGATTTCCATTAAAGTTCTTGGATTAGAATATCATTGACACAATTGCCCCTATCCTAACAGGCATATTCAATCAATGTTTAGATACGGGTACGTTTCTTGATTTAATGAAACATAGTAAAGTAGTACCAATTCAAATCGGGTTATTAAAGTGATCCCTCTAAATTATAGACCTAAATCTGTGCATTGAGTAAAATATATGAAAAAATTATGATAGACCAGGATGTTGTCTCATTTTATTTCAAATGGGATTTTACATAGTCACCAGTTTGGTTTCATGAAAGGTAGGTCGACAACTGATGCAGGAGTAAAACTCATCTGTCAAATTTTGGAATCTTGAGAGAAGTCCCAGGGTGCAATTGGCATTTTCTGTGACCTCTTAAAAGCGTTTGACTGCGTTGACCTCAAAACACTGATCTGTAAATTACACCACTACGGAATTCGTGGACAAGCTGCTGATCTTGTCCTTTCCTATCTATCAAACAGGCAGCAAAAAGTAAACGTTAACGGGACGACGCGAGCGACGTCTTCGGGTTTTTTAGTTAAGATGGGCGTGCTTAAAGGATCTACTTTTGGCCCTTTCCTATTTCTAGTTTATATTAATGACCTTCCTTACATGATGGCTAACTTATCAGATATAATTATATTCGCTGATCTTCTCTTATTTTTAAAGTAGATAGAAAAGATACGGATGTTAACGATAGTCGGGCAGTTCTTTGGAAATGGTTCGCAGCTAATAATTTTTTACTTAATGCGAACAAAACTAAATGTCTTAAGTTCTCATTACCACAAGTACATGTACCTCAAGTAGGTCTAAATTTAAAACTTGATGCCAAGAAACTAGATGCTATTACGGAAACTATATTTTTAGGAATTACTTTAGGTTCGAGATTGCAATGCACATTAGAGCTCTTTCAGGTAGATTAAGTTCAGCTGCATAAGCAGTAAGAAAAATAAGGCAGTTAACAGATGTAGCCACAGCTAGGTTCCTGGGCATTTGACATGAACTTCGTTTTGTCCATGTTCATTTTAAGACCTTCTCTTTCGGAAGCTCTACTGAGGTCATCGAACATTGTACTGGTCCTCCGATATACTAGTCATGGCTGAGACTATCTCAGCCATGACTACTATATTGTCGGCAAACCGAAGGTAACTGACGTAGTTGTCATTGAAGTTGATTGTTACTCCTTTCCAGTCAAGAACCGTGAAGACATCCTTCAATGCAGAGGTGAATAGTTTGGGAGAGAAAACGTCTCCCTGTCTCACCTCATCGCGCTGCAGAAGGATAGGTTTTGAGGTCTGGTCCTGGGGCCGGAACGACATAGTAGTAGTGTGTTTATATAGACACTGCAGCATCTCGGTTTACCGATAGTGCATCTGCCACCGTTGAAGACACTATACAGCCCAAGTCTCGCTCGAATCGAAGGCTTTCCTGTAGTCCACAAACGCACTGCAGAGAGGCAGGTAATACTCTTCAATCTTCTGTATAACCTGCCGCAGCATATGTATGTGGTCTACGGAGTTAAAGCATTTACAGAATCCGGCTTATTCGGGAGGCTGGAAGTCGTCAAACATGCGCTCGAGACTCAATCTCTTTCTCGTTATTTTTTTATACTTATCATACCTGATTATACCTAATGCTCAATGATCATGTCCATTTCTACAATGTGCAATAAATGCTTGCGTCTTAAACGAATGTCCAATATATTGTTGGCAAAAATATGATTTTTGGTACCTACTTTCAAACTCATATAGCAGCCAGGGGGTTAATTGTAGACTTTCGTTGTAATATAAAAAAACGCTCAAGATGTTATTTTCCATACGAAAAACGCATTTTTTTTTCTGGCTGGAAAATTTTATCGTCAAATAACTTCTCTCGCTCTGGGCGGAGCGGAGGGTGTGTCAAACCTTTAATGTTTGGGTACGAAATGAATGATGAAAAATATACGAAAATCCTTTACATTTAGTATTTTTGACCTTTTTTTTTCTGGATGGAAAATTTTATTGTCAAATAACTTCTCTCGCTCTGGGCGGAGCGGAGGGCGTGTCAAACTCTTACTGACTAAAACCCACCCGTGTTCCTTCAGTTGCCTGTACCGTGCCAGGGACCACGTTAACCCTTTAGGACTACTTGCATCTCAACTTTTGTCCCCAGGATGTCTTGGTACCAATAATTATGATAGGCATCATGACGCATTCAATGAACGGCTCGGAGGATGACCAGGAGCAGGAAATGCGGGCTATGAACCTGGACATGTACGGAGACCAGGCGGACAGGCGCGTCATGTACCATGTGAACGGACCGGTCGGCCGGTTGTCGGACGTCGATACGGTCTGGAAACGGTACCCCAAGGTCGCCTTTCAGGATGCTGATGATGTTGCCACTGGTTAGTCTATACAGGGTGACAGGGAAATTTGACCTATTCCTTGAAAGGGGTTATACTAGAGGTCATTAGCAACAAATTAATTCCAGTTAACTAGTCGTCAAAACTAGATGGTTCTCGAGCTGTGACGGTTCTTCGATTTTGTAGAAATTTTCTGACTTGTTACCAAAAACAATTAATTGTGAAAAAAATACTCCACTCAAAACATTTAATTGATACTTTTCAGAAAGCTGAAAAAAGAGTGGTCATTTAAAAAAATAATGCTTGCCCAAAACTTACATAATCTCAGAAATAGAAGGTCTTGAGTGGAGTATTTTTTACACAAATAATTGTTTTTGGGAACAAATAAGAAAATTTCTAAAGTGAAGAACCGTCATAGCTCGAGAACCATCTAGTTTTGACCCCAAGTTAACTGGACTTAATTTGATGCTAATGACCTCTAGTATAACCCCTTTCAAGGAATAGGTCGAATTTCCCTGTCACCCTGTATGTAGGGTCACATTAAATTATATTCTAAACATTAGAAAACACATAAAAGTGGTTTTGATGATCTTTTTTTTGGGGTAGCGACCGTAATTATTAGTGTGTACCTAGTTACTTAAAACATTAGTTTTTTTTTGTGTAAACTTCACAGACGTAATGGATATCGATATCAAGCACGATAAAACAAAAAAAAACAAATTTGCTCAACTCATAAATCAAGTAAATATACAAACAAGAGGTCGTTGACCCCAAAAAAAAGGAACGTGAAATCTTTTTTTTTTTAATGTAGATTATATCGATACCATCACGTCTGCGAAGTTTCGCTAGCTATTTTAATTTAACCTTCTTTAATTTATTTTTATTATTTTATATTTATAACATACCCAAAAAAAATGCGAAAAATAAATCAGCTGATCCCTACATTATGTTCGCATAACTCGTTAAAATGTATGGAACAGCTGATTTTTTTTTCGTGATTTCAGGTGTGGTCCCATAGTAAAAGTTGTTCATAATGATGAGTAAAGTCACGTATTTAAGTTAGCGCACTGGTAAAAAAAAATCCTGTATAGACCGCGGTAGACACAATTTGTTGAAGAGGGGGATTACTGACCCCTCCAACACCCAGTGCGAGTGCGGTAGTTCTATGCAGACCATGCCCTACTTGCAGGAATGTCCTAAATGCCCCTTCACTTGTCCTAAATGCACCTGTGATGACCCAAATAATGCCACTGATGCCGCTATCAACTTGGTCACATATGGGTTCAAATGATATTAAAACAAAGAAAAAATCTACCAACCACACGAAAATGAGAAGACAGGTGTAGAATTTCTTAATAAAATCCTTTCTTAGTGGATGCATACATCACGAAGACCCTACAGTCCAAACTTCGAATTTTTACCCTAAACGGTTTGGGCTGGACGAGGATGTTACAGTCGGGACCTCGTGGTCGGGATACTGGCCTTTTATACAGGGTGGCTTACTGAGATGAGCCAGCAAGGGCAGGTACCTTAAGGCAACGATAATCGACTTTTCAAGGATAACGGTGAAAACCCTTCCACCTTGTATATTATTATGTTTTCTGTACAGCGGTACTCCAAACTGGCCAGAAGGACATTTTCGAGTACAACAAGTACTTACTTGGAGTGGAGATCAACGAAACTGATGCCAAGGTAAGCGACAAGAATTACTAGAGCAGCTAAACCAACTCAATGCTGTAACCCACTTATGGGCACTCGCACTGTAAATCGAAAAAAGGTTCTCGAAGACGTTGGAGCTTAAATTTTAAAGGGTCGGTTTTGTGCTTCAAATGGCTCCTAATAGCCAATAATATGCATGAATATAATCATAGAATACAATCTGGTAGACTATTTTTGACTGTGTCAACTTTGAACTCCGCTTTTGCGTAATAATGTCCTATATAGTACCAAATTTTCTGTTATTTTGAGAGCTAAAGAACCGAAAAAGTTTTTTAAAATTACTTACATGTCATCCAGTCAGGTACGTACTTTTTTTTTCAAGTTGAAGTCAAATGAAAAGACTCAAACATAAACTTTAATCTTGTGAACAAATTCTCAGCTACTAGTAATTAGCATTTGGGTTTTTGTTTTATAACAAGTGAACACACATTCTAGCCATAATACTGACAAAAAAAATATCACAGAAACACCACGCAGAAAAAGTTAGAACCAAAACCGACTACAATGTAAAAAAAATCAGAAAATAGAATAGAATACTCTTTATTATGTACACCATAAAAATTACAGACTTAAATATACGCAGACGCACGCCAATTGTGAGTACTACGCACCATTACTATGTAGGCATGATTAAATGTACATAGGTATTTATAGCCATGCCATTAATAACAGACGGAAGACTCTCTGGCTCAATCTGCAAACAGACATACCTACAGACTTGGCGAAACTAAAAGGATTCTTGTTTTTACTACGGGACCTTAAAAATTATACCCAGATGTTAGCATTTACGTACAGACTTATTACTATTATATAGTTAGCATAAAAGTGAGCATTAAATATTGAAGACAGCTTTACACAAGCAAAAAAACTTTATAGTATAGTTATTTATACAGGGTGTCCCTGGAAACCTGTACCAGGGAAGGTTTGTGATCAGGGGACAGTAATACCCATCGATTGAACCCCATGTATGTTCCGCGATATTTTGTAGTTTTCGAGAAATGTTTTTTTTTTGTAATATTTAATTTTTTGTTATGACCAGAGAGGCTATTCCCGTAATTTTTAAGAACGTTCGCATTTGCATCTCATTCGCAATCTGTCAAAAATACAATTTATTCACCAAAATTTTTGACAAGTTTGACAGATTGCGACTTGAATGCGAACGTTTTTTGAAGTACGAGAATTGACCTTCAGATGTATGGATTCGGTCATCAGTCGTTGAAGAGCACGGACGCTCCCAATTGTGCTTCTCCAAAGTTATTTAATATAAGTTTAGTGAAATATGCACACTAGTTATTGTAAGTTTGAATTACAAGCCAGGCATCGAAATAGAAAATTATATTTTTTGTGTTTTGCTGTGATTGTAAATTTATGTCGCCAAAAATACAGTAAAACAGTACAAACGTGGGTGGACTAAGCGTTTTTGATCTCAGGCAAGCGTTCTAGTCCTTAAGTACGAGGAAATAAATGCCGCAGGACCCAGTTGTAAGCTTATCTGGTGAGATCTTTCCATATCTTTCAGGAATCTGAGGAAGAGGTCCGCGTAAATTCAAGAGTGGATCTTCTCATTATAAATCCATACATCTTATATGCTGTAAATTTTTTTCGACTAACTATAGACTATATACATGTGTGATTATTTGTGTAGTGCAGTGTTCCAAAATGGTTTGTTTTTTGGCAGGTGCAATATAAAGGGATTAATAACACGAAAATAACTATAAAATACAAGAATAAATACATACATAATATACACAATAAAGTCAAGAGAAATAATAATCGGTACAGAAAACGAATCCAGCAAATCACCCCTGGGATGTTTCAGCCAACTTCTTACGTATATGCTCACGTGCCTTCACTTTAAAAGACAACCGACTGGTTGCCGTCCTGATGTTCAGAGGTAGCGCATTCCACAGAATGACCGCCTGGACAAAGAAAGAAGAGCGAATGAAACCAGAGAGGTGAGAAGGACATCGCAGAAGACGATTGTTGGTGGAACGAAGATTATTACTATGGGCAGAGCATAAGTATTGAATATGAGAATTCAGGTAAGAAGGAGAAGTGGGTTTGTCGAGAATAGAGAACAACAAAGATAGAGCCCTCACCTCTCTGCGCTGACGAATGGGTAACCACTTTAAAAGCAATCGGTGCGCGGATACATAGTCATAATTACGAAGATTGAAAACGAATCGAATGCAATTATTGAGAAGGCGGTCACGTTTATTGAGGAGATCTGCATTCAGGTCATAGTAACACACATCACCATAGTCAAGTATGGGAAAGATTAGGGACTGTACAAGCATTGCCTTTATGTGTGATAGGAGAATATTTTTCAACCGATAGAGCGACCGCAACGTTCCGGTTACTTTTTTACTGACAGTTGTGACCTGCTTTCGCCAGTCAAGACAAGTGTCGACATGCAGGCCGAGATCCTTAACATCGGAGCTAAACGGAATGACTGAGTTGTCAAAGATTACAGGTGGCACAGTTAAGACATTCAGCTTCCTGATGCTGTTGGGGCTACCTATTATGATAACCTGACACTTGGTAGGGTTAACCGCCACCCCAAATCGATCAGACCAGTTTTTGACGACACCTAAGTCCCGGTTTAGCTCCTCAATCGCATCAGAAATGTTATCAATACCTGCCTGGCAGTAAAGCTGCAAATCGTCGGCATAGAGATGATACGCAGTTCGAAGCACGGTCATAATAATGAGATTAATAAAAATGGAGAACAAAAGAGGAGATAATATACCGCCTTGAGGGACGCCAGCCACAAGATCACACCAACTCGACGAAGAGTCTCCAGCATGAACAGACTGCTGACGCCCCCGAAGATAAGAGGAAAACCATTCCAGTACCTCCGGGGAGACCATAAAATAGGATAGGATGGACAAAAGGACTTCGTGACTGATTGTATTAAAAGCATTGAAGAAGTCAATTAACACTAAGACTGTAACTTTAATGTCTTCCATTCCCCACCTCATATCGTCAGTCACTTTAAGAAGAGCTGAAACGGTGCTGTGCCCAGGCCTGAAACCGGATTGAAAGGGACTGATGAGGGAGTTGTGGTGAATAAAGTGGGAGAATTGTTTATGAACACTGGCCTCGAGCACTTTAGACAGAAAGGGAAGGATGGACATTGGGCGATAGTGACTAGGAAGAGTGGGGTTGGGTATCTTAGGCAGGGGCCGAACAAGAGCTTTATGCCAAAGGGAGGGGAAAACACCGGTGTACAGGGAGAAGTTTATGATGTGGGAGATTGCAGGAAAGAGTTGATCAAGTGCCGTTACGATCATATGGCGGCTGATATTATCGCAGCCCACGGCTTTGGACTTAATGAAGAGGATAATCTTTCTGATCTCTCCCGGATCGACAGGGGTGAAGACAAAGGGTTTAATATTAGGACGCGTCAGACCAGCAAGGTAGTCGAGGGTTTGATATTTGGTTAGACTATCTAGCGTGGGAACAGTTGAGAAATGGTGATTTAGATCGTCTAAGCCAATTGTGTTAGGAAGGTTTGAATGTCGCGATTTGCCGATGCCTAAAGTTCTAAGGAACTTCCAAATATCGGCAGGAGAAGAAGCAGTGATATTATTTAGGATGTCGCGGCGTTTAGCGTTGCGTATAATCTGTTTACACCGATTCCTAGCAGCCCTAAAGAAGGTCCAATTGTCCTCCGAGCGATCCGCGAAACGCGCGGTCCCTCCTTCGCATTGCCATCTGAATTCCCCTGTTCATCCAAGGTGCAGGTGGACGCTTCAACTTGATTTTCCTAAAAGGAGCATGGGTATCATAAAGCTTGACCACGACATTGTTGAAAATACCGACTTTTTCGTCGAGTGAAGGAGCTGCTTCCAGGGGTGACCAATCAATGTTGGATGCATCAAGTTGAAGCCTCTCGCTATTTATGCGTGCAAAGGCACGCCTATACTGGAACTTTGGTTTAGGTTTAGGGGCTTTTAGTTAAAGCAATGGCACGTAAAAGGAGAGGCTACCGGATGGCGAGGGGTAATCCGGGTCTTGAAATGATACCGAACCCCCCGTACCGTCAGAGATATGGGGGGGGGGGGTCGAGTTTAAACAGTTTCATGAATTTTTGAAGCTCGACAAAAAAAATTACAAACAAAATAATAACTCGAAAACTACAAAAATCGCGGAACATACATGGGGTATTTTCGAATACCCCTAGACATGAGGAATCCATATTTTTTTTTATGACGTGTATTTTTGGTCCAGCCTGTATATGTAATAAAATATATAAGCTCTTTTTTTTGTAGCTCCTTTGCGTGAGTGGATTATACACCTCTGCCAACCCCTTCTGGGAAAGCTAGCATTTTTTTTACCAATAACTAACTTCCTAATTTGTTCAGATCCTATACACCACGGTAGTCCGGCACGCGGCGCCGGTGGCCCTCAACCTGCTGTCCAACATGCTGGCGGCGCAGCACATGCCGTGGGCCGACGGACGCACCATCACCACTATGAACGACCCCGTCAACCGCAACTTGGAGCTACAACCCTACACAAATACTCCGCCCAAGAACATATCCATGGCTTTCGTGTGGGCCCTCTTTATTGCCTTCTGTAAGCTGTAATAATCATTTATTTCCCAGAAAATACTATCCATATTTTTTGTAATTACATAAACAACTGAAAGGTACGACTTTGGATTATCATCCATCGATGTAAGGGGTGGGAGTTGGGGAGGGAGGGGGATGAAGTTGTACAACCCCCCCTGTGAAGGAAAAGTTGCAGAGCCCCCCCTTTTTGAGATATGTTTTTTTTTTTTATTCTAACCTAACTTTCGAATTTTCGGTAGGACTTTGATATAAGGTTACTTGTATTTTAAGTATATTTGTGGACGGGTTTTTTTTTTTTGTAAAACTTTTTTTTTTATACATTTCAAGCTAATGCTAGCCACACACGTAACGTTGCTTGCGCAAATTTAGGTTTGTGCAAGCAAATCGTTACGTGTGTGAGAAGAAATTCTCGCAAATTTCTTTGAAAACACGTCAAGTTTAATTCGCGCAAGCCTTGCGCAAGCAAATCGTTACGTGTGTGGCTGGCATCAGAGTATATAATTTCAAGTAATAGGTACTTCAAAACAATTGCACAAATACTTTACAATTACCGACAGCGCCCCCTGTCAACGTCATTCGAGCGTCAAAAGATGCTTGTAGCAGTGTACGAGTAATATGTTCATACTTACCCCGCGTCCTAATAGAAAGCGACTACGTGACTATAGAAAGTTCGTGCGAACGTTATTCGTACGACTACGAACTAGCAATCAAGCGTACAGGGGCCCAAGTCTACTAATTTTCAAACGTCATAATGGTCTCTCGAGACGATGGTGAGTTTTTGACAGATTTTGCAAATATGTCAAAAACTCACCATCGTCTACTAATTTACAAACGTCACAATGGTCTCTCATTGTGACGTTTGTAAAAATTGTAAATTAGTAGACTTGGTCTCCAGAAGTCAAACCGAATCCACCGCGCGAATGTCAATTAGGTCTGATGACCTAATTGACATTCGCGCGGTGGATTCGCGTGAATAAAATGTTTGGTTACTAATTCTTGCGAACTTAGTTCGTACGATTGCGCGATCAAACATACTGAATTACTGATATCCAACAGGTGGCCTATCTGACATTCACGCGAACGAAAAGGCTTTTATACCATTCCCCCTCTAAAAAGCTTATTTTATTCACTGAAAACAGTGAATAAAAAGCTCTTTTAATCACTATTTTGGTGTTTGAATTTAGAACACACCAATGTATTCGACCTCTATCTCAATGCTATACAACCTCCTTAACACTTTCGACTCCACCCATTTTCATAGAACTCATATCATCATTCCGCCATAAAAGTCTATGACTTTTATTATTCGTAGTTGGAAGTGAAACCTCCGGGAGGTTTCACTTCCAACGTCCACGAGGGCTCCCGGCATCCCATACCCAAGTAGGTGAACCCTCCAGGAGGGCTCCCGACACTGAACGTCTACATTTAAATGAGCCCTCCGCGAGGGCTCCCGACATCCCATATCCAAGTAGGTGAACCCTCTAGGAGGGCTCCTGACCCTGAATGTCTACATCTACAATGAGCCCTCCGCGAGGGCTCCCGACATCCCATATCCAAGTAGGTGAACCCTCCAGGAGGGCTCCCGACACTGAATGTCTACATTTAAAATGAGCCCTCCGCGAGGGCTCCCGACATCCCATATCCAAGTAGGTGAACCCTCCAGGAGGGCTCCCAACACTGAATGTCTAAATTTAAAATGAGCCCTCCGCGAGGGCTCCCGACATCCCATATCCAAGTAGGTGAACCCTCTAGGAGGGCTCCCGACCCTGAATGTCTACATTTAAAATGAGCCCTCCGCGAAGGCTCCCGACATCCCATATCCAAGTAGGTGAACCCTCCAGGAGGGCTCCCGACACTGAATGTCTACATTTAAAATGAGCCCTCCGCGAGGGCTCCCGACATCCCATATCCAAGTAGGTGAAC
Organism: Conistra vaccinii; assembly: GCA_948150665.1. NCBI lineage: Eukaryota > Metazoa > Arthropoda > Insecta > Lepidoptera > Noctuidae > Conistra > Conistra vaccinii. The sequence goes on from OX411327.1 coordinate 21,265,420, forward strand.
CCTCCAGGAGGGCTCCCGACACTGAACGTGTTAACTTTTATTAAATGTCTATATTTTCTTAAATCTTTCTTTTTCTCGTAGTCATGGTATAAAGTATAGTATGCAACTCTTGAATAAAACGGATTTATATCGAGGGCCATGAATCACTCGCGTCGCTCAGGATTCTAACACTTGAATCACTCGCTGCGCTCGTGATTCAATCATCATGAATCACTCCCTACGGTCGTGATTCAGTCGTTAGAATCCTTCACTTGATCGTGATTCATCTATGGCCCTCGCTTTAAATCCGTCTTTTATTCATTAGTTGCATAATATACTATTATACCATTCCCCCTCTAAAAAGCTTATTTTATACACTGAAAACAGTGAATAAAAAGCTCTTTTAATCACTATTTTGGTGTTTGAATTTAGAACACACCAATGTATTCGACCTCTATCTCAATGCTATACAACCTCCTTAACACTTTCGACTCCATCCATTTTCATAGAACTCATAACTCATCATTCCGCCATAAAAGTCTATGACTTTTATAATTCGTAGTTGGAAGTGAAACCTCCGGGAGGTTTCACTTCCAACGTCCACGAGGGCTCCCGGCATCCCATACCCAAGTAGGTGAACCCTCCAGGAGGGCTCCCGACACTGAACGTCTACATTTAAAATGAGCCCTCCGCGAGGGTTCCCGGCATTCCATATCCAAGTAGGTGAACCCTCCAGGAGGGCTCCCAACACTGAACGTCTACATTTAAAATGAGACCTCCGCGAGGGCTCCCGACATCCCATATCCAAGTAGGTGAACCCTCCAGGAGGGCTCCCGACACTGAATGTCTACATTTAAAATGAGCCCTCCGCGAGGGCTCCCGACATCCCATATCCAAGTAGGTGAACCCTCTAGGAGGGCTCCCGACCCTGAATGTCTACATTTAAAATGAGGCCTCCGCGAGGGCTCCCGACATCCCATATCCAAGTAGGTGAACCCTCCAGGAGGGCTCCCGACACTGAATGTCCACATTTAAAATGACCCCTCCGCGAGGGCTCCCGACATCCCATATCCAAGTAGGTGAACCCTCCAGGAGGGCTCCCGACACTGAACGTGTTAACCTTTTATTAAATGTCTATTTTCGCTTAAATCTTTCTTTTTCTCGTAGTCATGGTATAAAGTATAGTATGCAACTCTTGAATAAAACGGATTTATATCGAGGGCCATGAATCACTCGCGTCGCTCAGGATTCTAACACTTGAATGACTCGCTGCGCTCGTGATTCAATCATCATGAATCACTCCCTACGGTCGTGATTCATCTATGGCCCTCGCTTTAAATCCGTCCTTTATTCATTAGTTGCATAATATACTATTGTTTGTGGGAAACAAAAGTAAAAACTCTCTTCTGTAAAGTTTATTTTGCGGACTTCTTAGTAAGTATTTATCTTTAGTTTTTTTTTTACCAAAGTAATAGTACATACTGTCGCGGCCTGCAACTGGGGCATTAATGAACGATCGTGAATCACATACGTGAGTCCATCAACGCCTACTTGCGGTCAAGGCTTGTGTAGTAATTTTCTCAAATAATGCGTGGAAATTCAAACTCAGTAAATTAATTATAAATTCCAGAACAAATGACGAACGACGATTAACAACAATATTTTTTCACGCGCCATTATTCAATTGTTTCTTCTTTACTAAACCGCTCTGTTTGCAAACCAAATCGAAATTAAAATAAATTCTTTGTAGAGTTACCTTCATGGTTGCCTTAAGTTGAAGTATAAAGTTCGTTCCATTTTTAAATAACACGACAGTTATGAGTTTTCATAGTAATTTATTTGGCCGCCAAACACGACACATATGGATTTTCATACAAACATTTACGGCCGTGTGCTCGCTGTGATAATATGTTTGGGGATAATATAATGGTGCAAATAAAACCCAAATTACAGTATATACAATATTTTATTTTACGACGACAATGCCGAAGTACCACCGTGTACAAATGTACCTACACGAAAAGAAATATCCGTCAAGCCCCACCGTGTACATCGGTACACGGCTGCGCAAGTGGCTTCGATTACTACTTTTACTGCTAAATAATGACAAATATCGTCTGTGGGCTGTTTATCTCTATGACCTGACGGATATACTCGTCAATTAGAAGTAAAATTACCAAACAATGACAGGTAACACCGTTAGATTCTGAAAAATGTCAAAAATGACGTAAAGCGTGTGTCAATGTCAAACCGCAGGGTTTGTACGTTAAACCGTGGCCCCGGTCTAGGCAAGGGAAGGAACACGGGTGGGTTTTAGTTAGTAAAAGTCTGACACGCCCTTCCGCTCCGCCCAGAGCGGGAGAAGTCATTTGATGATTTCCAACCCAAAAAAAAAAAAAAAGCGGTTGTACGTTAAAACGTGTATAAACTGTGGGATTAAACCGCAAAGCTTTTCGTTGGGGTATTGGCGTGAAAACATAAACAGATAAAATATAAAAGTCATAATGTCACTGTGACATTGACAGCGATGGCGAATTTGGCAATAAAAAAACATAAAATTTTGACACTTTTTGAAGGCTTTAAAGCCTGAACATATTCCGCGGAGTTAAAATATCACTTTCAACAGCTCCTCCGCCGTAGGTGCAGAGCAGCACTAGAGAGCGTCGCAGCTTTTGTTGGTGAGAATATTTGATATCTCCAGTATTTAGAGTACTCTTCCTCCAAATGAGGTTCAAAAATTCCACCCTGTATATTTTTGAAGTGAGAACTTCTTTAGCGGCGTTGTGCACTTTTTTTGGGATGGGTAAAAAATCGCGTTAAGACGTGACCGTAAGATCCGTTGCCTAGCAATCGACAAAGTAAATATAAAACATTACGTAAAGATTGCGAGATAAGAAATTTTACCCATATTGATGGGTAAACGTACTTCATGAAAAGTGTTTTATTAAATTGTTAATTTTTGTTAGACTATATTTTGAAAATAAATAAATATACTACTTTTTTAAGTTTTTTTTGGTTGGGAAATCATCAAATGACTCTCCCGCTCTTACTGACTAAAACCCACCCGTGTTCCTTCACTTGCCTGTTCGTTGCCGGGGCCACGGTTTCCCCTTAGGACTTCCCGCAACCCCGGCAGGCTGGCATCGGCCCTAGCGGACCCCGTCAATTTTGCTGACATCTCTTTGAGGCGCGAGTGGAACACGACGCACGACGCGACTCTAATTGCGTAACATACGATCAATCACAATCGGAATCATTTCGAACGATATTGCTAATCCATTGCTTCATATGTTCGAAAAATTTGTCTACTCCACAACGTAAATAACGCAATGAATATCGTTGAACTGTCAAAATTAAACAGATTGCGATTGATCATAATAAGTTACGTAATGATGCGTGTTTAAAGTAAATAAGAGACAAATGAACATAATTATTGGCGCGTGTAAAATTATCGTTGTTCGTAATGGAATCTGGAGTTTATAATTAATTTACTTAGTTTGAATTTCCGCGCATTACTTGAGAAAAGTACTATACAAGCCTTGGGCTCAACCAGAGATTGATGTACGGCACGTATTTGTGCCTCGGCTTCGCCTCGGCCCATATTTTCACAATCATCTATCAATGCTCTTGTTGCAGGCCGCGACAGTAATGTACTATTATATATACTTATTTATGTAGTTTATTATTTCACAAATATACGAACAGCTTAGAAACTCTTAACAAAAATTTTGACAGAAAAAAAGATAAGCTTGACATTATGTCTAAAGTAACACATACTTACAAATACTATTACTACACGCAAAAATAAAGTTTACGTCAAAACTTTCAGCGTCAAAGTCAATTTCGAAAGTACAAGCCGAGAAGCACTCAAGATTTTGAATAGTCACGTAAAAAAATCAAGAAATTAAATGAAATTTTCAATTATATAATGCTAGAAAATAAAAGAATTTAAGTTTAAATACTAGTTGAACTGGCTGACAAACCTACTAAAGTTATTTTTTACCAAGGCCATGCACTACTTACATCGACAATGCGCCGTACGCCGCGCACCTCTTCGCGCGCGCTTTCCAAGGTTTACCTGCACAAATGGCAGCCTTAGGCCTTACGCCTACATTTTTAAACGGAGCCCAACTAAATCTCCAGGTCGATATTTTTTTTTTTTGATATCGTTTTTTGTTTTCGAAATATAGACGATTCAATGAGAAAGTACCCCGAAAAAATGCGAACTATTTTTGACATTTCGGCAATTTTCAACAAAAAAATTGTCCATGTTGAAGCCCTTGCCAATACGCATCTTCTAAGACCTCAACCATTCATGTGGCCTTAAAACTCACAACACCAGAGCGATGTCGCACTCTGAGCGACATTGGGGGGCTATACAGAAGCTATCGAAAAAACATTTTCAATGTTAAAAATAGTTTTTACAACCAATTTATTGCTTACGATTTAATCCTATTTGAATGCGGAATCTCAGATCATAACAACTTTTATTTTAGGTGTAGGATAAGTTGCCACATCCTTTTATTCTCTACGATGGAGAAAGCAATGTACAGTGAAACTGAAGTGGGGGCAATGACTTCCCAGTCACCGCCGGTGGCGACTGGGAATTTTTATTCCTATTTGCCTCCAGTGGCAATCCCCGCGGGGCCGACTGGGAATGAACGGTAAAAACCGTAAAAACTCGCTGTTTACGGTAGCGCACAATGTATCTAGTACGTAAATGCTTAACGGTGCAGGGGTTGTGGCCTAGGGTTATTTCAATAGGAGGTATAACTTTAAAAACTAGTTTCCATAAAATCGGGACAGATTTTTATACGAGAAGAACCCCAGAGTTTTACCACGATTGCAAGGTGGCGAGCCTATTATCATCAACTGGGCACAAATCCATACTTCGGGCAAAAATTTGCTGAGGCCCATGAACACAGACTCCACCGACATGTGAACATCGAGGCAATTCAGCTGTTAGACCAAACAAATATAGTGCGAAGACTAAAACGAACAAAACCTTTTGAGTTAGTGTAGTGTAAAAAGTGTAGAAATAATAGTGACAATGACACACATAAAACACATGAACAAAGTGTTTATAATATTATATCAGACTCTAAGAAAGTGGAACGGACTTGTGTAAAGTACAATCAGCACTATTCTAAGTTTTAAAATAATTTATTATCACGTAGAAAATTAAGTTAGATTAAAATTGCTTATTAGTCTTGTAGGCTAGATTGTAATTCATTATTAAGAACATGGTTCTTTTTAATTAAAAAAAAAAAAAAAAAAAAAAAAACTGGGCACAAATCCATACTTCGGGCTGTAACTGAGAAATTCCTGATGGAAAAATCCAATATCACTTTGCCCCATCTGGGAATCGAACCCAGGATATCATGCTCAGCAGTAGCGCTTGTGACTACCAGACTAAGTGCTTGTTTACGGAGACGCGGGGTGCTGGGCGTGGCGTGCAGCGGGGCGGCCCTCACAAAATTCAAACATATGGCGTTGTATGAGAGCGTTTACGGTGAAGCGTTTTTATAGGCGTTTGCTTGAAATGCAGGCGGTGCCCGCGGCGTTCCACGCGGCGTTGCCCGCGGCGGGGCACGCAGCGGGGCCCGCGGCGTCGTACGTACGCTCAATACCTACGAACTACGAACATCGGCGATATCCACATATAACATCAAATACGTAAATCTATGTTGCGTTGGAGCTCTATAAAATTAAAGCTTCTAAGTGAACGAACGAACGAAAAATATGGCCATTTATGTGAAATATTCTGATAATCGCAAATGAATCAAAACCTACCGGATACTTCCGTGTTGACCTAGAATCATGAAATTTTGCAGGAAGCAAGGTCTTACAGCACTAGTAAAGGAAAAAGTCCGACCTTTTTAAATTCGTTTTATCACATTAAAATTTTTTTTTTGTGATTACAAACTTACATTTGCAGTTGGAGAATTGACCGTGACGTATATCGATGTATGAGAGAACATGTTTGTCAACTACTAAATTAAATTTGTTCTTGGGATAAATTCATCCCAACCACGGAACCCTTCATTGTGCGTGGTCCGACACGCACTTGGCCGGTTTTTTTAATGCCTCGTTGGTCTAGTCTCAAGCACTACACACTGGGATCGACACCCGGGTCGGGCAAAATATTATTGGTATTTTCCATCTGGTATTTCTCAGTAGTAGCCCGGAGTCTGGATTTGTGTCCGGTTGATGGCATTAGGCTCGCCCCCTATTATATGGGACTTAAAAATAACTGGCGAAATGTGAGTGTAGGTACTGTAGGAACACCTCTGCCTAACTTTTCGGAGAATATAGGCGTTATGTTATGCATTCTATGTATTTATTTACTTATTTTTATATTTATTATTATGTCTATGTGTATATCAGCTCCCGCCCTTCGCTCCCGATGCACGCCGCGGGCACCGCTACTTTTCACGCCACGCTGCACTCCCCGCGCTTCCATAAACAACATCGTATATTGCCATTATGTTTGTGTTTGCGCGTGTGATGACGCGGGCCGCTGCACGCCCCGCCTGTCTGTAAACAGAAAAAACGTCCGACGCACCGCCGAACGCCACGCCGCGCCGCACGCCACGCTCAACGCCCCGCGTCTCCGTAAACAAGCACTTACAAAGCACACACAGTAGAGTAGCGACAGGTTTTTACACGGGAAGAACCCCAGAATTTGAACACACCGTTTTTTGTATTTTTTTTGGCTGTAGTAATCCTAAAAGCAAACGTCAGCAACGTCGTGCTTCCGTGCAAGGACCGGAAGAAAAAATCGCGGCGCATCCACGTGATGTCCGGCTGCCCGCCCGAGCTGCACTGGCTGGCCACGGTCGGCTTCCACGCCGCACTGACCGCGCTGACGCTCGTGCTGCCCATCGTGCTGTTGGTACTCATGTTCGAAAAAAATGAGACCACCAACCAACCGGCTATGTTAGGTGAGAGAAAAAAAGAAAGAAAAAATAGTTTGACACAAAAACATAAAGAAAATACAAAATTACTTAACTCGAACTAATATTATTAATGGGAAAATGAGTTTGTTTGTTACGATTTCACGATAAAACAACTGAACAGATTTGGATGAAATTTGGCACACGGGTAGACCATAACCTAGATCATAACATAGACCATAGCAGTTTCGCTAGCTAATTTAATTTGATTCTGTATATTTTTTGTTACTTGAAAGTGCAAATAAATAACATATTTGAATTTTGTTCAATGTTTCTATCTGCAGCCACTTTCGTGCCTGTCCTGCTACTGGGCAGCCTGTCATTCTCCGTGTACACTTACCTCGTCAGCTTCTTCTTTGGAAGGGAAGACATCGATGCGGTCCTCCTTGCCAGCATCGTCATATTTGGTTATTCATTTTTGGGAAAATTATCTATATCTATAATTATGTCGCAGTAAGATGAAGGCATATAGCTGCAGTGGCGTGCACAGAGATTTCAGACAGGCTATGCACGGCTAAAATAAAAATAAAACGTACCAGTTTCAGCTTATTTCAGTCGGTGGCCCACCGATTACCTAACCTAGTTCCTGCTCGACTCTTACCGCACGGCGCCATTGCCTTCGCATAATCATAAGGCGCCTCCCTGACCAAAACGCCGCGCTAGCCGTTTTTTGTGCAGATTTTAGGAGCTATCTACTCGTTATTTAAAAAGAAATATCAACTAAAAAAAATAGATTAAATTTCTACACAATCTTGATTCCAAAATGGTACATTTCTTTTTTTTTTAAAGGCTTATACGTTTCATTAATCGCCTTCCAAGGAAACCCTAAAAATGAGAAATAATTATTGATAACATGCATCTCCTCGTAAAGTAAACATTATTAAATTTTGCTACTAGCACTAATGGATAGACAATTTAATAATGAACATTTTGTAGCAAATATTTTTTTCACAAGACCAAAATTTTATTTTTTTGTGATTTTATTCCAATATCTGGGTGGATTCACGACTGTTACTCATGCGCTCCGTATCGGGATTCAGTGCACCGCAAGGTCTTGAGGGGGAAACACGTATCGCTTCAAAAAATGCAGCCGCCATCTTGGAATTACATTTTGACGAAATTCACAATGTGAATAAAATTCGAAACAAGAAAGTCGCATAGAGGAGGCATAAAAGTATCAACGCTTTTTCGCGTGACGATTTTTACTAGCTACCGCAAGCAGCGCTTTATAACTTCGTTCCAAAAAATATTTTACGAATGTGTGATAATATATCTGTATTCTAAGGTCAGTGATTTTTACTTGTATTCGTAAGTTGTTCGCCTGATGGCGCTAGTAATATTTTACGAAGTATTGTAGAGGTGGGGTGCGGCAAAGAGGGAACGAATGCTCAAGGATTTTTTGGTTATCCGTTATAGTGCCAAACCACAGATATAAATCTAACTAGATAACGCAAGTCCCTCCATCTGTATGAAAACCAAGCGTGCCACTTTTTCACACACAATTTTAAAACAAAACTTACCAATGAAAGAAAACATTTCCAATGCCTCGGCCAACTTTTTCTATACAGTCTTGACAGCTCAATAAGGCATAAAAAGGCATTTTTCTATATTTTGGTGAATTTCCGGTGCCGATAATGCTAAATGAAAAGCTCAGATTACGATCATTGATCGTAAATTTACTCCGTTTTTTGACACGCGAAGTACTTACAATCGCGTCATCTAGTTACATTTATATCTGTGGTCCAAACATTCTCTTTATCTTGATTTGTAAACAAAATGCAAAGCAAGGGAAACAATACAATGTGTTTGTGTGTACAAGTAGCATCACCAATTTTTTTTTAATAAATCCAACCCGCGTACACACCTTCCCTTTCCAATCAATTTAACTTTTTACTCAAAAGATAATGTCAAAGAAACGATAGATGAAACACAAGTGCGTTTCAATAAATCATTGCATTTTTTCACTTTGTTAACTTCAAAGGTACTTACTTTATAATTACGGAACTTCATAAGCGTGTGTGTGTTCATATGTCAAAATTTAAATAAATGGTCGGAAATAATATAAATAATTGCGTCAATCAATCTCTTGCGCAAAGAAAAACAATCGAAACAATAGGTCGAAAAAACTTTGCAATTACGAACTAATACGAACGAATTTTGGTTAATCCAACTAAAAAAAGGCGACCCACTACAATCAACTATTAAGCGGTGCTTTTATGGCTTCTCAATTTGAACGGGTTGCAATGTAACCTATGCCTCCAAAACACAAATACGCGCACACATTTTCACACACACAGTTACACTTTTGCTGTGTACTACACGAGAATTCACAAGATGCATTATACAATGTGTTTGGTCTTGGACTGTACAAACTTTAAGGGAAGGTAGTTTGCTCTATTTTATCAATAAAATTATTCGACATGGGGGGTCAGAACCCAACCGAACTGAATGGCAGCCATTTTTGTATTTTGATCGCATTTTATGAAGGAAGTGAGCATACTAAAAGTACTTTAACTTTGGAATTTAGTGTCCAATTATCTTTGGGGTTGGATGAAGCAAAAAGTTAATTTTGAGCCACAGATGGTCCAGTGGCGTTAAGTCTGGTGAACGCGGTGGCTCTTTGGGGTGGGGGATGAATCAAAAAGTTCATTTTGAGCTAGTCAACACCAGAGAAGAGCTGCTGGGCGTATTCCCGTTGCTGCAGCAGAAACTATGGCTGATCTGAGCTACTGCGTGCCTTCAAAATGATGGGGGGCAAACTTTCTACTTTTGTAAATATTAAATAAAAGTTAATACTTGTTCTTTGTTTATCATTGATCATTACTGTAAATGTCTACAGATAAACCAAATCGTTATGAACTCACTACCTACGCAAGCCTATGTTGCAACACCAATATCTCTTAAACCAATTGTCATAGAGTCAAGATTTTGGTATCATTATTTAGGTAAACTAAACATCTGTAAGACGAGTAGATAAAAAAAGATAGTTCCCGGGTGAATTTTGTAATAACGTTGATAAACTAAAAAAACAATGTTAATTTTAACGTCATATTGATCTTTTAGCATTTATTTCAATATTATGCAGCATTTACTTTCAGTATTTTAGTTATTTAACCCATTGTTAACACTTTTCGCTTATCAAAAGTTTTTTTTTACGATAATTGGACATTAAATTCCAAAGTTAAAGTACTTTTAGTATGCACGCTTCATAAAATGCGATCAAAATACAAAAATGGCTGCCATTCTGGGGAGGTTTGGTTCCGAGTTCCGACCCCCCATGTAGAATAATTTTATTGATAAAATAAAGCAAACTACCTTCCTTTAAAGTTTGTACAGTCCGAGACCAAACACATTGTATATGAAGAATAAGCAACGCGTAGTACTGCTTTTGCTCACGGGAGGGCTGCCTGCGGCGGTGGGTCTTCGCCGCTCCAACAAGTTACTTCTAAAAGAAAGTAATAGATGGCACGTAATAAATACGGGAAGCCAAAATGCTATGCGGTGAGATGGCGAATAAGTTAATTTGATTAGAGTGCACGCCACTGTATAGCTGTATATGAAAGCGGTTTATAACAGATACCTACTCGTACATAAGATACTACTGTTACAGAATTATGATAAAAAATTCATGCGTTTTTCATTCGCAGTGCGGGCTAGGCCGATGTTTCCGATATAGAATAAAATAAAATAAATACATTAAGACGCAGATATACGCACGTGACCTTGAGTGTGCACACCATTGTGAACAGCCAATCGTGCCTTTTTAGACATCAACTGGTTGGTTAAAATTGCATGTAAAGCACCATTTACTTTATTTCCCGCATTTACTTTCCATTCCACATGTTCATCATTTTTATCAATCTCCCAAGTGTATAAACTAACTTACTTGCTCCACACTCTTATCATTTATTTTCATATCACACACCGATATAATTATCATCTCCTCTTTCAAACACCATGATCTTCGTCTTATTCACATTTGTATTCATACCTTTCATATTATATGCTTCATCCATCACAGTCACCATGTCTTGCAAGTGTTCTGCTGACGATGTAAGTAGAACTTGATCATCTGCGTAGAGAATGCATTTGACAGGCAACTCATTCATGGGTCGACGGCGCGTCGTGTTCCTCGCGCGCCTCAAAGAGATGTCAGCAAAACTGACGGGGTCCGCTAGGGCCGATGCCTGCCGGGGTTGCAGGTAGTCCCAAGGGGAAACCGTGGCCCCTGGCACGGCAAGGGAAGGAACGCTGGGTTTTAGTCAGTAAGAGTCTGACTCGCCCTTCCGCTCCGCCCAGAGCAGGAGAAGTCATTGGATGATTTCCCACCCAAAAACCATCACAGTCACCATGTCTTGCAAGTGTTCTACTGACGATGCAAGTTGAACTTGATCATCTGCGTAGAGAAAGCATTTGACAGGCAACTCATTCATCCTCAATCCGCACTCACCCTCTTTCAACGCGGGCCGCGCCCAGCCAGAGGATACATAAAAGGAGAAACTGACTGACTGACTGACTGCCATATCAACACAGAGCCGAAACTTCTGGGATTAGGAACGTGAAATTTTGCACACAGCTTTCTTTTAAAATGTAGGGGAGCACTAAAAAGGGAGCGAAAAGGCGGGGATTTCGTTTGTATGAAAAATCTTGAAACTTAGCACAAAAAGAACTAGTCTTGCATGAATTTAAGATAGTATTTCAATTATTAGACTTTGTGCACAATTTCTGAGCATAATCAAACAAAATCAGTAATCTAACAAAAAGTACCTACTAGGTATGCATAAATTCACGATGGTATTCAATCATTATGTTATGCTAATAATAGAATTTGGATGAAGCAGACAGTTTATGGATAGATTAACAAATAGAATACTTTTTATCCCGGTATTACGATTCCATGGGATAATTTCCGACTTCCACGCGAGCTAAGAAGCCGTGTTAAAAAGCTAGTATAATAATAATATGATTTATATACAACTATTATTAAAAAATTAGGTTGTTATGTAAAATATTTTATGTATATCAGATATATTGTTTCGATTTTGATTAAGTTTTATATTCGATGGCATTGCTGGCACCGACCTCAAAAAAAATCGCAGGTCAAAAACACAAATTGTAAAAATTTGTCAATTGGACAAAATTTTTAGGTCCCTAATATTTGTTTCATATCTACTTTTGATTTCGTTTTCTTAGTTAATTTCGTGTATATATAAAAATATTATTTCATCATTTTGAGTCTTTCAAAGTTGGTTTAATTTTTTTAAATTATTTTTATTTATTTGTGTAGCTAGACAACACATTGTCTAAACTTTGTCAGGTCAGGCGAAGCAGCCTAAAAACGCGTACTTTAAAGTTTGTATGAAAATTAGACATTAAATAAAAATAATCTATGAAAATTTGTTTCTTAGGTTTCTGTTAAAAAATATGAAACATGTATTCCAGAATTTTTGAAGATTATACCCCTAAAAGGGTGAAACGAATGAGATTCGCCGTAGAACTCACTGGCTAAGTGCTTGTACCACATAATATGTTTGGAATCGTACTGTCGTGCGTGTGGTCATTAATGTATTTATTTTATTTTATTTTGTTTCGGAAACATCGGCCTAGCCCGCACTGCGATAAAAAATCGCGTATATCGCTTTTCTGTAACACCTATCCTATGTATCTACACGCACTGGCAATTTAAAATTCACATTCGTTGCAATGCCGTACACTAAATACAAACCGCGCGAATAAAATTCGCAGTGCGGGCTAGACCTTACAGCCAACTTATTAGTGTTCGTACAAAATATGAAATTGAAGGCCATCGACAAGTTTTCGTTGATAAACAGTAAAATAAAAACGAAAAAGGTCGGTACAAAATTCCTATACTTATCATAAATAAAAAAATAAATAATACATGATTGATTCATGCAAACCAATAATTGCTTACCCCCTTACTAATAAACGTTGTATATCGCCTGTATAGTTACACAACGCTTTGTCTTCTTCTTTCGAATGTCAAATTACTGACGACTGAAAGAGAGAAATCGGTGTGTAAACAGACGATATACAACGTTTATTAGTAAGGGGGTTAGACTTTGTTACTTTTCCGTAAAGATGCTTTTCACCAACAAATGCTTAAGCCGAGAATCACTGGTATTGTATCCAATCATGTTCACTGAACCTTTATGTCAACAGCTGTCTTCACGCCTCTCATGGAGAAAGCTTTAGTATTTTCCGAAACGCACTCCGGTGTGCTGTACTACCTCATGGTGTTCTGCAGTTGCATAGCGCCCCCTCATACGATGGTAGAAGCGATACTCAGGTGCGTCAACGTGGCTCGTCTCAACGCGAAGTGCAAGTTCCTCAGACCACACTGTCCGGGGATCGTTAGCGGACAGGGATTCGATGCGAACAAGTGTTGCGGTGAGCTTGCTTTTTAATGAAGATGAATGAGAGACAGAGGTCTTGGGTTCGATTCTCAGGTCGGGCATGGTTTTTACATCTGGAATTTCTCAGTAGCAGCTGGGAATCTGCATTTATGTCCAGTTGATGGCAATAGCCTCGCTCCATATTACATGGAACTTAAACATACTTAACTGCTAAAATGAAGGACGTGTACTATAGGTACACCTCAGTTTAATCTATAGATATAAGAAAGGAGATATGCCTGGTAGTTGAAAATGTATCGAAACCCAATGGCTCCAGTTGATCCCAACTACCACTCCACAACTACACATGCAGATCAGTAAACCCAATAGATATGAAGTCGCGCTCACACTTGCAATTCATAAATCACAAAGTAGGTACTACACAATCAATTATAAACCTCACTCACACGAAAACATCAATCGCTGTCATTTTGCTGTGCTAAAGCCATTTATTATGTTTCCTTCAAAGCATAACATTTGATTTGAAGAAGCTGTCTTAAATTTTACCGTTAATAAGAATAAATTGTACTTACATTCTGCCTTTTGTTACCCGTGGGACCTTTCACTCTAGCAGGATTTGCGTGACTGGCTAGGACTGGCTGCAAGCTGCATCTGTCACTCATGTCAAGTGTCATAGTAGTCTTCAAAATTCAACAGCAAGCACATTGCTCAAATGTTATATTTTTCATAACATAATAACTGTTTTGTTTTAAATGCAAAACAGCTCTATTATGTTTCCTTCAAAACATAACATTTGATTTGAAGACCTGTTTGATATCTGCTGGTGAAAGAGTACCTGAAGGATGTAGACGCTATGTGAATTAAAAATTATATGGAATTAATGAATATTTCGGTCTTTCTTCATTAAATGTTCCAATAAAACAATGAAGATTTTTTAATCTATTTATCCTAGTTCAAGAAATTAACACATCTTCCATATGATGGTATAGATTAATGGCTTTATTTGCCATACTTAAGGTGAACATGAATCATAAAGCTACCCTATACTGATAAATAATAGAACATGAGACTTAGTCTGAATAATAATCTCATCAATACTCTCACCACTCAAGGTCAATGGCATATAGCTGCGTCTTAATATAAGTCTGAAATCGCCAACCCATCTTGAGCAAGCGTGGTGATATTGGCTCGTGCCTTCTCTGTATGAGAAGAAGCCTGCCCTGCAGTGGGACAATATAAGCTGGTATTATTATTTCATTATTATTGTTTCAGCTGGCGAAAACCCACGGTGCTATTTGTGTTGGGATAATTACTCGCCCGCAGAAAACATTTTCATACTGTTTATGCAGATATTATTCATGTTGGTAAGTGCACAGGCTCTAAGGACAGGTCCTTAGAGCGATATCACACTAACGGCTTGCCAGTGTGCACAGATCGCCTCGCTAGAAAAGCGAGGCGATCTGTGAACGTGCTCTCCGCCGTTGCGAAGCGCGCTCTTATACACTCGCGTCAATGGCTCTTGTTACGCAAACGCAGCGACCACGTTCCGCACGCGTGGCGTGCTCGCTACGCACACGCAGCGAGCCCGTTGAACAATCGCCTCGCTGATAAATCTGCTCGCTGCCAATCGTTTTATTCGTGCACCCTGTGGGTCAGCTGTACTCAGCGGGCACTCAATGCCCTTCGTGTACAATATAATAACGCTTTTAGAATGTTGTTGGGGCTACCGAGATGCTGTAGTGCGTCCGGTATGTTTATGGAGGCTCAGATTGATGGCTTTCATGTCATCATGAGAAAGAGAGCGGTCTCCATACTGCACCGTATCCGAGCAAGCTCAACAGCATTCTGAAAGTAGTAGCGGACCGGTTAGACGGTCCATTTCTTAGGCACTGGATCACACTCCATGTGTCAATGTGATGTCGTTTGTTTTATTTTTGTTTTTTACTAACATAGTTCATAAGTACTAACACAAATATGGATGACTCTGTAATGGATAGTCTGAAATAAAGTTATTATAAAGGCGGAGCCCCACCGCTGCGCACGGAGGGGCTACGCACGTGTGAGTAGCTTCGCTTTGCCAGAAAAACAATGTGATAACCTCCACACACACATCATCATTAGGATATCCATAAGTTTTTAGAGGATCAATCAAATATTTCTCTTATTTTTATGTTCCTCAGGTGATGGTATTCCTAATGGAACGCGGTATCTTCCACGGCATGCTCGACAAAGTGATGAACATGAGCTACCGCCCAGTGAAACCTGAAGTACAAGATGAGATGGTGAAAGTGGAAAGCGCATACGTTAGCAAGGCTCTTAGTAAGTACATATTCACTCTTATATCTAGATAATACTACATTTTTATAGGTAATAGGGGAAATGTGAACCAAGGAGAATTGCTCCAACATCATAGAACACAGCGTAGAGTACAGGTAGCTGACAGACAGATGGACGGATGGACAGCGGATGCTTAGTGAATGAATTGAAGATTTTTATGAACTTGATTTTTTTTTTCTTACAGCTGCGGAAAAGATCCCGGACACGTTGTTAGTGCACAACCTGCACAAGAACTACACGCCATTTTGCAGGAAGAGTGTTAACGCCATCAGGGGCATCAGCTTCTCTGTCAAGAAAGGTAACAATTTCTGCTTTTATGGCGTATGACCACCTCTAGCGGCACTGCGAAAAACTGTCTTTAGCATGGCTCCAAAAATTTATAAAAAATACATACAGCTGGAAGCAGTTAAAGTAACGTTAATAATTTCCTAGCAGATACAGATTATTATAATTTGAATGAGTTTTTAGATACATGATGATGATAATTTTTATTACTAACTATAAATAGCTGCATCCCGCGGTTTCGCCCTCGTAAAGTAGTTTTTTCATTTAATCCCTATGTTCCCGTGGGAATATCGGAATAAAAAGTTTTAAAAGGCTATTTTACGCCCAGTGGCCTCAGCTATCTACTCGTGAAAGTCCCATCCAAATCGGTCCAGCCGTTTCGGAGATTAGACGGAACAAACAGACAGACGTCTGTCTGTTTGACAGACAGACAGAAAAACAAAAAAAAAAAGTGTTTTTGATGTATGGATCGTATGCATTTACAGTCTTATTTATAAACGCCTCTTAAATTTTAATCAATTACTAAGCAATTGATTAGCAAAATTCTCATTCATAAACGCTATTTAGCGCTAAGAGGTCGCTAAGCAATTGATTAGTAGCTGTCAAAATTAAACACCACCGGTCCACTGCTAAGAGGATGCTAAGAGGCAAGATGACGGATTTTATTTGAATCAGCTGATCGATTCAATGGGATTATTGTGTGCTTCGAGGTTATTTTGTTCCTAATATCGAGTTGTGCCTTAGTAAATATGAATTTCGACAATCTTTTACGGGAATTCAGAATGATCTACTTACAAGAATTAAATAATTTTGAAATACCGGCGCGAAGTAGACGGAGGAAGACCTACAAACGCTACGAGTCTAATGATTACCTATTGGATAATATTCCTCTTTCGAAGTACACATGATACAAGGATTTATAGGGAAAGCTCAATCAGGAGGAGGCTCAGTAGGTGCTCAGGTGGTGGTTTGAGGAGAATGAGTTCGTGAGGCTCATCGGAGATAGTGATTGTGAACCAATGTGTTTTCCCATGTGCCCCTCATCTTATGGCGCTAGCTCTAAGGCCCTTAACTAAAGAAAAGCCACGTTGTGGCAGTCGCACATAAATAAGAAGAGAATTTTATAGAAAACAATTTATTTTGATACATAATAAAGCTACATTTTTGTTATGAATTCATTATTTTTGATTTCCAATATTCTTTAAGACATGGGTGCCTTTCTTTTCTCATGCCACTCGTAGTCCTCATCTTTTACATGTAGCATGGTCCTCCCTCATCTTTACGAGGTTGAATAGTATTGTGCTAGGCGCTAGTGGGTTTCATAGCAGCAGTTAAACTTGAACCTGTAAATAAGTATAAGAACTGTTTTAAAAGATACTGAAACCCTGGTGCAAAAGCAATAGGAAGAAATATAAAGCAGACACAAGTATCTGCAAACATTTCTAAAACAGTGTAATCGTGTTATCAAGCATATAGGACATGAAAATACATATCTTCTGCTTTAACATTTATTTGGTCAGACTACATTGGTGTAAGGAGATATAAATTCAGAGATAAATACCTTTTCCTGTTTACTCCAATTTATTGGAGCTTATTATTTTCATTGCTAACATCGCAAACACAATGAAATTAACATAAATGATTGAATTGAATTTTTCGATGCCTTATTGTTTGTTTCCTAATAGTTTTAGTTACCTAAGTTAGGTTAATTATTTTTAGTTTTGGAAGTTCATGTTAGTTGTTAATTATTGAAATCTTAATCTTAATATATTTCATTTAAATGATGTGATGTAAAGGCATATTTTAATCGAAATTGAATGCCCAATTTAAATAACCTATTTAATTGGATAAGGATTACATAAATGATTTCATTCTAATTCATATTTTCCAATGAAATTGTTGACTTTTGTCTGTCAAAGTCACGACAGATACAAAAATCGTGGTATTGACAACTTACTCTTAAAATTCTGTTTTTTAGTCGACTAATTTGATTATAACCTGTGCCGAAGGCATAATTTCACCTCTATTCCGTTTCGCAACTAATCAATTGCTAATTAGCGTTTATAAATAAAGAAAATTTAAGCATTCATTAAGAGCTAACCAATTGCTTAGCTAAGCAGTCGCTAATCAGTGATTAGCGAGATTTTTATAAATAAGGCTGTTAGTAAAAAGCTGTTATTTTGACATTACAAACAGACACTTCAATTTTATTTATTTGTTTTGTTTAATAATTTGTTTAATAATTTACAGTCTTATTTATAAACGCCTCTTAAATTTTAATCAATTACTAAGCAATTGATTAGCAAAATTCTCATTCATAAACGCTATTTAGCGCTAAGAGGTCGCTAAGCAATTGATTAGTAGCTGTCAAAATTAAACACCACCGGTCCACTGCTAAGAGGATGCTAAGAGGCAAGATGACGGATTTTATTTGAATCAGCTGATCGATTCAATGGGATTATTGTGTGCTTCGAGGTTATTTTGTTCCTAATATCGAGTTGTGCCTTAGTAAATATGGATTTCGACAATCTTTTACGGGAATTCAGAATGATCTACTTACAAGAATTAAATAATTATGAAATACCGACGCGAAGTAGACGGAGGAAGACCTACAAACGCTACGAGTCTAATGATTACCTATTGGATAATATTCCTCTTTCGAAGTACACATGATACAATTATTTATAGGGAAAGCTCAATCAGGAGGAGGCTCAGTAGGTGCTCAGGTGGTGATTTGAGGAGAATGAGTTCGTGAGGCTCATCGGAGATAGTGATTGTGAACCAATGTGTTTTCCCATGTGCCCCTCATCTTATGGCGCTAGCTCTAAGGGCTATTACGCACTGTCGACTAGTCGCCGGCGACTCAGTCCCTCGGCGACCGAAACATGGGAAACTAGGGCCGTAGACCGAGCCGAGCGACAGTATTCCAAGTACATAAAACTCATTGTGCGCGGCCGTCCGGTCGTTACGACAGTTGCTCGCAGTGTGAATGCTTTCATTTGAAACCGTGCTCCTATTGGTCGCCGGCGACCGGCAGTTGCCTGTGCGTCGCCACTGCGCGGCGAGTCGCCGAGTCGCCCGGGCAACCGGTGACTAGTGCGTAAACACCTATTTAAACTATACAATATTACAGTCGTCGACAACTGAGTCGCCGGCGACTAGTCGACAGTGCGTAATAGCCCTAAGGCCCAGAACTAAAGAAAAGCCACGTTGTGGCAGTCGCACATAAATAAGAAGAGAATTTTATAGAAAACAATTTTTTTGATACATAATAAAGCTACATTTTTGTTATGAATTCATTATTTTTGATTTCCAATATTCTTTCTCAAAAGACATGGGTGCCTTTCTTTTCTCATGCCACTCGTAGTCCTCATCTTTTACATGTAGCATGGTCCTCCCTCATCTTTACGAGGTTGAATAGTATTGTGCTAGGCGCTAGTGGGTTTCATAGCAGCAGTTAAACTTGAACCTGTAAATAAGTATAAGAACTGTTTTAAAAGATACTGAAACCCTGGTGCAAAAGCAATAGGAAGAAATATAAAGCAGACACAAGTATCTGCAAACATTTCTAAAACAGTGTTATCGTATTATCAAGCACATAGGACATGAAAATACATATCTTCTGCTTTAACATTTATTTGGTCAGACTACATTGGTTTAAGTAAGTAGATATAAATTCAGAGATAAATACCTTTTCCTGTTCACTCCAATTTATTGGAGCTTATTATTTTCATTGCTAACATCGCAAACACAATGAAATAAACTTAATTAAATGATTTTATTCTAATTCATATTTTCCAATGAAATTGTTGACTTTTGTCTGTCAAAGTCACGACAGATACAAAAATCGTGGTATTGACAACTTTATTCTTAAAATTCTGTTTTTTAGTCGACTAATTTGATTATAACCTGTGCCGAAGGCATAATTTCACCTCTATTGCAAATTAGCGTTTATAAATAAAGAAAATTTAAGCATTCATTAAGTCATCATAATCCACCACAAATATAAAATGTGCAGACGCCAGCACATCAAGTCATCACAACCACAAATATAAAATGTGCAGACGCCAGCACATCAAGTTACTTTTTTTTTTTTTTTTTTTATTGTTTATTATTCAAAACAAAATACAGTTTACATGCACTTTACTAAACATACCACACAAACCATCGCGGGTTTAACAGCGGTATGGCCAGACACGGCAACTCGGTGCCACTACATATTAACTTATATAGGTATATGTAAGTATTAACAATTAGGTAGGTAGGTACAGACGCCAGCGCATCAACCCACCCCAATCTGCCAAACTTACCCAACTAACATTGAACCTTATCCTTTAGCGATAAAGTTGTCCTACTACAATCTGTCCTTTAATATATTTTCAACTTTATCGCTAAAGAATAAGGTTCAATGTTGATTGGGAAAATTGGGCTAATTGTAGTAGGTTGATGGGTGTTTTTTTTTTTTTTTTGGGAGGGAAATCATCCAATGACTTCTCCCGCTCTGGGCGGAGCGGAAGGGCGTGTCAGACTCTTACTAACTAAAACCCACCCGTGTTCCCTTGCCTAGCCAGGGGCCACGGTTTCCCCTTAGGACTATCCGCAACCCCAGTAGGCATCGGCCCTAGCGGACCCCTTCAGTTTCGCTGACAACTCTTTGAGGCGCGCGTGGAACACGACGCGCCGTCGCGTACTGGCGTCTGTACTAGCCCGCCTTTCCAAAATTGTTTACCCCGAAATTTAGCAACTTCTAACTTAATTATAAGAATTTGGTGGACTTGGGAGTTGAATCAACGACCACTGGCTCAACAGTCACTCTTTCCGCCATTAATCCAAACGAGGTTGCCTCTACTACTCTTTTATACCGGTCACGGCCCGCCCGCGGAACACGCGGAAGCTGTAGCCCGGAAGCGCAAAGTGGCTCTTATAACACACTTTAAACTGTGTTGTGTTCTTGAATAAACAGAGCATCAACTTATGTATAAACAATGCTCGTAGGATGAGAATCGTATTTCAAAATGTAGCTATCAGAAAAAAAAAACGGTAAAAAAAGTGTTTTTTTTGTTTTCATGACTAATTCTGATAAAACTACTGTATCTACTGTATATAAATTATCTACAACGTGTAATAACTACTAATAAATGAAAATATAGCCACTTTCCTTAAAAAAAAACTATAAAACACACTATTTTACATCCACGAGCTACGTTTTATTATTGAAGTATGAGAAATGTCAGTTTTGATTTTTTTTTTTCTATTTTGCCTAGTGTATATTTTTATTTTGAATGATTTAGCTGACGAGAATTCTGTCCAGCCATAGAGTAAAACCATCCACAGTGGATACTAGCCTTTACTGAGAGTAGAAATAGAGATTAAAGCCGCAAGCCCGGGTGTCGCACCTGGTGCGACACCCGGGCTTGACGGCATTTTCGTATTGCCTCTTTATGTTTAGGCGAGTGATTGTCTTGTCTTTATGTTTAGGCGAGTGTTTCGGCCTCCTGGGAGTCGACGGCGCGGGCAAGACCTCCACCTTCAAGATGCTGACTGGTGAGGAGCCCGCCACCAAGGGATATATCTTCGGGAACGGATACCGTCTCAAGAGCGGCAACTTGCTGGTAACGTACTGTAGTCCTTATGACGCTAACACAAGGTCCACATTGCACTGCTAGGGTATCGTTGGATTGTGTGGATCCACACAGCTCGCGGGGCAGTGCGCTTGACCACAAGCAAAGCCGCCGGGCAGAAGCCGAAGTGCGGCTGTGAATCGATATTCTCAGTTATCTTGTGACTTTCGGTGAAGTGAGTTGTACGCAGATACTGGAGACAAAAATAAACGATAACTGTTCCCCCAATGTTGCGCGGTGTGGCCGGAGCCCTCGCCGGCAAAATGGCCGCCAGCTTGTTGCAATGCCACACGCATAGCATTAGATCCCATAATAGGGATGACGACTAAAAATTTATTTTTGTCCATCTTGTAGATTATTAAAAACTATTGGACACATTTTTTTTACTTTTTTTACGACAACAAAAGATAAAAAGTGCCATGACGTCACGACTATGTAGATTTTATATGTACTTGTGACGTAGCGACCCCCATTCCCCAACTTTAATGCGTTTTATCTAAGTATTTTTTGATTAATATGATAAAGCAAAAAATACGTGTCGAATATTTTTTTTTTTTTCTGACTGAGTAACTAAATAGAATTTCTTTTTTTTGACCCAGGCATCATCCCTATTAAAAAAACGATGATGTTTATAAGTGACTTTTTTATTTAGGTCTATAGATTATGAGATAATTTATATTGCTCGTGCAAAGCGATGGCGAAATAGATCGAGCGGTTAAGCACAGAATTAACACTGGATGGATGAAATGGCAGCAGGTCACGGGAACAATCAGCGACTCCCGCATTCCCCTTAAACTTAAGGGGAAGATTTATAAAACAGTGGTTAGACCTGCTGTCTTGTATGGATCAGAATGTTGGGCCACCAAAGGGATTAATGAAAGGCAAATGCATCCAGCTGAGATGAGAATGCTAAGAGGGATGTGTGGTGTTACACGAATGGATAGAGTAAGAAATGAGTACATAAGAGGAAGTCTGAAAGTGGCACCGGTGACCGAAAAGTTGTGCGGAAATCGGTTGTCATGGTATGGGCATGTAATGCGGAGGAATGAGGAAAATGTCGTGAAGAAAGTTTTGAGTATGAATGTCGATGGCTATAAGAGTAAGGGAAGACCAAAGAAACGATGGATGGACTGTGTGAAAGATGATATGGCTAGAAAGGGGGTAACTACTGAGATGACGACTAATAGAGAAGTATGGAAAAAAGGGACATGTTGCCAAATAAAAATGGGATAAGGGCAGGAGAATGATGAGATTATGAGATAATTATGCGATGTTTTCGGTTAAAACTGCAGTAATAACTTTGGTTTTCGAGAAATACTATGAAATACAAACTTATTGTTGTCGTCGTTAAAATCATGTTCATGCATAAATAGACATCCCAGAAGGAAAAAGGAAATACTCTATAGTTATCTGGGCCTAGGTGTTAACTCAATCAAACTAGCCTTATTTGTAAGAAGATATAATAACGATGCTTCACTGAAAATTTGGTGAAATTTGGCTATCCAGGAACCAAGTTGGATGAAGTATAGTAAAAGCGAGGTTACATTATAACATTGTAGTTTTTTATGTTATTTGCGAAATATTTTTGAATGGCTTGGGTTATGTGATTTTATGCATGGAGTGCAAGTATAAAAACTCTAAACTAAAACAAAACACCAATATACATACATGAGTATAAAATAAATTTATTATTCATCTTCAATAATTATGAGAATATCATCTTCGTATTGTGCAGGAGGTACGATAAATTGTCGAATAAATTCAAATTCAAAATATTTTATTTCACATAAACCTACATGGGCACTTATGAAACGTCAGAAGCTACGCACGGTTCCAATTGGTCGTTTCCTATGGAGAAGAGCCGGCAAGAAACTCCACGGTTACTCTTTTAAAAATAATTGGCTTTTACAATATAAAAAAAACAGTGTTAGTATGTATGCGAGGGCAGTATAGGTCTTTCATCAAGTACTTAACAAAACAAACAAAATAGAAGATGATCAACAAGTCTACAGCCCACTAAGCCTACAGTGTTCTCACATTCACAAAATAGAAATGAATATATATAAAAGATGAATAAATTAATAAAAATAAAAACCATATTTAAACAAAATGACATGCAATCATGTCATTTTGTTTAAATATGGTTTTACACTGGTTCATGCTATTACACTTACAAATCTGAATAATTAACACGTCCACAAAAGCCACTAATAAAGAGTTGAAATTAAATAGTAGGTATATAATGTCAAATATTATTATGATGATTATGTCAAGGACGAATGTAAATAAAATAAAAATATAAACGTAGTAATTTGGTAGCAGTTAATAGACTCTTACATATTTTGCCGTTAACCCATATATGCCCAGGGGGTCGATAACGACCCAAAAGTACTTGATTACTTCCGATGCACCCTGACCGCGAACTTATGAATGAATTCTTATTATATCGTCATCTTTAGACAATCAAAAGAACTATTTTGAAGCACAGCTCAATATAATTTCTATTTTACAATCATTTCAAATGACAAGTGCTAGTGAAAGTTCGTACAAGTTCATTTCAGGAAAAAGTTTGCACCCAAGCGCAAAAAAATGTAAGTATTTTGTTTATATTTTGTTGTTTTAGTAACAAAATTGTATTTATAGTAAACTGAATATGTGTTTTAGAGATATAGATGTAAATATTGCTTATAAAATATATTTTTATAATTGCAATCAATCGAAACATTTTTTTGGATCGGTAACGACCCTGTGGGCACATACCATGTTTGATAATCATATTTTTTTCTTTTACAGGTCCCGCCACGTGCTCTCTTCAAACGAAATAATCGAAGCCCTGGAGTCACTTGACTACGAGGAAGGTGTCCAGGGCTTCGATGTATACATTGATCCGCCTTGAGAGGGTACATATTGGACGGTAACTCAGGTGAGGAGGACTGTGACAATATAAATCGCTTGAACCGACATCAGTTACTTGCTCCAGCTGAAATGCCTAGTACTACGAAGCGAAGAAGACAATGATGGTGACACCACCATCGATGAGGTTTTAGTCTGCCTTACTATTAGTTCTCAAATTTTCGAACCCATTTCTACGGCATCCGGATCCAGCACACACAGGTTACGAAATTCTTGTCCTGTCGAACCGTTAACTCCAGAAGTTGAACAACCGACGATCATTGCTTTTCCTGATGAACAGTCTTCCTTGAATGATCGTCCTACCAGGGCCAACAATGATTCTGTGGACCCTTCTTCAAGACTTGCATGACAAGTCTTGAAAAAGGGTCCACAGAATCATTGTCGCGATCAATAGAGCAACGTCAGGCTACGTAAATGGGTAAAGCGAGATTTGCGTCCACGACAAGATGTGTGGTCACCACCACCTCCACTAGCTGTGCTCACACTCACCAAATAAAGTGAATCTACAAAGTTCTTCGAATTATTTTAGAAGATGACATGTGTGCTGTGTAAAAATAAAACAGTCAAAATGTGCCACAAATGTGGCATCAATTTGCATGACAAATGCTTTGCAGAATTTCATTCACAACTGATATTATATCCTATGTTCCTTACATATCAAATGTAATTACCTAATAGTTCCTATCTTACTTGTCTAAACTAATAACAAAGACTGAATAGCATATAATACTGTTTTATTTTGATTATTCTTTCTCCATACTAGTGTACAGTATGACACAACTTAGATGTAGCATCGGCAAAATTCGTAAAACCGATCACCATCCGAACTGAGTGCGCCTTCAAAATCACCAATCTTTATTACTGCTTTAGGTGAAAATGATCTTTCGAAAACGCAATAACTTGTAAAGTCTTATAGCCAAATACAATCGTGAAATTGAAATGAATGCATGAAAAATTTCAAATCTATGCTACATCTAAGTTGTGTCGTACTGTACGACCTTATCTGCCCAAAGGGAACGACCCTTTGGGCAGATAAGGTCAGATAAGGTTAAGGTAATCGACCCACTGAAAAAAAACTACTTTCAGAACTGAAAATTACAAATTACTTTCACAGTCCTTGTCTGTGGTTATCAATAAACAACATATGTGAAAATTATAAAAATCGGAGTTATATAAAGTTCTGGGCATATATGGGTTAATGAGGTACCAGGGAAGCTACATGTGCAGAAGGAATTATTGCCAAACTTCTTTGTTTTCAACATTGTCTTTAATTTTATAATAATACCTATGCTTTCTTGATAAGGACACGTTTTATGTGGGTTTTG
The DNA here is from genome assembly GCA_948150665.1 of Conistra vaccinii. NCBI lineage: Eukaryota > Metazoa > Arthropoda > Insecta > Lepidoptera > Noctuidae > Conistra > Conistra vaccinii. The sequence goes on from OX411327.1 coordinate 21,291,210, forward strand.
AACTTCCTATCGCTAAGTTCTGTAACCGACTTTGGCAACTTGTTATAAAAGCGGATAGGTACTGCTTATAAGAAATGGCTTGCTTGCTTTAGTTAATCTAAATTTGGGTATCACAATTTTATTTCATGTCTACTACGTGTCTATACATTATTGAAATGGCTTCTTATTTTGAAAATTCCTAAGTTTTTCCGAACATACCTACAATATACTTTCTAAGATATAAAGAGATGGCAGAGTCGGTATATCTATTTCTTTGAATTTGTTTCTAAGGGACTCGCGAGGACCCATTTTATAGATAGCGCGGATTGCCCTCTTTTGTTAAATGAAAATTGAATCTACGTCAGCTGCCGATCCCCACAGCAAAACGCCATAAGACATAATACTGTGGAAATAAGAAAAGTATACTAACCTAGCTGTGGCTATTTCAGTCAACTGGGTTATTTTTCTTACTGCATATTGCAGCATTACGCTGCCCGTCTAGCCTCTTTTGTAGTCGGAAATGTTTCGTAAGCTATTCTTTTTAAAATAAAGACTCGAGAACATTTTCTTTTCAAATTTTGAATTTTATACTGTTCGAAGAAAACAATTTTTTGACTGGAGTCATTCAATTGTCAGTCGCGCCTCTAGTGACATGCTAGTAAAATTTTTTTTTCTTTGCTTTGGATCACGAGTCCCCAAACCCTTCCAGAGTTCCGGAGTAGCAGCTCAACTTATTGCATCCGGGATTAATTAGTAAAGGCCATTACTTGTTTTAACCCGTCGCGTCACAATCTCAAACCGCTACAGGATGGGTCCCTGTTCGGGTGCTATCCTGTAGCATTAGAAATTGCTCTTCTTGCCACTTAGAAAGGATACGTCGCGCCGGGCTTCGAATCCGGCGCTACGATAGAACTAAATTAAGAATAAAAACACTCCAATGCGTAGATTTTAAATGACATAATATATTGGTTGTAAAAATAAAAAGAAATTGTTGTATATTAAGTTATGTGTGAACGCAGCTTGATTTGTGACACATCTGTCAAGATGACTTAAACCCGACGCCTGTTGTCTCTTTGGGTTTTCCAATAAAACATCAGTGCGTAAACCACGTCCATGCGTATTTCTTGCCTTCCTTCTACAAACTTAACAGAAATACAGTTGGGTATATAAAAAAGGTTTGTCAGTAGCCTACGTATTTATATTTCTGTTGGAATATTAGGAGGATTACGTGATGATAGGATTTGGTTTGGTTCTTCGCTTAGCTCTGAATTCAAAATAACGCCCTGGAAGAACAAAATATTACTTTGTCCCCATGTAACACAAATAACTATTACTAGCATGTCACTAGAGGCGCGACTGACAATTGAATGACTCCAGTCAAAAAATTGTTTTCTTCGAACAGTATAAAATTCAAAATTTGAAAAGAAAATGTTCTCGAGTCAAATTTATTTCAAAAAGAATAGCTTATGAAACTTTTCCGACTACAAAAGAGGCTAGACGGGCAGCATAATGCTGCAATATGCAGCTGCATTTCTTACTGCATATGCTGCTTAATCTACCTGACAGAGTTCTAATGTGGATGCCCCATTGCAATTTTGAATCTAATTCCTAAAAATACAGTTTCCGTTATTGCATCTAGTTTTTTGCCATCTAGTTTTAAATTTAGACCCACTTGAGGTACATTTGGTAATGCGAACCATTTCGAAGGAACAGTTAGACTATCGTTGACATGTAAGACATCTGTATCTTTTCTAACTATTTAAAAAATAAGAGAAGTGTCGTCAGCAAATAGAATTATGTTCGATAAGTTAGCCATCATGTAAGGAAGGTCATTTATATAAACAAGAAATAAGAAAGGGCCGAGAATTGAACCTTGAGGCACACCCATTTTAACTAGAGACCCCGAAGACGTCGCCCTATTAACGTTTACTTTTTGCTGCCTATTTGATAGCTAGGAAAGAACAAGGTCAGCAGCTTGTCCACGAATTCCATAGTGGTGTAATTTATAGATTAGTGTATTGTGGTCAACGCAGTCAAACGCTTTTGAGAGGTCACAGAAAATGCCTATTGCATCCTGGGACTTCTACCAGGATTCCAAAATGTGACTGATGAGTTTTACTCCTGCCTTGGTCGTCGACCTACCTGTCGTGAAACCAAACTGATGACTATGCAAAATCCCATTTGAATTAAAATGTGACAACATCTGGTCTAGCATGATTTTTTCATATATTTTACTCAATGCTGGTAGAACAGATTAGATCTATAATTAGAGGGATCACTCTTACTACCCGATTTGAAAGTTGGTACTACTTTACTATGTTTAATTAAATCAGGAAACGTACCGCTATCTACAATTAATCAGGAATCGTACCGCTATATAAATAGGTACTTACAGGATGAGATGTACGCGACTGACGAATAACGTGGAGCGGAAGCGTAATGTGTGTAGTCCTCAAGGTGACGGCCACGTGGAATCTGGGGGCAATGCACCGGGCCGCCCTGGTGCAGCACTCTGTAGGTATAGGTGTGTATTAGGAGACACTAGGTGGAGTGTAATCGCCTCATCGTCCAAAAGTTTTCTGCTAACAGAATTACTCCGACCAGTCGCAATGGTACAAATCACACAGCGAACCATGTCGTCAATATCCGATCGATAGGCGTAATCAGTTGTCCAAAATAGAGAGTCAGGTAATTCAAAGTAGCAAGATTCGTCGAATACTCCTTTATAATAAGCGAAGCCGAGGTCGTGGGGTTATACATGAAAACATGGAAAATACGTGCACACTCAGAACGAAAGAAAACGAACGAGTGCTGGTTTTTTCTGCCGGTCATAAAAACAGTAGGTACTTTAATATAACGGGTACTATCATCTGTCAGTCGGTGACCAGTGTTCCAGTGACCAACTGAAGAAAAATTAAAGGAACTCTATTGTCTCTGAATGAATTCCACGAAACGATATTCGTACATATTGTGAGATTTTACCGATTTATTCAGTATCGATTGCTAAGAATTCAGGCATGCGTTTAATCGATCGAATCAGGGTCGTTTATTTAGTTTCATAATACAATATAACTTTTTTCGCTTAAGAGGGTGCATCCTAAAACTTGGCAACGTCGTAAATAGCTGTCAAATATTTACCTATTTCAATTAATTTGGAAATAATACTGTATGGAAATAAGAAATGTGGCTACATAATTGACTAGAATATTAATAATGAATTGCAATTATAACCATTGAATTTGATGTTGTACTCGTTTTAGGTGATAAAAAGGCATTTGGAAAGGTTCCAAATACTTTTTTTACATCTAAAACAAACTATTCGGTGTTACGATATTATTTATTGCATTTCATAATCAATATTCTAGTTCACTAGTTAGCCACATTTTTTATTTCCATACAGAAATATTATCAAATTAATCAAAACAGCGAAATATTTAACATCTATTTGCGACGTTGCCAACATTCAGAATAAACCCTCTTATACATGGTGCTGTATTTTGTGATTTCCTTTAGAAAAATATAATGTTTTTTTAAATACACATTTCAATTAGTTAACCAGCAGCCTAATTACTAATAATTTTTTAATAATACTTTTTTTTCTAACTTATGAAGCAATGGATTAGCAATTTGTTATAATTTATTTCAATTTAAAATTGATCGTGCATTACGTAATTAGGGTACAGGGTCCAGGATTTCCTATCTTCTTTACTGTGCGTGGTCGGACACGCACTTGGCCGGTTTTTTTTTTTCTTTATCCCTTGTTCCTCTCCCCGCAGTACCTCCAGACCCTGGGCTACTGTCCGCAGTCCGATGGGGTGGATAAGTTCTTGACTGGCGAGGAGAACCTGGAGCTGATCCTCACTCTGCGAGGGTTTGACAAGAATTGGATAGAAAAGGAAGTCAAGAACTGGATACATATGGTTGGTGAGTGAACAGTTTTTTACTTGAAGTTTTTACTTAGGTTTCCTTGGTTGTTGTTAAGAATGCGCTAAGGTAGCCCTCGAAAACCAAAGGAGGATGCTTAAAAAAAACCCAGCTCCGGGGGAGAAGCGATGTATCTCAAATCATCAATAATAATAAGTACTAAAATAATAACCGGTCCAACTGCAACCGCCACCGCGGGCGCGGGTGAAAACGGCTCCGAGAATTCCTAACCTTAGGTTCTGATGACAATACGTTTGTATGCTAGGATGCACTCCAAGGATTCTATTGTATAATAATATAGCAGACGATATCGTCTTGATATTTAGTACACATTACATAAGTTGAGAGTAAATGGCATAATTTCATCTATCTACATAATTATACACATCTTTGAAACTTTCTTTTCTGCGTTCAATGTTCACGATTTCCGCACGATATTTTTGCGCACTCGATTTTCAACGCTCTGCATAGCTTCGAGAGTTGAAAATCACCAGAGAGTTGCGCTCTGTTGAATTGTCAATGCTCAGCTCAATATCGAGAGTTGAATATCCAGAGCGCGAATAAAAATCGTCATGTAAAGAAAATGTGGACGATTTCCTCAGCTTGGCGCTTGTAGACGACCTAATACTAAACTCCTCAAATACAATAGACGACATTATACAGGGTGTTAAAGTAATTGCATGCCATAGCTTCAGGGTGAGTTCAGTATCGATAAAAGAAACGAGGAAAAAACAAAAAAAAAAAATTGCGTGATCAACTTATTTAATTTGTAGGTTTTAATTTTGAAGGAGATAAGCACGCTAAAGTAGGAAGAAGAAATACTTGGAATTGTAATTTACGTACCTAGTTACCTATCCTTCACCCGGCGTTATCGAAGTGTTCAGGTGTAGGTATTTCATTGCGTTCGATAGTAGGTAGGTAGGTAGCTCTAGGAAATTATGAATTAGCATTTAAACAAAATAAAAACATATTTTAAGCAATTTTCTAATCAATTCTAAACGATCGCAATTTAATTAGTAGGTACTACATTAGGTTCATCTTATGATAATTTTCGTTTTTTTTTAACTTTTTTTAAAGATTTTTTATTTTTATTTTTTACGGGTTCCTTTATCGATACTGAACTCACCCTAAAGCTATGGCACGCACATCATAGCACATTTTAACTCAATGTGTTGCCGTAATCTTTTGATAAAGTAAAAAAAGAAAAAAATACGTGTACCATTTTTTTTCATAATATACATTCCAAAACAAAAAAAAAATGATTTTCGCCCGTAAAAAATGTAAAATTGCCTCATGAGGTTTATTAATACAATCTAAGAAGTGTTTCTTTAGTACATGTGTACAAGTTTCCCGTCAGATCTGGAAGAGTACGCGCAGCGCAAGGTGAAAGGCTACAGCCGCGGCTGCGTGCGGCGCCTGAGCACGGCCGCGGCTCTTTGCGGCGGGGCAGGTACACAGGCACATAGCATTATAATAACAGTAGTGCTTAGACGATATGCTCATGTTGAGAGGATGAATTAAAGGTCACTAACAAAAGGTAACACAAGGCAGATGTGAGTGGAAACACCGGGAGGGCACACCGTAGAAGGATACACCTATACAGGGTGAAATTTAATTCGTGGGCAATCTCTTAAGGGGTCATTGTACTCATCATTATGAACAACTTTCACTATGGGACCAACCCCGAAATCGCGAAAAAAAAAATCTGCTGTTCCCTACATTTTGTCGAGCTATGCGAACATAAATGTAGGGAACAGCTGATTTTTTTTTCGTAGTAGTAGTGTAGTTACCTTATTGGTGATGTTCTTCAGAAAGCTCAGGGGCGTAGTACTCGCAATCGGCGTGCGTGTATGACCGTAAACGAAACATAAAGACTGTGAGAAAATAATAGCAAATGAAATAATGTGGAAAGTTTGGGAAGTGATAATACATAATATATCTTTTTTTTTTTATCATTTGTAACCCGTTTTTGTAATGTATACAACATTTTGTAAAACATTTTAAAAGAGTTCCTTGCCCAGTCTTCACCTTTTGGAAGGGGCACCTCGATCAATTATATTTTCTTGTAAATGTTGACGTTCAAGTGCTTGACTTTGACCTTGACAGAGCTCGTTCTGCTGGACGAGCCAGGCGCGGGCGTGGACGTGGTGGCGCGCAGGCGGCTGTGGACCACGCTGCGCAGGGCCTTACGGCAAAGACGAACTATCATCATCACCTCAAACAGGTACACTTTTGGACCAAACATAACAGGTGTAACAAGACGCTTAACGAAGCCCAGACTCCCTTGTTCACCCCGTCATTGTGATAATATTTTTATATTGGACTATGGTCCAATATCCTATAAATATACAGGGTTATTTGTAAAACACTAGCAACCTCTTAAGGGGTCATTGTACTCATCATTATGAACAACTTTCACTATGGGACCAAATTGAAATCGCGAAAAAAATAATCAGCTGTTCCCTACATTTATGTTCTCATAATATCTTGTGAAAAATATAGGGAACAGCTTTTTTTTTTTGCGATTTCGGGTTTGGTCCCATAGTAAAAGTTGTTCATAATGATGAGTATAATGACCCCTTAAGAGGTTGCTGGTATTTTAAACTCTATAACGCTGCATCCGGGTACTAAACAGGGCATGGTTCTTAGATAACTGCAAAGCCCTCTTTCAAAAATTGTTCCATTGCCCTGTATGTATATTAGAGATATAGGCATTTTTACAAAGACACATGCATTATTTTATGCAACATACCAAGGTTATACCAAGACAGAAAAGGGCTGTTTCGCAACCTCTTGTATTATCCAGCTGGTCGTATAAGAAAAATGTGTTCAATATGTGTATACTAATGTATGATACCCTAACAAACTAATTGACCGAGCGAGCGTAGCGAGCGAAGGGTCTCTGCATCAACTGGCAAAATTTGCTTTCGTGTGTCAGTTTGTACGTACTCCTCTACAGGTCGTATTTTACAACCGATTTGGACGAAACTTGGCATATAGGTATTACGATTTTATTGTAATTTTTTGTCGTCGGGGATTTTTGGTTGGAGGGATACTTCCTCCAAAATGGGGCAAAAAGGGGGCTACTTGATGTCTCCGCCTTATGAGATCAGATTTCGATGGTTCTGTTTTCATTTGAAAGGTAGTAAGTTTAAGATGGTCTCGAAAAAGTTTGGTGAAGATCTGATGTGGATCTTCGGCATGATGAGCAGAATTTCGCCACAAATGCAGAAAATTGCTGGTTATTTATTCAAACCTATTTGTTAATTTTTCTAGCTGGCCTACAAATTTTTTACTCATAATTTGTTTGGTTTTTAGGGTTCTGTAGTCAACAAGGAAATGATATATTATATTTTACCATGTCCGTCTCCCTGTCTTTCTGTCTATCCGGGGCTTAGCTCAGAGAATCTTAGTACTAGAAAGCTGTAATTTGGTATGGGTCTATACATATTAATCACGCCGACAAAGTCATAAAATAAAACATGTTTTTTTTTAGGGTATCTATATCTACCCTCCCTACACGTAATTTTTTTTCTCGTTTGTCCTGGGTTATGGGGTGTCATGTGGATGTGTGAAAACATTTTTTCGATTCAGAGATAAATTTGCGAAATGAAAAGGAAAACTATATGCTTTACAAGCTAACGACTCGTAATTCAAATTCAAATAATCGACTAACTTACATTTGCGGTTGGAATATATGGGAGAACATGTTTTTCAACTACAATGTTAAAGTTTGTTCTTGAAATAATTATTCATTCCAACTACGGACCCCTTAGTTGTGCGTGGTCCACGCAGTTGGCCGGTTTTTAAATTTGAATTTGACGTATTGATTTTTTTGATAGGAAAAGAGTATGTCATCGCGATCAATTCATAGAAGAGCGTTGGTAGCATAAAATATTTTCGAAAGATAAAACTATAAGCTATCGTTCATGGTTTGTTCCTGCAGGTCTAATCTCTAAATACGAAGATTCGGCCGAAGTTACGTGTGATTCCTACTTCTTATCTACTTCAGAGATAAGATTAGTTTGGGGCCCAATCTAAGAATGAATGGTAGTGTTTAGGGTCTGATGATGGAGCCGGAAGGTGGCCATAGTAACTCCTCAACGAAACAAGGTAGAACCATCGCCATCGTTTTTAGACTCACTTATCAAGTGTTCTTACACTAAGTGCTGTCCAGGTCCATAAGAACTAAACAAGATAGCCCTGTTGTTTTTGCGGTCGTCGGTTTTGTCTTGCCAAATAGCCCAAGGTGTAGTCCAGGGCCTCATGATGGATCTGGAAGATCACTATACTGAACTCTTTAATTAGACAAGGTAGCTCCTTTGTGTTTAGGCCATTTCGATTTGTTTTGACAAGTAGGTACGTTAGCCCAAGGAGTCGTCTAGGGTCTGATGAAAGTGCCGCAAGGTGGCCACAGGAATACCTTAACTTTACACGGTAGCTCACATAAGGTGATAAAACACATATTTTAACACATTTTAATGTTTTTTTGACGACGAAAAATTTAGACTAGACTTTTTTTACACAAGCTTTTATTGAAATAAAAAGTACTAAATAAAACTTACGTAAACACATATAGGTAATTATAGAACTTTAATATTTTCTTAAAAGCTTGAGGTGTGAACGTCGTTCTTTCACTTTAAGACAAGCCTCAAGCTTTGCCAAAATGTTTGTACTCGCGAGGTCTACTGTTCGCAGAACTACTAGTTTAAATTGTTGCAGGGTAATGTTTTTAAAACAAAATAAAAAAAAAACACTATAGACGACGTATATTTAGTAACTTAATCCGCTTAACTGTTCTTAAAGAGTCAAAAAGAACCCTGTAAGAAATCAAATACATGTGATTTCTTACAGGGTTGTTTATGACTCTTTATGAACAGTTAAGGCGACAATATATAGCTTAGTTTTAATGATTTTATACTGAAAATTACGATTAAACGAGTAGTGTTAATGATTTGGAAAAAATATATTATGTTAAATTAGAGCATTTTCTTAATAATTTAATATACGAATATTTTAGTTTTTTTTTTAGTTTTAAACGTATTAAAACGTTATGTTTATATTACATAGTGAAATTAATTTGTAAAGATATGTTTAACGTGGATAAAAAACTGAGAATTACGCAAAAGCTATCAAGCGTATTTTTCTGAAAGCTTAATTAATCTTTTAGTATACGTGTTTTATTAAAATACCTTTTGTTTTATGTATAATACCTAAATTAATAATGAGTCAATTTGGGGACAGCGCTCCTTGATGGACGAGTCCTATTACTGGCTGGACGTACTACGCATTGCGTGAGCTCGGTACCTACAGAACACGCAAGCTAACCACTCAAGGTCACTGACATTATATCTGCGTCTTAAGCGGATTAAGTAACTAAATATACGTCGTCTATTGTGTGTTTTAATGGATTTCCGCAGAGTCACGCCTGAGTCAATGAACTATCTTTTTAAAACAAAATTGTCAGAGTGGTAACAAAAAAGGTGTTTTTCTGCAGCATAAAAGAATTTTATGGACATAAAAATATTTCTTAAGCTCGACTCCCACCGTGCTCCATATCGCGCACGCGCACCAGCCCGCATGAGGACGCACCGCCACGCACGCGTCTGCGCTACCCACGCACGTTAGGTTTCCCACGGTGCGTCGTGCGGGCTGGTGCGCGTGCGTCCGCGATATGGCGCACGGTGGGAGTTGAGCTTTAGAGTTAGTGAGTGAATTTATTGTAAGTAAATTAATTAAAGACGTGTATATGCGTGATAATAATGAACCAATAATAGGATCTGCATAATAATTTTGATATTTAATCTTGAATAATTTACAGGGTTGCTTGCAGGCAGAATACAATTACTTTAAGGCTGTAAAATCTTCCCTTGCAAATAAACTTTTTTTTTTTAAACAATACACGGTTTGTGTATTGTTTAAAAAAAAAAAGTTTATTTGCAAAAAAAGGAAATAAACAATTTGAATTTGAATTGAAAACTTCGTGAAACCTAGACTAATAGTCCAAATAAATCTGAAATTGCCAACCCGTCTTGAGCAATCGTGGTGATCAATACTCATGCCTTCTCCGTATGAGAACAGGCCCTATGCCCTGCAGTGGAACATTAATAGGCTGGTATTATTATTACTTTGTGTTTCGCAGCATGAACGAGATGGAAGCGCTGTGCACGCGCATCGCGATACTAGAGGACGGGCGCATCCGCGTGCTGGGTACGGCGACCGAGCTGCGAGCCGCGCACAAGTACGGGCACACCCTCGTGCTGAAGCTGGCCAGAAAGAACCACGCGGGAGAGGACCGTACGTACCTACTTCAGCGGGATCATAGCATTGAACTTACACCATCCATATGATAGTAACGTTCATCTTACACCCTCCACATAATGATAGCGTTCAACTTTCACCTTCCACATAATAATAACGTTCAACTTACACCCTTCACATAATAATAACGTTCAACTTACACCCTCCACGTAATAATAACGTTCAACTTACACCCTCCACATAATAAATAACGTTCAACGTACACCCTCCACATAATAATAACGTTCAACTTACACCCTTCACATAATAATTACGTTCAACTTACACCCTCCACGTAATAATAACGTTCAACTTACACCCTCCACATAATAATAACGTTCAACTTACACCCTTCACATAATAATAACGTTCAACTTACACCCTTCACATAATAATAACGTTCAACTTACACCTTCCACATAATAATAACGTTCAACTTACACCCTCCACGTAATAATAACGTTCAACTTACACCCTCCATATAATAATACCGTTCAAATTACAAACTCCATGATAATAATAACGTTCTACTTACACCCTCCACATAATAATAACGTTCAACTTACACCCTCCACATAATAATAACGTTCAACTTACACCCTCCACATTATAATAAGTTCAACTTACACCCTTCACATAAAAGCAACAAAATTAACGGAGCTCGGGTGGATGATGCAACACACGGAAAACGAAATAAATAAGGCGCCATCTACTGGCAAGTGGTGACACTACTATCTAAAATTCGTGTGATGATGCAGTATAACAGAAAACCCACTACATGGTTTATTAAATCTCCTAGGATGCAGCAAGGAAGTATAATTTATGAATATTGTAAGAATTGGCTTCGAGCAAGAGCTCCTACGTCTCGATACTTGTTTTACCACAACAAAGCTACTGAACTACAGCTTTCACATTCTGCCTATTCTGCACCCAATTTCAAATATAGTTCAGAAACAATCTGTTCTACGTACATAGAAGAGCCCATCTTTCCTTACATTCAACCACACAAATTTTAATAGATTTGGAAACACCTATGGCAATTACGTAATAGGGATATTGGTTGGGGATAAACAAAGCTTCTCTAATTTTAAATAAAGAAAATTATTATAATTCCTGAGTTTTTTTTTTAATGTTTAGCAATGTAGGAAATAAACGACGATACATTTTTATTTCTGGTTGTTCAATAGAAATTAAAGATAATTATGTCAAATTAGCATAATATATTACATATGTCATTAATAATTATGTCAATTAAGCAACGTTTCGTGTGATGAGTCGATGATAACATAAACCAAATGACTCAATCGCCCAAAGTGGGTTAGTAAAATACTTAGCTGCCATGGCTTATTTTAATTTTGAATTTTTGAATTGTTTTAATCTTTTTTATTACGGACGCTTTTAACTTGCACGTCTTTCTACATTGTTCTCACATGTTTAATTTCAACATGAATGATGTAACCAATATTTTGATTTAAAAGAGTGTCCGTGGAGTTTCTTGCCCGTTCTTCTCCATAGGAACCTACTACGCTTTGGAATGGGCAACTAGCTTCATCTTTCTGACTGACCAACCCCTTGACAATTAAAAAGTGCCTGTAATTGGTTTATTTGAAATAAATGCTTTGAGTTTGAGTTTGAGTTTGACTTTATGAATGTATTCGTCGGTACTCCATGGACCAATTGAAATTTGACCAATTGGTATTTACAGTAAGGTTAATAAGGCTATGAACTCACGGAGCGGTTTTCACCCGCGCCCGCCGCGTTTTCGGGCCCGTAGCTTCTGTTGGATGTAGATTTATATGCAAAAAGTAAGAGCACATTTCACGATGTGTTTTACACCCGCGGCGCGCGCGGTTGTTTGCGGGTCCCGCGGCAACGGCGGGCAACTCGAAGATTCGCGCGGGCGGCAGTCACCCGCCGCCTCGGCGCCAGCGGGTTGCGCCCGCGCGCTCTGCGATCGCTTGGCGGGCGACCGCAGTAGCCGGCGGGAAGGGGGGTACAGAAATCCGACGCCATTTTTAGCGCCCGTCTTGCAACCGCCCGTCTTGCGATCATCGTCCGCCAAGTTTGCGGGCGATGATCTCAACCCCGACGGCTAGGTGGCTGTGCGTGACCGCGCAAATCACTGGTCTCATGAGTTTAGTAATAAAACCACTACTCAACCCGCGGCGGGGGCGGGTGAAAACCGCTCCGTGAGTTCTTAGCCTAATAAAGCTTGTTCTATAATATTTCAGAGGTGGACACCGAGCCAGAGATAAAACAATTAAAGGGGAAGCTACAAAAGACCTTCGACTGCACACTAAAGGATGAACACAAAGTGAGTTTTATTTTGTAACCTAACACAAAAATATGCGTTACATTCACGAAAAACGGCCATCGCTCAGCATAATGCTGCGACCCTATGCGAAACAGAACCCCGGCGACGACGTGACGTAACCGGAAATACCATTTAATTTTAACACTTTGTCGGCGTGGTTAATACACTTCTCATCAGAAAAATCGAAACACCTTGCAAGTTTATGTTTTGTAAGGATTATCAGAAAAAATAAATAATTAAAAAAATTAACAACATGACTGCTCTGGCAAAAGCGAACTAAAAAGTAAAAAACAAGCTGTATTAGTTAATCTGTATACAAAGCGTAAAGTCACTCATTTACTCGCTGATTAAACAGATAAATAGAATTTCTATTACAGTCGGGGGACCGTTCTGTGGAACACTTTTTAATCTAATAGGTCCCCCGACTGCAATAACAATTTACATAATAATTTACAGATTAACTAATACAGCTTGTTTTTTTACTTTTTAGTTCGCTTTTGCCAGAGCAGTCGTGTTTTTTAATTTTTTTAATTATTTATTTTATTTTATACATTTTAGTGACAAGTTTTATTTAAAGTTTTTTTTTTTCCAATAATAACTCCATCATCTACGAAACCATGCAATCATTTAGATATTCGCAATGCTACTGAAGTCTGATTAAATCGTTTGCAGCCAAAGATGAAATGTGTGTTTTGCATACAGTACTCCCTATATAAATTTATGCCAATAAATTATATAATTTTGGAATTTGCTCATCAAGGCCTTCAATTGGACACCCATTTTGTAAATAATAATCGAGGTTTTTTTTTCACATTTTGAAATGGACCCATACTGCCGCCACAACGATTTAATTTTTCAAATAAAATATAGCCTATGTCACTCGGGATGATTTAAGGATTCTAACCTCATTCATCCAAATCTGTTCAGAAATTTAGAAGTTATGGTGGAACAAAGAAACTCACATACATACATGAACCCTGAACACATTACACTCCTTTTTGGGCAGTCGTGTAAAAATGTGTATATTTAGGAATATATTTAAAATATCATTTAAAAGTGAATAATATGAGGTTTTTAAATCCTAATTTTAATGTTCTAAATTCAAATTAAATTTTCATAGGCTTCGGATTTTGTTTAACAAGTCATTTTTACCCTGTATGGAGTATGAAAGAAATTGATAAAACAACACACGTAAATGAAAAAAAGCTAAGAAACGTTTATATAATAATTTGTATTCCCTACCCGAGCTCTTATTACTGCTTCCATACGGTTCTGCATCGATCGGATGAGAGTCACGATCAAATGTCGTGGCATTCCATTCCATTCCTCTTGGATTGCATTTTGCTGCTGGCTAAGTATTTCTGGGGCAGGATCTCTTGCACGAATTCGTCTTTTTAATTCATCCCATAGATGTTCAATCGGATTCATATCCAGGCTTCTTGCTGGCCATTCCATAACGGAGATACCGACTTCGGTAACATAATCTCGTACGACGCTCGCGGTGTGACCCCTAGCATTGTCGTGCATGAATATGAAACTGTTGCCAATAAAATGTGCATAGGGCATCACGTGAGGCTCAAGACACTGTTCGATGTACCGATGACTGTTTAATGCAGGCAGACGTGGCCCAGACACAAAGACAAGGTCTGTCTAAGCGTCGCCGTCGGCGCTGATTCCTCTCCAAACCATCCACGAACCACCACCACAACTGACCTTTTCTTCAATGCAGCATTGTGCAAAGCATTCTCCATCTCTTCTGTAGACCTTGTTACTTCCGTCGTTACCATACAGCATAATTTTACACTCATCAGAAAAGAGGACTTTGTTCCACTGGAGATATGACCAATTTAGGTGCTCACGTGCAAAGTTAAGGCGCGCTCTTCGATGGTCTGCAGTTAATTTCGGCCCATTTGCTGGCTTGTGCGGTACTAGTCCACGTTCCTTCAACCTTCTTCTAATTGGAGAGTCACTTACAGCCACCCTACGTACAACATGAAGCTGCTGCTGCAGTTGAAAAACATTAAGGTGTCGATTTCGTAAAGAAGTTGTTACAATAAATCGATCATCTCGCTCAGAAGTGACCCGATTCCTGTCAGATCCTGAACGGCGCGTGAACAAACCAGTCTCCCGATAGCGTTTGTAGACTGTATGAACAGACGACAGGCTTAGATGCAATCTTTCAGCCATAACACGATGACTAAGTCCAGAATCCAGCAATGCACCACTTGGGCGGCTTCTGCGGGCGAAGTATCCATTATGTTTTAGAAAAAAAAACGTTTTCAGACGTCCCAGTCACAGTACACACACAGTATACAGAACACAGAACAAAAAGTTTTAAGATAAGCGCAAAGGGGTTTGAAGATTTTGGCCCTAAAATCAGCCACCATTTTGTTTTTTTTTCAAAATCGAGGTGCACAATAAATGTCATATATTTGGATAGGGGACACTTTTACAAACATAAAACTTGAAATAACATAGCATATAAAGCGTCACGTTTCTGAGATATTCAAAGATAAAAGTAAGATTTGTTATAACGTATTTATTTATTTATGTTGTAGTTACTTCATGTTGATTAAGTTATTTACACATGAATTAATTGACTACACCTAGTGGATAAAATATAAGATTTTTTAATCATATTCGGTATAAATAATATCATCCAAGAAGCAGGGGCAGAGGCAGCGGGAGGCTGAATAGGATTTTCTTGATGTCGCGCCCATGCCATGCACCATATAATACATATACCGTGTAACACACGTCCTCATTCGGCGGGGGGTATACATATATTTTTGTCTCTTTCGCTCTTAACTAAAATATTACCTATACATGATGCAATTATGTTTTCATAGTTCAATATACTTACCTGAAGGGAAACAAAACAAAAAAATCCTTGTTTCAGGGTTCAATTTTCGACTTATATTTTAGTGAATAACTCCGAAACGTGACGCTTTAGGATATTATGTTCCATGACATTTTTTGTTTGTATAAGTGTCTTCTATCTAAATATATAACTTTTGATTATCACCGCTATTCTGAAAAAAAATCAAAATGGCGGTCTCACGTTAGGGCCACCCTCCATACAAAAATCTTCAAACCCCTTTTTAGTTTTCAAAGGTGAAATTAATGTACTCCTCTAAACACACATTTGTCTCAAAACAATGAATCATTTCATCTATAGGACAAACAAATGAAATTCTAATTTTGAATTTAGAATTTTCGCTTATCACTGTAATAGTGCGAGAGCCGATTGCAAAAACACCTACCTTATAAGATACCTCAATAGGCTACTTGTAGATCGTTAACCAACACTTAAACACGTAAAAAAAATGAGGTCTGCCAGAGCCGATCCTGCCGGGTCATAGAAATAATCGATATTTTTTGACGTAATTTTTTAGTGAAAATTACCTCATAAGATACCCGAACTAAAGTGCTGGCAACAGTTAACCACTGATTAATTATGTAAAAAAAAGTTGGTCTGCCATTCCGCACCCTGCCGGAAGTACTTGGCAGACCCCGAAAATATACCCCTTCCGACACCCTAAACCTACCTCATCGACTACCTGGATGGATCCTACGCCAAATAATAACCAAGATGCCCCTGATACTGGATGAAAAGGTCTGCCAGGTCTAAGCTTGCCGGAACTTTGTGTTCAAAGCATTTGAAGATGGAAGAGAGCATAATTTCACCTGAAGTCAAAATCACATTTATGTCTAAATTTATACAAATTTATAAATATTAACTGCTTTTTTACCCGACTACGGCAAAGCCAAAAGGATGGGTTGTGATTTTAGCAGTTTATGTATGTATATAAGTATGTATATATGTTTGCTTTTACGTGTGTTCCACCGTAGTGCCTAAATTACTGTACCGATTTCGATGAATGAGGTATCAATAGATTTGTAATAATGGTCCGGGTGACATAGGCTATATAAATTCTCCGTAAATTTAATATGGTGGACTTAACACATAAATTTATAACCTCGATAAAAATTAAATTGAGATAATCATGACATGTTTGGTATCAAAAGAAAGGTCTTAACGAGCATATTACAAATATGTATATACAGGGTGGATTTTATGAACCCCACCTCGATTGAAAGTACTCTAAATACTGACGATAGCAAATTTTACTCAAAGGAACAAGCCTTTATTTAAAAAAAGAAACAATTCTGCGTTCAAGGATTTTCGAAAATTCACGTCCCACTATCGAGAATCGAACCAGCTGAAATCCGAAAAAATAACACCCTGTATTTTTATGGGATCAATCGATAGAGTCAATCATAAGCATCAAATCTCTCTAACAAACATGATAAATTAAATTAAAGAAAAACAAATTAGCACGACTGACCTCATTGACCTGAGCACGCCACGAAAGATTGGAATCACAAATTACGCCCAGATCTTTGGCGGTTTCGGTATAGTGAATGCGAACACCATCGAGATATAAAGGCATCAATGTTGCAACATCAGCCGCATTGCGAACGAATCTACTGCCTATGATCATGGCCTGGGATTTAGATGGATTTATTTGCAAACCAAATGACCTGGCCCAAGCGCTGATGCAAGCCAGGTCATGATTCATAGCAGCAATTGTAGAACCCACATCAGCTACAGTAAAATGTCGGTAGAGCTGCAACTCATCTGCGTAGAGATGAAAACTAGAGGAAATTACTCTGGTAACAATATTGATGAAAAATGAAAAAAGAAGAGGAGAGAGAACGCTACTCTGAGGAACACCCTCAGTGAGGCTACACCAGTCAGAGAAAAACTCCTCCAGGCGAACCCACTGAGAGCGCCCCGAAGATAAGAACTGAACCAAGCTAAAGCGGAAGAAGAGAAATTGATAGATTTGAGGACACCTAGTAAAATGTCAAAATCCACTGAGTTGAAGGCGCTACTAAAGTCAAGCAAAACAAGAACAGTGACTTATTCTTCATTGCCCAGCGGATGTTGTCAGTTATTTTCAAAAACGCGGTTACAGTACTGTGACCCGAGCGAAAACCGGATTGATAAAGGGAAATTATCGAGTTCGACGCCAAGAAAAAAGATAATTGTCTATGAACTATGTGCCCAAAAACTTTAGAAAGAAATGGGAGAATATAAATAGGTCTAAAGTGGGTAAATAAAGTAGGATTGTTAGTTTTAGGTAAAGGTATTATGTGAACCTGCTTCCAAACTGACGGAAATGAGCAACAGGAAAAGGAGTGGTTGAAGATGTGAGTGAGAACAGGAAGTAACGAGGGAAGTATAAGATAAGAGTTATCATTCTTGAACACAGCTTATCATTACCGACTGCTGAAGAAGTAATAGCAAGTATAGATTTCTTAACGTCATTCTCAGTAACATCGCTAAGCTTAAAGTGAGAATTTGTGAAAAATGTGATGAAAGATGTGATATGAAAAAGTGAGAAAGTGAAAACATTGTGGTAATGGGAAACTAGCTAGACTCTCTAGTGTCGCAGCTATGACAGACTGTTCAAGAGAAAAAGGAAGTAGAGAGAAATGCTTATTGAGATCATTGAGGTTCACATCCTTACACTGGTTGGTAGGTGACTTGCCTATGCCTACAGATTTGAGAAATTTCCATACATCGGAAGAACTGCGGTTATTGAGTTGATCGTGGAAATAGCGTCTCTTAGCATCTTGACACAGACGACTGCAGCGATTTCGTAAGGATTTGTAATAAGAGAGATTCAGCTCTGAGGGTCTGCGATTATATCTGCTCTTAGCTTTGTCCCTGCGAGCACTAAGCTCTTTAATTGGTTGCGTTTTCCATGGTGCAGGGTTATGTCGAACTTTGACACGTCGGATAGGAGCATGCTGATTAAATAAGTCGAGAACAGTTGCATTTAAACAATTCACCTTATCGTCGATGTCATCGTTCTCAACCAGAGGGGTCCAGTCGAAATCGCCAGCATCACGCTTCAAAGTCTCCAGGTCTATGCCCTTGTAGTTGCGGAGATATAAAAACTCGGACTCATGCTTGGGAACACGGATACGATATGAAAGGTAAATGAGATCGTGGTAAGAAGATTTTATGGTTTTCCTATAATTTAATTTATCATGTTTGTTAGAGAGATTTGATGCTTATGATTGACTCTATCGATTGATCCCATAAAAATACAGGGTGTTATTTTTTCGGATTTCAGCTGGTTCGATTCTCGATAGTGGGACGTGAATTTTCGAAAATCCTTGAACGCAGAATTGTTTCTTTTTTTAAATAAAGGCTTGTTCCTTTGAGTAAAATTTGCTATCGTCAGTATTTAGAGTACTTTCAATCGAGGTGGGGTTCATAAAATCCACCCTGTATATACATATTTGTAATATGCTCGTTAAGACCTTTCTTTTGATACCAAACATGTCATGATTATCTCAATTTAATTTTTATCGAGGTTATAAATTTATGTGTTAAGTCCACCATATTAAATTTACGGAGAATTTATATAGCCTATGTCACCCGGACCATTATTACAAATCTATTGATACCTCATTCATCGAAATCGGTACAGTAATTTAGGCGCTACGGTGGAACACACGTAAAAGCAAACATATATACATACTTATATACATACATAAACTGCTAAAATCACAACCCATCCTTTTGGCTTTGCCGTAGTCGGGTAAAAAAGCAGTTAATATTTATAAATTTGTATAAATTTAGACATAAATGTGATTTTGACTTCAGGTGAAATTATGCTCTCTTCCATCTTCAAATGCTTTGAACACAAAGTTCCGGCAAGCTTAGACCTGGCAGACCTTTTCATCCAGTATCAGGGGCATCTTGGTTATTATTTGGCGTAGGATCCATCCAGGTAGTCGATGAGGTAGGTTTAGGGTGTCGGAAGGGGTATATTTTCGGGGTCTGCCAAGTACTTCCGGCAGGGTGCGGAATGGCAGACCAACTTTTTTTTACATAATTAATCAGTGGTTAACTGTTGCCAGCACTTTAGTTCGGGTATCTTATGAGGTAATTTTCACTAAAAAATTACGTCAAAAAATATCGATTATTTCTATGACCCGGCAGGATCGGCTCTGGCAGACCTCATTTTTTTTACGTGTTTAAGTGTTGGTTAACGATCTACAAGTAGCCTATTGAGGTATCTTATAAGGTAGGTGTTTTTGCAATCGGCTCTCGCACTATAATGGCCAAACTGCCAGCTACACAATCATGTGATTTTTTTCATGGAATGAAAATTCTTTTGTGTTAAATTAGGACACAACCGTTTCGATTTTTCTGATGAGAAGTGTATATATTATTATGTGTACACCCATGGCAAACAGCTTTCTAGTACAAAGAGTCTCTGAGCTAAGCCGCGGGCAGATGGACATGGCGAAACTTTAGGTATGGTTTCCTAATTCCTTGTTTACTACGGAACCCTACAACTGATTTTCGCAACTCATACTTCAACTACACGAACAGAGGTCGACAACCCAAAAAAAAAAACATTAATGTTTTTATTTGTTTAATCGTATTTACATAATATGTAAACTACACAGAGGTGGGTATGGGTATTGATATTATCAATACCCATACCCACCTCTGTGTAGTTTCGCTAGCTAATTAAATTTAATTTGACCTAATTATAACTTACCACGACTAATTTGTCCACAGACAATGCTACATTACCGCATAAACAAAACAATGAGCTACAGCAAGCTCTTCACTGTACTAGAATCCCTTCGTACAAAGTTCTCCTACATCATCGAAGACTACTTAGTCACGGAGACTACCCTCGAGGAGTTGTTCCTGTCCTTCGGCAAGAAACAGAACACCGAAGTGGATGTTGAGGAACAGGATGTTTAACTATGGAACCTGCTTACTTCCAAAAAACCCACGAATACATAATCAAGGGCAGGAATATACTAACGACACGCCATGCCACGCGACGTCAATGTAGCTTGTTAATTGGTATCATTTTTCATGTCTCAGCGTGGCGTCGGGTGTAACAAGTGTGTCTTAGTGGTGATTTCACCAAAGAAACTGAACGCGATCAGCATTTCTAAAACGCGTTCAAGAGCTGTCAGTGTCAAAATTGTTATGGAAGATTGTACACCGACAGCTCTTGAACGCATTTAGATGTGCTGAACGCGTTGAATTTCATTGGTGAAATCCGCACTTACCGCCTGGCCACGGGACATTCGCTACAGCGAATATTCGCGCGGTGCGAACGGCGAAGCGTCTTGCGAGTTAATCAAATGTATAGAAGTCATGGTGCAAAACGACGACGCAAAATGAGTTGTCTGAATGTTAAATTTCATATGAACGTAAATTATGCGACTCGACTATATTCGTTTGGCTTCTTACGAGTATATTATCTGATAGAGGACCCTGAGACGGAGTGATACTGTACAATGTGGAGACTACCATACAACAAAAAAATAAAATACTGGCACTAGTAATGCTTAAGAGTATTTTGGAACTTTCAAATAAATCCTAGCTTCGAAATAAAAAAAGAGTTTTCTAACAAATTGAAAGTAATGTATGCCCTAAGCCTATAAATTCCGTTTTTCCAACTAGGCCTTGGGTGAATTTATTCTCGGGCATACATTTCAGAATATCCTCCTTAGGGTGGATTATTGGGGTGGACAAACGGAATAGCCCGAGCCGACTATGGATTTTGCCGAGCTATAATGACTAAACTATTAAATATATTAAATTGAATTTTTGTTTATAGAATGGGGACACGCCGTTTAATTTTTTGTTGTATTATCGTCTCCACCTTGTATAATTATAGCAGCATGTCGTTCTCAATTATCAATCTTCCTAGTATTTTCCCAACTATCTTGGGGTCGGCTTCCAGTCTTACCGGTTGCAGCTGAATACCAGTATTTTACATGGAGCGACTGCCTATCCACAACCCAGTAACTGGGTAATGTCGTTCTCAATTATCACGATAACATTATTATGATCTAAGACGAAAATTAAATAAATTGTTTATTAACTTATTATTGTATCATAGGATTTATAGGCAAGATGATTGCCACACAGAAAAAGGCAAACAAATCAATTAATAGTAGTTAATTGACTCAGGCGTAACTTTGCGGAAATCCACTATAAAATACAATAGACGATGTATATTTAGTAACTTAATCCGCTTAACTGTTCTTAAAGAGTCTTAGAGAACCCTGTAAGAAATCGACACGTGTTTCGCCTCTCAACGAGGCATCCTCAGGATGACGATTGACTTGTTGCGAACTCGGACACGAAGTGTTGCCACGACACGAGCCGAACGCAAAGTGAGCTTCAACCGCTTTTTTTTTTTTTTTTGACTAGGGCATCTCGCAGGTTACCACTGAGGTATTCGCTGCTTAACCGGACTTTCCTGTGGCTGTCTTAAGCTCCTAAAAGAAACTCAAAGCCTCCAGCCAGGGGCATATAAACTAAGCTAATTAAAACTAGGCGAACGCTCGCTAAGGGGGTGCCCTTAGCGAGCGTTCGCCTAGTTTTACATAAACGCCCTAAGCCGAGGTTCGTACCCCACAGGGGGTGCCCTGTGGGGTACGAACCTCGGCTTAGGGCGTTCGCTGATGGGAGGACAGCAAGAGGGACAGGCTGGATCAAGGATGATTCATTATTATTAACAGGGGAGTTTAAAGCTACAGGCTCAGCAAAAACGCGGGCTGGCGCATCGTTATCGAGCAAGGGTCGGGGGGGAGCTTCAACCGCCCGACAACCCCACTTATATAGGATCGCTTATCGGCCCACCTCGGCTAGGATCGTTATCAGTGCGATAAGCAAACAATCGCAACAAAGGTGACCTCGGAATACTCGTATTTAATTCGTTCAACAGTGTAACGTTTCCTGTATAATTTTTTGCAGTTTCTAAACTCTCTAGTACTGACATTTTGAAACCTTTATCACATGTGTGTAAAATTTTGAAAGTGTTATTATTATTTAACGAATGACCGGAATTATTAAGTTTAGAAATTAAAGAGTTTAGAAATTGCAAAAAATAATACAGGAAACGTTACACTGTTGAACGAATTAAATTCGAGTATTCCGAGGTCACCTTTGCTGCGATTGTTTGCTTATCGCACTGATAACGATGCTAGCCGAGGTGGGCCGATAAGCGATCCTATTATAAGTGAGGTTGTCGGGCGGTTGAAGCTCACTTTGCGTCCGGCTCGTGTCGTGGCAACACTTCGTGTCCGAGTTCGCAACAAGTCAATCGTCATCCTGAGGATGCCTCGTTGAGAGGCGAAACACGTGTCGATTTCTTACAGGGTTCTCTAAGACTCTTTAAGAACAGTTAAGCGGATTAAGTTACTAAATATACATCGTCTATTGTATTTTTCAATTAATGGTACATAATGAATTAATTAATTAATGTAAAGTATCATAAAAAATGGCGCGTTGTAGTTAACTGAATTAAAAATTGTATAATAGTCTTATTATTATACGCTTCGTAGAGTTTTTATTGGCAACTATTTATTCATGTAAAAAGGCAAGAAATTAACTGAAATACTAGTACTTACTCTAAACGGAACGAAAATCTGATAATATACACTTAAATAAACACAATAATTTATTAACCAATTGTTAACTACTTATACATAACTGGCAAGATGTGGGTGTACTGTAAACCTCTGCCACCCTCATCGGGGAATGCTGGCGTGATGTTATGTTACCTAGTCTATCACTGAAATTGAAATGGTTTTTAATTATTTTATTGAGTCATTGTATTCGTTTTTGTAATTAATGTCTATTAATCTAATCTTATTTTTAATGTGTATGTTTATATTTTTTAGACTTATTCCTATCATCAATAAATATTTTTTATTTATAGTAAAATGTTTTTTTTATTACCCGATGCGCGACGGCAAACCCAGGGATCAAATCTGAGATTTAAATAAAATAACTGCCACCATAGTATACTGCTTGAAAAGTGAACTTGATTTGAATTGTCAAAATGTCCCAAATGTCCTTTCTTTGGTATTGTTCGTCGAGTAGTGCTCCTTAAGTTCTGGGGGTCTACTCCTTAAGCACGAAGTCCGTCGTTTCGGGCTTATAATAGTTACGGGCGTTTCCTACTCCCTAACACCTACGGACATACGATTAGTTTGAAGCCCGAACTTAAGAGTGTTTATTCTGAAAGTTGGCAACGTCGCAAATAGATGTCAAATATTTCGCTGTTTTGATTAATTTGATAATATTTCTGTATGGAAATAAAAAATGTGGCTAACTAGCGAACTAGAATATTGATTATGAAATGCAATAATTAATATCGTAACACCGCATAGTTAGTTTTAGATGTAAAAAAAGTATTTGGAAACTTTCCAAATGCCTTTTTTTCACCTAAAACGGGTACAACATCAAATTCAATGTTATAATTGCAATTCATTATTAAAATTCTAGTCAATTGGTTAGCCACATTTCTTATTTCCATACAGTATTATTTCCAAATTAATCGAAACATGTAAATATTTGACAGCTATTTACGACGTTGCCAACTTTTAGGATGCACCCTCTTAAGACTCAATGACGATACGATTTGATAGTTGTCCCTACTCCCGATGTGTTTTTGCCCGTCCGAAAAGGACAGTGTATAGAGTGCCACCATTGGCACTCTATCCCTATCGGATAAAGTGCCACTACAGGCACCCTAGTAACACCGCCTCGGCCCGGCTCAAGTGCCGCAAGCATTGGATTGTCATTGTCACTGTCACTAAGTCACGTCACTTGGTATTTTGTTTGATTGTCGAGGTTAGATCGCTGTAAAACACCACATTCCCAAAACATTACATTCTCTTGTGCCTAAACGGACCCTGGCACTTCGCCGGCCGCTACCGCGGCACCGCTCGCTACGCTCGCTCGGCTCGTGCGTTGTGTGGTCACAGTTCTAACCTAACCTAACCTAAACAACAAGTGACAGTGACAATGCAACGCTCACGGCACCCTAGCCGGGCCGAGGCAGTGACACTAGAGTGCCACAAGAAACTCGCGGCACTCTATATACTTCGTTTTTTTAATAATCCAAACGATGGCTGCTTTTTTAATGCTGGAATTGCTCGAAGAAACTCTACAGGAAGAGCGGAGGCGACGCCGGTTATAGTTGCGCCGAAACTTTCGGTTGGCGAGTACTTATTCCCGACGTTGAGTTCGTTGGGAATATAGGCTCATGTGGCTACTGTGGAACGGTGCTTTGGTGTGTGGAAACAAAGCTTTCAATGCCTTTTACATGGCACGACCTATGACCATTACATGCAAACTAGAAAATGTGAAAACAACCATAGTGGCACTGCTTCACAACATTGCAGTTGACCATGGAGACATGCAGTTAGAGGGTACCTAGTAATATCAATGAATATCACACATGTGAAGTTAACTCAAGAAGTTGCAAATGCTATTTTTCAAACTTTATAAAAGTTTGAAACATAGCATTTGCATTTGCAAGAAGACATTTTTGCGAGTAGTTCATTAATAAAAAAACTTGTGTATTCTATCAGTTTAATTTATTTTATAATACTCTAATTTGACTTTAAGAACTTGTTCTTAGAACAAAATTATAATAATATCTTTTTTGTTTGCCCTCTGTGCCTCATATTGTAATTCTTTTCTGTAGGCTGTTTTAGTTTCTGCTATTTGTAGTGTAGCGCCATCCATACTAGTCCTACTAACCTGAAATACAAAATTAATGAAATAATTTGTTTGCAAATCATAGTTATACCAAATTAATTAAATCAGTAGAGGCATAAGAATAACTAAGTAATATTATGAGTCAATATTAGATTTTCTAAGGGCTGTGCTTTTTTTTTTGATACTGTGAGTTTTGTACAGGCAAACAAAATTCTTGACATGCCTTCTTAGGAACTTTGTAATGTAAAAGTAAATTGGATCGGTACCTAATTCGTAAATCATGCTAGGCCACCACCTTTTTCGCATTGGAGTTTGCGTCCGTATTTAGATTTTCCATTTAAGGAGACCCTCTCCTGACCAGTTCTTTCAAAACAATCTAAGGAACAGAAGCAAAAGCAAGCATGTAAATATGAGAAATTGAGAATGTTTACAAAACAAAACTTACTTTGAATTTATAGCTGTAACGATACAAACCTTATCCTCCTCCAACCAAGTTGCACTTCTTTGCCTTTTATTGGAACTAGTCTCCGGTATTGATTCCATTTGTTTATTTAGTACATGTAGGTAATTATCAAAAGTTTTCGGCGGTTCAATACAAAATTCATTGACAAATCTGAAACTGAAAGACGCGCCGCGTCATAATCAATGATAATATCATTGGTCATAATACTTTGCCGTTACAGATACTACACACGATACACCTAACGTCAAAAAGAAAAAAGGGAAAGATCAACACGATAAAGTCACCATTCAGACATAAAATGGCAAAAATAATTAAATTGTTCAACTAAACACGTAATAAAAACTAAATTATTGAAAATGTACTTAAAACGGACTTAGGGAGTAGACCCCCCTGAGTTGAGCTCCGCGATTACTGACAAATGCTTGCACTGACTGGAAAGGTCCACTCAAATCTGTGTGGTTCTTTCCAGACCATTTCAGACACGAATCTACATGGTCCTCTTATGGCCTGACCAAGATTATATCTGAGAGATTGGGACCTCTGAGTTTGTTTCGGCCTTTCTTCTCAGAGTAGTCGGATAGGAAACGCCGAACTTGTCTAGCCATTTTTTTTATTTTTTATTATGACGTGTAAAAGTGATTCCAATATCCTATTTACAGAATAAACAATTTCATTTCATGTCATTTCATTGCATTGAAAAAAAAAGAAGAAAAATTGCCCTTTTCTTTTCACTGGTACTAGGTACCTGTAACTACCACTGTCCCTATTAAGCGCAGGCGCGGGCGAACATCGTTTCACCTCTTTACATACTTCGGTTCACACCGCGAGCTAAATATTTCGCGTAGTTTGTATAGTTTCCTTCGTTCGCTTCGCCCGCTCCGCCCGCTAGCTGGCGGTGTGGCCTGCGCTTTATAGTTCCCTATACAGGATGGATTTTTGAGAAGGAGTATGAATAGCTATCTTAAGCGTTGTGGCTACGGGAAAACGGTGTTGACGAGACTGTCTTTAACTTTTTGAAAGATTTCGATCTGCCTTCACAGATTTTGAAAAAAAGTTACAGGTTGCAAGAAAATGGGCAGTTTTCACAAAAACTTTTTTTGATGCCAATCGATCAAAAAGCTCTACTGGAGAACTAGAAAAGTCAGAAATCGCTAAAACTTTTCCCATACATATATCGTAGGAAAGAAACTGCAACATATTTTTTATCTGATAGATAGACTAGCTGACATTTTACGCTGGTTCCAGCCGCTGCCGGACCTAGTGGCGAGTTGTGCCACAACATTTAGTTATTTATGTTGCTAAATCTAGTCAAGTGTTACTAGGTTATTTGGGGACATAGGTTGAAGGTATTCTACCTGTACGCGTACTGGAGGTAAAGTGTGAAAGTGAAACTCTGAAACTTGCGATAAATAATAATGTAGTCACGCACGAATCGTAGTTTAATGTTAGGTACACTATTAGCACTTATATAACTAATTAAACTAGTAGGGACAAAATAAACTAGTGACAAAATCTAGCCTGTGTCCCGCGACAGTTGACGAGCAAGCTCGCAACGCTACTTGAAAAACTCTATTAATGTTCCCACTGCTGGGACACAGGCCTCCTCTCGGTGAGAGGGAGTGGGCCGTAATCCACCACGCGGGCCCAGTGCGGGTTGAAGTTATTACTCTGAGTTGAAAAACGGACGCATTGGGTAACGCCCTGAATCGTGGCTTAGTGTTGCCACCAGATACCAGATAACCAGATATCCGTAAAGGTGCGTTCCTTATTTATTTATAAATCATAACTAAACATAGTACAGGCGACGCCACGTATACGAATGTGCGTTCACAAATACACAATACGAGACGCCACAGTTACAGTTGTTATTTAAATCGAAATTAGTTATTGAATTAATTGTGTTTAAAAACGCCTGACAGAAAATGATTAGCAATCATTCGTTTTTTGAAACGCCTGACAGAAAATGATTAGCAATCAATCGTTTTTTGAAGTCTAACGAATGAGCTCTTTGGCAGGAAAAGTATTTTTTTCGTTATGAAATATACAAAAATAGCGCGTTGATTTAAAATAGAGGAATTCTTTCAAAATCCATGTCTAATGTGCTTACTAAATGTACCATAGCTTTTGTACATTATTGTTTTGGTTAGTGTCTCATTAGTGACAGTCAAGCGGGTATAGGACTTTCGGTATGGTTCTTTCATTTATTCCTTATTCGCATCTTTCGTCTGTTTCATTTTTTGCTTCATTTGGTTGTCTACTAATATTCTTTATTGTGAATATCAGGTTGGCGGGTGTAATTTTCAGAAATGGTCGAAATATATCAAAAGATTTAGTACCTAATTAGTACCTAATTGTACCACTAGTGAAATAATTTGTACCTCGTGGGATCGCAAGTTATTGCAATAGTTTTATACACCCGCCATTCTGATATCAGAATGGCGGGTGTATTTTTGTGTAGCCAAGATTACTGAGAAGTTAGATATAAAACATACATGGATATTTAGTACCTAATTGGTACCTCTCTAAACATACCTTAAACCAAAGAAATCTTCTCGGAATTCGGCAGAAAATGAAAAATAGTTTTTTTTTTATACAGAGTGTTACAATATGTTGCTTGTTTGACACAAGAAACACAACATAGGAAACCGGGGATACTTGACTATAGGGATACTTAGCATCAGGGGGAATGACAGCTCATTTCATGGTAATTTTTTTACAGAATAGACCGCAGCAGGTCTCGTTCCACCGGCTGACCGGGATGTTATTTAGTTGCCTGAAAACACATGACGTTAAAATTTATTTGAAAAAGGTATGTAGGTATATTCGCAGATGAATTTTTTAAAAAAATAATCTGCCTCTAGATCACGTTACACACTAAATCATGAATGACAATCATAGGTCTTAGTAGGTAGGTATCTTAAATATTAGTTTACATTTATCATAAGCGAATTGCCCATAATTTTGATATCTGTTTGCAGACAGCCGACCTGAGTCTCAATATAATATGAAATAATGTTTATCTTCAAATTCACTTATTATTTCTAGCCATATTTATGGTAAATAGAAAATCGCCAGTATTTTTAATACACTGTTAGTCTATATCTATATACATATAATAAAATTGTAGAAAAGTGGTGTCTGTACAATGGAAATATATGAAAAAAAAATAGCAGGGGTTGTTATTATATCGATGCTGAACCCGAGATTGTAATTAAATTTTTTTTTGTCTGTTTGTCTGTTTGTCGGTTTGTCTGTTTGTCTGTGTGTTTGTGCACGCTAATATCAGAAACGGCTTATTCGATTTAGATGCGGTTGTCACTAATATATTGTAGTAAGCTTCACTTAACATTTAGTGTTTATTTCATGTCAATCGGTTCATAAATAAAAAAGTTATGTCAATTTAAAGAATCACATCGAACATTTGTTATAGGTTAGGAATTTCTTTCCTTGATTTTCGGTATACTTATCTTAATTTTTATTTAGGGTTTGTATATAAATATTATAAGTATTTGGTATAGGTTAGGCATTTCTTTTCTTGATTTTCTTTATTAAGTGTAAGTTTATTAGCTCAGGTTAGTAATTAATTTTTCTAGCAATTCTTTTGTTTTATAAAGTAAGTACGTTTGGTTTACACGTCTTAACACTTATTACTTAAACTGTGACAATTTTAGACTGTATAATAATCTGTAAGTATTTATAATTTAATTGTTTACGATAGTACGTGTTTACTAAATAACTGTGTGTTAAATAGTAAGTACTATTTTATTGTAAGAATGCCTCGAAGAAGATCCAACCTCTCCCAATGTAGCAGAAATGCTAAAAGGATGAGATTAGTTCGATCACAGGAATCTGAGGAAGGTCGTGAGGCAAGGCTCTCTGCAACTCGGGAACATCAGGCTAGGTTTCGTGCTGTAGAAACTTCGACTCAGCGGGAATCTCGACTGAGTTCAAATCGTTCTCGAATGGTCGAGGTCGCGAAAAAATTTTTTCATACTAATGGGGTCAAGTCATGAAAAAGGTTGAAAAACACTGCCCTACATTAATCCTACTAATATTATAAATGCGAAAGTTTGTGAGGATGGATGGATGGATGGATGGATGTTTGTTACTCTTTCACACAAAAACTACTGAACGGATTTTGATGAAACTTTACAATAATGTAGCTTATACATTAGAAGATTTTATGTGATTTGGCCATAATATAACGATAAGCATCAAGTAAGTCGGAAAAATTCCTGCCCTCTGAGATCTATCTTTGCGTGCGCTGCCTTTTTTTTTTTTGGGCGGTTTATCATCCAATGACTTATCCCACTCTGGGCGGAGCGGAAGGGAGTGTCAGACTCTTCTGACTAAAACCCACACGTGTTCCTTCGATCCTTGATATCTCTTTGAGGCGCGCGTGGAACACGATGCGCCGTCGACCCGGGCCTGCACCCTAATTACGTAACGCAAACTCAATTTTAAATTGAAACCAATTGAATAAGATTGCCAGTCCATTGCTTCATAAGTTCGACAAAAAAATTTGAGCAGATTATTTTTGTCGAACTTATGAA
The DNA here is from genome assembly GCA_948150665.1 of Conistra vaccinii. NCBI lineage: Eukaryota > Metazoa > Arthropoda > Insecta > Lepidoptera > Noctuidae > Conistra > Conistra vaccinii. Next base: position 21,321,320 of record OX411327.1, read on the forward strand.
GCAATGGACTGGCAATCTTTTTCAATTGGTTTCAATTTAAAATTGATCGTGCATTGCGTAATTGGGGGGCTGGTCCTTATCGGACGGTGAGCTGCCCGTTGCTCTCCGTCCGCACGCCCGCGCCTACGGTGGCCGGAAATCGGCTATCAATTCCCGACGCCCGGGACGTCTCCTACGGCGGCGGCGGCGGCGGCAAGGGCTGGTAGGGCGCGGCCTTTGCCACTCCCTCGCGCGCTCCGCCTTCTCCTTCGCGAGCATTACTGCTTTGCAGAAGGAGGTGACGGCTTGCCATGCCCTCTCGCTCCGCACCATGGCCTGAACCAGGGCCGTACGCGAGAGGTCACCGCCGCCGATCGCCTCCACGAGGACACGGCGGTGGTCCACTCAAGCCGGGCAGACCTCCACCGTATGCTGCGTGCGCTGCCTAAACCGTTAGAGTTACATGAAGAAAATGTATTGTGGGATTGTTTGTCTTAAAGAGTTCTAAATAAAAGTCCGCGACAGCATATATCTACCTTTTATGTGGAAGCCTTTATAACCAAAATAGTGAGCAATAAATACAGTTAAATTGAATACTTTTTTTACATTGCATATTTTAGAGTATTTAGTTAATTCTTATCAAAATAAATACCTTCATCGCTTTTGGTATTTAATGTAGATAAAGTTTGTCTTTTACACTAAGTAATTTGGACAAATAGTTTAAAAGTTAGAACGATAAGAATAACCTGCGATATTGAGTCGACGGCGCACAGAACGAGGGTGGAGGGGCGGGCCAGCCAGGGGATGACGCGCCAGAGCGCCAAGTAGAAGCTATTGCTTAATAATTATGTTCGAGAAATAACGTAAATAACGCAATTTATTGTTGAACTGTCAAAATGAAACCCATTGCTATTGTAAGTGCTACGCAATTACCCCGCTGATTTAGGACATGTTACACGTTCCTGTGGGATAATTTCCGACATCCACGCGGGCGAAGCCGCGGGCAGAAGCTAGTAACAAAATAAAATTAATTATACACAAAATGCAACTTGGCCACTTAGTACACGGTCTACGCAGCACATGCACATGGCGTAGACTGATCAGCTTCAATAAAATTCTGTCACAACATGCTAGAAATCATTTTCATTTACGGAAAACGCCGATCGGCGTCAAAGTGTTTCAATATGAGATGCGTCCGAGGCCTATCAGCATTATTCCTTTAGACCGCTCTCCCGTACATAACAAGGGCGATTTTTTGACCCGCCTTGAATGGGTTAGTACAGCCCGATTCAAACTTAATGGCGGGTCGGAACATGAGCGAGTCGTTGCGCAGTAACTAATTCATGTATCAGCGGGGGTGAGGGGTGGGGTACTGCGCAGTGAGCAAGAGCAACTAACTTCCGAGCCGCCATTAATTTTGAATCGAACTATACCTGTTTACGAAGAATAAACTAGCTCTTTCTGAATAGATGAGATAAAAAACATTTTTTTGTATTTGTGTCCGTGCGTTCTTTTGTTTACAAATAATAATAAGACTCTTGAATTGTTTGATATATTCAGTCAAGTACACGATATGTAAAGCTATTATTAAATCAATATTAGAACCTTGAAAATTTGCAGCTTACAGCTTTACATAGAACCATTTCCTATGCAAACTGAACCCATAATCTGGTTGTTCTTTCACTTTTAGAACCATATTGTAGAACTGCAAGTGGCATAGAAATGCTAACAATCATTATTTTGTTCATGTAGGTGAAGTGAGCTGTCATTCCACCTGATGCTAAGTATCCCTATAGTCAAGAATCCCCGATTTCCTCAACTGGTACGAGAGCTCATGACCAAAATTTTTACCTCATCGCTTTACGACCAAAACCGTATAAAATCTTTTGCTTATTCTGAATCAAAAACCCCTTTTTGAGAATTTCTTCACGTCTCGCCTGACCTACCCGCTTTTTCAATGTGAAAAAAAAAATCCGAACTGTATCATAGTAATCTGCCTGATTTTCGGAATGTAGTTGAACGATAGGTTTTAGATACCAAAAACACAATTTTCAGACCAGTAGCATCACACGTACCCAGGAGGCCATTCGAGGAAATAAAAAATTACGCATAAAGCCATAGCCTGAAAATCTTGTTTTCAAGTGAACATTGGTCAGTTGATGCGAATAAATCATTTTTCAGAAATGTGAGTAACTTATGTGTTGAATCCATTTTTAACGTGTTGAATATTTTTTCCAGTGGGTAACATAGCATGTCTGTCTGTCTGAAAACTCTGGGGTATGAACAAAAAAGTTGCCCAAATGTAGAAAAAAATTATATCAGACAAAGGGGTTTGAAGATTTTTGTATGGAGGGTGGCCCTAACATGATGGCGCCATTTTGATTTTTTTTCAGAGTCGCGGAAAAAATCGAAAGTTACATATTTAGATAGAGGACACTTATACAAACAAAAAATTTCATATGACATAATATCCTAAAGCGTCAGGTTTCGGAGTAATTCACCGACATATAAGTCAAAAACTGAACCCAAAAACAAGGATTTTTTTGTTATTTTCCCTTCAGGTAAGTATATTGAACTATGAAAACATAATTGCATCATGTATAGGTAATATTTTAGTTAAGAGCGAAAGAGACAAAAATATATGTATACCCTCCGCCGAATGAGGACGTATGTTATATGGTATATGTATTATATGGTGCATGGCATGGACGCGACACCAAGAAAATCCTATTCAGCCTCCCGCTGCCTTCTTGGATGATATTATTTATACCGAATATGATTAAAAATCTTAATGTTTTATCCACTAGGTGTAGTCAATTAATTCATGTGTAAATAACTTAATCAACATGAAGTAACTACAACATAAATACCTAAATAAATTCGAAAAAATTGATATTTTTATCTTTGAATATCTCAGAAACGTGACGCTTTATGATGTTATGTTATATGAAGTTTTATGTTTGTATAAGTGTCCCCATCCAAATATATGACATTAATTATTGTGCACCTTGATTTTGAAAAAAAATCAAAATGTTGGCTGATTTTAGGGCCAAAATCTTCAAACCCCTTTTGTGTATCATACTACTAATCAGACAACTTTTCCATAATCAGAAATGATGAAAAAATCATATTGCGGAGTATTTACGTACGATTATCATAGAGCTAACCCGAAACCATCGAATTGATATTGAAGGAGTTTTTAAATAAATTGGACAAAAGGAAACTGAAATAATGTTTGAAAAATGCAGCTTATTGAATAAAAAAACATCGTTTTAATCATTGTCGGACTCATCATGGTTGTCGTAAGCTTCGATCAACAAATTGTTGATCAAAGGTCGTAAGAGATAGGAGCGTAACAAGCACCACGCGTTAACCATGGTCGACTCCAAAACGTTCTTTTCCATTTTGGAATTCTACGTGACATTTAAAATGTCTGAAAACAGGTTTTTGGTAACCACACAAAAGATTAATTTAAAATAAAATAGAATCAGGTTGCTAAGAGACAGGTTGAAATTTTTATTTTGACAGTTTTGAAAATGCGCTCTGGCAACATATGACCCGCAAAATGTTTGAATTTTTTTTTTTCATAATTAAATGACAAAACCAATTAAATTTTTAGTTCTATCAGACATATTGTGATAAAACCGTCTGCCTATTTTTTTTGTCATAGCAAAAAATGAACTTCCATCTAGTCGAGCTCAGAACCGTCTAAACTAACGATTTTTTACGGTAGAGGTCGTAAAACGATGCGACATGGTTTTGGTCGTGGACTCTCGTACTCTTTGTGTCAAACAAGCAACATATCTGTAAATAAATAACACTCTGTATAAAAATATGAATTTTTCAATTTCTGCCGAATTCCGATGAGATTTCTTTGACTTAAGGTATGTTTAGAGAGGTACCAATTAGGTACTAAATATCCATGTATGTTTTATATCTAACTTCTCAGTAATCTCGGCTACACAAAAATACACCCGCCATTCTGATATCAGAATGGCGGGTGTATAAAACTATTGCAATATCTTGCGATCCCACGAGGTACAAATTATTTCACTAGTGGTACAATTAGGTACTAATTAGGTACTAAATCTTTTGATATATTTCGACCATTTCTGAAAATTACACCCGCCAACCTGATATTCACTTCTTTATTGCATTATCGGCCTTTTTTCGGCTCTGCCCATTGTATGGGTAGTGTTAAAATTCAGTTGTTTAATAACACTTACATCATAAGAAGCTTGTCTATTATTAGTTGCTATATAATATATTTCATTTCTATATGTTCCATGTGGTGATAGCCATGTTCACTTTTTCATTGTATTTTTATTGAACAAGCTATTCATAAATGCAAGATTGTTTTCAAAGATCATTCTATTGCCATTGTTGCTTCTTCTGCCAAAAATTAATTTGCTCGTTTGTTGAGAACCAATAAATTTCTGCCATTAAAATCTCCTATCAACATTACGTTCTTGTAGGATTGCTGTAGGACTGATGTTAGTTGTTCATAGAATAAGTCTTTGATAGATTTCTCGTCCTCTTCTGTGAGGGCGTAAATTTGGATAATCGACCATTATTTTGTTTTTGTACGATGGCAGATTTAGATTAAAAACAGATATTCTCTCTGATATGCCCTTGAATTCTTCTAAAGGTTTTTTAATGATGAATCCCACTCCGTAGTTTCCTTTTGTTCGCCTTTGTAGTATAAAATATTATACTCCTTGCGGTCTTCAATACTTTCACCTAATCTTCTTACTTTACTTAATCCTAAAACATCCCGTTTTATATTTGAGAGTGCTAGTTCTAATTCAGTTGGACTCTCTTCTGTAGGTACGTAAAGTTAAGCAGTTTAAAGTGGCAATATAAAGTTTTCTTTTATCGATCGTTTTGATACTAATGTTATTTTTTCTTATCAATTCTGCTGGAAGGGGTTGGTCATATTCCCCCACGGGGACCAGCCAGCTTGGGGTCAATTACTAACTTTTCTTTATTTTTATAAACGCTAGTTAGCAAGTAATCAGTTGCGAAACGAAATATAGGTGCTAATTTGATTTCGGCACAGACTATAACCAAAATAGTCGACTAAAAACAGAATGTTAAGAATAAAGTTGTCAAAGCCAAGATTTCTGTATCTGTCGTGAACTTGACAGCCAAAAGTCAAAAATTTCATTGGAATTTTTATTTGATTATATTTTTATTGAATAAGTTTATTTAATTGTGTTTGGTGATGTTAGCAATGAAAAAAATAAGCTCCAAGAATTTTGGAGTAAACAGGAAAAGATATTTATCTCTAAATTTAAATCTACTTTCAAACCAATAGACTGGCCATAAGAATGTTAAATCCGAGTGTAGGTATATCATGTTAAATCAGTAACTGTAGCTATGTATTTTCATGACCTCTAAGCTTCGTAGCGCGAATTGTACTATTTTAAAAATTTATGTAGATAAGTAGGTTTCTACATACATTTCTAAATAGTATATTCGCGCTAGTATAAATAGACAGAAGTGCATTGACATCAATGCACAAGTGTGTCTATTTTATTTTATTACTTCCTATTAGGTTTTCAGTACCTTTTAATAACAATTACTATACTAACTTACTTGTTTACAGTAAGTTTGCCTGCTGCTATGAGCCACTAGCACCTAGCACAAATACCTATTATTCAATCTCGCAAAGATGAGGGAGGAGACAATGCTGCTTGAAAACGATGAAGAATGCGTAAGAAAATAATGGCGTGACTATTACATTATTATTTACCGCAAGTTGGAGTTTCACTTTCACACTTTACCTCCAGCACGCGTAGCATGATGCTTTCTATGTCTACGAAGAGTAGACACAGCTCTTTCTATACAAAGTGACATTTCCTTTCTTCATTTTTGACATCGCACCGTAGAAATCTTTCTTCAATCTGTCACTTTGTCTTTCGTTTCTAACTATCTTTGTCTAGGTCATTTTATATGTAGACTATTTCAGAAGAAAGTTTTCTATACCAAATTGTCAAAATCACTCTGACGACTGACAGTTGTCTATGGTAGTGAAATATTCTACTCGACGGTCACAAAGTATACAGGGTTATCTGCAAAATCATGATTTTACAGAAGAGCGTTTTAAACGCAAAACTGTGATAACTAATAGAAGAAGAAAGCTATCTTCTCCTATTTTACATCATTTAGTTAATATTACCAAGGAAATGGTTAAGGCCAATATTACTGTAATGTTATTTGTTCCAAAACACGGTACTTCGACACACTGAAAAAAATAAGCTGTACTTGTTGTGTTTAACGTGACTTAATATCAGTAAAAATTGACAATCAAACAGTAAAAACATCCTATGACGAAACAAAGAATTCTGAGTCGAATTATATGAAAGAGTGAATTTCGTAAAAAGTGCAGTTGCCTCTTTCTACTTTGCTGCCGTCGTACTGTCTACACGGAACGTCATTTTTGTCTACTCTTCCGTCGACAAAGCGGTGCTCATGCTACGCCTGCTGTACGCGTAAAGGGAGACAGGTAGAATACCTTCAACCTATGTCCCCAAATAACCTAGTAACACTTGACTAGATTTAGCAACATATATAACTAAATGTTGTGGCACAACTCGCCACTAAAATGTCAGCTAGTCTATCTATCATATAAAAATATGTTGCAGTTTCATTCCTACGATATGTATGGGAAAAGTTTTAGTGATTTCTGACTTTTCTAGTTCTCCAGTAGAGCTTTTTGATCGATTGGCATAAAAAAAAGTTTTTGTGAAAACTGCCCATTTTCTTGCAACCTGTAACTTTTTTTCAAAATCTGTGAAGGCAGATCGAAATCTTTCAAAAAGTTAAAGACAGTCTCGTCAACACCGTTTTCCCGTAGCTACAACACTTAAGATAGCTATTCATACTCATTCACAAAAATCCATCCTGTATAGGGAACTATAATAGGGACAGTGGTAGTTACAGGTACCTACAGTGAAAAGAAAAGGGCAAATTTTCTTCTTTTTTTTCAAATATAATGAAATGACATGAAATGAAATTGTTTATTCTGTAAATAGGATATTGGAATCTCTTTTACACGTCATAATAAAAAATTTAAAAAAATTTGCTAGACGAGTTCGGCGTTTCCTATCTGACTGCTTTGAGAAGAAAGGTCGAAACAAACTCAGAGGTCACAATCTCTCAGATATAATCTTGGTCAGGCCATAAGAGGACCATGTAGATTCGTGTCTGAAATGGTCTGGAAAGAACTACACAGATTTGTGTGCGTTACGATTGCTCCGCCAAGTTATCCAAACAAAAAAAAACTTCGCCCAAAAAATTGTCGGAATTTGTCAAAATCGAAGGGAACAAACCAAAAATTTGTCAAAGTAGAAATAAAGAAGATACAAGGGTTTTAAGTTGGCCGCGCGAACGTAACGTGGAGGATTGTGCGGCCATGGAGATCTCAGCAACTACTTGGGTTAGAGATCAATTTTTTTTGTCAATTGAAGACTGAATTTGTCAAAAATTGTCGAAACAAGAATTACAAACTCTAGATCAAAATTTTACGAAATATTCGACTTGGAAGTTATGGCCGCGCAATCGTGCACTTGTTGTTTCTTGATTGTTGATTATTTCTTTAAAACTTAAGACTTCATACGGTAAAACTGTTACAAGAAGAAAGGCCTTAATTTGTCAAAACTAACGAAAGCAATAAATTCTACTAAAGTTTAGTTAAAAACAGACGAAATCAGTCCATAACAAAGAGTACGTGGCCGCGCGATCGAAACGTTACTTTGTACACTGATATCTATAATTGCTAGGATTTCGGTGTGAACATCCAATTATTCGACATATTAACCTCATTAGAATGACATATCGTTTTACCCTCAGAACGGTTTTTAAAGCGTGTAATCTCAAAAATATGTTATCTCATACAATGTTCGAGCAGGGTAACCATAATTTCGATTTGATTTGGGAATAAGTACCTCTAACTGGAGACTATATTGGACAACATCTAGTAGTAAAAAATAACAAATCTAATAATAATAATTATTAACAGTCACGAGAAATGTCAAAAGACAAAAAATAATTATTAAATTAAAAACTTGTTTATTTCAATAATATGTTTATTCATCACAGCTTACACAATTTTGCGCTCTCAACCTGACAATCATATGATTTCACACTCGCACAACTGCTGGGCAGCCGACCACCCCGGCCGAATGATAGCCGCTTGGTTGCCGAGAGCGGCCACGGGTAATAATAATAACAATTTCCAACGACTGTCGGATCAGCCCCCCAATTACGCAATGCACGATCAATTTTAAATTGAAACCAATTGAAAAAGATTGCCAGTCCATTGCTTCATAAGTTCGAATAAAATTATCTGCTCAATTTTTTTTTCGAACTTGTGAAGCAATGGACTGGCAATCTTTTTCAATTGGTTTCAATTTAAAATTGAAAATGCATTACGTAATTAGGGTGCAGGTGCGTGTCATCCAACGCAATCACAGGTTGGACGATGCAGCACTTGATAGGCTGCGCTCAGAGGTACTGAGCAACCTTAGCGTTTCAACTCCAACACAAACCGCGGCACAAGCGTCAAATATTGATGCGATCCGGCCGCGGTTCAATCAAGGTGTGGAAGAGGCGGATGATAGGGTTGCCACAGTAAGTAGCCAGTGTAACGTTCGATTGAGGAGCGCTCTGGAGGATGCGATTCGCGAGTATAGATACACTCCGACCGAACTTAGGCCCCGATTACCACGCCTACCCATGCACAAAAAAAATAGGGCGCTGGTGTGTGCCCTGGACTCGCAGTTTAAGAATTTTTTCGAGAGCAGCGAGGATCTCATTGATACACACTCGATCCTGTACTGTGCGGCTGTTGCGGCATGTCGGTTAGCTAACGTCAAGTTCCCGAACTGTGACGGAGCTAATCGACCAAAACCCGCCGTACCAGCCTGGCAGTGCAGGATCGAGCGACGTATCGATGGGGCTAGGGTACTCATCGGCAAACTATACTGCTTCATGGAGGGCAATACTTGACCACGAGTGATACGGGAATGTAGGAATGGGTCCCGCGGTACTAAGGAGCTACTCCTCATCGACATGGCCATAAGCCAACAGGTTCGTCGATCCCGCAAGGATCTGTCGACATGTTGGATAGACTATAAGAAGGCCTATGACTCAGTGCCACATGCATGGCTCATGAGGGTGCTGGAGTTGTACAAGATAGATGCAACTCTGCGCGCCTTCCTGATGTCATGTATGGGGCAATGGAGCACGGTCCTTCGCTATCCAGGATGTAGACAGATCCAGGAGAATGACGAGCCTGTATGAATTAAACGGGGAATATTTCAGGGCGACAGTTTGAGTCCACTTTGGTTCTGCTTAGCTCTGAATCCTCTAAGCACACTACTGGAGGATTCAGGTTTAAGCTATCGGTTGAGGAGATGTGGTCAGGTCATATCTCACCTCCTCTACATGGATGACTTGAAACTCTTTGCCCCCAACAAATTGCGGCTGATGGAGCTACTGAAGGTAACGGAAACATTCGGTAGCGCCATCAGGATGGAATTTGGTGTGGACAAATGTGCAGTCATGCATGTAAAGCGAGGGGAGATTATGGAATCCGAGGGAACTCAACTCTCGGATTCCATACACCTTAGATCCCTCTCCTCATCCGAAAGCTATAAGTATTTGGGTATGTCGGAAGCGTTAGGCATCAACGTTGCTGACATGAAGCAATCGTTGAAGGAGCGCTTCTTCGGGCGCCTGAAGAAGGTGTTAACTAGTCTTCTTTCAGGCGGAAACAAGGTGCGCCCCTTCAACGGTTGGGTCATGCCGGTCCTGATGTACTCTTTCGGCATACTCAAATGGACTCAGGCCGAACTCGACGCCCTGGACAGGAGGGTCCGTACACTCCTGACCGCAAACCGGATGCATCACCCACGTTCTTCGGTGATGAGACTGTACATCCCGCGGAAGTGCGGGGGTCGAGGGTTTTTAAATGCGAAGACCCTCCACAACCGCGAGGTGTGCAGCGTCAGGGAATATTTCCTAAAAGCCGAAGTGGGTATGCACCGTGATGTGGTCGCAGTGGACAAGGGACTCACCCCGCTCTCCATGGCTAAAGAGAACTGGCGCAAACCTGTGGTACTTACTACAGATGACCGCAAAGAGGTATGGCAAAGCAAGGAGCTTCACGGGCGCTTCTATCGGGCTCTCCATGAGCCCGGTGTAGATTTCTTAGCGTCCGTATCCTGGCTACGTTTCGGTTACCTTTTCGGGGAAACTGAAGGTTTCGTCTGTGCAATTATGGACGAAGTTATCTTGACGAATAACTACCGGAGACATTTAATGAAGGACGGTACGGTTGACGTGTGTCGGGCATGCCACCGTCCGGGTGAGTCCATCAGACATATTATCTCTGGTTGTTCGCGTCTGGCTAACGGCGAGTACTTGCACAGGCATAACCAAGTGGCTAGGATTATTCACCAGCAACTTGCTTTGAAATATAAACTTGTGGATTCTGAGGTACCGTACTACAGGTATGTGCCCGACCGTGGCATGGTCATTCTCGAAAATGACCATGTCACGTTATACTGGGATCGGTCTATCATTACTGACAGGACTATTGTTGCCAATAAGCCTGATAGAGTGGTGATAGACCGATTAGCGCGCCGCGCAATGATAGTCGATGTTACCATTCCGCATGACGGGAACCTCGTGAAAGCTGAGAAAGAGAAACAAATAAAATATCTTGACTTAGCACACGAGGATGTCGACATGTGGAATGTGAGCTCGGCTATCATTGTGCCGATTGTCGTAACGGCCAACGGCCTGATGGCCGAAAGCCTCGACCAACATCTCTCGAGGCTCTCGTTAGGCGGTTGGATCAAGGGCCTGATTCAGAAGGCAGTACTCCTCGACACGGCTCGCATTGTGAGGAGGTTCCTGTCTCTGCAGCCCTAACCACCGGTAGCATGGACCCTGCTCCCGACACCGGCGGAACACTATTTTTTATATTTTTAAATGTTTTTTATATCTTTTTTTTTAAGAAATATTTAAAAATGTAAATTAATATGTATATAAATGAATAAACCAAATAATAATTTGATTATTGATATAGCGGTCCCGCATGACGAGAACCTCGTGAAAGCAGAAAAAGATAAACAGATTAAGTATCTTGATCTGGCTCGCGAGGTTGTCGACATGTGGGATGTGGATACAGCAGTCATTGTGCCGATAGTCGTGACGGCCAATGGCATAATAGCCAAGAGCCTCGACCAACACCTTAGGAGGCTCTCGTTAGGCAGCTGTATCAAGGGCTTGATCCAGAAAGCGGTACTTCTGGACACGGCGCGTATAGTTAGGAGATTCCTCTCTCAGAAGCCCTGACCACGGGTAGCTTGGACCCTGTTCCCGATACCAAAATGTTTTTGTTTTTATAAAAATATTTAAAAATGTAATTAATATGTATATAATTATATGGAATAAAGGAAATAATAATAATTTCACAAATATCAGGTCCAAATACAAACCAGAGCAAATCCCGTATTTTTTAAGAAAAGATTAAAATGAAAATTAAAATAAATTAAAATCATACGCGACATAATGCAGACTATGGGTGTCTGTGTTGCATCCGCTTTTGTATTTACGCACCCCGGTCTCCCCTATAATTTACCTATTTTAGACAAGTTTGATAGATTGTGACTTGAATGTGAACGTTTTTATTAAATCAAATCAAATCAAATCAAATCAAAATATTTATTTGCAAGAATATGGTACATAATAAGGTGTTACAGTAGTTTGTTTCAGCATATCCTGCCACAACCTGGCGTGCAAATATATTCACAATTATCTATGTCACTCAATCTAAATTATAATTTATAGATTCTATTGATCTGTCTTCTAAATAGTCCTTAATAGTATAATATCTTTTAAATAATAATAGTTTGAAAAGTATTTTTTTAAACATTGTCAGCGGTAAGTCTTGAAACCTATTTGGTAAATGATTGTAAATAATAATCGACATGCAGTATACATTTTTCTTAAATAATTTTAGTTTTATTTGTGGTAGCCGAAGTCTATCTTTATGCCGTGTTCGGCTATTTGGCCTGTCAGTGTTAGTTAAAAATAAATTGTAGTTGCTCTTAACAAAAATACATATTTCAAAAATATATAAACATGGCAGAGGTAGAATTTTAAGTTTTTGAAATAGTGGCTTACAGCTGTCTAAAAAGTGAGCTCCACAAATTGCTCGAATACATTTTTTTTGAGCCTTAAATACTCTGTCAAAATCTACTGAGTTGCCCCATATTACAATGCCGTATCTAAGTACGGATGATACATAGCCATGGTAAGCCAGCATTGCAGTATCACAGTTTACTGTTTGCCGAATTCTATTCAAGACATATATAAAACGATCAATTTTTGTAAGAATTTTATCTATGTATGCCTTCCAATTGCAATTTTTGTCGACCGTTATACCCAAGAATACACAATTATCGACAGTGGTCAAGTGAGAATCTTTATAATGAATGTCTATATTATTTATGTTTGAATTGTATGTCTGAAATTGTATTATGTTCGTTTTAGTCATATTTATTTTTAAGTTATTTTTTTCCAGCCAGTCGATTGCATTATCAAGAGCTTGGACGATTTCATTTTCTAAATTATTGTTATTGTCACTCTTAATGATTATTGTAGTGTCATAAATAAACAGCCAGGTTCTTTTTACCGGAATATCACTGTCCAATCCGCGATATTTTACCTCGTGTGTGATTTTTTTTTAAACAAATCTCGGAATTGTCTCAGAAGGAAAAGTAATTATTAAATCTTTTTATTTTTATGTAAGTATGTAGTGAACCACCTTTTTATTTTTTAAATCTGTCACGTGATTTTTTGTATTGTTGCTAAACTGCGAGGCAACGCGCTCGTAGCACATCATTCGGCCGGGGTGGTCGGCTGCCCAGCAGTTGTGCTAGTGTGAAATCATATGATTGTCAGAGTGAGAGCGCAAAACTGTGTAAGCTGTGATGAATAAACATATTATTGAAATATACAAGTTTTTTATTTAATAATTATTTTTTGTCTCTTGACATTTCTCGTGACCCTGGGGTCCCGGACCTTTGGAAGGCGTACGAGGGGCCGAACGTTTTAAAGAAATGAGGCGCCAACCAGCGATTATCGCTGTATGCACTATGCAAGTGCACCCAAGGACAACCCTGGGTTGATGTAGGACTATTGCAGGATATGGAACCAAATATATTGGACTATGGCCCCTGCCTGATCAATGTTAATAATTATTATTATTAGATTTGTTATTTTTTACTACTTTATGTTGTCCAATATATAATAGTCTCCAGTTATATTCCCAAATCAAATCGAAATTATGGTTACCCTGCTCGAACATTGTATGAGATAACATATTTTTGAGATTACACGCTTTAAAAACCGTTCTGAGGGTAAAACGAAATGTCATTCTAATGAGGTTAATATGTCGAATACTTAATTGGATGTTCACACCGAAATCCTAGCAATTATAGATAGTGAGATATCAGTGTACAAAGTAACGTTTCGATCGCGCGGCCACGTACTCTTTGTTATGGACTGATTTCGTCTGTTTAACTAAACTTTAGTAGAATTTATTGCTTTCGTTAGTTTTGACAAATTAAGGCCTTTCTTCTTGTAACAGTTTTACCGTATGAAGTCTTAAGTTTTAAAGAAATAATCAACAATCAAGAAACAACAAGTGCACGATTGCGCGGCCATAACTTCCAAGTCGAATATTTCGTAAAATTTTGATCTAGAGTTTGTAATTCTTGTTTCGACAATTTTTGACAAATTCAGTCTTCAATTGACAAAAAAAAATTGATCTCTAACCCAAGTAGTTGCTGAGATCTCCATGGCCGCGCAATCCTCCACGTTACGTTCGCGCGGCCAACTTAAAACCCTTGTATCTTCTTTATTTCTACTTTGACAAATTTTTGGTTTGTTCCCTTCGATTTTGACAAATTCCGACAATTTTTTGGGCGAAGTTTTTTTTTGTTTGGATAACTTGGCGGAGCAATCGTAACGCACACCACAGATTTGAGTGGACCTGTCCACTCAGTGCAAGCATTTGTCAGTAATCGTGGAGCTCAACTCAGAACTTAAGGAGCACTACTCGATGAACAGTACCAAAGAAAGGACATTTGGGACATTTTGACAATTCAAATCAAGTTCACTTTTCAAGCAGTATACTATGGTGGCAGTTATTTTATTTAAATCTCAGATTTGATCCCTGGGTTTGCTGTCGTGCATCGGGTAATAAAAAAACATTTTATTATAAATAAAAAATATTTATTGATGATAGGAATAAGTCTAAAAAATATAAACATACACATTAAAAATAAGATTAGATTAATAGACATTAATTACAAAAACGAATACAATGACTCAATAAAATAATTAAAAACCATTTCAATTTCAGTGATAGACTAGGTAACATAACATCACGCCAGCATTCCCCGATGAGGGTGGCAGAGGTTTACAGTACACCCACATTTTGCCAGTTATGTCTAAGTAGTTAACAATTGGTTAATAAATTATTGTGCTTATTTAAGTGTATATTATCAAATTTTCGTTCCTTTCAGAGTAAGTACTAGTATTTCAGTTAATTTCTTGCCTTTTTACATGAATAAATAGTTGCCAATAAAAACTCTATGAAGCGTATAAGACTATTATACAATTTTTAATTCATTAACTACAACGCGCCATTTTTTATGATACTTCACATTAATTAATTCATTAAGTACTATTAATTGATTTATTTGCCTTTTTCTGTGTGGCAATCATATTGCCTATAAATCCTATGATACAATAATAAGTTAACTAACAATTTATTTAATTTTCGTCTTAGATCATAATAATGTTATCGTGATAATTGAGAACGACATGCTGCTATAATTATATAAGGTAGAGACGACAATACAACAAAAAATTAAACGGCGTGTCCCATTCTGTATACAAAAATTCAATTTAATATATTCAATAGTTTAGTCATTATAGCTCGGCAAAATCCATAGTCGGCTCGGGCTATTCCGTTTGTCCACCCCAATAATCCACCCTAATTCTGAAATGTATGCCCGAGAATAAATTCACCCAAGGCCTAGTTGGAAAAACGGAATTTATAGGCTTAGGGCATACATTACTTTCAATTTGTTTGAAAACTCTTTTTTTTATTTCGAAGCTAGGATTTATTTGACTGCAGTTCCAAAATACTCTTAAGCATTACTAGTGCTAGTATTTTATTTTTTTGTTGTATGGTAGTCTCCACATTGTATAGTATCACTCCGTCTCACGGTCCTCTATAAGAAGCCAAACGAATACAGTCGAGTCGCATAATTTACGTTCATATGAAATTTAACATTCAGACAACTCATTTTGCGTCGTCGTTTTGCACCATGACTTTTATACATTTGATTTACTCGCAAGACGCTTCGCCGTTCGCACTGCGCGAATATTCGCTGTAGCGAATGTCCCGTGGTCAGGCGGTAAGTGCGGATTTCACCAATGAAATTCAACGCGTTCAGCACATCTAAATGCGTTCAAGAGCTGTCGGTGTACAATCTTCCATAACAATTTTGTCACTGACAGCTCTTGAACGCGTTTTAGAAATGCTGATCGCGTTCGATTTCTTTGGTGAAATCACCCCTAAGACACACTTGTTACACCCGACGCCACGCTGAGACATGAAAAATGATACCAATCAGCAAGCTACATTGACGTCGCGTGGCATGGCGTGTCGTTAGTATATTCCTGCCCTTGATTATGTATTCGTGGGTTTTTTGGAAGTAAGCAGGTTCCATAGTTAAACATCCTGTTCTGCAACATCCGCTACGGTGTTCTGTTTCTTGCCGAAGGACAAGAACAGCTCCTCGAGGGTAGTCTCCGTGACTAAGTAGTCTTCGATGATGTAGGAGAACTTGGTACGAAGGGATTCTAGTACAGTGAAGAGCTTGCTGTAGCTCATTGTTTTGTTTATGTGGTAATGTAGCATTGTCTGTGGACAAATTAGTCGTGGTAAGTTATAATAAGGTCAAATTAAATTAAATTAGCTAGCGAAACTACACAGAGGTGATGGTTATTGATATGTAAATACGATTAAACAAATAAAAACATTAATGTTTTTTTTTGGGTCATCGACTTCTGTTCGTGTAGTTGAAGCATGAGTTGTGAAAATCAGTTGTAGGGTTCCGTAGTAAACAAGGCACCCATAAAGTTTCGCCATATCCATCTGTCCGCGGCTTAGCTCATAGACTCTTTGTACTAGAAAGCTGTAATTTGCCAATAGGTACATATTTAATATATATATTTGTAATTTGTTTTCACGCCGACAAAGTGTTAAAATGAAATGGTATTTCCGGTTACGTCACGTCACGTCAACGTCGGCGCCGGGGTTCTGTTTCACATAAGGTCGCAGCATTATGCTGAGCGATGGCCGTTTTTCGTGAATGTAACGCATATTTTTGTGTTAGGTTACAAAATAAAACTCACTTTATGTTCATCCTTTAGTGTGCAGTCGAAAGTCTTTTGTAGCTTCCCCTTTAATTGGTTTATCTCTGGCTCGATGTCTACCTCTGAAATATTATAGAACAAGCTTTATTAGGCTAAGAACTCACGGAGCGGTTTTCACCCACGCCCGCCGCGGTGGTTGAGTAGCGGTTTTATTTCTAAACTCACGAGACCGGTGATTTGCACGGTCACGCAGCCACCTAGCCGTCGCGGTTGAGATCATCGCCCGCAAACTTGGCGGGCGATGATCACAAGACGGGCGGTTGCAAGACGGGCGCTAAAAATGGCGTCGGATTTCTGTACCCCCCTTCCTGCCGGCTACTGCGTTCGCCCGCCAAGCGATCGCAGAGTGCGCGGGCGCAACCCGCCGGTGCCGAGGCGGCGAGTGACTGCCGCCCGCGCGATTCTACGCGCCGGTGCCGCGGGACCCGCAAAACACCGTGCACGCCGCGGGTGTAAAACGCGTCGTGAAATTAATGTTCAGAAAACGCTGCGGGCCCGAAAACACGGCGGGCGCGGGTGAAAACCACTCCGTGAGTTCATAGCCTTATTAACCTTACTGCAAAGACCAATTGGTCAAAGGACCATGCGTCATTTAGAAAGAAAGAAAAATATTTTATTTGGGACACGCACAGGAAATACAAACAGTGATAAAAAAATAAAACTAAAAGGAGCATCTAAAACTAACAATAAAACGAGTTCGTATTAACCAAAAATAAAAATTAAAAACTATTAACGACCTGTGCGAGGCCAAAAAGGCCCCTATCTTTGGTACCAACATAAAACATTTTGGTACCAACTCTCAACAGTGATGAAACTCATGCCATGTGAAAGCTTTTGGGGTATTATTTAATTCATTCTATGGCAGCTTAGTCGAAATCGAGCGCAAACATGGTGTTTTGGAACATTAAAAAAGGTTAGGTTATGTTTGGTTAGGATAGGTTAGGTTAGGTTGATCTCATGATTCCCGGTCTAAGTGTGGGAAGAGATCAATGGGGTGGTTTTTGGTCAGTAGGATTCTGACAGGTCCCTTCGCCCGCCCCAGGGCGGAGGACTTCCATGAGGATTTTCCATCCCGGAGCAAAAAGAGAAAAAAAACTCTGGTTAGGTTAGGGTATGTAGGTAGATAGGGTAGGTAGGTACCCTTTTTGGATAGGTTAGGTTCACCGTGCCGTGCGGAGGAAGCGGAATCCTGCGGCAGGGTAATGTCGGTGGTGTCGTTGGACATCTCCAATGCATTCAATACCCATACGTCATTTTGGACTCAACTTTCAACAGTGATAGTATTAATGCCAAGTCAAAATTTTTTTAGGGTATTATTTAATTCTATACTATGGCAACTAAGTTGAAATCGAGCGCGAACATGGTGTTTTGGAATATTTTCCATACTGAGAAACTTGTTACGCGCAGCTGCATAAGGGCAATCGCCAACTCAGCTCTCAATACTTTTATATTAGGGAAACATACGCTGCAAATACATCTAACGACGGAAACGGTGAGCTGAGCAAGCACTCCGTGACGCACGAACCTAGATTACCCAAATAATGTAACTCATCAGAATGACATTCCATATTCTTTCATATTTTATGACTTCGAATAGGCATTTAGGCTAATTTAGCACGTAATTAATGTAATTCTTTTATTTTAAAATAAATTAAGTTAAATCATTTTTGGTTTTTTTTAAGTCCTCCGATTGCAGCTAACGTAATTGGCGCAGTCGGTAGGATATTCGCGGGCCGGTTCGCGAGCTTTAGGGATCTCTAATATCGATATCCGCGTACGCGAATCGCCTGGGTGGCTATCGAGCCCCGGCGTCGAATATCCGAATCTACGGTCCAGCTGCAGTTGCGGAAGGAGAATCCAGACTTCGATTCACAAGAGAACCAGAGATGAAAAATTTGTAAGTACACCTGAATTGTTCTTGTGTTGCTTCCCTTTAGTCCTAGTACAACCCAACTTCCAAGATTTTTCACCCGAAAAATTCCAATTCCCGGGAGCCTGCATCTCGTACGGCTCGCTGGAGTACTATAGATTATAATAGTAGAGATTTAGATAGTGATAGTGAAATTAGAAGTATAGATAGCGTGAATATGGAACACGACCCGGATACAATTTTCAAGACCCTTCGTATGGTCCCGGAGTTCGATGGAAATCCAAATATTTTAACTAGATTTATTCAAATATGCGATCAAATAGTAACTCAGTATGTAAGTAATACCCCAGGTAGCGAGTTAAATAACTTATGCCTATTAAATGGAATTTAGATTACACAGATGCCCTCAAATATGAAAATGCTATCAAAGTTCTACAGGATAATAACAATAAGTTAGCTAATGAATTTAACAATCACATCAGCCTCAGCAAAGAATGGATGTCTAAGCATAATAGTGTTCTAATACAGTTAGTCGAAAATCAAAGTAAAATCAATAGCACCTTAGAGTTACTACTAAAAAACACTTATACAACAGGTAGTTTAATAACCTATGCAAAGTTTGGTCAACTCATGCCAATCATAAGTGAAAATGTAGAAGATTTAAGATTAGAATTAGTTAGAATAGAAAATAATTATGTTAGCGTTTATACATGCATCAAGCACTGTTCATTCTATGATAGATGTAGATACACTTAGTTCCATGGTAAATAGGTTAGAAAAAATATACAGCAAGGAAGAGATACTAAGTTTAGAGCTCAGAGAATATTACAATATTATCCAGCCTGGATCATATTTCAATGAAAAACAGATAGTTATAGTTTTCAGATTTCCTATAATTTCTCAAATTGTATATGATTTATATAAGCTATCTATAGTACCGAACAAAAACCGTCAAGCCCTTATCCCTACCTATCCCTTTATAGCAACTAATGAGAACTCTTTCGTGTACATAGAAGCAGAATGCTCGAAGTTAAGTAACTGGTATCTCTGTGAAAAAGAAATAACCCATCAAATACGAACAAAAACTGACTGCATACAAGAACTTATTATGAACCAAGCCCTCAAGAGTTCCTGCCAATTTACTACAGTATTCCTGGAGAAAGAAGCAATGGAAAAATTAGATGATCAGCACTACATCCTATCGTTCCCGAATCCAACCAAAGTGCAATTCTGTACCCTCAGTGAAAAGTGGTACAAGTCAGAAATGCTAGTTTTGAGAAATTTTAATTTAAAGTTTTGCATTTTTTAAATGGCTACAACTTTTTTATTACTGAGTATTTTTTTGATGTTTTTACTTTTATCGCTGCGAAATTGTTATTTTTATATCGGATATGCTTTGATTGTGTTAAAAAATAATTCGAATTTGAGATAATTAAAAAAAACTAGACTTATATCATGAGCCACAATTAAGTTCCTATGTGTATAATGTTTTAATTTAAATTATATCATTTAACACATTGTATAATGCACTGGTGTTGAATGTTACAAGTATTTTTTAAACATCTTTTTGATAACAATAAATACAACAATAATAAAAACACTAGAACTAATTTTGATTAGAAAACATTAAGATTTCATTGGTACCGTGTCTTTTTAGTGTGCTGTAATAAAATCAAACTTATATCACTTTACACACAATAAATACAATAAACGACGAAGTGTATTTTGATTTATCTTTATTTATATCAAAGGAATTACAAAATTTTTAAGGTGTAAAGTAATATAAGTTCAATTTTATTTCTTTTGTAGGGGCCTAGTAACGTGTATTTCTACTGTCGGGGTCTATTTTCATTTAAAAACCGGGTAAATAAAAGTGTGAATATGTAGTTTAAGTATATTTTTATCATTTGCTATAATCAGCAGTCATATCAGTGGTTAATGATTTAAGGAAATTACTCCTTAAATCATTAACCACTAGGTATAACAAAACAACAAGCCCGTCTAAGAAAAAAAATACTGAAAACTAAGTTTCATAATAGTTAGCAACTACATTATGTCCTTAAGTGGTTTAAAACATTAGCATTAGGATTTAGAACATCAGGATTTAGACGTTACTTATTAATCAATTAGTTTTCCTGAGATCATCTAGATGAAACATACTAAATGTCTATTGTGCAAAGCCAGCTCGCAAAACTGAAGACCGATAGCAGCATCGTATCCGCCAAACCTGAAATATTGAGAGAGATGGAGAGTTTCTATGGACGAATGTTATGAATCTGGCAAATGACCCAAGAGCTATTTGGCTCGACACTAGACCGAAGACATCCCGGCCGTCAGCTTGTACGAGAGGATCGCTCTGAAGCAGCTTAAAAAGAAAAAGGGGCCGGGTGATGACGGAATTACGGCCGAACTCCTGAAGGCCGGTGGAAAATCCGTTCTTAAGGCCCTCCAGAAGCCGTTCTATTCCGTCATACTCGAGGTCAAACGCCACATGCATGGAACAGAGATGTGGTAGTACTGTTCATTAAAAAGGGCGACCATGCTCTGCTTAAGAACTATAGGCCCATCACACTTCTGAGCCATGTCTACAAGCTGTTTTCAAGAGTCATCACGAACCGTCTCGCGCGCAGGATTGACGACTTCCAGCTTCCTGAACAAGCCGGATTCCGTATAGGCTTCAGCACCGTAGATCACATACATACGCTGCGGCAGGTTATACAAAACACCGAAGGGTATGACCCGCTTCTCTGCTTAGTGTTTGTAGACGACGAAAAAGCCTTCGATTCGATTGAGACATGGGCTGTACTGCAGTTTCTTGAATGTTACCAGGTCGACTATCGGTACATCGAGGTGCTAAAGTGTCCGTTAGAAAACGCTACTATGTCAGTCTGACTCCAGGATCGGGCCATGAAACCCATTTTTCTGCAGTGAGGTGTGAGACAAGGAGATGTTATCTCTCCAAAACTGTTCACCGCCGCACTGGAGGATATCTTCAAGGTCTAGACTGGCAAGATCTAGGCATCAACATCACTGGAGAGTATATTACTAACTTTCGGTTTGCCAACGACATAGTTATTATGACTGAGACAATGGACGACCTCAGTACAATGCTTGATGAACTCAGTAGAGCCTCCAAAAGAGTGGGTCTAAAAATGAACATGGATAAGACAAAGGCAATCGTGACAAATACCCATGTAACACCCAATCACGTGTAGATCTGAGACTCTACTCTCGAAGTTGTGGACAAGTATGTTTACCTAGGGACAATCTGTCCAGCTAGGTACGTCCAACTTCGAGAAAGAGGTCAATCGTCGGATCTGACTAGACAGTTTTCGGGAAGCTACGCAATATCTTCTCGTCCCACATACCACAGTATCTCAAGATGAAAGTCTGTGACCAGTGCCTGTTGCCAGTGATGACCTATGGCACAGAAGCGTGGTCGCCCACAATGGGCCTTATCAGAAGGTTAAAAGTCATCCAAATGCAATGGAGAGCGCTATGTTTGAAGTTTCCCTACGTGATCGAACCAGAAATGAAGAGATCCGCAGGAGAACCAAGACAACCGACATAGCCCGAAGAATTGCCAAACTTTAATGGCAATGGGCAGGGCACATTGCTCGTAGAACGGATGGCCGATGGGGCCGAAAGGTTCTGGAGTGGCGACCGCGTACCGGAAGATGAAGCGTTGAAAGGCTTCCCACAAGATGGACCGATGACCTTGTGAAGGCCGCAGAAATCCGCTGGATGCGGGAAGCATAAAATCGGTCACCATCGTCTAATTTTTGTAAAATATGGACGCGTGTTCTGGTCACTCACGCCAAAACGGGAGTGGCCGACTGCCGTTTGAGCGCGATTACCTCCCACGCCATCATTGCCGTTCTCGCTTTCTCACTGCGGAGACGCCCGTGACAGAAAGAGACAGACATTTTGAAGACGAAACTGCATATATCACTTTACACAATAATCACTATTGATCGGTTTCTAAAAATCCTATACTACAGCGATATAAATAAATTTACATTACTAAGAACTAAACGTGTTGCTAAAAATGTTTCACGTGTAATTTGATAAAGGTTGAGTTGTATCACTTAACACGTTGGTGGTATTTAATGCTGCTTAAACTAAAGAGATATAATTTGAGTTATATTAGCATTCACAATTGATAATTGTATGGTATTTTTTGTGTCACTTAATATAAATTGTATTGTATTAACAAGCACAAAGCTCATGTAATTAATATTAAATGTGTCAAGTATTACAAATCGAGATAGCCTCATTTACACGTACTTGTTTAAGTTTAAGCTTTAGTTCAATTTAATATTACTAAAGACATATCAGTAGACACAAAAATTATCATCAAAATTCATCTAGAATGCAACTTGTATCATTCAGCACGAAACTTATTTCCCGTTCTATAATAGATAGAGTTAAACCGATTAGATAGAAAAATAGAAAAAAAAATAAGCTTCAAGATTGTATACACAACTCAAAACTGCTACAAGTCGAGATAAATCACTTTTCACTGAGGGTACAGAATTAGTCTGTGGGAGAGAAGACTTCAATTCGCTACAAGGAAGCTACCTCGCCACTATTCCTATCAACTGTTATCTTCGTACAAACGAACTAACTATAATTAACAACAACGACGTCATACAAGGGCAGCCTTTAAAACTAATGAACATTCCCTACGACGTGGAGACACCGGATGCTGCATCAACCCAAGTTCATCTCAGCTCAATCGATTTAGGAGGACTACATAGCATACAGAACCAAGTCATGATGAGACAGCCAATACAACTTAACCAACTGCAATCAGATGTCATATACCATACGACAATACCCTTCTACATTGCATTACTAGGTGCAGGCGCACTTATCATAGCCATACTAGGCTATCGAAAAAAATGGTTTTGCAAACGCCCGGTAACGCCCAACACCAAATTACATACTTACGAGGAACCTGATAAGAACGAAGAGGATCGCGCGCCCAGAGGCCAAGTTCCAGCAACATTTTCTCTCAATGTTCTAAAATAGTTGCTGATCTGCGGGTGGAGATGTTACGCGCAGCAGCATAAGGGCAATCGCCAACTCAGCTCTCAATACTTTTATATTAGGGAAACATACGCTGCAAATACATCGAACGACGGAAACGGCGAGCTGAGCAAGCACTCCGTGACGCACGAACCTAGATTACCCAAATAATGTAACTCATCAGAATGACATTCCATATTCATACTTCGAATAGGCATTTAGGCTAATTTAGCACGTAATTAATGTAATTCTTTTATTTTAAAATAAATTAAGTTAAATCATTTTTGGTTTTTTTTAAGTCCTCCGATTGCAGCTAACGTAATTAACTAGAAAACAAAATTCATAGTAAATAAGTAAAGATTATTCTTGTTTTTTTTTTGAATGTTCAAAAAATTAAAATATCGTAGCAGATTAAAAAAATATAACAATCCACTAGATGTAATTGAATTTAATTATCTCAGAAAAGACTGTCAGAAACTTACGCAAGGATGTTACAATAATTACATAGACGAATTAGAAAATAAGATAAAAGGCCATCCCAAATTCTTCTGGTCGCATATAAAAAACCTTCGGAAAAGTAACACTTCCTATCCCTCTAAAATGACCTTAGGTACTGTAACTGCATCTGGAAGTAAAGCTATCTCGAATTTATTTGCTGATCATTTCTCATCGGTATATGACTCGCAAACTCTTGACCATGGCAATTCTACCGATTCTCCACCTGCCACATCATTCCCTTCTCCACCCAATAAAGATTTTGCCATATCTAAAGACGCAGTATGCAATAAACTTTCCAGTCTTGACCTGTCAAAGGGTGCAGGACCTGATAATATACCCCCAATATTTTGGTCACGATGTGCTCGTTATAGTCGTTATGTGTCCTCTCCATTAGCAAATATATATAATACTTCACTAATAACAGGTGTCTTCCCGAATACCTGGAAACGGGCACGAATAGTGCCTATTCACAAGAACGATAAGCGCGAGGTGATATCTAACTATCGACCAATTTCGATTCTTTGTACTCTGTCTAAGGTCTTTGAATCACTAGTGTACCCGATATTTTACAACCAGGTTAAAGGTTACCTAACCTTAAGTCAGCATGGTTTCATGGTTAAAAAGTCTACGAACACAAATCTTGTCACTTATATCACTGAGTTAACATCCGCAGTTGATGAGGGTCTACAAGTAGATGCAATATACACTGATTTTTCAAAGGCCTTCGACAGGGTAAATCATGAACTATTGTTGATTAAACTTCAGTCCCTGGGTATCACCGGTGCCACATTGGAATGGTGTAGGTCATACCTTAATAATAGGCCGTCTTTAGTTGTCATAGAGGGTGATGAGTCTGACCCTTATTTTGCAACCTCAGGTGTACCACAGGGGTCCAATTTGGGGCCACTGTTTTTCATTGTATTTGTTAATGATATTATATGTGTACTTAAATATACTACACCATACCTATTTGCGGATGATCTGAAATTGACACGCATAATTCTGACTGAATCTGATATTCAGTTGCTACAAACGTACTTAGATAATTTAACTCAGTGGTGTACGAAGAATAAAATGTATCTAAACTGTACCAAATGTCACCACATCAAATTTACCAGAAAGCGGAATAAAATTCAATCTAGCTACAATATTCAGGGAAACACATTAGATGAAGTGACAGTTATCCGAGATTTGGGAGTGTATTTGGACAGTGATTTGAGATTTACAGACCACATTGACAAAATGCTTAATTCAGCTTATCGGGCTCTTGGATTTATACTGCGATCTTCTAAAGAATTCAAAAAACCATCCACTACAATTTTGTTATACAATAGCTATGTGAGAAGTCAGTTGGAATACTGCAGCACGGTCTGGAATCCAACATACCAGGTTCACACAAATCGAATAGAAAGAGTCCAGAAGAAACTTGTTCGTCACTTAGCTTTTCGGTTTAGAGTTAGGAATCTGAGATCATATGCAGACAAGCTGAATTATTTTAAAATCATTCCTCTCAGGTCTCGCCGTACAGTCTCTGATTTAACATTCCTGTTCAAGTTGCTTAATAATAGTATTGACTGTCCAGATCTTCTCAGCAGAATAAATCTTAATGTCCCGGCCAGAATGCCGCGTTATCCCCGCCCATTACTCAAAGCCCCACGATACCGAACAAATCTGGGTAAACATGCACCGGTTTCCAGGATGACCCAGCAGTACAATTCCTTATCATGTTCATTACAAGACATAGACATCTTTTCAAATAATCTGGGTAAATATAAGTCACTAGTCCGTACGCAACTAAATGATATTGTGTAAGTGTTGAACTGCCCGCCTAGTAATGCATTGTTCGTTATTTCTATTTTTATTTGTCTGTAAGTACAATTTTTTTCTAATAATTATGTATTCGTTGCTTTTTAATCTTTATTTTTATTCAATTTAAATTCAGATTACCAATTTTAATAATGTATTAGTATAAGCTTAATAATACTAGGTATATAATTTTAACTTTCAGGGCCACTTCTATTTAATCATATGTAACTGTTTGCTTGTTTTTATTGCATGATGTGGTCTCCTATAATTGAGGGAGCACATAGATTGTTGTTCTTGTCTTTGTATTATAGCATGTAAGGTGTATCCTTTGTTGGAGATCCTAATAAAATAAAATAAAATAAAATAAAATAACGCCTTGTTCTCGCTCGATTTCCACTTAGCTGCCATTGTATAAATTAAATGGTAACTCAAAAGCTTTCACATGGCATGAGCTTCATACCTAACCTAACCTAACTTTTCTTGAATGTTCAAAAACACCATGTTCGCGCCCGATTTCGACTTAGCTGCCATAGTATAAATTAAATGATACCGCAAAAGCTTTCACATGGCATGAGTTTCATCCCTTACCTAACCTAACCTAACTTTTTTTTAATGTTCAAAAAGACCATGTTCGCGCTCGATTTCGACTTAGCTGCCGTAGTATAAATTAAATGATACCCCAAAATCTTTCACATGACATGAGTTTCATTCCTAACTAACCTAACGTAACTTTTTTTGAATGTTCATAAACGCCATGTTCGCGCTCGATTTCGACTTAGCTGCTATTATGAATTAAATAATATCCCAAAAGCTTTCACATGGCATGAGTCTCATCACTGTTGAGAGCTGGTACCAGACTCCATACAACGTTGCCCATGGTCCTTTCAATTGGTCCATGGAGCACCGACGAATACGTTCATAAAGTATTTTACTAACCCACTTTGGGCGATTGAGTCATTTGGTTTAGGTTATCATCGACTCATCACACGAAACGTTGCTTTATTGACATAACTAATAATGACCTATGTAATATATTATGCTAATTTGACATATCTTTCATTTCTATTGCTCAACCAGAAATAAAAATGTATCGTCGTTCATTTCCTACATTGCTAAACATTAGGAAAAAAAACTCGGGAATTATAATAATTTTCTTTATTTAAAATTAGAGAAGCTTTGTTTTTCCCTAACCAACATCCCCATTATGTAATTGCGTAATTTATTAGGTGTTTCCAAATCTATTAAAAAGGGTTGTACGTTGTTTTATAGAAAATAGTTTTATAGAATTTCGTTTCACATAAAATTTTTCATATATTATCATTTCACAGAATAATCAATACGCAGAAAACTTACTTTGAATAAACTTTAATCATTGATTTTTGTTACAAATAAAATTAAAAGTTTCGATATTCATATCATAGAATAACAAATCAAATATTCTTTATTCTCATACTGTTTAGTTAGTATAAAGCTTATTACCAAGAAAATCCCCAGTGCCCTATATTTTTGATACTGCAACCAATTTCGATGTGGCGCTCGCCGGCCGCTGCCGCGGCACCGCTCGCTTCGCTCGCTCGGCTCGCGCGTAGTTGGTCACAGTTCTAACCTAACCTAACCTATATGGTCGGAGTGCCCTAATAGTTATATTAAAAGACAATACACTACTTACTCACACACACACTATATACCGTAGTATAGTTATATGAAAGCGGTTCATCTGTTGGAGTGCCCTAATCTTGATACTGCAACCAATTTCGATGTGGCGCTCGCCGGCCGCTGCCGCGGCACCGCTCGCTTCGCTCGCTCGGCTCGCGCGTAGTTGGTCACAGTTCTAACCTAACCTAACCTATATGGTCCGAGTGCCCTAATAGTTATATTAAAAGACAATACACTACACACTCACACACACACTATATACCGTAGTATAGTTATATGAAAGCGGTTCATCTGTTGGAGTGCCCTAATCTTGATACTGCGACCAAATCCGATGTAGCGCTCGCCGGCCGCTGCCGCGGCACCGCTCGCTTCGCTCGCTCGGCTCGCGCGTAGTTGGTCACAGTTCTAACCTAACCTAACCTATATGGTCGGAGAGCCCTAATAGTTATTACTAGACACTACACTACACACACACACACACACACACTATTGTTGTTTATAGCATAACGTCTATTCTTACATTTTCGTTGAAATAACTGAACAAACGATATTCGTTAAAAAATAATTCTACTGTTTGATAAGTTTGTTAAATAAAAAAATGTGATAAAAAATTCATTGAATTGTGTTTCTGTGAAATAATGTTTCATCCAAGTAAATAGTTGTAGAAACAATAAAATTCGAAATAAAATTATAAGAACTAAATAAATATGAAACATTTTGGTGCGAAACGAAATTCTATGTAATTTTTGTCTGCGAAACAAGGTTTACATTAAAAAGACACCATTAAAAAGACATGACCAGTGGGGGCGATGGGCGCCTGCTTAGGTGTAAAAATCAATGTGCAGCAAAAATTGTTTTATTTTTGCAATTGTTGTATTCTACAGTTTACAGGTAAAAAACTTTCACGACTCCAAAAGATCAGGAAACTGAGAAAAATAAAGATAAGTTTTCACTAAATAGCTCTGCTTTTCGTTAAGAGATGGCGCTAGGCGTTGTGGTAATCGAGACCCTTTCCATGTCCCATGAACCACATGTGGTTCAGGTTAATTATCTAACTATTGTGTCTACTTTGAGGACAGTGAAAGTGTTAAAGAATGATTTTCTACTATTCGACACGCCATCCATCGAGGCGCTAGGTTTTTTTTTATACCATCAAGGGCGCAAACTATCATGCTGATCACCTGACGTTAATAAGCAATAACCGCCGCCTATAGAAGTCTACAACACCAGGGTTACTGCCGATGCGCTGCCACCCTTTTCCCACCCCAAACCCTGGGCTTCCGATTCTCTCACTCACTATTCGAAGCGCAGCAACATAATGTTGGTACTTTACGTTGGTATTCTGTAAGAGTGTGGTACCTCCCCGGCCGAGCCAACCCAATTAAGAGTTACAGTCAGCTATTGACTACAACTAGGCTCTACGTGGCTCGGGAAATAAAAATAAGGCTATTGTTATTATTATTTGTGAAGGCATGAGGATTTAAATAAAACTATTATTTGAACGAATTAATTATTTTAATATTCTTTAATAAAATAAAATATGTAGGAAAGACGAACTGTGCCGGACGGGCGTGATCGCTGGACGCGTAGATTATGCAGGTTGTAAAGCTATCCCAGTCCAAGCAGCGCTGACGTCCTGCACCTAGGGATCTGGATACTGCAATACTAACCGAGCGGCTGTCCTAGATTCTTGAGGGAAAATGGGTTTTGACAGGAAAGTAACAACACCATTTCCCTGATAAATCTTCATTATATGCCTTTTACCCGCCTTACAGGTATGCCATAGTTTAGGCACCTCATCATAATATCCGTTTATCCGAATCGTAGAGCAAAACAGATGAATCCTTTATGAATAGCAATGGTAATCGGGTTTGAAGATGTCAGTCCGTAAAGAATAGCAATGGTCGTGGTCAGTGGGTCGTCTTAGGGGCGTAGAAATAGAACACAATAATCGCACAGTACACAACGAACGCGTAAACACAACGTGGGTCAGGAACTGCAATAATAGATAGATAGAAGATTCTATGTACACCATAAAAAGTACAGATATAATATATAATTATACCTGACGTGACGCCAAGATTGAATGTGCAAGTAAGGATGGTGAATGGCGATCTGAAATCGATAAAGTGTCAATTGCTTTTTTCTCAAACCTAACACATAAAATTCGAAAACATTTGACTGCCTCGTTGTTCTAGTGGTGGCAAGCACTACAGCTGAGCATGAGGTCCTGGGCGCGATTCCCGGGTCGGGCAAAGTGTTATTGGGTTTTTCCATCTGGAATTTCTCAGTACCAGCCCGGAGTCCGGATTTGTATCCGGTTAAGGGCCTACCTTGAAAATAAATATTAGTTTGACGGGTGTGGCTTATTTCCCCCGCACGCGGGGAGTGGCGGTTCCATCTTTAGTGGTCGGCTGCCACGTCACTGATATAAACTTATCTGAACCAGTGACCAAAAGTTGAACTAACGAAATCGCAGACCGGAATTTCAAATATTACTTATTTAGCATGCTTGGCATTATTCTTGTCACTACCGCACAACTGTCAAACTAAAAGTGCAAGATAAAGACGGAAACATTTACCTATGAAAATAGTGCGTGCTGAGTACGGAACGTTAGTTTATCTCAGTCTATGAACCTTTTGCACATAGCGAGCTATGGAGGACACAAATAATACAAAATATTTAATTATCAACTAAAATATTTATTAATTATAGTTATACAACATGAAATTAAAAATTGTTAATTAATCTTCTGTATTATTTATATAAAAACCGGCACGGCATGCACAATGAAGGGTTCCGTAGTTGGGATAAATTTATCCATAATTAATTTATAATTTTTTACTGCTTCTGTAGCAAATTATAATTTACTAGCTTTTACCCGCGGCTTCGCCCTCGTGGATGTCGCAAAATATCCCACGGGAACGTACCACCGAGATTACATACCTAAAAGCCGAGGAGGTCATAGACTCCTACCTACCGCTGCGCCCGCGTTCGCGTCAACGATAAAATTATTTTGCTACGCGTAATTTTGAATCTGCGATATCTTTTAAACTATTCATTTAAATGATATGATGTCAAGACATATTTTAATCTAAACTAAATGCCCAATTTAATAACATATTTTATTGGATAAGGATTATTAAAATAACGGTCGAATAATAGCTTCGGAAATAACAATGAAATTTTTATCAAGTTGTAAAAGATAAAAATGGATACTGTGGGCCATCCTTATAAGATAGACGTATGCCGTTGCGGACTTTTTGTTAAACTTTTTAAGGTGAACCATTCTTTCAAACATTATTTTTACGTATCTTTTACGGTTTACGCGGCGCACGCCAGTAAAGTTCCTAGTCGGCATGATTTTTTCCGATACCTTCAACAATAATCGTCATATTTCAGCCAATTTACACAAAACCTTAATCCATCCTTTCTCCATCTATTGGTGAAAACCGTTTGAAAATCCGTTTGGTAGTTTTTGAGTTTATCTCGTTCAGACAGACAGACAGACGCGGCGGGGGACTTGCTTTCACACTGTAGTTATCGTCACCGACAGCGACCGACACCGTTATCCACATAATATCTAAAGACGAATCTCGCTTTAATAAGAGGCCAGATACTAGACATACACGGTATTGGAGGACCCCTGGATGCCAAGAACGCAAAAAATTATGCCAGGAAGTCCATGCGTACAGTGCTGGAATAATCATGATATGGGCGGTATTTTGATCGGCGGAAGAATCGAACTGTTCTGAAATAATATATTAGTTTTACAATTTTTTTAACATAATATAAATAAAAGGGGTTTGAAGATTTTTGTATGGAGGGTGGCCCTAACGTGAAGCCGCGTTTTTTTTTTTTTTTCAGAATCGCGTTGAAAATCGAAAGTTATATATTTAGATAGAGGACACTAATTATACAATTAAAAAATGTCATGTAACATAATATCCTAAAGCGTCAGGATTCGGAGTTATTCACCGAAATATAAGTCGAAAACTGAACCCTGAAACAAGGATTTTTTATAGGTAATATTTCAGTTAAGAGCGAAAGAGACAAAAATATATATATACTCCTCACTGAATGAGGACGTGTGATATATGGTATATGTATTATATGGTGCATGGCATGGGCGCGACACCAAGAAAATCCTATTCAGCCTCCTGCTGCCTTCTTGGATGATATTATTTATACCGAATATGATTAAAAAATCTTATGTTTTATCCACTAGGTGTAGTCAATTAATTCATGTGTAAATAACTTAACAACATGAAGTAACTACAATATAAATAAATAAATTCGTTATTAATGATTGTTATTTTTATCTTTGAATATCTCAGAAACGTGACGCTTTATGCTGTTATGTTATATGAAGTTTTATGTTTGTATAAGTGACCCCTATCCAAATATATGACATTAGTTGTGCAACTCGATTTTCTTTTCCTGTTAACTATTTTGCTCCAATTTAATTCACAATAAGGAGTTTTTGTTTTTTACCTTGATGCAGTCCTAGAAAATGATTATGCTTTTTTATATACATCTCCATACATTTTTTTCAAGCCAGTGCTATAAAGTAAAAGAAAAGGTTTATTGTAAAACTGAATTAGCATTAAATTGATCATTATACGATACCTAAACCCATTTCTGCCGAAAAATGAAAAAAATTACTAAGTTGATCCCTAAGTCTATGAAGATCGATTTTCAGCCCACTGTGCGTCCTGAAGCCACTCTGACGTAGATTACAAATTACTGCGCAGTAGTCAATCTGCCTTATTATAAAACAGTAGCGCGCATACCGGCACGCATGCGCAACCTAACTTCAGAACGACAGTATTATTTGGCATTAACACAATTTTGAAGTACCTTTTTGTAACATCAATAGTAATACGTTTTATCCTGTTTCTTTATAATTACTAAAAATAAAACAGACATTATGTTCTAGAAAATTTAGTGCTTACCCAGTATTACTTTGCAATGGTAGGATATATTGTTGCCAGTTGTACAAATTGATGAGTGAAGGTCCGACTCCGATTCGTTATCATCATGAATTTCTATTGATTCCCTGTAAAATGAGTCTATTGTTACGAATGGATTGGATAGGAATTGGGCATCTATCAACAATAAAACAATCCCACAACAAAAGTAGCTCATGAGCCCATTAGATATTGTAAGTATGTATATAGAAACAATTATTGTTTACTTACCTTTTACACTGGGATCATGTGCTGAGCCCTCGCCCTCATGTGTTCCAAATGTTATATTTTGCTTTGGTTTTCCTTCCCATATTTAATAAATAATTTATATATATGACGTCACAAATAGCCAAAAATAATTGTTATTTTGTTCAGTCACGTAAATTTATTCTATTATACGCAGTTTATATGCCTATTCGACACTAATTTTACTTTAAAATAACTTTAATCTGCTGAACTCGATTTTTCCTGTAAATATAATTATTCAAATTACGTACATCTGACAGCACCGATCTGGAAAAAAATGACATAGATTCATCGTCGAAGAGCTCCACCGAGCGACTGATTTATGAACGAACGAAAGTGATGACAATACTTTTTATAGGCGAAAGTAGAGATGACGATACTGTGTGTTCGGTCGGAATAAAACAACATATGTGCCAAAACCAAATGCCGTCTTTTATAAATTAAAAGTATTATTAAAACTAAAACTGCTTTGCTTAAAACTTGATATGATTACTCTCTATGTTATAAAGTAAATTCCATTAAATAACTCATAAGCGATACGCTGTGATACTCAAAAAAACATAAAAATAGATGAAATTTTGCAATTTTTTTGTATCGAGAAAATTTCATTGTATCGTGTATTCCTTTTGCAGGATACTAGACCATATAGTCAAAAAACATACACCGAAATATTGAATCCCTATTCCTTAAACCTAATAAGGTACACGAAAAAGAAAAAGACCCCTTTTTTCAATATATCACCTTAATGGTAAAACGCTCGCCCCGCATTACACGGGACTGGCGAAATGAAGGTGTTATGTTATTATTCATCCAAATTAAATACAAGTAGTTCAAAACGGTCAAAGAAAATATAAATTAAAAATCCATTTTATGTGAATCGATTTTTCATGCTTTGACTCGAATCGATAAAAACTACTACCCCTTTGGTCCCTCCCTACACAGGTGTCTGCTAATGTCAGATGCATTGTCAACGAAGTAACACTCCTATATACGCAGTGATTATTAAAAAAAATATGGTGTTCGAACTCCACATGTCAATAAAACCTAACATAACCCGTAGGCGTATCAATAAATAAGTAATTATAAACAAAACATGTATATTCCATGTCGTTAAAATTCACTTGATCGAAAATAGCTCGTTTTTAATTTATTTTTTTCCATATTATGTGTAGCTTAATTTGGTTACCGGGTGAATATGGATACAATGGAACGTCAAAATCAGGAAGTGCATAAAAGAGAGAAACGGAAGCAATTAATATACAGATTTTTCAGATAATTTAATCTGGGCTTTAGTCGGAATAATATAACCATGATAAATTAGATCTTTAATTTTAAACCTTAGTGTAAAAGTTGTAATGCTGCGCATGTTCCCGAATTCGAAGGCTAAAACTGGTCATGTCCTTTGTGTGGTTGAATGCAAGGAAAGATGGGCTCTTCTATGTACGTATAACAGAATGTTTCTGAACTATTTGAAATTGGGTGCAGAATAGGCAGAATGTGAAAGCCTTTAATAGCTGTAGTTCAGTAGCTTTGTTGTTGTAAAACAAATATCGAGACGTAGGAGCTCTTGTTCGAAGCTAATTCTTACAATATTCATAAATTATACTTCTTTGCTGCATCCTAGGAGAATTAATAAACCATGTAGTGCGTTTTCTGTTATACTGCATCATCACACGAATTTTAGATAGTAGTGTCACCACTTGCCAGTAGATGGCGCCTTATTTATTTCGTTTTCCGTGTGTTGCATCATCCACCCGAGCTCCGTTAATTTTGTTGCTTTTATGTAAAGGGTGTAAGTTGAACGTTATTATTACGTGGAGGGTGTAAGTTGAACGTTATTATTATGTGGAGGATGTAAGTTGAACGTTATTATTATGTGAAGGGTGTAAGTTAAACGTTATTATTATGTGGAGGGTGTAAGTTGAACGTTATTATTACATGGAAGGTGTAAGTTGGACGTTATTATTATGTGAAGGGTGTAAGTTGAACGTTATTATTATGTGAAGGGTGTAAGTTGAACGTTATTATTATGTGAAGGGTGTAAGTTGAACGTTATTACTATGTGAAGGGTGTAATTTAAACGTTATTATTATGTGAAGGGTGTAAGTTAAACGTTATTATTATATGATGGGTGTAAGTTGAACGTTATTACTATGTGGAGGCTGTAAGTTGAACGTTATTATTATGTGGAGGGTGTAAGTTGAACGTTATTATTATGTGGAGGGTGTAAGTTGAACGTTATTATTATATGGAAGGTGTAAGTTGGACGTTATTATTATGTGAAGGGTGTAAGTTGAACGTTATTATTATGTGAAGGGTGTAAGTTAAACGTTATTATTATATGATGGGTGTAAGTTGAACGTTATTACTATGTGGAGGCTGTAAGTTGAACGTTATTATTATGTGGAGGGTGTAAGTTGAACGTTATTATTATGTGGAGGGTGTAAGTTGAACGTTATTTTTATGTGAAGAGTGTAAGTTAAACGCTATGATCCCGCTGTAGTATGTACGTACGGTCCTCTCCCGCGTGGTTCTTTCTGGCCAGCTTGAGCATGAGGGTGTGCCCGTCCTTGTACGCGGCTAGCAGCTCGGTCGCCGTACCCAGCACGCGGATGCGCCCGTCCTCTAGGATCGCGATGCGCGTGCACAGCGCTTCCATCTCGTTCATGCTGCGAAACACATTATAGTAATAATAATACCAGCCTATTAATGTTCCACTGCAGGGCAAAGGCTTCTTCTCATACGGAGAAGGCATGAGTATTGATCACCACGATTGCTCAAGACGGGTTGGCAATTTCAGATTAATTTTGACTATTAGTCCAGGTTTCACGAAGATTTAAAAACTACGCGTTTTGGCTGCCTGTCCACCGGAGCGGAGAGGAGAGGAGAGGAGTGGAGATGTGCCATTATTAACCAATCAAATCTAAACTCAGGGTCGGAGTCAAGATTCTATTGGTTAATATTGACACATTTCCGCTCCTCTTTTCTCCTCGGAAAGATTTTACAGCCTTAAAGTAATTGTATTCTGCCTGCAAGCAACCCTGCTAATTATTCAAGATTAAATATCAAAATTATTATGCAGATCCTATTATTTGTTCATTATTATCACGCATTATTATTACACACGTCTTTAATTAATTTACTTACAATAAATTCACTCACTAACTTTAAGAAATATTTTTTTGCCCTAAATTCTTTTATGCTGTAGAAACACCTTTTTTGTTACCACTCTGACAATTTCTTTTTTAAAAAGATAGTTAATTGACTCAGGCGTGACTTGGCGGAAATCCATAAAAAACATAATAGACGACGTATATTTAGTTACTTAATCCGCTTAAGACGCAGATATAATGTCAGAGAGATATAGTTGAGTGGTTAACTTGCGTGTTCTGTAGGTACCGAGCTCACGCAATGCGTAGTACGTCCAGCCAGTAATAGGACTCGCCTATCAAGGAGCGCTGTCCCGAAATTGACGCATTATTAATTTAGGTATTATACATAAAACAAAAGGTATTTTAATAAAACACGTATACTAAAAGATTAATTAAGCTTTCAGAAAAATACGCTTGATAGCTTTTGCGTAATTCTCAGTTTTTTATCCACGTTAAACATAATCTTTACAAATTAATTTCACTATGTAATATAAACATAACGTTTTAATACGTTTAAAAATAATATATCTAAAATATTCGTATATTAAATTATTAAGAAAATGCTCTAATTTAACATATATTTTTTCCAAATCATTAACACTACTCGTTTATACGTAATTTTCAGTATAAAATCATTAAAACTAGGTTATTGTCGCCTTAACTGTTCTTACTTCTTACTTAATTTCTTACAGGGTTCTTTCTGACTCTTAAAGAACAGTTAAGCGGATTAAATTACTAAATATACGTCGTCTATAGTGTTTTTTTTTTGTTTTAAAAACATTACCCTGCAACAATTTAAATTAGTTTGTTAGGATATTATACATTAATATACACATATTGAACACATTTTTCTTATACGAGCAGCTGGACAATACAAAAGGTTGCGAAACAGCCCTTTTCTACTACCTACTACCTTGGTAATTTGCATAAAATAATGCATGTGTCTTTGTAAAAATGCCGATATCTCTAATATACATACAGGGCAATGGAAGAATTTTCAATTTTTGAAAGAGGGCTTTGCAGCTATCTAAGAACCATATATGCCCGTTTAGTACCCGGATGCAGCGTTTTTGGAGTTTCAAAACTCTGTCGGCATCGGCCGAGTCACCCCACATAACGGTGAGATATACGATGTTTTACCTACACTACACCGATGTCAGTCATGCCATGTCCAACATAAACTTGGAAAATACTTATGAAAACATTTAAGATTTACAAAGTACTTACTTATAAGAACTGATTTTGTTTGTTATGTCGTTAGATTTGTCTTTATTGCGCGAGTGTCACTGGGTCTATTAAAGTTATAAAAAATCATAATGGCTGATTTATGGGGCTAAAATGTATGCTTTCAACAAAAAATAATCTCCCTACCCTATCGAGTGGGGTAACAAATGAAGAGTTTTGAAAGGTAATTACAAAAATATATACAAACTAGCTGCCCGTCCCGGCTTCGCACGGGTAAGCACTTATTCACGGGCGCCTACCTACCCTAACTACCTACCTACCTACATACATACCTACCTACCCTACCTACATACATACATACCTACCTACCCTACCCTACCTACTTACCTACCTACTTACCTACCTACCTACCCTACCTACCCTACCTACCCTACCTACCCTACCTACCCTACCTACCCTACCTACCCTACCTACCCTACCTACCCTACCTACCCTACCTACCCTACCTACCCTACCTACCCTACCTACCCTACCTACCCTACCTACCCTACCTACCCTACCTACCCTACCTACCCTACCTACCCTACCTACCCTACCTACCCTACCTACCCTACCTACCCTACCTACCCTACCTACCCTACCTACCCTACCTACCCTACCTACCCTACCTACCCTACCTACCCTACCTACCCTACCTACCCTACCTACCCTACCTACCCTACCTACCCTACCTACCCTACCTACCCTACCTACCCTACCTACCCTACCTACCCTACCTACCCTACCTACCCTACCTACCCTACCTACCCTACCTACCCTACCTACCCTACCTACCCTACCTACCCTACCTACCCTACCTACCCTACCTACCCTACCTACCCTACCTACCCTACCTACCCTACCTACCCTACCTACCCTACCTACCCTACCTACCCTACCTACCCTACCTACCCTACCTACCCTACCTACCCTACCTACCCTACCTACCCTACCTACCCTACCTACCCTACCTACCCTACCTACCCTACCTACCCTACCTACCCTACCTACCCTACCTACCCTACCTACCCTACCTACCCTACCTACCCTACCTACCCTACCTACCCTACCTACCCTACCTACCCTACCTACCCTACCTACCCTACCTACCCTACCTACCCTACCTACCCTACCTACCCTACCTACCCTACCTACCCTACCTACCCTACCTACCCTACCTACCCTACCTACCCTACCTACCCTACCTACCCTACCTACCCTACCTACCCTACCTACCCTACCTACCCTACCTACCCTACCTACCCTACCTACCCTACCTACCCTACCTACCCTACCTACCCTACCTACCCTACCTACCCTACCTACCCTACCTACCCTACCTACCCTACCTACCCTACCTACCCTACCTACCCTACCTACCCTACCTACCCTACCTACCCTACCTACCCTACCTACCCTACCTACCCTACCTACCCTACCTACCCTACCTACCCTACCTACCCTACCTACCCTACCTACCCTACCTACCCTACCTACCCTACCTACCCTACCTACCCTACCTACCCTACCTACCCTACCTACCCTACCTACCCTACCTACCCTACCTACCCTACCTACCCTACCTACCCTACCTACCCTACCTACCCTACCTACCCTACCTACCCTACCTACCCTACCTACCCTACCTACCCTACCTACCCTACCTACCCTACCTACCCTACCTACCCTACCTACCCTACCTACCCTACCTACCCTACCTACCCTACCTACCCTACCTACATACATACATACAAACCTACCTACATACTTTACCAACATACATACCTACCCTACCTTCAACTACCTATCATAAAAACCATCTCCATACTATAACAAACACAACAAAAAAAAAATAAGCCAAATCGGTCAAGCCGTTTTCATGTTATGTCGTGACAACGGAAAACGGGTTTCATTTTTATATATATAGATTATAATTAAATGTTTAAAAGTTATTTGGAATGAGAAATTATAAAAATTAAAAAGCTACAAATAAAAATAAAAAATGGGTAGGTATAAAAAAAACTAAAAAACGAATAACCTGAAATATGTATTACTTTTATTTTTTTTCTTCTAAGGATCTTTTCACTGTATGGGAATAAAAATCTGGACAGCACCATATACAGTGTTATTTGTAAAACACCAGCAACCTCTTAAGGGGTCATTGTACGCATCATTATGAACAACTTTCTCTAAGGGACCAAAGTTGAAATAGCGAAAAAAAATCAACTGTTCCCTTAATTTTTTTTTTTTTGTGTTGGAGGTGACGGCTTGCCATGCCCTCTCGCTCCGCACCACGGCCTGGACCAGGGCCGGACGCGAGAGGTCACTGCCGCCGATCGCCTCCACGAGGACACGGCGGTGGTCCACCCAAGCCGGGCAGAGCTCCACCGTATGCTCCACCGTGTCCTCCGGACGATCCACACAATGGTGACACCCGGGCGTTTCCTCCCGCCTTATGCGAAACAGGTACCTCCCGAAACAACCGTGTCTGATGAGGACCTGCGTTAGGCGGAAGGTGAGGACGCCGTGGTGTCTCTGTAGCCACTCCTCAAAAAGGGGACTTATCGACGTAATTGTGGCGTGCCCAAATCTGGGTTGCGACAATCGCACACTCCAAGCTGCCATGAGATCCCGCCGGAGCTCTGTCCGCTGTACCGTGATTTCTCGCGGCAGCGGAGTTACAGCTTCATCTCCTCGCGCCAATCCCAAATTTGGGCGAGGACCTTCGCCTCCAGATCCCATGGTGGCGTTCCGGCAAGGAGGCTCACCGCCTCGCCGGCGCCGGAGACCGTACGGTATCCCCGGACCATCCGGATGGCCATGACCCTTTGGGCTGCATGCAACAGGCGGACTGGCCGCAACCTTAAGGTTCGCACCCACACCGGTGCCCCGTAAAGGGCCATGGACCACACGACCCCCGCGTAGAGCCTCCGGCAGGAGGCGTTTGGACCCCCTACATTGGGCAGAACGCTCCAGTTTGGGAGCCAAACGTCGGAAATGCTCCACAAAGTTCCACCGGCTGTCGAGGACGAGTCCCAGGTACTTCATCGTCACCTCGACGCTGATGTGAACCCCTCCTACCGTTATTTGGGGACCCGACGGTAGCGCGTTCCGAGGGCCATGAAAGCACATGACCTCGGACTTGTACAGGGCCACCTCAAGTCCCAATTGCCGGATCCTGTCGACGATTGTCGCAACCCCGCGTGTCGCCAGTTCGGCTGCCGCCTCGTGTGACCTCCCCTGCGCCAGGACCAGCGTGTCGTCAGCGTAGCACACTACGCTGACACCGCTAGGGAGGTCGGCGCGCAGCATCCAGTCGTATCCGATGTCCCACAGATGTGGCCCCAGGACCAATCCCTGTGGGCCACCGCACGACATCTCTCGCCGGTTCTATTCTCCCTGGTGACCGGGGTAGATGACGGCCCTGTCCGTCAAATAGGCCTCGACCAACCAACAGAGGTAGGTCGGCATCCGGTGATACCGGAATCAACTGTTCCCTACATTTATGTTCTCACTACCTTTTTCCCGCGGCTTCACTCACGTGGAAGTCGGAAATTTACCAAGGAAACGAACTACCTACTAGGATAAAAAGTATCCTTTGTCCAGGTTATAAACTATCTGTCGCCTAATACAAATCCTATTAGTAGCATAACGTAATGATTGAAGCTATCGTGAATTCATGAAACTCTCGTACTTTTTGGTAACTGTACAGAAATTGTGCACGATGTCTAATGATTGAAATTGATGAATTGATAGAAATTGAGAAGAATTGTAGAGGAGCTTGAGACTAAGTAATAACAGCCGCACGGGTCGACCCATTAGGTTAAGCTACAGTTGCCGGGGTTGGTCTGTGGATGGGTGACTATCTTGACATACCGAGACTCTTCCGTGGCTCGGAAAGCACGTTAAGCCGTTAGTCCCGCTGCCATTCATGGATCTATGACAGTTGTTACGGGTCGTCAGAAGCCCAAAAGTCTGACAACCAGTCTTACCAAGGGGTATCGTGTTACCCAGTAACTGGGTTGTGGAGGTCAGATAGGCAGTCGCTCCATGTAAAATAATGGTATTCAGCTGCATCCGGTTACACAGTAAGCCGACCCTAACATAATTGGGAAAAGGCTAGGCAGATTGATTGTTTAATAATTGAAATACTCGTATAATTAATCGTGAATCATGAAAGCCTAGTACTTTTTGTTAGGTCAGGTTAGGTACTGCTCAGAAATTGTACACGTGTCATGAACAGAATACCTACCGTCTTGAACTTCGATTGCAGCGTCACTTAACGGGCCCAATTGAGAATAGCAAATTCCAAAAAATTGATGTCATTGCGTGTATTTTGATATAGGTCATTTGCGATGCAAATAAAATATTTCAACCCTTTGCACCCCGGTAGGGGTTGTTTCCGAAAAATATTGATACACGTTATCTAAGTATAAATACTGAGTTTTGAGTAAATCGGACCTCGAATAAAAAATCTTTCATACAAACTTTGATGCCCCCAATCCCCGTTTATTACTAAGATAAGTATTCGTGCGAAGTACTCTCTATCGGCTTTACCACCCTCAAAAACTACGAAAACGACACCCATGACGAAAAATTTGTAAATCGCAGTCGCCATTAAAATATTTTAACCCTTTTCACCCCTTTAGGGGTCGTTTCCGAAAAACCTTGATACACGTTATTCTTTATTTTCGGTTTTAAGTATAAATACTGAGTTTCGAGTTATTCGGACCTTGCGTAAAAAATTTTTCATACAAAGTTTACACCCCCCAATCTCCGTTTAGACCCCCTAAACGGGGATTGGGGGGTGTAAAACTTTGTAGAAAAACAAAAAATGACAGACTTTATGATTTACATAGATAAGTATTCGTGCGAAGTTTCAAGTCTATTAACTCAAGGAATAAGATTTTGCATACAATCGAATTCCCCCCTTTTCACCCCCTTAAAAGTCGAATTTCCAAAAACCCTTTCTTAAGGCTCCCCTACATTATATAAGGAAGCCGTGTGCAAAATTTCACGTTCCTAGCCCCAGTAGTTTCGGCTGTGTGTTGATATGTCAGTTAGTGAGTCAGTCAGTTTCTCTTTTTATATATACAGGATGGACCAAAAATACACGTAATAAATAAAAATTAGATTCCTCATGTCCTGGGATATCCGAAAATACCCCATGTATGTTCCGCGATTTTTTGTAGTTTTCGAGTTTTAATATTTTTTTGAGTTTTCTGCCGGTGTAGTTTTTTTTTTTTTTTTTTGGGTGGGAAATCATCAAATGACTTCTCCCGCTCTGGGCGGAGCAGAAGGGCGTGTCAGACTTTTACTGACTAAAACCCACCCGTGTTCCTTCCCTTGCCTAGACCGGGGCCACGGTTTCCCCTAAGGACTTATCCGCAACCCCAGTGGTAGGCATCGGCCCTAACGGACCCCTTCAGCTTCGCTGACAACTCTTTGAGGCGCGCGTGGAACACTAAGCGCCGTCGACCCGGGCTTGGTCCTGGTCGGACGGAGAGCTATATCTATACCCCTGGACATGACGAATCTAATTTTTTTTATGACGTCTCTTTTGGACCACCTATTTTAAAGCTTAAAAGGATTTTAAGCCTATCCACCTTCGCGGGCCGATTACAGCGAATAATAGAATATTAAGTACTAACTTTTCTAGGGTAGCTTAGGGACCTGCATAGTTTTTAAAGTCAGCTAGAATCTATGTAACCTCATTTTTGTATTTTTAAATTGAAGTTGAAAATTTCAGTCTTACCACTCTAAACTCAAATTCTTGCTATCGATAGTTTTTTGAGTAACTTGCAGGCATGTTAGCACGTTTATTATTTTATGTATGAAAGTAACATTCAAGACGATATGATCGCAAATAAAATATCTGAAAAACACTTACTATAAAAATAGATATGAATTTTAGAAACTCCAACGGCAGAATACTCAAAAAAAAATACAAAAGAAATTGGGCATGAGGAACCTATTTTTTTTATGACGTGTTTTTTGGTCCACCCTGTACAGATAGATATCAGCTATTCCCTATCTTGTATATATGTATCATGTCAAAATGCAGGGAACAGCAGATTTTTTTTTTCTCGCGATTTCAGGTGTGGTCCCATAGTAAAAGTTGTTCATAATGATGAGTATAATGGCCCCTTAAGAGGCTGCTGGTGTTTTACAAATAACCCTGTATATTTATAGGAATACAAAAATATTATCAAAATGACGGGGTGAACAAGGGAGTCTGGGCTTCGTTAAGCGTCTTGTTACACCCGTTATGTTTGGTCCAAAAGTGTACCTGTTTGAGGTGATGATGATAGTTCGTCTTTGCCGCAAAACCCTGCGCAGCGTGATCCACAGCCGCCTGCGCGCCGCCACGTCCACGCCCGCGCCTGGCTCGTCCAGCAGAACGAGCTCTGTCAAGGTCAAAGTCAAGCACGTCAACGATTACAAGAAAATATAATTGATCGAGGGCCCCTTGCAAAAGGTGAAGCCTGGGCAAGGAACTCTTTTAAAATGTTAATAAAAATGTTGTATACATTACATACGGGTTACATATGTTTAAAAAAAATAATTATAAATTATCACTTCCCAAACTTTCCACATAATTTCATTTGCTATTATTTTCTCACAGTCTTTAAGTTTCGTTTACGGTCATACACGCACGCCGATTGCGAGTACTATGCCCCTGAGCTTTCTGAGGAACATCACCAATGAGGTAACTATAGGTGTATCCTTCTACGGCGCCGGCGTGCCCTCCCGGTGTTT
Organism: Conistra vaccinii; assembly: GCA_948150665.1. Lineage (NCBI taxonomy): Eukaryota > Metazoa > Arthropoda > Insecta > Lepidoptera > Noctuidae > Conistra > Conistra vaccinii. The sequence goes on from OX411327.1 coordinate 21,365,042, forward strand.
CCACTCACATCTGCCTTGTAAATACCTTTTGTTAGTGACCTTTAATTCATCCTCTCAACATGAGCATACCATCTAAGCACTACTGTTATTATAATGCTATGTGCCTGTGTACCTGCCCCGCCGCAAAGAGCCGCGGCCGTGCTCAGGCGCCGCACGCAGCCGCGGCTGTAGTCTTTCACCTTGCGCTGCGCGTGCTCTTCCAGATCTGACGGGAAACTTGTACTAAAAAAACACTTCTTAGATTGTAAACCTCATGAGGCAATTTTACATTTTTTACGGGCGATAAACATTTTTTTTTTGTTTGGAATGTAGATTATGGAAAAAAAAGGTACACGTATTTTTTCTTTTTTTACTTTATCAAAAGATTACGGCAACACATTGAGTTAAAATGTGCTATGACGTCAAGAATAAGTAGATTTTATTAAATACTTACTTGTGACTGAGCGACCCCCATTCCCCAACTTCAATTGCGTTTTATCCAAGTAATTTTTTATTAATACCTATAATACATCGATCATTAATAAAGAACTAGGTATACAATCTCATACAAAAGTTCTCTTAAAAGTGTCACCAAATTGTGTTTAAGTAATAATAGTTTAAATAAATATACATTAATGTAAATTCGACCTCAAACGCAATGCTTAAAGTTTATTTCACAAAGCTATGTTCAAAACGCAATAATTTTTTACGACCGATAGTATGGCATGTTTACCGTCGGAGCGTTCGAATGCTACTAAATCAAAAGCGCACCCAAATGTTCAAGTGGGTGCTCATTCGGTGAGGACATTTTTTGCCGTTGATTGTGTATCTAGTTCTTTATTAGTGATCGATTCTTTATAATATGATAATAATAATAAGGGAGTGCCTCCGCTGCCGGCGTCAGCACACTAAACTAAACTACTGAGATCAAAAATATCAGGAGCCGGTGAAACCGGCGGCGCGGCGTTTTTGGAAACCCTTCCAATATTAAGAACCCCAACTAACTTACCCTAACTAAAGTATTTTTTTCTATATATTCTAGTCGTTTCTGCCACTCGCCGGCCGCTACCGCAGCACCGCTCGCTTCGCTCGCTCGGCTCGTGCGTAGGGGGTCACTGTTCTAACCTAACCTAACCTAACCTTTTTTTGCGAGTAAAAATATTTAATAGCCTAATCTAACTAGTTCGGTTCCGGGTAGGTAGTAGTTATTTACTGGAATAATGGAAATTATTGAATGTGGAAATTATATTAATGCCCAAAAAATAATGCCTACTCCGCCTATCTATTCCTGCAAAGTTGCCAACCCCATTTTATGCTTTTATTTTTCAAAAATCAGCGCCGGCAGCCAATTCAGCAACCGGCGCTGGCAGCCAATTCGGGACACGGCGCCGGCAGCTGAGGCACTTCCTAATAATAAAGCAAAAAATACAAGTCTAATATTTTTTTATTACACACATCAACACGGTCTAGGGATATTTTAAAAAAAGCGAATTACTATCAATGTGTTAATTATTTATATGACATGTATATATTTAAAAGATACGTTATTTAATATTTTACCATTTTTTAATAATGGTTAAGGTAATTCGATTAAAATTTCAGGATTTTATGGAAAAAAAATGAAGCATAGACGGAAACCGTATATGAATTAACTTTTAATTTATGAGTAAAAACTGAAAAAAATAGAAAAATCATTTAATTTGTGTTTATAAACTTGAAGTTAGTAGTCTGAGAAAGCGCCCATGATGTTCATAATACATCGGCAACGATTCGGCATGCTCAGAACAAGGTTGTCAATGTCTTGCTGCGGAATAATTGTCCCATGTCCTTCTGAGGTGCGCAAAAAGTTGATCTTCTGTAGCCAGATTTTCAGGAACTTCCTTCAGAGCTCTTCTATGCAGCATATCCCACGCATGCTCAATGGGATTTAGATCTGGCGATTGAGCAGGCCAGTCTAAGGCCCTAACATTGTGTGTATGTAACCAAGCTGCTACCGTTCTCGCCGTGTGTGCCCGGGCATTGTCGTGCATGAGCAGGAAATCTTGCCCCATTTGTGTTCTGTGGGGCAAGATTACGGGCCCCAGCACCTGTTGGACGTATCGTTCTGCCGTCATATTGCCCCGCACCCAAACGAGATCCGTCCGTCCTCCAAGACGAATTCCTGCCCAAACCATAATTGTTCCTCCTTGGTATGGGTGAACTTCCTGAGGGTTCTGAAGACGGCTCCATCGTCCAGGAACTCGCCAAACACGCGTCCTTCGTGAATCTGGATGGAAGCCGAACCTGGATTGAGACCGTGAACAGCACATTGGACCATTGCTCACGGCCCCAGTCCACGTGGTTCCGAACCCATTCTAATCGTCGTCCACGATTGCCTCTCCGTAAAGGTGGGACCCGGAGTGGTCTACGAGAGTGTAGATTGCTTTCATGCAGTCGCCTTCTTACAGTTTGGTCACTCACAAGCACTTGGTGTTCCACTCGCAGCCTTTGGACCAATTGAGTCGCCGTTGCATTTGGTTGAGCTCGGCCATAGGGACCCCCTATGGCCTCAGCAACATTACGCTGAACAGACCCAGCTTCCAGCATTCCCACAGCTCGTAACATCTCCGCCCTCGTCAAATGTTGGCGTTGCATGGCTACAATACCTCAATTTTAACTTTATATTTCGTTTAAAAATGAAAAAAAACTGTAACTAAACGTAATTCGTATTGTTTTCTAAATTTCGCACAAATGAAAATTCCCTCTCCTACACATTAAGACATTTTTATGCCACCGAAACAAAATAATTTTCAAAAATTTGAATTTGGAATTAGTCTGAGATAAATTACAAACAAATCGGTATATAAAAGATTCCAATGCGGCCAGTACTTTTCGAGTTATTTAATTGAGTATGAAATATCCCTAGACCGTGTTGATGTGTGTATCTGACTGACGGACTGAATAGAATTACTTTTTTTGACCCAGGCATCATCCCTATTGTGAAAATTTACACGCATAATATAATATCAGATAGTTTGATTATTGGGTCGATCTCCAGAGGCATTTTTTTTCGTGTCGGGCTGGATAAACCCATTTTAAAATCGAAAAACGTTTTCAAAATATTTTTTTATATACAGTTTGGTGCCTAATCTACGTGAAACAAGGCTAGTATTATGAATAAGTTTATTTTAAATATTAAAAAAAAAATCTTAAACCCTTCAATCCTGATCGCTCTGGGTTGACCCAACTCCCGATTGAATGAAAAAAATATTTTTTAACTTTTTAATGAGAAGGTTCTTAAGAAACAATTTATTTAGATTACATAATAAATAGTTAATCTTCATAGTAATAAAATATTTTTTGTTATATTAACAATACTTTTGCCACAATTTGAATTTAAAATCGTGACCGGGCATTTTTTCTCATCGCTCTGCCCTGAGGTGAAACATCGCGCTCATCCCTAGTTACGCGTTATAGACACTCTATTCCCCTCCCGCGGGGCAACCCCAGTAGTGGTCTAACCGCCGAGGAGGATACCTGTGTGCCAAGTACCCACGGTCCAACATTACGAAGGTAAGTTTATGATTGCTCTGGATTTGGTTCTCGAATTTTATGATTGCTATGGCACGTTATTTAAAATAAATAGTAAGCTTGTGAATGTGTCTGTTATGTGAATTAAGTGATCGTTATGATGTTTTTTATGAGAAGTAATCACAACTTTCTACTGCTTTTACATTCGGCTATATTTATGATTTTGTGACTTTTTCTGATCGCTATGGCTGTGATTGCTCTGTCCAAAAAGACCAGAGCGATGATATTTTGCATTAATTGTACGTTAAAAATCTATTTTAAGTAGTAGTACCGGACTGTAACAATGACAAACGATGAACTATGCATATAACCTTTAATATATAACTTTTCTTGGGTTTCTTTGGATAACCTAAACCCATAAACAGATTTTGACGTATTTTACCTTGATGATATTATTATACTGGCATTTAGCTAACCACAACTGTAAACCTTTCTTCTCTAAAATTTAATGGCAACTATTGTTTCAGATTGAAATCATGCCTCGAAATAAATTATCTATTGAAGAAAAACGTCTTAGGAAGAAATTGGCTGAGCGTCGTAGAATGGCCAAAATAAAAAATGATCCAGCACCCTAATTACGTAATGCACGATCAATTTTAAATTGAAACCAATTGAAAAAGATTGCCAGTCCATTGCTTCATAAGTTCAACAAAAAAAAATTGAGCAGATTCTTTTTGTCGAACTTATGAAGCAATTTCAATTTAAAATTGATCGTGCATTGCGTAATTGGGGGGCAGATCTATACGCACAATGGCTTGTAAAGTCAAGAGAGAGTTACCAAAGGAAAAAAGCTCGGGGCACAGTACTACCAATGAGTGATTTGATGTGATCATGTTACACGTACACTGAATATGACTGAAAATCGCTAAATAAATAATATTTTATCAATATTTTTTTTTTTTGTTTCACTGATTTCACCATTTATGATCGCTCTGGCACCAATTATGATTGCTCTGGTCGCGAAATTTTTTGAACTTAAATATTTCCATAACTGTTTGTGTAAATTGAAGGCCAATAGTAAAAATGTACTATTTAAATATTCTTCTTTTTAACGAGATACATAATTACCATTAAATATCAATATCTGAAAAGCACCAGAGCGATCACACGAATACGCCCGTTTTGGAGATTGACCCTATTATAATATCATTGAAAAAGTTTCATGTGATTTAAAAATTGAAACTGATATCATCAAACAAAAATACTTACATAATTTTCGTTTACGTTTTCGGCCGAAAGAATCCTATTTTTGTTTTGGTAGGAGTTTAGTATAGTTAATTGACTCAGGCGCGACTTTGCGGAAATCCATTATAAAATACAATAGACGACGTATATATAATAACCTAATCCGCTTATCTGTTCTTAAAGAGTCTATCGATAAAGGAACCCGTAAAAATAAAAATAAAAAACCTTTAAAAAAAGTTAAAAAAAAAACCGAAAATGATCATAAGATGAACCTAATGTAGTAGGGGAGCAAGGGGCTTGTTGTAACAAGGGTAAGTAGTAACAGGCTCTTTTCACTAGGATCTTAAACTTTATTAGCGTATTTTATTGACTCGATTTGAACTATAAACCGCGCCGCATCATGTTGCCATAGCCGGTGTCTAGCCGGTGTCCCGCCGGCCGGCGCAGTGAGCGAAAATGTGCACGCGCTTTATTTTTGCCAGGTAATATAAAATTGAACTGTCGTAAAATTTTGGTTTGCGTTATTAATTATTATCGACTAATTTAAAACTTTCTATATCTTATTTACATTCAAATCTATCTCTGATAATGACTGTGTAACAGTTTTTAAGATTGCTAAATTATTTAAATAGTTATCTTGATATATGTTAAAAAATTATACCATGAGGTTAGTTGTAACAAAATCTTTGGATTTTCCGGGGCTTGTTGTAACGTGTTACAACATGTGCAATACTTTGTTAGATAGATATTAAAAAGATATACCTAATTACGAAGCATAACTTAGATATAAATGATTTAATTACTTACTATGATTTAAAAGTGCCATGATGATTATAATTAGTGTTTAACTAAATATAACTGTTAATTACTTAATTTTTAGGTGTTGATTACTTAAAAAGAGTATTTAAATTGATTTTTGAAAAGAATTACATAATACCTACCTACTTTAAAAAAATACAGTACAGTAACTTTAGTTAAAAATGAACATAGAATAAATGATTAGAGGTGTTATTGTTGTTTTTTTTTTTTGTCGTTACTACTTGCCCCGGTAGACGTTACAACTTGCCCCAAGCACGAGGTAAGTTGTAACACCGCACTTCTTCTAGAAAATAATTGATTGTAAAATAATGACTATCAATTATGGTATTATTTTTATTTGATTTGGTAGAGCAAGAGTTACAGCATCCATTCATCTTTATTTAGTAGCAATTTAATCAATAGATCTCAAGATATATTAGTTTTCATGGAAACTGTTACAACAAGCCCCTCGCTCCCCTAACTACTGATTAAATAGCGATCTTTTAGAATTGATTAGAAAATTGCTTAAAATATGTTTTTATTTTGTTTAAATGCTAATTCATAATTTCCTAGAGTTACCTACCTACCTACTATCGAACGCAATGAAATACCTACGCCTGAACACTTCGATAACGCCAGGTGAAGGATAGGTAACTAGGTACGTAAATTACAATTCCAAGTATTTCTTCTTCCTATTTTAGCGTGCTTATCTCCTTCCAAATGAAAACCTACAAATTAAATAAGTTGATCATGCAATTTTTTTTTCTTTTATTGATACTGAACTCACCCTGAAGCTATGGCATGCAATTACTTTAACATCAAGACGATATCGTCTGCTATATTATTATACAATAGAATCCTTGGAGTGCATCCTAGCATACAAACGTATTGTCATCAGAACCTAAGGTTAGGAACTCACGGAGCCGTTTTCACCCGCGCCCGCCGCGGTGGCGGCACCGCAAACACTCGTACGAACACGGAGAACATGGAAATTTAGATATTAATTTTCACGACGCGGTTTATGACAGCAACTTGCGCCATTATTTTGCACCCGCCGCCGTGGCGGGCGCGGCTGAAAACCGCTCCGTGAGTTCTTAGCCTTACAGTGTACAAAGTTATAACGTGATAGGCCATGAAAAATATGCCCAAATTCAGCTTGCTGAAATGCACCAGGCGAAACCGCTAGGGTAGCTCGCGAAATTCATTTTTTCTATTTTATTGCAATTTGCAGGTTGCAGCACTAGGTTGCAAATTTGGTTTTCGAGGGCTACCTTAGCGCATTCTTAACAACAACCAAGGAAACCTAAGTAAAAACTTCAAGTAAAAAACTGTTCACTCACCAACCATATGTATCCAGTTCTTGACTTCCTTTTCTATCCAATTCTTGTCAAACCCTCGCAGAGTGAGGATCAGCTCCAGGTTTTCCTCGCCAGTCAAGAACTTATCCACCCCATAGAACTGCGGACAGTAGCCCAGGGTCTGGAGGTACTGTGGGGAGAGGAACAAGGGATAAAGAAAAAAAAACCGGCCAAGTGCGTGTCCGACCACGCACAGTAAAGAAGATAGGAAATCCTGGACCCTGTACCCTAATTACGTAATTCACGATCAATTTTAAATTGAAATAAATTTAAACAAATTGCTAATCCATTGCTTCATAAGTTCGAAAAAAAATCTGCTCAATTTTTTTTGTCGAACTTATGAAGCAATGGATTAGCAATCTTTTTCAATTCATTTCAATTTAAAATTGATCGTACATTACGTAATTAGGCTGCTGGTTAACTAGTTGAAATGTGTATTTAAAAAAAACATTATATTTTTCTAAAGGAAATCACAAAATACTGCACCATGTTTAAGCGAAAAAAGTTATATTAAATTATGAAACTAAATAATCGATTAAACACATGCCTGAATTCTTAGCAATCGATACTGAATAAATCGGTAAAATCTCACAATATGTACGAATATCGTTTCGTGGAATTAATTCAGAGACAATCGAGTTCCTTTAATTTTTCTTCAGTTGGCAACACTGGTCACCGACTGACAGAGGATAGTATCCGTTATATTAAAGTACCTACTGTTTGGATGACCGGCAGAAAAAACCAACACTCGTTCGTTTTCTTTCGTTCTGAGTGTGCACGTATTTTCCATGTTTTCATGTATAACCCCACGACCTCGGCTTCGCTTATTATAAAGGAGTATTCGACGAATCTTGCTACTTTGAATTACCTGACTCTCTATTTTGGACAACCGATTACGCCTATCGATCGGATATTGACGACATGGTTCGCTGTGTGATTTGTACCATTACGACTGGTCGGAGGAATTCTGTTAGCAGAAGACTTTTGGACGATGAGGCGATTACACTCCACCTAGTGTCTCCTAGCACACACCTATACCTACAGAATGCTGCACCAGGGCGGCCCGGTGCATTGCCCCAGCTTCCACGTGGCCGTCATCTTGAGGACTACACACATTACGCTCCCGCTCCACGTTATTCGTCAGTGGCGTACATCTCAGCCTGTAAGTACCTATTTATATAGCGGTACATTTCCTGATTTAAATAGACATAGCAAACCAATACCAACTTTCAGATCGGGTAGTAAGAGTGATCCTTCTAATTATAGATCTAATCTGTTCTACCAGCATTGAGTAAAATGAAAAAATCATGCTAGACCAGATGTTGTCACATTTTAATTCAAATGGGATTTTGCATAGTCATCAGTTTGGTTTCACGACAGGTAGGTCGACGACCGAGGCAGGAGTTAAACTCATCAGTCACATTTTGGAATCCTGGTAGAAGTCCCAGGATGCAAAAGGCATTTTCTGTGACCTCTCAAAAGCGTTTGACTGCGTTGACCACAATACACTAATCTGTAAATTACACCACTACGGAATTCGCGGACAAGCTGCTGACCTTGTTCTTTCCTAGCTATCAAATTGGCAGCAAAAAGTAAACGTTAATGGGGCGACGTCCTCGGGGTCTCTAGTTAAAATGGGTGTGCCTCAAGGTTCAATTCTCGGCCCTTTCTTATTTCTTGTTTATATAAATGACCTTCCTTACATGATGGTTAACTTATCGAACATAATTCTATTTGCTGACGACACTTCTCTTATTTTTTTAATAGATAGAAAAGATACAGATGTCTTACAATGTCAACGATAGTCTGGCTGTTCCTTCGAAATGGTTCGCATTACCAAATGTACCTCAAGTAGGTCTAAATCTAAAAACAAGTAAGTCATCTTAGTATACTTTTCTTATTTCCACAGTATTATGTCTTATGGCGTTCTGCTGTGGGGATCGGCAGCTGACGTAGATTCAATTTTCATTTTACAAAAGAGGGCAATCCGCGCTATCTATAAAATGGGTCCTCGCGAGTCCCTTAGAAACAAATTCAAAGAAATTGATATACCGACTCTGCCTTCTCTTTATATCTTAGAAAGTATGTTGTATGTTCGGAAAAAGTCAGGAGTTTTCAAAATAAGAAGCCATTTCCATAATATAAATACATGTAGTAGACATGAAATTGTGATACCCAAATTTAGATTAACTAAAACAAGCAAGCCATTTCTTATAAGCAGTATCCGCTTTTATAACAAGTTGCCAAAGTCGGTTACAGAACTTAGCGATGGGAAGTTCAAAACCTACATAAAACGTGTCCTTATCAAGAAAGCATATTATTATAAAATTAAAGACTATGTTGAAAACAAAGAAGTTTGACAATAATTCCTTCTGCACATGTAGCTTCCCAGGTACCTCATTAACGGCAAAATATGTGAGACTATTAACTGCTCCCAAATTACCACGTTTATACATATTTTTATTTTATTTACTTTCTTCCTTGACATAATCATCATAATAATATTTGACATTATATTCTACTATTTAATTTCAACTCTTTATTAGTGGCTTTTGTGGACATGTTAATTATTCAGATTTGTTACGGTGTAATAGCAATCATGTCATTTTGTTTAAAAATGGTTTTTATTTTTATTAATTTATTTATCTTTTATATAGATTATTTTCTATTTTGTGAATGTGAGAACGCTGTAGGCTTAGTGGGCTGAAGACTTGTTGATCATCTCCTATTTTTTTGTTAAGTACTTGGTACTTGTTGAAAGACCTACACTGCCCTCGCATACATACTAAGGCTGCCTGTCCACCGGAGCGGAGAGGAGAGGAGAGGAGCGGAGATGTGTCAATATTAACCAATAGAATCAAAACTCCGCTCCAGAGGTGCGATTCTATTGGTTAATTTTGGCACATCTCCGCTCCTCTCCTCTCCTCTCCTCTCCGCTCCAGTGGACAGGCAGCCTTACACTGTTTTTTTTTTATATTTTCAAAGCCAATTATTTTTAAAAGAGTAACCGTGGAGTTTCTTGTTGGCTCTTCTCCATAGGAAACGACCAATTGGAACCGTGCGTAGCTTCTGACGTTTCATAAGTGCCCATGTAGGTTTATGTGAAATAAAATATTTTGAATTTGAATTTATTCGACAATTTATCGTACCTCCTGCACAATACGAAGATAATATTATTCTCATAATTATTGAAGATGAATAATAAATTTATTTTATACTTTGTATGTATATTGGTGTTTTGTTTTAGTTTAGAGTTTTTATACTTGCACTCCATGCATAAAATCATCACATAACCCAAGCCATTCAAAAATATTTCGCAAATAACATAAAAAACCACAATGTTATCATGTAACCTCGCTTTTACTATACTTCATCCAACTTGGTTCCTGGATAGCCAAATTTCACCAAATTTTCAGTGAGGCTTCGTTATTATATCTTCTTACAAATAAGGCTAGTTTGATTGAGTTAACTCCTAGGCCCAAAAAACTATAGAGTATTTCCTTTCTCCTTTTGGGATGTCTATTTACGCATGAACAGTATTGATTTTAACGATGACAACAATAAGTTTGTATTTCATAGTATTTCTCGAAAACCAAAGTTATTACTGCAGTTTTAACCGAAAACATCTCATAATCTCATCATTCTCCTGCCCTTATCCCAATTTTATTTGGGGTCAGCGCAACATGTCCCCTTTTTCCATACTTCTCTATTAGTCGTCATCTCAGTAGTTACCCCCTTTCTAGCCATATCATCCTTCACACAGTCCATCCATCGTTTCTTTGGTCTTCCCCTACTCTTATAGCCATCGACATTCCTTCTCAAAACTTTCTTCACGACATTTTACTCATTCCTTCGCATCACATGCCCATACCTTGACAACCGATTTCCGCACAACTTTTCGGTCACCGGTGCCACTTTCAGACTTCCTCTTAAGTACTCATTTCTTACTCTATCCATTCGTGTAACACCACACATCCCTCTTAACATTCTCATCTCAGCTGCATGCAATTGCCTTTCATTCATCCCTTTGGTGGCCCAACATTCTGATCCATACAAGACAGCAGGTCTAACCATTGTTTTATAAATCTTCCCCTTAAGTTTAAGGGGAATGCGGGAGTCGCAGATTGTTCCCGTGACCTGCTGTCATTTCATCCATTCAGTGTTAATTCTGTGCTTAACCGCTCGATCTATTTCGCCATCGCTTTGCACGAGCAATATAAATTATCTCATAATCAATTGACTTAAATAAAAAAGTGACTTATAAACATCATCGTTTTTTTAATAGGGATGATGCCTGGGTCAAAAAAAGAAATTCTATTTAGTCACTCAGTCAGAAAAAAAATAGTATATTATGCAACTAATGAATAAAGGACGGATTTAAAGCGAGGGCCATAGATGAATCACGATCAAGTGAAGGATTCTAACGACTGAATCACGACCGTGGGGAGTGATTCATGATGATTGAATCACGAGGGCAGCGAGTGATTCAAGTGTTAGAATCCTGAGCGACGCGAGTGATTCATGGCCCTCGATATAAATCCGTTTTATTCAAGAGTTGCATACTATACTTTATACCATGACTACGAGAAAAAGAAAGATTTAAGCGAAAATAGACATTTAATAAAAGGTTAACACGTTCAGTGTCGGGAGCCCTCCTGGAGGGTTCACCTACTTGGATATGGGATGTCGGGAGCCCTCGCGGAGGGCTCATTTTAAATGTAGACATTCAGCGTCGGGAGGCCTCCTGGAGGGTTTACCTACTTGGATATGGGATGTCGGGAGCCCTCGCGGAGGGCTCATTTTAAATGTAGACATTCAGTATCGGGAGCCCTCCTGGAGGGCTCACCTACTTGGATATGGGATGACGGGAGCCCTCGCGGAGGGCTCATTTTAAATGTAGACATTGAGTTTCGGAGCCCTCCTGGAGGGTTCACCTACTTTGATATGGGATGCCGGGAGCCCTCGCGGAGGGCTCATTTTAAATGTAGACGTTCAGTGTCGGGAGCCCTCCTGGAGGGTTCGCCTACTTGGGTATGGGATGGCGGGAGCCCTCGCGGAGGGCTCATTTTAAATGTAGGTTTTTTTAGCAAATACAGATTATAAACCGTGAAAATAAAATCTGATGTAGGTACCTATATTTAAAAAAAACGTAATGCAACCCTCCCGGAGGTTTCACTTCCAACTAAGAATAATAAAAGTCGTAGACTTCCAATATATATGGCGGCATGACGTATGAGTTCTATGAAAATGGGTGGAGTCGAAAGAGTTAAGGAGGTTGTATAGCATTGAAATAGCGGTCGAATATATTGACGTGTTCTAAATTCAAACACCAAAATAGTGATTAAAAGACCTTTTTCACTTCTCTTGCTCAAAAAATCCGTCATTGTAGCGTACCAGAGCGAAGATAAAATAGCATTTCATCCTCTAGGGGCTAAAGTAATTTTTTTTTAATTTTTGTCTGTTTCCAACGAGCCTACCACCCAAAGACGAAAAAGTCTTTGTCTTTAGGTAGGATTGGTAGGATAGGTAGGATATGTAGGATAGGTAGGATAGGTAGGATAGGTGAGATAGGTGAGATAGGTGAGATAGGTGAGATAGGTGAGATAGGTGAGATAGGTGAGATAGGTGAGATAGGTGAGATAGGTGAGATAGGTGAGTTATGTAAGATAGGTGAGATAGGTGAGATAGGTGAGATAGGTGAGATAGGTGAGATAGGTGAGATAGGTGAGATAGGTGAGATAGGTGAGATAGGTGAGATAGGTGAGATAGGTGAGGTAGGTGAGATAGGTGAGATAGGTGAGATAGGTGAGATAGGTGAGATAGGTGAGATAGGTGAAATAGGTGAGATAGGTGAAATAGGTGAAATAGGTGAAATAGGTAAGATAGGTAAGATAGGTAAGATAGGTAAGATAGGTAAGATAGGTAAGATAGGTAAGATAGGTAAGATAGGTAAGATAGGTAAGATAGGTAAGATAGGTAAGATAGGTAAGATAGGTAAGATAGGTAAGATAGGTATGATAGGTAAGATAGGTAAGATAGGTAAGATAGGTAAGATAGGTAAGATAGGTAAGATAGGTAAGATAGGTAAGATAGGTAAGATAGGTAAGATAGGTAAGATAGGTAAGATAGGTAAGATAGGTAAGATAGGTAAGATAGGTAAGATAGGTAAGATAGGTAAGATAGGTAAGATAGGTAAGATAGGTAAGATAGGTAAGATAGGTAAGATAGGTAAGATAGGTAAGATAGGTAAGATAGGTAAGATAGGTAAGATAGGTAAGATAGGTAAGATAGGTAAGATAGGTAAGATAGGTAAGATAGGTAAGATAGGATAGATATATTTATGATTTTTCTCCAATTATTATAAATGCATTGGTGACCTTAATATAATTTACAACAGTGAAAATGTCATCATCTAGTGAGAATGGAGACCCTAATTTGCAGATGGAAGAGAAAGGAAAATAAATAATTTTTAATAAATAATTATTATTTTATTTACTATTTTATTTTCTCGCAATCGTAGTGAAAAGTAGAGTGTAACACACGGCGCTAAAAACCCATTATACCTCGGTTTCTGTTTACTCCCTCGCTAAAGCTCGGGAGTAAAACTACCTCGTTATAATGGGTCATTTTAGCTCCTTGTATAACAATCTACTATTTATTCACTGTTTTCAGTGAATAAAATAAGCTTTTTAGAGGGGGAATGGTATAAAAAAATATTCGACACGTATTTTTTGCTTTATAATATTAATAAAAAAATACTTAGATAAAACGCATTAAAGTTGGGGAATGGGGGTCGCTACGTCACATGTACATATAAAATCTACATATTCGTGACGTCATGGCACTTTTTATCTTTTGTTATCGTAAAAAAAAAAAATATGTGTCCAATAGTTTTTTATAATCTACAAGATTGACAAAAATATTTTTTTTGTCGTCATCCCTATTATGGGATCTAATGCTATGCGTGCGGCATCGCAACAAAGCTGGCGGCCATTTTGCCGGCGAGGGCTCCGGCCACACCGCGCAACATTGGGGGAACAGTTATCGTTTATTTTTGTCTCCAGTATCTGCGTACAACTCACTTCACCGAAAATCACAAGATAACTAATAATATCGATTGCTTGTGGTCAAGCCGCCAGCACTGCCCCGCGGGCTGTGTGGATCCACACCATCCAACGATACCCTAGCAGTGCAATGTGGACCTTGTATTAGCGTCATAAGGACTACAGTACGTTACCAGCAAGTTGCCTCTCTTGAGACGGTATCCGTTCCCGAAGATATGTCCCTTGGTGGCGGGCTCCTCACCAGTCAGCATCTTGAAGGTGGAGGACTTGCCCGCGCTGTCGACTCCCAGGAGACCGAAACACTCGCCTAAACATAAAGTAAAAGAGTAGTAGAGGCAACCTCGTTTGGATTAATGGCGGAAAGAGTGACTGTTGAGCCGGGGGTCGGGGATTCAACTCCCAAGTCCACCAAATTCTTCTAATTAAGTTAGAAGTTGCTGAATTTCGGGGTAAACAATTTTGGAAAGGCGGGCTAGTACAGACGCCAGTACGACGGCGCGTCGTGTTCCACGCGCGCCTCAAAGAGTTGTCAGCGAAACTGAAGGGGTCCGCTAGGGCCGATGCCTATTATACTGGGGTTGCGGATAGTCCTAAGGGGAAACCGTGGCCCCTGGCTAGACAAGGGAAGGAACACGGGTGGGTTTTAGTTAGTAAGAGTCTGACACGCCCTTCCGCTTTGCCAAGAGCGGGAGAAGTCATTGGATGATTTAACTCCCAAAAAAAATAAAAAAAATCATGTCAACCTACTCCAATTAGCCCAATTTTCCCAATCAATATTGAATCTTATTCTTTAGCGATAAAGTTGAAAATATTAAAGGACATAATATTGTAGTTACTTGATGTGCTGGCGTCTGCACATTTTATATTTGTAACAATATGACCCGGTAAAATTCGTACAACATGAGAAAAAGTTTAGATTTTTTCGATTTTTCGACCGTTCTTTTGGGTTTTTCCAATTTTTTTTTCCTAAACCACCCCAGTATTGAGTCAAACAAAACAAAAATATTAAATATTCATATCGGTCGAGCCATTTTAGAGTTTTTGCGAGACTAATGCACGGCAATTGATTTTATATACGTATGTTAATTAAGGAAAGGCGTTCGCGGTACTTACCCGCAATAGTATAATAATAATTACTATTTTTAAATGTTTTTTATATCTTTTTTTAAAGAAATATTTAATTTTTATATTTATTTTAAATACATATAAATTACATTAATTTATATGTATTTAAATAGAATCAAAGATATAATAATTATTTTATTATTATCAGGCAACAAAGGCCCTATAACATAAACAAAATATTCTTACATACATACTAAAATTATTAAAAAACATTAACTAAGTAGTACGTTGAGTCAGCGACGTATTGCGCTGAGTCGGGGTGTCATGTAGCCTTCCGCGAAAACGCCGATACACGACACCCTTCGGCCAAAATTCTTCCTTCATGAAGGTCTCCAGGTGATGAGTTGGAACGCGCACCACAAAAGATTTAAAGTTAACTTTGTGGCGCGATTCCAACCTCTCGACTCTTAAAGTGAACTTGGTCTTTATCGCAATGTACTCCACGATCTCCTCTGCCTTCGTGGAATGATGTAAGCGCGACACGTACAGCTGCGTCGACGGAATAGCGGGACGCAGCAACATGTTCGGACCAGTCAATGCGGTACCGCATTGATTGCGACAAGCAGGCTTCTTCTTCTTCTCCACACGTATGAAGCCTTCTTCATCGGCCTGTCCTTGCTTGTTACCGGTGGTAACGAGCTTTGAACTAGTTCGGAGAGCCGCTGGGCACCCCTTGGATGTTTAGGTTGCCGCTGATGTTTTGCTGGAGTTGCAATGACGGCAGCAGAATAAGCTCGTCCTGGCGTGGACGTGCTAATATTCTTCGGCGTCCCAACGATGAGGAACGCGAGGAGGGCGGGTCGCGGTTGTGCATAGCTCGCAGTGACGGCGGCTGGCGACGGGTCGAATTTGTTGTATAGCGTCCATAATCTTTTTCAACGACAAAATATAAAAAAAAAAATATATATATATACGTAAAAGAAACTGTAATTTACCACTTAAGATATTCATCGAAGTCAAGTTACAGCAGGCAACTCCTAAATCAAAGACCCTTTACATCAAAGGCATGGAATAATTAATGAAGAGGTTGCTATAAAGAGTATGAGATACAATATGGGTTAACAGTCGAAAATTGTGGATTATACATAAGCAAGCACAGACCATAAATTTGGGTGCCTCACCAGATGGCCAAGTGGGACAGGACACAATAAATTATTGTAGTGAAATTTCCGTATTCCACCAGAAATGCAATGATCTCACCAGTGACTGTTCCCTATCTAAATAATTATATAAATAATCATAGTTTAATGTTATAAAAACTAGCTCATATTATTATCAGACACAGGACCTACTAATAGATTATTCTTTAATTTAATTGTATAAACATTTAAAGCTTTACAAGTATATGTTTTCAGAGATGAGGAATTTATTTCAGAGATGTTAGAAAAAGTTGTAACTTCTGTAACAATTATTTTAAACTAGCAATTTTGAATAAATATTTATACAATAATTATGAAATAATTAAAAAACAAATTAATAATAAGTAAGCTGTACCTGTAATAAGATATTCTTTAGTAAAGTTAATAATTAGATAATAGGGTGTGAAAATAAAACTAATAAACATAAAATTCATAATTCAAAGTCATTTATTCAAACTAGGCTAAGAATCTGCACTTTTCGAACGTCACATTACATAAGACAGTCCCCCCAAACGCCCGCCCTTCACCACTTCCTAGTGCTTTAGGTGGAAAGAAGTGGCGCAACAAACTCCAACAGCACAGCTGTCTGTTCAGTTAGAAAAAAATTATTTGTGTTATGTGTGTGCGAGTGTATAGGGAATTATGTAGGAATGACACACGGGGCTGTTACACTCTCACAACGTGATGACTTCAAGTACAGAAGATATTATAAAGATGTGCAAGTATATTATTTGACAGCTAGCTCTCAACAAATTTTTCTTCTCAAAGAAAACACCGCATTCCTAAATTGTGTTCCTGAAGACATACATTGGGCTGGGTGAGAGATAGTTTTCTCTAGTTCTTCAGTTACCTCTGCTTCTACGTATTGTTCACTGGCAATATCCGGTATGTTGATATGATGTTCTTGGGTAAAAACTAAAAATGTAAACATTATTATCAGGAACACTCAAATCTTCTGAACTGGTAGTTGGCACAGCTGAAGTGTCCGTTTCTCCAAAGAGTGACTTTCTAATATTACGGTTTAATAACCGGTCTTCTCGGGCTTGACCTTCTTGAGAAAGAGTTGTAGTAGTCCAAGGAAATAGTGTTGGGACTGCTTGTTTTCAATACCTAGAAACAACCAAAAAGGATAAAGAACACATTCTCATGATGATGCTGAATATTTTTAGAACACAATTAATGACGTACCTGTATAAATTTACTAGTTTTATGGTAATCTGTTTCCAAGTAATGTTTTCGACATAACCTCGAATATTTTTCCTGCTTGAAGTTTTGACTCCTTGTAGCTTTTAGCCACTTTTTGTCATTGCTGAATCTTTAGGAAACTGATGCGCACCGATTTCCTTACAAAAAGGTTCTTCACACATCTTCGGCATTGTGAAAATAAGTAGTTTAAGAAATGTTCCATAGAAAACTCTTATTTTTTGGTAAAACCGATGCCAGCGCCACTTTGACAGTTGCCAACCATGGACCAGCTAGTTAGTAATAAAAATGATCATCATCATGTATCTAAAAACTCATTCAAATTATAATAATCTGTATCTGCTAGAAAACTATTAACGTTACTTTAACTGCTTCCAGCTGTATGTATTTTTTATAAATTTTTGGAGCCATGCTAAAGACAGTTTTTCGCATAAGTGCCGCTAGAGGTGGTCATACGCCATAAAAGCAGAAATTGTACATTACCTTTCTTGACAGAGAAGCTGATGCCCCTGATGGCGTTAACACTCTTCCTGCAAAATGGCCTGTAGTTCTTGTGCAGGTCGTGCACTAACAACGTGTCCAGGATCTTTTCCGCTTCTGTAAGCAAAAAAAAAATCAAGTTCATAAAAATCTTCCATTCATTCACTAAGCATCCGCTGTCCATCCATCCGTCTGTCTGTCAGCTACCTGTACTCTACGCTGTGTTCTATGATGTTGGAGCAATTCTCCTTGGTTCACATTTCCCCTATTACCTATAAAAATGTAGTATTCTCTAGATAGAAGAGTGAATATGTACTTACTAAGAGCCTTGCTAACGTATGCGCTTTCCACTTTCACCATCTCATCTTGTACTTCAGGCTTCACTGGGCGGTAGCTCATGTTCATTACTTTGTCGAGCATGCCGTCGAAGATACCGCGTTCCATTAGGAATACCATCACCTGAGGAACATAAAAATAAGGGAAATATTTGATTGATCCTCTAAAAACTTATGGATATCCTAATGATGATGTGTGTGTGGAGGTTATCACATTGTTTTTCTGGCAAAGCGAAGCTACTCACACGTGCGTAGCCACTCCGTGCGCAGCGGTGGGGCTCCGCCTTTATAATAACTTTATTTTAGACTATCCATTACAGAGTCATTCATATTTGTGTTAGTACTTATGAACTATGTTAGTAAAAAACAAAAATAAAACAAACGACATCACATTGACACATGGAGTGTGATCCAGTGCCTAAGAAATGGACCGTCTAACCGGTCCGCTACTACTTTCAGAATGCTGTTGAGCTTGCTCGGATACGGTGCAGTATGGAGACCGCTCTCTTTCTCATGATGGCATGAAAGCCATCAATTTGAGCCTCCATAAACATACCGGACGCACTACAGCATCTCGGTAGCCCCAACAACATTCTAAAAGCGTTATTATATTGTACACGAAGGGCATTGAGTGCCCGCTGAGTACAGCTGACCCACAGGGTGCACGAATAAAACGATTGGCAGCGAGCAGATTTATCAGCGAGGCGATTGTTCAACGGGCTCGCTGCGTGTGCGTAGCGAGCACGCCACGCGTGCGAAACGTGGTCGCTGCGTTTGCGTAACAAGAGCCATTGACGCGAGTGTAGAGCGCGCTTCGCACCGGCGGAGAGCACGTTCACAGATCGCCTCGCTTTTCTAGCGAGGCGATCTGTGCACACTGGCAAGCCGTCAGTGTGATATCGCTCTAAGGACCTGTCCTTAGAGCCTGTGCACTTACCAACATGAATAATATCTGCACAAACAGTATGAAAATGTTTTCTGCGGGCGAGTAATTATCCCAACACAAATAGCACCGTGGGTTTTCGCCAGCTGAAACAATAATAATGAAATAATAAATCCAGCTTATAATTGTCCCACTGCAGGGCAGGCTTCTTCTCATACAGAGAAGGCACGAGCCAATATCACCACGCTTGCTCAAGACGGGTTGGCGATTTCAGACTTATATTAAGACGCAGCTATATGCCATTGACCTTGAGTGCATGCTTGCGTGTTCTGTACAGAAGTCACGCAACCGGTACGTCCAGCCAGTAATAGAACTCGCCCATCAAGGAGCGCTATCCCAAATAAGATGCATTATTAATTTATCTATGTGAGGTTGTAGGGGGTAATCTCTGTATCTACTGAACCGAAATAGGTAAAATAATTTAATTTGGCTTTCTATTGTAAGCCACGTTATTTGTGTGTGTCAGCGAGAGCGCGACGGGGCCGCTGTCAGGCGCGCCGTAGGCGTCCCTCGTCAAACGCGGTGATTCCGTTACGAGTCGTCGCGGACACGCGGCGAGTCCGTTACGAGTATAATATGTACGGGAACACCCAAATACTCAAATATTTTATTCCGAATTTCGATGTCCCGATTTTCAAAAGTCCGAATTTCATAATCCCTAAGAATTATAATGTCTATTGTTAAAAATCACGAAATTTATTTTACCGAAAGTCGTAAAATAATGCGATTTGTTTGTTTTCCGATTTTCATTCGTTTGAAGAATCAAATGCTCGATGGGTTCGCGGTCCGAAAAACGTCATTCCGATTTTCAATACTTCGAATAAACTACTAAAATTAAGATTCTGATTCAATTAGTATAATATTTAATTACACCATGTTATAAAACGTATTAATATTTGTGTATTAATACTATTTTTTTGTGTTTTCTTCTTATCTCTTATTGTTGGTGAATCATTTGGGCTAGGTTGGGTTAGATCAGTGACCATTAACGCGCGAAGGCGAGCGACCGAAGGGAGCGTGTCGCGGCAGCGGCCGCCGAGCGCCAGATCCCCTCTATTAATTGTTGGTGAATCATTTGGGTTAGGTTAGATTAGATTAGTGATCCAAACGCGCGAAGGCGAGTGACCGCAGGGAGCGTGCCGCGGCAGCGGCCGCCGAGTGCCAGATCTCCTTTATTGTAAGTGGATTATTTGGGTTAGGTTAGGTGAGATCAGTGACCATTAACGCGCGAAGGCGAGCGACCGCAGGGAGCGTGCCGCGGATGCGGCCGCCAAGTGCCAGATCCCCTCTATTGTTGGTGGATGATTTGGGTTAGGTTAGATCAGTGACCATTAACGCGCGAAGGCGAGCGACCGTAGGGAGCGTGCCGCGGCAGCGGTCGCCGAGCGCCAGATCCTCTATTGTTGGTGAATCATATGGGTTAGGTTGGAACTGTGACCAGTGTGTTTTGTTGTCTTGCTTTTCAGTTTTACAAGGCCTTTTTATTTCGGAATTCTAATTAATCGTTACTATAATAATCGGAATTCGTATTTTTGATGTTTCGAATTATCATTAAGTCGGACTTTTTGTTATTTGATCTATTGAAACTCGGTATTTTGACATCGACGCGAAGCTGGTTACCATGGATTCAGTACATGATTCTGAACCCCCGTGCGTTAAAATTTTTCGTCGGTTATTTTTTTTTTAAATCTGCTGTTCCCTACATTTTGACCGCGGTTTTCCATGAAACAGCAGATTTTTTTTTAAATAACCGACGAAAAACTTCAACGCAGGGGTGTTCAGAATCGCGTACTGAATCCATCATAAAAGGCTTCGCGGCGATGTCCCGGACACCCTGTATAGTACACCTTCATTTCAGCAGATAAGTGTATTTAAGTTCCATGTAATATGGAGCGAGCCTATTGCCATCAACTGGACATAAATGCAGATTCCCAGCTGCTACTGAGAAATTCCAGATGTAAAAATCATGCCCGACCTGAGAATCGAACCCAAGACCTCTGTCTCTCATTCATCTTCATTAAAAAGCAAGCTCACCGCAACACTTGTTCGCATCGAAGCCCCGTCCGCTAACGATCCCCGGACAGTGTGGTCTGAGGAACTTGCACTTCGCGTTGAGACGAGCCACGTTGACGCACTTGAGTATCGCTTCTACCATCGTATGAGGGGGCGCTATGCAACTGCAGAACACCATGAAGTGGTACAGCACACCGGAGTACGTTTCGGAAAATGATAAAGCTTTCTCCATGAGAGGCGTGAAGACAGCTGTTGACATAAAGGTTCAGTGAACATGATTTGGATACAATACCAGTGATTCTCGGCTTAAGCATTTGTTGGTGAAAAGCATCTTTACGGAGAAGTAACAAAGTCTAACCCCCTTACTAATAAACGTTGTATATCGCCTGTTTACACACCGATTTCTCTCTTTCAGTCGTCAGTAATTTGACATTCGAAAGAAGAAGACAAAGCGTTGTGTAACTATACAGGCGATATACAACGTTTATTAGTAAGGGGGTAAACAATTATTGGTTTGTATGAATCAATCATGTATTATTTATTTTTTATTTATGATAAGTATAGGAAAGGAGGACCGGACAAAATGGTCCCCACGACCAATAACAACCACACATATGTCATTAGATAGGCATTTTAATATAGAGCAACAACTACTATGGCGGCTCATTTCGAATCACTGTGTGAAAAAAGTTGTGGCGATTTTTCGCAGCCCTGACCTGGACGGTAGATAACGGATCACTTGAATATTAATCACTTCTGGTGGTCTAGTTTGAATATTTTCAAATGTATGCCTAGCCACTGGCGATGATAACACAATATTATGGTACCATCGAGCTGATCTGATGATGGACTTGGAGGCTAGATAATGGAACTCTTGAACAGCTACTAGTAAACCCATCAAGTGTGGGCTCATTAGAATTGTCTCAACGAGTCCTGTTCATTTTACCAGATGATGAGGACCTGGTGACGGATCTGTACGCTAGATGATAGAACTCTTGGACGGCTACTAGTAAACCCATCGAGTGTGGGCTCATTAAATCTGTCTCAACGAGTCCTGTTCATTTTACCTGATGACGATGACCTGATGAGGCACCAACTATCGATTATCCCTATATGCACTATGCAGGGCACCCAAGTACAATCCCCGGTTGTTGCAGGATTATTGCACCAACCGGGGACATCGAAACAAAGATTATGAATTTGGGTGGCTAAAGACAGTGTACTGGTTACCTATAACTATAGAAACGGTATGGCCCCTGTTTGATATTTTTTTATATATACACAGAAATGACAGTTGGTGACTTGAACACTCATTATTGGGCCCCTTGAGGAATGGAGAGGTATTCCACGGCTATCAGAACAATCCCGGAAGTACGGTCAAGATTCCTGCCAGCATCTTACTGGAATACTTCCTTCCTCTGAGCACGTTTACTCTTGCGAATCTCCATTCAAGCCAGCCCATAAAGGCTAGACAGACATGAGGAACAAGACTTCTCCCGGGAGATAGGGTACGTGGGGTCGCTACTGCCCAACAGATCGCCACATGCTGTCTTGCGGGTTATGTATCTGGCTTGGTCTGGCTCCTCACCCCAGACCTGTTTTGCCAAAGTAAACTCTACCGGCACAGACCTAGAGTACATAGGAGCGCGCAAACCCCACCACGACGTCAACGTAGAGATACGGCGAATTATTATTATGAGCCTGTTGTATCCCACTGCAAATAACATTCGAGCTAGGCAAGGAGCAAGGGCCTTCCTGCCGTCTTTTCTTTTTCTCTCTCTTTTTTAATTAGAGCCCAATCCTTTAGGTAGGAGTCGCCGATTTCGTTATTCGAAACTTAATCTATAGCTACTTTTGCCCAATAATATTGTGATGCGACAAGCAGCAGATGTGGGCTGCCCAGTTTCTTTTTAATTTGACGGCTGGGTTGCCTACGCCGATTTGTGTTTTGTGACGAAGTATTGGTAATGTTTCTTATACGGTCAGTAAGTTTCACTCCAAGAATACCTACTTCGTCCCATTGCTCGCTGATCCCAAGTGCGGAATTATGACGCTTCATTAATGACCACGTTTGTACTCCCTAAGCTCCACGTGAGGGCGGGAAGGATGCACATGTCCATGAGTTTCCTTTTGATTGAAAGTGGAATTGGTCCTTTCATTAGGTGTTTCATTGACCAATAACTCTTCTAGGCGTTCTCTTCTCGGTGCGTGAAGCGATATCTTTATCTTGTGTCGTCTGAAAGGACTATTTGGCCGAGGTATATGTTACTCAGTACTCATGGACAAATTCAACCTCCATCACACCCCCCATCTACTTTGCGTTTGGTGCTGTTGTTCATTAGTCTTTTATAACAAAAAACAAGTGAAAAGTAAACAGTTTTATAATTACATACGTATTGATGTGCAAGGTAAAATTCAGAACTTCGTCATGCACCATCCAGGCCAACGATAAAGTGCTTTACATACTGTACTCGTTATGACACATCTAATGAGCCGACACTAGATGGGTTTACTAGTAGCCATTCAAAGAATCCAGGTCAGTCATCAGGTAAAATGAACAGTACTCGTTGAGACACATTTAATGAGCCCACTCGGTGGGTTTACTCGTAGCCGTTCAAGAGTTCTATTAGCTAGCGTCCAGATCAGTCATCAGGTCCTCGTCATCTGGTAAAATGAACAGGATTCGTTGAGACAATTCTAATGAGCCCACACTCGATGGGTTTACTTGTAGCTGTTCAAGAGTTCTATTATCTAGCGTCCAGGTCCATCATCAGATCAGCTCGATGGTACCATATTATTGTATTATCATTGCCAGGCATACATTTGAAAATATTCAAACTAGACCACCAGAAGTGATAATTATTCAAGTGTTCCGTTATCTACCATCTAGGTCAGGGCTGCGAAACATCGCCACAACTTTTTTCACACAGCGATTTGAAATGAGCCGCCATAGTAGTTATTGCTCTATATTAAAATGCCTATCCAATGACATATGTGTGGTTGTTATTGGTGCTTGGACCAGCTTCCATACATTTTTGCCGATCATCCTTTGTACCGACCTTTTTCGTTTTTACTTTACTGTTTATCAACGAAAACTTGTCGATGGCCTTCAATTTCATATTTTGTACGAACACTAATAAGTTGGCTGTAAGGTCTAGCCCGCACTGCGAATTTTATTCGCGCGGTTTGTATTCAGTGTACGGCATTGCAACGAGTGCGAATTTTAAATTGCCAGTGCATGTCTATACTTATGATAGGTGTTACAGAAAAGCGATATACGCGATTTTTAATCGCAGTGCGGGCTAGGCCGAAGTTTCCGAAACAAAATAAAATAAAATAAATACATTAATGACAACACGCACGACAGCACGACTCCAAACATATTATGTGGTACGAGCATTTAGCCAGTGAGTTCTTCCACGAATCTCATTCATTTCACCCTTTTAGGGGTATATTTAAAAAATTCTGGAATACATGTTTCAATTTTTTAACAGAAACCTAAGAAACAAATTTTCATAGATTATTTTTATTCAATGTCTAATTTTCATACAAACTTTAAAGTACGCGTTTTTAGGCTGCTTCGCCCGACCTGACAAAGTTCAGACAATGTGCTGTCTAGCTACATAATTATATAAAAATAATTTAAAAAATTAAACCGACTTTGAAAGACTCAAAATGATGAAATTATATTTTTATATATACACGAAGTTAACTAAGAAAACGAAATCAAAAGTAGGTACGAAACAAATATTAGGGACCTACAATTTTTGTCCAATTGACAAATTTTTACAATTTATTTTATTTATTTATTTAACCATTTATGTACACACATTTAAAAACAGACAAGAAGAAAAGAACAGAAAAATACGTACAAAGGTGATGCTTATTTCTAAAGAAATCTCTTCCAGCATACCTGCGATAGGATAGGGGATACAAAGAGATGTAGACACCGTGTGTAAGAGTAGAGAGAAAGTAAAATACATAAAATCGAAACAATTCATTACTTAATAAAATAAAACACATAATATTAGCTAATAATGTTTAAGACCACTGTGTAAGTTAGCTGTAAGTTTCCCGAATAGAATAAAATAAAATAAAATACTTATTTACAAATAGATACATACATACATACATACACACTTACATACATACTTCAAAAATAAATATCACTAAGATGATGTTAATTGAAATGTAACAAAAAAGAAAAATACAAAATAAATACCTACGCAACTATGACATAGTGGAAAGATAGTGTTCTTTCACTCTTCTTTTAAATACTGCGACAGTTTGGCAGTCCCTGATGTCGGGCGGAAGTGAATTCCACAACCGCACCGCGTGCACAGTGAAGGAGTAGGAGTAACAGTAAGTCAGTGGAGTGGGGAGGGGACTTAAGGAGGTTTCTTAGATGCGACCTGCAAGGTGCATCAGAAGGACGGGCGTAGGAAAAGCGCTCCCGCAGATAGCATGGAGTTTTAGGATTGTGAAGGAGATTAAATAGCAGACACAATATGCGAGAGTTCCTGCGAAGTCGAATAGGGAGCCACTTGAGTATCTTGCGAAACTTAGAAACGTGATCATACTTTTTAAGGTTAAAAACAAAACGAATACAGATATTTTGTAAACGCTCAAGTTTATTTAAAAGCTCCTCGGTGGCATCCAAATAACAGGCATCGGCGTAATCTATAATGGGCTGAATGAGAGTTTGAGCAAGGGAGATTTTGGTGTTCAAGGGCAAGAAGCTCTGGAGGCATTTCAACGAATGAAACGAGAAGTGCACTTTGCGACTAACTTGAGCAACATGGGCAGTCCATGATAAGTAGGAATCCAGGTTTTTAACCGTGTTTGCGTATACAATCTGAACTCCATTCAGACAGAGTGGAGACAGCGACGCAACATTGAGCCTATTCCGCATATACCTGCCGCCAATAATAATGGCCTGGGATTTACTGGGGTTAATTTGCAGTCCAAAGGACCGCGACCACTCGCCAATCAAATCCAGATCGCTGTTCATGGCAGACACGGCGGTTTCCGCATCTTCCCTTTCGAAATGATTGTAAAGCTGCAGATCGTCGGCATAGAGATGGAAGTGAGAAGAATGAATCTGGTGACAGAGTTAATAAAAATAGAAAAGAGAAGAGGAGAGAAAACGCCACCCTGAGGCACACCTGCGGTAAGGGAGCACCAATCCGAAGAAAACTCGTCGAGACGAACTCGCTGCGAGCGGCCTTTAAGATAGGAGTCGAACCAAGAAATAGTTGACGGAGAGAAATTTAAAGATTTAAGGATCCCGAGAAGGATGTCGAAATCAACAGAGTTAAAGGCACTGCTAAAGTCCAGAAGTACAAGAAGGGTGAGAGGTTTGTGGTCCATAGCCCAGCGGATGTCATCAGTAACCTTCAAAAGCCGTTACTGTGCTATGACCAGGTCGAAAACCAGATTGAAGAGGACTAAGTAGGTCATTCGTAGATAAAAAGGCGGAAAGCTGCTGATGGACAATGTGTTCAAGAACTTTAGAGAGATATGGGAGGATAGAAATGGGACGGAAATCAGTCGGTGAGACCGGCTTAGGAATTTTGGGTAAGGGGATGATATGGGCTTGTTTCCAGGCCCCAGGAACAGTACAAGAAAACAAGGAGAAATTAAATATGTGAGTTAAGATGGGAAGTAGTGTCGGGAGGATAGGACAAATCATTCTTGAGCAAATATTATCATTATGTTTATCTGTGGAAACTTGTAAATGGCCTTCAGTTTTGTATTGTTTAAGACCACTGTGTAAGTTAGCTGTAAGTTTCCCGAATAGAATAAAATAAAATAAAATAAAAATAAAATTACCAACTGCAGGAGAGGAGATAGCACAAATAGATTTTTTTACCTCAAGCTCGCTCACTGGACTTAATTCGAAAGAAGAACACTGTGACACGGGTAAACAGGAAAGTTTATTAAGAGTAGCTGATTTGACGTGCGGATCCAAAGTAACAGGGGGGTGTGAGAAATGTTTGTTAAGAGCACACACGTCAGTGTCATTACTGGAAACGACTGGGGACTTGCCAATGCCGACAGTTTTTAGAAACTTCCAAACTTCAGAGGAGTTACGGTTATCGAGAGAGTTATGGAAGTAGCGTGTCTTTGCATCTCTACACATACGCCTGCAGCGATTACGCAGCACCTTATACGCATTCAGGTTGCGCTCGAAAGGACAGCGTTTTAACTTCCTTTTGGCTCTATCCCTACTTGCCATCGAATCCTTAATGGCAGGAGTAAGCCAAGGAGCCGGAACATATTTCACTTTTACTCTACGGACAGGGGCATGACGATCGTATAAGCTGAGTATCGTCTTGTTAAAAATGTGAACCATATCGTTGATACATGAGCTCTCCATTCATTCATTCATTCATTCATTCTCTCCAATTTGTGTTTTTGACCTGCGATTTTTTTTGAGGTCGGTGCCAGCAAAGCCATCGAATATAAAACTTAATCAAGCAAAATAGAAACGATATAACCGATATACCTAAAACATTTTACATACCAACCTAATTTTTTAATAATAGTTGTACATAAATCACATTATTATTATACTAGCTTTATAAGACGGCGGCGACCCTTGAATTGTCCATACAAACATAATACCTAAATCATTTGCAATTTGAGCATATTTCCAAAATATTATTTTAATATTCGGATTTAGACAGTATTTATCTAGGCTTGTACATCTTTTTTTTTCCAAAATCTTACCTAAAATAAAGTTTAAGCGAATAAACTGAAACTGAGTGACTGTTTCTTGTTTTGTGTGAATTTCGCACATTTTTACAGCTAAATTACATGTTTTCATACTGTTTTTTGTATTATAAACAACAATATTTGGAATATTGTTTCGGCAGGAGCATAGCTTATATTATCAAGTTACAAAGTATAGAAAAAATTATGAAAGAATATTAAGTTTTCATTCATAATTTTTGGTATTACGGAACACATCCATATAAATTCCGATAGCTCGTAACAACGCTAACAACACACATAACATACAACAGACACAGACAACAACAACAACATAACAGTACAGAGATAACAATATTCCAAACGCATTTTCCTCCCATCTCGACTTGCAAATGCGAGCCGTGTTCGCCGGACCCTTGACACGGCTTAGCTCGCATGGAAGTCGGAAATTATCCCATGGAATCGTAATACCGGGATAAAAAGTATCCTATTTGTTAATCTATCCATAAACTGTCTGCTTCATCCAAATCCTATTATAAGTATAACCATAATGATTGAATACCATCGTGAATTCATGCATGCCTAGTACTTTTTGTTAGATGACTGCTCAGAAATTGTGCACAACGTCTAATAATTGAAATACTATCTATTATAGGTAACTAAAACTATTAGGAAACAAACAATAAGGCATCGAAAAATTCCTCCGCATCGCTGTCGACTGGTAATGTACCCAAGAGACTGGCGGCATTGCCACGTTGTATGGCAATGCTTAGCCTCTGGAGCCTCTTAGCCTTGTTTTAGTTACCTAAGTTAGGTTAATTATTTTTAGTTTTGGAAGTTCATGTTAGTTGTTAATTTATAATGTTACTGAATAAACGTCTAATGATTTTTATTGACATCTATTATATAAAACTAATAATTGAAATACTATCTATTATATTATAAAACAAAGTCGGGTTTGTTCGAACACTTATAACTCAAGAACGGCTGAACCGATTTTCATGGTTTTGCATTTGTTGGATTTGTCTCCGCCCCGAATAGCAGAATAACTATTAAAACATTGGAAAATATCACGAAAAAAAAAGATATGAAGAAAAATCATGTTTTTATAAATTTTGCACTTATGATATCCTGGTACAGTACGACACAACTTAGATGTAGCATACATTTGAAAATTTTCATTCCTTCATTTCAATTTCACGAATGTATTTGGCTATAAGACTTTACAGGTTATTGCGTTTTCGAAAGATCTTTTTCACCTAAAGCAGTAATAAAGATTGGTGATTTTGAAGGCGCACTCAGTTCGGATGGTGATCGGTTTTACGAATTTTGCCGATGCTACATCTAAGTTGTGTCGTACTGTATAAATGAGATTTAACCTAACAAAAAGTATTAGGCTTGCATGAATTCACGTCAGTATTTAAATTGGAAAACCCACTGGAAAAGTAGATATTTATCAAGACCGTTCTGAGCCTTAACCTAACAAAAAGTACTAGGCTTGCATGAACTCACGAGTTGCTTTTTTTAGAAATTCCACTGGTAAAGTAGATTTATCACGACCGTTCTGAGCCTGAGTAACCTAACAAAAAGTACTAGGTCTGCATGAATTTACGATATGTAGGGTAGGTAGGTAGGGTAGGCAGGTAGGGTAAGCAGGTTGGATAGGCAGGTAGGATAGGTAGGTAGGGTAGGGTAGGGTAGGCAGGTGGGTAGGCAGGTAGGGTAGGCAGATAGGGTAGGCAGGTAGGGTAGGCAGGTAGGGTAGGCAGGTAGGTAGGGCAGGGTAGAGTAGGTAGGTAGGTAGGGCAGGGTAAGGTAGGTAGGGCTGGGTAGGGTAGGTAGTTAGGGTAGGGTAGGCAGGTAGGGCAAGGTCGGTAGATAGGTAGGTGCGCCGTAGATAAGTACTTAGTGCTACCCGTGTGAAGCCGGGCGGGCAGCTAGTCTTAAATAAATGCAAGAAGTTTCAAGATTTCTCATACAAACGAAATCCCCCCCTTTTCGCTCCCTTTTTAGTACTCCCCTACATTATAAAAGAAAGCTGTGTGCAAAATTTCACGTTCCTAATCCCAGAAGTTTCGGCTCTGTGTTGATATGGCAGTCAGTCAGTCAGTCAGTTTCTCCTTTTATGTATCCTCTGGGTGGTCGCGGCCCGCGTTGAAAGAGGGTGAGTGCGGATTGAGGATGAATAAGTTGCCTGTCAAATGCTTTCTCTACGCAGATGATCAAGTTCTACTTGCATCGTCAGCAGAACACTTGCAAGACATGGTGACTGTGATAGATGAAGCATATAAAATGAAAGGTATGAATAAGAACTACAGAAATTTATTTTTTATTTATTTATTTATTTATTTGATTTACACGGCTTAAGAAACCAATTACATAAATCAACATGTATATAATAAGTACGAACATAACACATAAACGAATAACAACAATTACATACTATTATTCTCACAAAAATGTAGGCACATAACAATTAAATTGGGAAATTTGTTATCAAAGAGATCACAGTCCGGGTTGGCTTCAACGAGCTTATTTAGTGCGGTCAACACGCGCGGTAGGGGAGACGCGGCACGGGCTGTTGTCTGACACGAAGGCACGCTCAGCAGTCGATGTTTTCTGCCGCGGAGATAATTATTTGGTGTGTAGAGTCGAATCAGCTCATTATGGATGTCAGGCGCATCCATCATACCCTTCCACACTTTGAGCATAACGCCTACCTGGCCACATGCCCTTCTGGTCTCCAGCGTATGATATCCTAGACATCCTAAGAGGAACTTGGTAGGATAGAGGTAGGGATAGTAACCTAAAGTTCTTCTGTAAAGAAAACGCAGGAATGCTTTTTGCACTTTTTCTAGCAGGAGTGCATACTTTGCTTCGTGCGGATTCCACACAGAAGAACTAGCTTCTAGCTTGGTTCGGACAAGTGTGCTGTATAAGAGCCTTACCACATGCTCATTGCGAAAATCACGGGCATTCCGGAGAACAAACCCTAGCCTTTTAAAAGATTCTTTGGCAACTGTAGCAATGTGGTCATGAAAAGTTAGCTTCTGGTCAAATGTGACACCCAAGTCCTTCATCTTGGTTATTCTACTTATTTTCGTACCATTTATTTTGTATTCGAAATCAATTGGATGCCGCATTCGACCAAAGGTCATTACATAGCATTTGGTAGGATTGAACTCCATTTTATTTTGAGCTCCCCATTCGTATATGGCGTTTACATCGTTTTGCATAGCTTCGCAATCCGATACGGTGTTGACAGCACTATACAGTTTAAGGTCATCTGCGTAAAGGAGACACTCTGCAAATTTTGCAACGGCTGGTAAGTCATTTACCATGAGTAGAAATAGCAGAGGCCCAAGTATTGACCCTTGACTTACACCAGAGCGTGTATGGTAGGGAGGAGATACGTAGATACCCAGCCTTACAAACTGCTGACAGTCACGGAGATAGTCAGCTAGCAGTCCAAGTACGCTTGGACAGAAACCAATGGCGCTGAGTTTCCGAAGCAAGATATCATTATTAACTCTGTCGAAAGCTTTACGAAAATCAAAATAAAGCACATCCACCTGTCGCTTCTTGTCAAGATGTTTTGATATGTACTCTGTAATTATCTGCAGATTGGAATCAACCGACCTCTTGCATCTAAAACCATGCTGGCTGTTACTCAGATATTTTTCAACCTGGGCGTAAATAAGTTTATGAAGAACATTTTCGAATATCTTGGCTCGAGATGACAATATAGCGACCGGTCGATAACCTTCAACATCTGATTTATTGGCAGTCTTAGGTATGGGCGTTACTCGTGAGATTTTCCAGTGGTATGGATATCTGCCCGTTTTTAATGACAAATTAAAAATGTGACATAGAGGAGCGGAAAATAGTTCTTTGAAATGTTTCAAAATAACAGGCGGAATACTGTCAGGTCCTATGGAACTTCTGAGTTTTAATTTTTCAATACCGTACTGGACATCATCGAGAGTGAATTGGAAAATATTTATGTAATTACTGTTGGACTCAGTTTCCTGATCATTGTCACATGCTGGATTTAATTGTGGTATTTCGGGCAGAAACACTCTAGCAAAAAAATTGGCAAAAGCTTCAGCAGCTGCTGCTCCTGAGAAGCAGTCGCCACTATAGCTAACGCTAGGCTCAAAACCTCCTTTCGATCGTAAGCTGTTAACGTGTCGCCAAAATTCCAGTGGGTTGCTTTTAATATTATTTTCAATTCGCCTTATATACAAACTGTAGGCTTCTGCAGTACGATGCTTTAAGGAGTTCCTGAGGTTCGCAAAACTCTTGTACTCATCGCTGCAGTTGGTCCGCTTCCAGCTTGCATGTAGTTTTAGTTTGATATCATTAATTATTTCTGAAGTAAACCAAACTGGATATCGTTTGAAAGTGAATTTGGTACGATGTTTTTTAGGCATGCAATCATCGAATATTTTGTAGATGTTACTATAAAATGTATTTACCGCCTCTTCAACGTCACCGGTCTGTAAAACAGGTTCCCAGGAAATTTTGTATAGGGATAGGTAAAGCTGTTCGACATCGCACTTTTTAAAATTCCAATCTTTAGCTGGATCTATATTACTTGACTCAATGACATCCGATCCATGAGCTGATTCGACCCTTACCTCAATGTTTAACGGAGGATGATACGCGTCGGGTGGCACAAGTCCATCCACACTATTAACTACTGCGTCTTGGATGCCATCCCGGACTAATACTATATCTAACATTCCTCCGTGGCTGTTAAGGATTACATTTTTATCAACAAAACCACAAAAAGATACAAAATAGCAATAATAATTTTTAACACAAGGGGAAGCACTATTAAGATTTATGTCACCCATAATTATTATCGATCCTGTATAATTGTGAACAAAACTTTCAACCCCACAGAACCAACGCATATATTCTTCATCATTGGCACTAGGCTTTATATACACTACACATATGAGAAATGGATGACCCCGCCAGGTAAAAGATGCCCATAGATCCTCCCCACAGTCAGTCTCGTACTCTTGCTTCCTGCGCAGTGCAATAGGTGGTCGCGTCGCGAGCAAAACTCCTCCACACGGCGTATTTCTGTCACGGCGCAGAACTGTCCAGTCACCACTTTCAAGTTCAGGATCCTGAACGGAAGAGTCCAAGAATGTTTCGGAAACCGCGACGAAGTTGTAATTTGAGATGGCGAGGTTGTTACGCCACAGTGAAAGTTTGGTTTTTAGACCTCGAACATTCTGGTAGAAAGCATTGATACGACTAACCTTGTTGCACTGCATCTTTGGGGCCACGAAAGGACTGCAGTTGACTCGACGCCAC
This sequence comes from Conistra vaccinii, assembly GCA_948150665.1. Classification (NCBI taxonomy): domain Eukaryota; kingdom Metazoa; phylum Arthropoda; class Insecta; order Lepidoptera; family Noctuidae; genus Conistra; species Conistra vaccinii. The sequence continues at coordinate 21,398,279 of OX411327.1, forward strand.
TACTGCACTGTTAGTGGATCCAGTAGGACGTACTGTTTTCCTGTAGTTTATCCAGGGTTTAATTCTAGCATTGACTGGCCAGACGTTAACAGAGAAACACTAGTCGTAATGATGAACCGGGACGACGATTTTATAGGACTTATAATCTCCACGGGGTACAATCTCTTCTACCGAGGCCGTCAGACATATTTGTTTGAGATACCGGCGTACCTCTTCTACACTTGAAGCCATGTTCCATAGGTGGATGAATTTACGGGCCTCCACAGCTTTCAAGCTTATGACGGTAGGATCAGCAGTTCCACACAACGGCGCTTTACTCCGGTTGTTTCGTTTCTTCACCACAGTCCACTCCTCATTATTAACCTCTGTAGTTTCCGTCAATTCCATATTAACATTATTCTGTTCACTGTTATCAATTGCTTGGCTCTGGTGGTTCGCTATCTCTGACGTATCGATTGATTGGCGTTTAGATGTCTCAAACTGGGTGTTCGTTAGGTTGGTTTTGAAAAACCAGGTTGGTTCCAGAAAAAGAGACACCTGCCATATTCTCTATATGGCAGGTGTCTCTTTTTCTGGAACTTTTACGGCTTTTTTTTATCGGTTGCGCGGTAGGAGCAGTCAGTGGAGAAATAAATGTGAATAAGACGAAGGTCATGGTGTTTTAAAGAGGAGATGATAATATATTGGTGTGTGATGTGAAAATAAATGATAAGAGTGTGGAGCAAGTAAGTTAGTCTGTACACTTGGGAGATTCATAAAATTGATGAAGATGGAAAGTAAATGCGGGAAATAAAGTAAATGGTGCTTTACATGCAATTGTAACCAACCAGTTGATGTCTAAAAAGGCACGATTGGCTGTTCACAATGGTGTGCACACTCAAGGTCACTGGCGTATATCTGCGTCTTAATGTATTTATTTTATTTTATTCTATAAGTATCGGAAACATCGGCCTAGCCCGCACTGCGAATGAAAAACGCATGAATTTTTTATCATAATTCTGTAACAGTAGTATCTTATGTAGGTATCTGTTATAAACCGCTTTCATATACAGCTACACAGTGGCGTGCACTCCATAGATACAAATAAGCTCTGCATACCTTGTAGTGCCATACATACATGTCCCTCTTAATGATAAATAACTATAAAAAAAACAACGGGTTGCACTCCGGGAGTGCCGGCAGAAGTGAAAACTTGAACATTAACGTTGTGCATTTTTGAATAATTATTTTGGAATAGTTACGGAATAATTTCGCACGAATTGCTTTATTTGCCAGTATAAAAGTACTATAATTTATGTGGTTAAATACAATATTTATTAGTAGTAGTAGTAGTATATTTATTTATTTTCAAAATATAGTCTAACAAAAATAAACAATTTATTTAAACACTTTTCATGAAGTATGTTTTGACTCCTTTTTTTTACCCATAAATATGGGTAAAATTTCTTACCTCGCAATCTTTACGTAATGTCAAAGACTATTTATTTAGATATTTACTTTGTCGGTTGCTAGGCAACGGATCTTACGGTCACGTCCGGACGGGAGTTTAAAAATTTTTACCATCCCAAAAAAGTGCACAACTCCGTTAAAGAAGTTTTCACTTCAAAAAACATGGTACCTATCAAATTAACTTATTCGCCATCTCACCGCATAGCGTTTTGGCTTCCCGTATTTATTACGTGCCATCTATTACTTTCTTTTAGAAGTAACTTGTTGGAGCGGCGAACACCCACCGCCGCAGGCAGCCCTCCCGTGAGCAAAAGCAGTACTACGCGTTGCTTATTCTCCATATACAATGTGTTTGGTCTCGGACTGTACAAACTTTAAGGGAAGGTAGTTTGCTCTATTTTATCAATAAAATTATTCTACATAGGGGGTCGGAACCCAACCCCCCCTGAATGGCAGCCATTTTTGTATTTTGATCGCATTTTATGAAGCGTGCATACTAAAAGTACTTTAACTTTGGAATTTAATGTCCAATTATCTTTGGGGTTGGATGAAGAAAAAAGTTCATTTTGAGCCAAAGATAGTCCAGTGGCGTTAAGTCTGGTGAACGCGGTGGCTCTTTGGTGTGGGGGTGGTTTTTGGGGTGGGGGATGAATCAAAAAGTTCATTTTGAGCTAGTCAACACCAGAGAAGAGCTGCTGGGCGTATTCCCGTTGCTGCAGCAGAAACTATGGCTTTCTGTATGGTGTTCGTTGGTGTGTTTCTCCCTCAAGACCTTGCGGTGCACTGAATCCCGATACGGAGCGCATGAGTAACAGTCGTGAATCCGCCCAGATTTTGGAATAAAATCATTAAAAAATCAAACATTGGTCTTTTGAAAAAAATATTTGTTACAAAATGTTCATTATTAAATTGTCTATCCATTAGTGCTAGTAGCAAAATTTAATAATGTTTACTTCACGAGGAGATGCATGTTATTAATAATTATTTCTCATTTTTAGGGTTTCCTTGGAAGGCGATTAATGAAACGTATACACCTCAAAAAAAAAAGAAATGTACCATTTTGGAATCAAGATTATGTAGATTTTTTTTGTTGATATTTCTTTTTAAATAACGAGTAGATAGCTCCTAAAAACTGCACAAAAAACGGCTAGCGCGGCGTTTTGGTCAGGGAGGCGCCTTAAGATCATGCGAAGGCAATGGCGCCGTGCGGTAAGAGTCGAGTAGGAACCAGGTTAGGTAATCGGTGGGCCACCGACTGAAATAAGCTGAAACTGGTACGTTTTATTTTTATTTTAGCCGTGCATAGCCTGTCTGAAATCTCTGTGCACGCCACTGCAGCTATATGCCTCCATCTTACTGCGACATAATTATAGATAATAGATAATTTTCCCAAAAATGAATAACCAAATATGACGATGCTGGCAAGGAGGACCGCATCGATATTCTCCCTTCCAAAGAAGAAGCTGACGAGGTAAGTGAACACGGAGAATGACAGGCTGCCCAGTAGCAGGACAGGCACGAAAGTGGCTGCAAATAGAAACATTGAACAATATTTAAATATGTTATTATAATAACAAAAAATATACAGAATCAAATTAAATTAGCTAGCGAAACTGCGCAGACGTTATGAGTATCGATATACCATATTCAGGTTATGGTCTACCCGTGTGCCACAAATCTGTTCAGTTGTTTTATCGTGAAATCGTAACAAACAAACTCATTTTCCCATTAATATTAGTTCGAGTTAAAATACAATAGACGATGTATATCTAGTAACGTAATCCGCTTAACCGTTCTTAAAGAGTTAGAGAACCCTGTAAGAAATCGACACGTGTTTCGCCTCTCAACGAGGCATCCTCAGGACGACGATTGACCTGTTGCGAACTCGGACACGAAGTGTTATCAACGCGAGCCGAACGCAAAGTGAGCTTCAACCGCCCGTCACCCCCACTTATATAGGATCGCTTATCGGCCCACCTCGGCCGGGATCGTTATCAGTGCGATAAGCGAACAATCGCAACAATGGTGACCTCGGAATACTCATATTTAATTCGTTCAACAGTGTAACGTTTCCTGTATAATTTTTTGCAATTTCTAAACTCTCTATAGCAAAAAATAATACAGGAAACGTTACACTGTTGAACGAATTAAATATGAGTATTCCGAGGTCACCAATGTTGCGATTGTTCGCTTATCGCACTGATAACGATCCCGGCCGAGGTGGGCCGATAAGCGATCCTATATAAGTGGGGGTGACGGGCGGTTGAAGCTCACTTTGCGTTCGGCTCGCGTTGATAACACTTCGTGTCCGAGTTCGCAACAGGTCAATCGTCGTCCTGAGGATGCCTCGTTGAGAGGCGAAACACGTGTCGATTTCTTACAGGGTTCTCTAACTCTTTAAGAACGGTTAAGCGGATTAAGTTACTAGATATACATCGTCTATTGTATTTTATGATGGATTTCCGCAAAGTCACGCCTGAGTCAATTAACTAGTTCGAGTTAAGTAATTTTGTATTTTCTTTATGTTTTTGTGTCAAACAATTTTTTTCATTTCTCATGCTCGGAAAGTAGTGTTTGTTTGATCCGAGTAGCGGGTGGAAAACGCTGCTTCCCTCTCTAGGGCGGGAAAGACTCATAGTAATTGCTTCCCACCCTAGGGCGGGAATGAAATTTAAAAATAGAACTTTTGGTTAGGTAGTCGGCTACGAAACTTATTACATGAAAAATATTGAATAGAAAAAAAATAAAAAGGCTGTGGTCTTGTACTATATAAACAGCCAGTGCGAATTAAAAAAAAAGAACCTATTAAGGCGAAAGCGTCAGGGTAGCCCGCGAAATTCAAATTTTCTTAAGTTTTTCGCAATTTGCAGGGCAGTATCAGGTTGTACGTTGAGTTAAATATGATTTGCGACCGTATCAAATGTTTATTTATAGAATTATAATCATAGAAAACATCAACACAACTCTATAAGTTCATGTAATCAAATCATGTCATGTCATCCCAAATGTCATGATTTCATGAAATCATGACATTTGGGGGTTATTCTATCATACGGAGTTGTATAGCTGATTCTAATGATTATAATTCTGTAAAGCCATATTTGTTACGCTCGCAAATCATATTTTAATCAAGGTACAACCTGACACTGATCTGCAAATTGCAAAAAACGTTAGAAAATTTGAATTTCGCGGGCTAACTTGGCGCATCCCCCTTAAGCGGGACGGCCCGCGACGGCAGTGTTTCCACTTTTAGGGATTTCTCCCTTTTTTAGGGAAAAATTGCCAATTATAAGCATGGTTTAGGGATATTTTATTTTGACAGGGATTTAGAGAATTTTAGGGCTTAATTGAACTTGAGTTGGTAGCCCTATTGTATATAGTAGGCAGCACCCAATGTACTACTTTACTCTATGGCAGACCGATTGATTAAAGGGGATTCCCTGAAACTCGTAATTAATATAATTCGTCTAACTTTAGTTTACCATGTTATTGTTAATTTTACTATTTCCGTGGTTAAAGGTGACATCGAAAATAAGTCGCATTATACCTAGAGTTGGTTTGTTTCGTCTCTCTCGATTAATAATGAATGTTTTGTAGGTATTTATTGTTATAAAAATGAAAAATTCCCATAACCAAGGAATTTTTATATTTTTTAGGGAATTTTAGGGATAATAATTCATTATGAAACTGGGAAAAACCAAAAACGTAAGTGGAAACACTGCGCGGCGGTGACGCGGCGCGTTCCAAATTTAAAAATTTTCACAAATTGTTCTAACTTCTCAGTTAATTTTAAATAGATACTACTCATGTTATTTAATATCAATAAGTATTTTATAAGTTTTACTATTTTATACTTTCCTTATATTCGAAATGAAAAGTAGAGTGTTTAACACGGGTGAAAGACATCAATTCCTACTCGAACTATAGCCGCCCTCGCTGCGCTCGGGCGTCTAAATACGGAATTGATTCCTTTCGACCCTTGTATAACAATCTACTATTCTTTCTTTTTTTCTCTCACCTAACATATCCGGTTGGTTGGTGGTCTCATTTTTTTCGAACATGAGTACCGACAGCACGATGGGCAGCACGAGCGTCAGCGCGGTCAGTGCGGAGTGGAAGCCGAGCGTGGCCAGCCAGTGCAGCTCGGGCGGGCAGCCGGACATCACGTGGATGCGCCGCGATTTTTTCTTCAAGTCCTTGCACGGAAGCAGGACGTTGCTGACGTTTGCTTTTAGGATTACTACAGACAAAAAAAAAACGGTGTGTTCAAATTCTGGGGTTCTTCTCGTGTAAAACCTGTCGCTACTCTGCTGTGTGTGTGTGCTTTGTAAGTGCTTGTTTACGGAGACGCGGGGCGTTGAGCGTGGCGTGCGGCGCGGCGTGGCGTTCGGCGGTGCGTCGGTTTTTTCTGTTTACAGACAGGCGGGGCGTGCAGCGGCCCGCGTCATCACACGCGCAAACACAAACATATTATGGTAATATACGATGTTGTTTATGGAAGCGCGGGGCGTGCGGCTTGGCGTGAAAAGTAGCGGTGCCCGCGGCGTGCGTTGCACGCGCCGTGCATCGGGAGCGAAGGGCGGGAGCTGATATACACATAGACATAATAATAAATATAAAAATAAGTAAATAAATACATAGGATGCATAACATAACGCCTATATTCTCCGAAAAGTTAGGCAGAGGTGTTCCTATAGTACCTACACTCGCATTTCACCAGTTATTTTTAAGTCCCATATAATAGGGGGCGAGCCTAATGCCATCAACCGGGCACAAATCCAGACTACGGGCCGACCCGGGTGTCGATCCCAGTGTGTAGTGCTTGCGACCACTAGGCCAACGAGGCATTAAAAAAACCGGCCAAGTGCGTGTCGGACCACGCACAATGAAGGGTTCCGTGGTTGGGATGAATTTATCCCAAGAACAAATTCAATTTAGTAGTTGACAAACATGTTCTCTCATACATCGATATACGTCACGGTAAATTCTCCAACTGCAAATGTAAGTTTGTAATCACAAAAAAATATTTTTTAATGTGATAAAACGAATTTAAAAAGTTCTGACTTTTTCCTTTACTAGTGCTGTAAGACCTTGCTTCCTGCAAAATTTCATGATTCTAGGTCAACGGGAAGTACCAGGTAGGTATTGATTCATTTGCGATTATCAAAATATTTCACATAAATGGCCATATTTTTCGTTCGTTATAGCTTCTGTATAGCCCCCCAATGTCGCTCAGAGTGCGACATCGCTCTGGTGTTGTGAGTTTTAAGGCCACATGAATGGTTGAGGTCTTAGAAGATGCGTATTGGCAAGGGCTTCAAAATGGACAATTTTTTTGTTGAAAATTGCCGAAATGTCAAATAAAGTTCGCATTTTTTCGGGGTACTTTCTCATTGAATCGTCTATATTTCGAAAACAAAAAACGATATCAAAAAAATTAAAAAAATCAATTTGGAGATTTAGTTGGGCTCCGTTTAAAAATTTATTAGACCCATTTATCTCTTACGGTCTAGGCGTAACGCTGTGGTAAGACTGCCATTTGTGCAGGTAAACCTTGGAAAGCGCGCGCGAAGCGGCGCGCGGCGTACGGCGCATTGTCGATGTAAGTAGTGCATGGCCTTGGTAAAAAATAACTTTAGTAGGTTTGTCAGCCAGTTCAATTAGTATTTAAATTTCTTAAAATCTTTTATTTTCTAGCATTAAATAATTGAAAATTTCATTTAATTTCTTGATTTTTTCACGTGACTATTCAAAATCTTGAGTGCTTCTCGGCTTGTACTTTCGAAATTGACTTTGACGCTAAAAGTTTTGACGTAAACTGTATTTTTTGCGTGTAGTAATAGTATTTGTAAGTATTTGTTACTTTAGACATAATGTCAAGCTTATCTTTTTTCTTAGAGTTTTTGTTTAGAGTTTCTAAGCTGTTAAAATAAAATAGTACATTACTATTGCGGCCTGCAACAAGAGCATTGACGGATGATTGTGAAAATATGGGCAGAGGCGAAGCCGAGGCACACATACGTGCGTCCATCAATCTCTGGTTGAGCCCAAGGCTTGTATAGTACTTTTCTCAAGTAATGTGCGAAAATTCAAACTAAGTAAATTAATTATAAACTCCAGATTCCATTCCGAACAACAATAATTTTACACGCGCCAATATGTTCATTTGTCTCTTATTTACTTTAAACACGCATCATTACGTAAGGTACGACACAACTTAGATGTAGCATAGATTTGAATATTTTCATTCATTCATTTCAATTTTACGAATGTATTTGGCTTGAAGACTTTACAAGTTATTGCATTTTCGAAAGATCATTTTCATCTGAAGCAGTAATAAAGATTGGTTATTTAGAAGGCGCACTCAGTTCGGATGGTGATCGGTTTTACGAATTTTGCCGATGCTACATCTAAGTTGTGTCGTACTGTAACATATTATGATCAATCGCAATCTGTTTCATTTTGACAGTTCAACGACATTCATTGCGTTATTTACGTTGTGGAGCAGACCAATTTTTCTAACATTTATGAAGCAATGGATTAGCAATATCGTTCGAAATGATTCCGATTGTGATTGATCGTATGTTACGCAATTAGAGTCGCGTCGTGCGTCGTATTCTCGCGCCCTAAACCTATTACTCGCGCCTCAAAGAGATGTCAGCAAAATTGACGGGGTCCGCTAGGGCCGATGCCAGCCTGCCGGGGTTGTGGGAAGTCCTAAGGGGAAACCGTGGCCCCGGTAACGAACAGGCAAGTGAAAGAACACGGGTAGGTTTTACACGCCCTTCCGCTTCGCCAAGAGCGGCAGAAGTCATTTGATGACTTCCCACCCAAAAAAAAATTAAAAAAGTAGTATATTTATTTATTTTCAAAATATTGTCTAACAAAAATTAACAATTTATTTAAACACTTTTCATGAAGTACGTTTTGACTGCTTTTTTTTACCCATCAATATGGGTAAAATTTCTTACCTCGCAATCTTTACGTAATGTCAAAGGCTATTTATTTTGATATTTACTTTGTCGATTGCTAGGCAACGGATCTTACGGTCACGACTTGACGCGAGTTTAAAATTTATTACCCTTCCCAAAAAAAGTGCACAACGCCACTAAAGAAGTTCTCACTTCAAAAATATACAGGGTGGAATTTTTGAACCTCATTTGGAGGAAGAGTACTCTAAATACTGGAGATATAAAATATTCTCACCAACAAAGGCTGCGTGCGACGCTCTCTAATGCTGCTCTGCACCTACGGCGAAGGAGCTTTATTTATAGCTGTTGAAAGTGATCTTTTAATTCCGCGGAATATGTTCAGGTTTTAAAGCCTTCAAAAAGTGTCAAAATTTTATGTTTTTACAATGCCAAATTCGCCATCGCTGTCAATGTCATAGTGACATTATGACTTTTATATTTTATCTGTTTATCTTTTCCCGCCAATACCCCAACGAAAAGCTTTGCGGTTTAATCCCACCGTTTATACACGTTTTAACGTACAAGCCCTCCGGTTTGACATTGACGCACGCTTTACGTCACTTTTGACATTTTTCAGAATCTAACGGTGTTACCTGTCATTTTTTGGTAATTTTACTTCTAATTGACGAGCATATCCGTCAGGCCATAGAGATAAACAGCCCACAGACGATATTTGTCATTATTTAGCAGTAAAAATAGTAATCTAAGCCACTTGTATCAGCCGTGTACCGATGTACACGGTGGGGCTTGACGGATGTTTCTTTTCGTGTAGGTACATTTGTACACGGTGGGACTTCGGCATTGTCGTCGTAAAATAAAATATTGTATATACTGTAATTTGGGTTTTATTTGCACCATTATATTATCCCCAAACATAGATCACAGCGAGCACACGGCCGTCAATGTTTGTATGAAAATCCATATGTGTCGTGTCTGGCGGCCAAATAAATTACTATCAAAACTCATAACTGTCGTATTATTTAAAAATGGAACGAACTTTATACTTCAACTTAAGGCAACCATGAAGGTAACTCTACAAAGATTTTATTTTAATTTCGATTTGGTTTGCAAACAGAGCGGTTTAGTAAAGAAGAAACAATTGAATAATGGCGCGTGAAAAAATATTGTTGTTAATCGTCGTTCGTCATTTGTTCTGGAATTTATAATTAATTTACTGAGTTTGAATTTCCACGCATTATTTGAGAAAAGTAGGTACTACACAAGCCTTGACCGCAAGTAGGCGTTAATGGACTCACGTATGTGATTCACGATCGTTCATTAATGCCCCAGTTGCAGGCCGCGACAGTATGTACTATTACTTTGGTAAAAAAAAAACTAAAGATAAATACTAACTAATAAGTCCGCAAAATAAACTTTACAGAAGAGAGTTTTTTTACTTTTGTTTCCCACAAACAAAAAGCCTTTTCAGTCGCGTGAATGTCAGATAGGCCACCTGTTGGATATCAGTAATTCAGTATGTTTGATCGCGCAATCGTACGAACTAAGTTCGCAAGAATTAGTAACCAAACATTTTATTCACGCGAATCCACCGCGCGAATGTCAATTAGGTCATCAGTTTGACTTCTGGAGACCAAGTCTACTAATTTACAAACGTCACAATGAGAGACCATTGTGACGTTTGTAAATTAGTAGACGATGGTGAGTTTTTGACAGATTTGCCATACAAAATCTGTCAAAAACTCACCATCGTCTCGAGAGCCCATTATGACGTTTGAAAATTAGTAGACTTGGGCCCCTGTACGCTTGATTGCTAGTTCGTAGTCGTACGAATAACGTTCGCGCGAACTTGCGATAGTCGCGTAGGCTCTCTTAGGACGCGGGATAAGTGTGAACATATTACTCGTACACTGCTACAAGCATCTTTTGATGCTCGAATGACGTTGACAGGGGGCGCTGTCGGTAATTGTAAAGTATTTGTGCAATTGTTTTGTGAAGTATCACTTGAAATTATATACTCTGATGCCAGCCACACACGTTACGATTTGCTTGCGCTTTAGGCTTGCGCGAATCAAATTGGACGTGTTTTCAAAGAAATTTGCGAGAATTTCTTCTCACACACGTAACGATTTGCTTACACAAACCTAAATTTGCGCAAGCAACGTTACGTGTGGCTAGCATAAGCTTGAAATAAATAAAAAAAAAAAAAAGGTTTTACAAAAAAAAAACCCCTCCACAAATATTCTACTTAAAATACAAGTAGGTAACCTTATAACAAAGTCCTACCGAAAATTCGAAAGTTAGGTTAGAATATTAAAAAAATCATATCTCAAAAAGGGGGCAACTTTTCCTTCACAAAAGGGGGGGGTTGAACAACTTCACCCCCCCCCCTCCCTCCCCACTCCCACCCCTTAAATCGATGGATGATAATCCGAAGTCGTACCTTTAAGTTGTTTATGTAATTACAAAAAATAAATGGATCGTATTTTCTGGGAAATAAATGATTATTACAGCTTACAGAAGGCAATAAAGAGGGCCCACACGAAAGCCATGGATATGTTCTTGGGCGGAGTATTTGTGTAGGGTTGTAGCTCCAAGTGGCGGTTGACGGGGTCGTTCATAGTGGTGATGGTGCGTCCGTCGGCCCACGGCATGTGCTGCGCCGCCAGCAGGTTGGACAGCAGGTTGAGGGCCACCGGCGCCGCGTGCCGGACTACCGTAGTGTATAGGATCTGAACAAATTAGAACGTTAGTTATTGGTAAAAAAAAATGCTAGTTTTCCCAGAAGGGGTTGGCAGAGGTGTATTATCCACTCACGCCAAGGAGGTACAAAAAAAGAGCTTATATATTTTATTACATATTGCAGCATTGCGCTGCCGTTCAAGCCTCTTTTGTAGTTGTAAAAGTTTCATAAACTATTATTTCTTTTAAAAATTTCGAATTGAGCACATTTTCAAATTTTGAATTCTATATCGTTCGAAGGAAAACAATTTTTTTTGACTTGAGTCATTCCATTGTGAGTCGCTCTGGATAAAACGTCATGGAATAAAATAATTTTTCTTTCTGCTTCAAGCGTCTAGTTTTCAGTTCAACAAACGCATTAAAACGATGACGATAGTATCTTTGTGCTAGCTGGTCGCAGTTTTAATTGCATCGAGTTCATTGTGGTGTCTAGCCCTCAAGTTAAATCTATAGTTCGTACCAGCCAATCGAGCGTCTAGAACCACTATTATAGGTGAAGTATTTACTGTACAAACATGTGAGTGTTCAACCAATTTCCCATTTATCAAATTATACACTCTCGCGTCCCACTACTCGCGTAATCTAGCCTATGCCGTTTCTAAAGCTCTCCCGTTTTCGGACCTTGACAGATAGCAAGGCCGCAAAGCCTTTCCTGGGACCCCCGTCCGTCGCGTGGACAGGATCCTGGCGTTCTCTAGTCCCAGCCTGCGTCAACACAGACCCACGTCTTCCAACCACGTCGGGTTTCTCCGGCAACTGAGGCGAGATCGTACCAGACAGCAGCAGGACGGCGCTCGGTGCTCAGGAGTTCAGGACTCATTGGCTTATAATCTTCATCGGATTAGTCTTAACTTTATTTTCGAATCTTAAGCTAGGCAATCCATCGACCGCGCTGAACTCAGATTTATTGCCGGTTTAATTGCTCTGTTCTACCTCGCGTCTCCGGGATTAAATTAGTAAAGGCCTATACATATTTAACCCGCGTGCGATCGTACACTTAACCCTCAACCGCATAATTCTCCGTTCGGTAAATAAAAACAACCATAGTTATAAGCGGCTCGCAATAGTCCTTTAATTTATTTATTTCCTTTTATACCAAACTGTGTTTCTATTTTTACTTTTGAATTATAATACAAATCATATTTAAAATCTTCTGTTCTTTTTCTTCGTATTTAGTTATCTAATGCAAGTGTGGGTTCGATTCTCACCAGGGATTTCTAACAAGTGGCAGAAGCTGATTTCTAACACTACAATATATAACTTGGCTCCTGGTTTTTCCCATCACGACCTTATTTTCCTATCCTATGTCCATAAATTTTCAAGGCAATGGCACGTAAAATTTCATCGGAGAGGCTACCGGATGGCGAGTGGTAATTTGGGGCTTGAAGTGATACCGAACCCCCCCGTCCGAATGGACCCCAAATGGGCGGGGGCAAAGCATAAAAAATTTTGGAGAGGCTACCGGATGGCCACTAGGTAGGTACCACTTTATGTTGTAAAAAAAATGCCATCTGATCCTGCTGTGCAGTTTCTGAGAAACAACCCTTTAAACTCGCAAAAAAACATTTTATTCCCACTTTTTAAACAAAAATTGAAAAAAAATAGTAGAAATAGTTTAAATCGGATGGCATTCGAAAGTTAAGCTCTAATAAGTGCAAGGAATTGTGTGTATCAATGCCATCCGGTTTTGATAAGGTTCACCCCCATTTTCGCCACCTCAAACATCGTTATAATTTAAATAATGTCTTTTCATGAAACTCCTTACCAATTCAAAAATTCAAAATTCAAATTCCAAAGTCATTTATTCAAACTAGGCTGAGAATCAGCACTTTTTGAACGTCAAAATTACATAAGACAGTCCCCCAAAAACGCCCGCCCGTCCTAGTGCTTTTAGCTGAGAAGAAGAAGTGCCGCAACAAACCCCCCAGCAGCACAGCTGTCTGTTCAGTTAGAAAAAATAATATTTTATATTCACTCATCCACCATAGAAAAGGGAGGATCCTCCAACCAGACGGGTTGTTATGTCTGACGGGCAACTGCCCATATGTTGATTTCGGATAGTCTTATCTATGTTATTCGCTCAGTAAACTCTAACTGCGAGATGTAGGAATTGTGTGACGTCATGTCTTTTTGTTTCGTAGTTTTTGTATGTGGCGGTCTAACCGCTACATCACTCCCCTCCGGAGACCGGAGGTCGATAGTGGGCTGAGTCTTGGATCTTGCGATGCTTCACAGTGCCAGCTGTGGTTCCAGTGAGTCGGAACCGGGTGCCGCATAGTTCACGGTGAGTCGGAACTGTCTGCGGTGATTCCCCAGTGGGTCGGGGAGGCGCTGCGTCGTCATCCAGTGAGTCGGATGTGGTACAGCGCCGGGTTTTTGGCTGACTGCTTGCGTCGACCAGGAGAGGGTAGAATAGGCTCTGCTTGTGAGACCGGCCGGAAGTGCAGGTGCTGTGCCAAGGTTGCTGATGAGGCTGAGGGTGATGACCAGGAATGCGCGTTCGTTGCATGCTGGTGGTCATGATACCCGTTGAAGCCGTGGGTGCTGGCTGGCTGTGTGACTCGCCTCACGAAAGCTTGCGGGAGTGATGATGATGACGTCACGCTGAAGTAGTTGCATGAAGGCTGCGTTGACGTTCATACTCGGGGTCACCAATTTAGGGGTATGAGGAACAGGGTGTAAAGTTCACTCATCCACCATAGAAAAGGGAGGATCCTCCAACCAGACGGGTTGTTATGTCTGGCGGGCAACTGCCCATATGTTGATTTCGGATAGTCTTATCTATGTTATTCGCTCAGTAAACTCTAACTGCGAGATGTAGGAATTGTGTGACGTCATGTCTTTTTGTTTCGTAGTTTTTGTATGTGGCGGTCTAACCGCTACAAATACATAGTATGCAAAATAATGACTACGCAACACAAACATTATTTAAATTAATAGCAATAACTCAGCAAGCACACGCCAAAATACCAACCAAAAACATCGAGAACTATACTCAGGCAGAAATAAAAAAATTAAACTAAACGTAAACAATATTTAAAATAAGCCTCCAGGCATACAGTGAGTGCCCGCTGACATATAGCTGTAACTGGAAGTTAAAAATGATAAAGTAGGACCATCGAAGTATAAAATAAGTAAACAGTTAATTAATAATAACAATAACAAAACCATGATCAGCAAGACGACCAATCACCACAAGCAGCACCCGTTCACGAGTATAACGCAAAGATCAGCCATCACCCCCCTCGCCATATTAGAGGGAAGGAGGCGACCCGACCCCCGACCCTACCGCAAGCAATGACATCTAAGGGAGCATGACGAACTTGCTGCTGGTTGCTCAGGCAAAAAATAATATGATCAATCGTTGGTTTAATAATAAACCGTAATAATACAAAAATATGAGTTTTTGACATTTAATCAAAAAACTAATTAAGTCCACGTAAAGAATAGGTACAGTCTAACGGGCGCTTCATTCGGCCAACCCAAAGCGAAATAGAGGAAGTGCTGTCTCTTTTTGTTTGACGGAGTAGGCCAATGAGTATTCACAAAACGATACCATTTAGAGTTACGCCAACAGTGACAAGAGTGAGACGTGTATATTCCTGTTCTAATACCCAATAGTTCGTTTTACTATAAAAATGTAACTGCTTGCATTTCTATTGTTTTGGATGTAAAATGAACTTATTTAAGTTATTTCGTTTTGCTTTTATATGATGGCTATTTCATTTGGCAAAAATGAGAAATAATACGTTTTATTATTAAAATTTTACGTTTAGTAAAATGTTAGATAATAGTTCTATTTACTATTAAATGTTTTTAAAATCAATGTTAATGTAATGAATTAAGTCACTAGTGTGTGTTTTTAAAGCCTTGTATCTTTTTAAAAATATATAATAGTAATGATTTATATATATATCATTTGAAAGGCTATTCTATTGGTAATACCTAAATTTTACTCGCATTACTGTATCGTTTCAATATTTATTGTAATTTGAAAAAATTTAGGCTGCTTCGTATTTGCAAAACTTTAAACGCAATTTCCCAACAATCGTAATTTTGTAATTATTTCGGTTTTTTATTAAAGGTATGAATTGTCGAGGTCGCTAGGTAACCACATATCCAATGACTTATCTATCACCGAAAATGGAGTATATTTTATCGAAACCGGATGGCATTGATTTTTTTACAACATAAAGTGGTACCTATAAATAAGCTCACCAATTTTGAAGCGGTAGCCGAATAACTTTTTTTTTTTTTTCAAAATTCCTGAATGCGAAAACGGCCCGCGTGTTTCGGATGGCAGAAAATTTTAAAAAGATCGCTCAGAGGACAATATGACCTTTAAGGCTGCTAGGAATCGGTGTAATCAGATGATACGCAACGCTAAATGCCGCCACATCCTAAATAATATCACTGCTTCTTCTCCTGCCGATATTTGGAAGTTCCTTGGAACTTTAGGCATCGGCAAATCGCGACATTCAGCCCTTCCTAACACAATTGGCTTAGACGATCTAAATCGCCATTTCTCAACTGTTCCCACGCTAGATAGTCTAACCAAATATCAAACCCTCGACTACCTTGCTGGTCTGACGCGTCCCAATATTGAACCCTTTGTCTTCACTCCAGTCGACCCGGGAGAGATCAGAAAGGTTATCCTCTTCATTAAGTCCAAAGCCGTGGGCTGCGATAATATCAGCCGCCATATGATCGTAACGGCACTTGATCAACTCTTTCCTGCCATCTCCCACATCATAAAATTCTCCCTGTACACCGGTGTTTTCCCCTCCCTGTGGCATAAAGCCCTTGTTCGGCTCCTGCCTAAGATACCCAACCCCACTCTTCCTAGTCACTATCGCCCAATTTCCATCCTTCCCTTTCTGTCTAAAGTGCTCGAGGCCAGTGTTCATAAACAATTCTCCCACTTTATTCACCACAACTCCCTCATCAGTCCCTTTCAAGCCGGTTTCAGGCCTGGGCACAGCACCGTTTCAGCTCTTCTTAAAGTGACTGACGATACGAGGTGGGGAATGGAAGACATTTAAGTTACAGTCTTAGTGTTAATTGACTTCTCCAATGCTTTTAATACAGTCACTCACGAAGTCCTTTTGTCCATCCTATCCTATTTTATGGTCTCCCCGGAGGTACTGGAATGGTTTTCCTCTTATCTTCGGGGGCGTCAGCAGTCTGTTCATGCTGGAGACTCTTCGTCGAGTTGGTGTAATCTTGTGGCTGGCGTCCCTCAAGGCGGTATATTATCTCCTCTTTTGTTCTCCATTTTATTAATCTCATTACGACCGTGCTTCGGACTGCGTATCATCTCTATGCCGACGATTTGCAGCTTTACTGCCAGGCAGGTGTTGATAACATTTCTGATGCGATTGAGGAGCTAAACCGGGACTTAGGTGTGGTCAAAAACTGGTGTGATCGATTTTGGGGTGGCGGTTAACCCTACCAAGTGTCAGGTTATCATAGTAAGTATCCCCCACAGACTATAATTTTCTATTTCGATGCCTGACTTGTAACTCAAACTTACAATAACAGGTGTGCATATTTCACTAAACTTAAATTAAATAACTTTGGAGAAGCACAATTGGGAGCGTCCGTGCTCTTCAACGACCGATGATGACCGAATCCATACATCTGAAGGTCAATTCTCGTACTTCAAAAAACGTTCGCATTCAAGTCGCAATCTGTCAAACTTGTCAAAAATTTTGGTGAATAAATTGTATTTTTGACAGATTGCGAATGAGATGCAAATGCGAATGTTCTTAAAAATTACGGGAATAGCCCCTCTGGTCATATACGCAGACGCACGCCGATTGTGAGTACTACGCACCATTACTTTGTAGGCATGATTAATATGTACATAATTATTTATAACCATGCCATTAATAACATACGGAAGATTCTCTGGCTCAAACTGCGAACAGACATACAGACTTGGCGAAACTAAAAAGATTCTTGTTTTTACTACGGGACCCTAAAAATTATACCCAGATGTTCTAGCATTTACGTACAGACTTATTTACTGTTCATAGATAACATAAAAGTGAGCATTAAATATTGAAGACAGCTTTACACAAACAAAAAAACTTTATAGTATAGTTATTTATACAGGGTGTCCCTGGAAACCTGTACCAGGGAAGGTTTGTGATAAGGGGACACTAATACCCATCGATTGAACCCCATTTATGTTCCACGATATTCAGTAGTTTTCGAGAAATGTTTTTTTTTTTGTAATATATTCTGATTGTTTTTACATTGTAGGCGGTTTCAGTTCTAACTTTTTCTGCGTGGTGTTTCTGTGATATTTTTTTGTCAGTATTATGGCTAGAATGTATGTTCACTTGTTATAAAACAGAAACCCAAATTCTAACTACTAGTATCTGAGAATTTGTTCACAAGATTAAAGTTTATGTTTGAGACAAAGAACAATGCTCAAAAATGTATGGACACTGTCCCCACCCTTGTAGCACTTTAAAACCTATGTTTAACCATCTCATCATTTTATTGTATGACATCGACTGAAATGTCCATCCGAAAAAAATTATAGCGACATGAAGAAACCGGAATCGGTCACAATTATGTTGCCGTTAATGTTCTTTGTTATAAAAAATATGGCAAAAAATAATCGAAGATGTGTGTTCAACTTCCAACTATGTCACAGCGCCTTAACACATATGATGAGATGGCTATAGCCCTTCGATTAACATCGGTTTTAAAGTGCTACAAGGGTCCCCGGACGTTTTGATCATTGTTCTTTTCATTTGACTTTAACTTGAAAAAAAAAAAGTACTTACACCTGACTAGGTGACATGTAAGTAATTTTTCAACACAGTTGCTCGTAAAGTGGCTCTTATTTAACCGCTTTTAGGTTCATAATGCAGTGTATTACAGACACGTGCTTTTTTCTTTACATAATCGCACTAGTGCGGTAATGTGCGCCATAGATACCTATTTACTAGTCGGAGTAATGACATGGCAGTCTGGCAGTATGGAATTAGTAAGTACTATCAAGGCATGGCATGTCTTTCATATGACAAAGTAAACAGGTTTTTGGAACGAAGTTCTTTAACGCGGCTTCATTCTTGCGTCTGTCTTTTTCTAATTCGATAGAGAGAGAAAGAGAAAGTGTGAATTTCGTCAAAATGGAAATCTAAGATGGCGGCTGCGAAAATTTTCTCATTTTTCGTCATGGGTATCGTTTTCGTAGTTTTCGATGGTTCTAAAGCCGATAGTTAAGTTTCAAATTTTGTCTCCACCTCCGACCGAACGTGATGGTAGGCTGTTCAGCGGTTTTGTCAGTGCCTTGCGCGCGCATCGCTACCCGAAAAAAAATCCAGCGCGCCATTTTTCATAAATATTTGTTATCGTTTAGGTTGTGTGGTTACTGCAGGTTACAATACATATTAAGAAAAATACGAACCGACGTAGAAACGTTTTTACAGGAAGTGGATAGTCAGTACCTGGCAACAAAGATCAGTTGAACTTTATAAATCTAAATGTATCATTTCTCTAAAGTTACGTTATTGTAGCATAAGTTCTTACAACAAGACGGTTTCTTTCCTCGCAAATGTGTTGAAAAACGTCGTATGAAACGCGTGCGCATTGTTCATTACCCACTCGGCTGAATTATCGCGCTCGCCTTTGGCTCGCGCGAATAATACCGCCTCATGGGTAATGACCAATACAGCACACTCGTATCATAATGTACTATTAAAAAACTTTTTCGGTTCTTTAGATCTCAATCTCAAAAAAGTTTTAGTATTAAGTTCTGTTTACGTTTTTTTAGTTTTTAGGTTTTATTTTTGCTTGAGTTTAGATTTCGATATTTTTTTTTTTTTGTTGGTACATTGGCGCGTGCTAGCTGTCATTATGGCATATATTTTACTGAATGTTTTGTGTTGAGTAATGTAAATTATTTGCATACTATTGTATAGAATCAAGTTATTTTTTCTAACTGAACAGACAGCTGTGCTGCTGGGGAGTTTGTTGCGCCACTTCTTCTCTCCAGCAAAAGCACTAGGAAGTGGTGAAGGGCGGGCGTTTTTGGGGGACTGTCTTATGTAATTTTGACGTTCGAAAAGTGCTGATTCTCAGCCTAATTTGAATAAATGACTTTTGAATTTGAATTTGAATTTGAATTCATTTGAAGCACAAAACCGACCCTTTAAAATTTAAGCTCCAACGTCTTCGAGAACCTTTTTTCGATCCACAGTGCGAGTGCCCATAAGTGGGTTACAGCATTGAGTTGGTACAGCTGCTCTAGTAATTCAAACTCAAACTCAAACTCAAACTCAAAGCATTTATTTCAATTAAACCATTTACAGGCACTTTTGAATTGTCAAAGAGTCGGTCAGTTAGTCAGAAAGTTGAAGCTAGTCGCCCATTACAAAATCCTGGGTACATTATTCTTGTTGCTTCTATATGTGAGAACAACGTGAAAAAAAAAAAAAAACAGAGACAATTCAAAGTATTAGATTTCAAATAAGCCTTGGCACAAAAGAGATGACCAGTCTCAACCGACGGCGCCCGTTCACGAACATGACGCGTGGATCAGCACCATCCAGCTCAACCATTTTGTAGGGAACCGAATGATCCAACACACTCGCCACCATCGGCGAGACATTTAAGTAAGCATGACAAAGTCTCAACTGCCATGCTCTTTCAAGTCAACATAAAACATAATATAATAACAGAATAAACAGCCCCATGGTACTCACATTTACAAAACTGAAAAAATGCTTCTAAATTATACAAAACTATAGTTTGCAATGTATTAAACTATCAAAAAGAAAGAAAATCATTATCTAATATTGGAATATTCAACAATAAAAAATTGTGTAATAAAAATAAAAATAAAATAAACATGTTGTTCGTAATGTCAGAAAAATAATATAAATCAAATAAGAAAAGGGGGTAGCAACTCTTCCAAATACAATAATTTCAACGAGTGAGCCCAAGTGGCTGTGGAGCAGGACCAGCATTAAGCCAAGCATTTTTATCTACGATATAATCATCTAACTTATAATATGCTTGTCTACATAGTGTGCGTTTAATGCATGTTTTAAATTTCTTCTCATTAAGTTGAAGAATATCGAGTGGTATTTTATTATAACATTTTACACAGTACCCCATAAAAGAAGTGTGTACTTTAGACAATCTAAAACGTGGTTGATCTAATTTGTTCCTATTTCTAGTGTTAAAATTATGCCTGTCACTTATCTTACGAAAAAGATGTAGATTTTTTCGAACATACATAATGTTTTCATATATATACTGACAAGGTACCGTCATGATGTTAATTTTCTTAAACAGTTCCCTTAGAGATTCGCGTCTGCGGAGGTTGTAGATGGTTCTGACAGTCCTCTTTTTCAGAACAAAGACAGACTCAATATCTGCAGCCCGTCCCCACAGCAAAATACCATAAGACATGATGCTATGAAAGTAACTAAAATAGACCAGTCTCGCGGTATCCACGTCTGTTAGTTGGCGGATTTTCCAAACAGCGTAAGCGGCTGAACTTAGCCGCCCTGCAAGTGATGTTAAGTGAGGACCCCACTGTAGTTTTGAGTCAAGCGTGATCCCTAGAAAAACCGTCTTTTCGACGAATTCTAGTGTCTCCTTATTCAATACAACGTGACATTCACTACTTCTAACATTCGGTAACGCGAATCTTATGCATTTAGTTTTCTTCTCATTTAATACCAAATTATTTTCAGTAAACCAGTTATGGACCTTAAGCATAGCGTTATTTACGTCGTCAAGCTCCTGTGCATGTCTGTTAACTTTAAAAATAATTTTTCTATCTAATAATTCTTGTCGCTTACCTTGGCATCAGTTTCGTTGATCTCCACTCCAAGTAAGTACTTGTTGTACTCGAAAATGTCCTTCTGGCCAGTTTGGAGTACCGCTGTACAGAAAACATAACAATATACAAGGTGGAAGGGTTATCACCGTTATCCTTGAAAAGTCGATTATCGTTGCCTTAAGGTACCTGCCCTTGCTGGCTCATCTCAGTAAGCCACCCTGTATAAAAGGCAAGTATCCCGACTACGAGGTCCCGACTGTAACATCCTCGTCCAGCCCAAACCGTTTAGGGTAAAAATTCGAAGTTTGCACAGTAGGTTCTTTGTGATGTATGCATCCACTTAGAAAGGATTTTAAGAAATTCTACACTTCTCATTTTCGTGTGGTTGGTAGATTTTTTCTTTGTTTTAATATTATTTGAACCCAAGGTGGCCAAGTTGATAGCGGCATCAGTGGCATTATTTGGGTCATCACAGGTGGATTTAGGACAAGTGAAGGGGCATTTAGGACATTCCTGCAAGTAGGGCATGGTCTGCATAGAACTACCGCACTCGCACTGGGTGTTGGAGGGGTCAGTAATCCGAGGGGGATTACTGACCCCTCCAACACCCAGTGCGAGTGCTGTAGTTCAACAAATTGTGTCTACCGCGGTCTATACAGGATTTTTTTTTACCTGTGCGCTAACTTAAATACTTGACTTTACTCATCATTATGAACAACTTTTACTATGAGATCACACCTAAAATCGCGAAAAAAAAAATCTGCTGTTCCCTACATTTTGACGAGTTATGTAAACATAATGTACGGAACAGTTGATTTATTTTTCGCATTTTTTTTTGGTATGTTATAAATATAATAATAAAAATAAATTAAAGAAGGTTAAATTAAAATAGCTAGCGAAACTTCGCAGACGTGATGGTATCGATATAATCTACATTAAAAAAAAAGATTTCACGTTCCTTTTTTTGAAGTCAACGACCACTTGTTTGTATTATTTACTTGATTTATGAGTTGAGCAAATTAGTTTTTTTTTGTTTTATCGTGCTTAGATATCGATATCCATTACGTCTGTGAAGTTTACACAAAAAAAAAACTAATATTTTAAGTAACTAGGTACACACTAATAATTACGGTCACTACCCCAAAAAAAAGATCATCAAAACCACTTTTATGTATTTTATAATGTTTAGATAATAATTTAATGTGACCCTATATACAGGGTGACAGGGAAATTCGACCTATTCCTTGAAAGGGGTTATACTAGAGGTCTTTAGCATCAAATTAAGTCCAGTTAACTTGGGGTCAAAACTAGATGGTTCTCGAGCTGTGACGGTTCTTCAATTTGTGACAAACAAAAACAATTATTTGTGAAAAAAATACTCCACTCAAAACATTTAATTGATACTTTTCTGAAAGCTGGAAAAAGAGTGATCATTAAAAAAAAAAATGCTTGCCCAAAACTTACATAATCTCAGAAATAGAAGGTTTTTAGTAGCAATAATTTTTAATGGTTGTATTATTACCGAAAATTTAAGTCAGCTATTGGAAAAAAATTGTATGACAGTTGGCATACAAATGTGTAAAATGACTAACTGGTTTCATAAGCTTTCCAAAAAGGTACAATTGTCATTAACTTTCCCAGCGGTATTTAAAAAATTTGCAAAATGGCGCTGTAGGTCAATTTTTTTATTTTGATTTGTTAATTGAATTCGGCTCGAAAAGTCAACAGTGTAGAGAAGTATATAAAAAATAAATGTAATTTGAAAACACTTAATTACAAAAAAAAAAAAAGGGGAAGTCTGGGACTGCCGATTGAAGTGAAAACTTAGTAAGGCGATCTAACGAAAATGTCAGGAATTTATGTGGCTTGCTGTCAGTACAAGAACGAAAGCTGTAGCAAAACAGCCTTTTAGCCTTCAAATTCGGGAACATGCGCAGAATTACAACTTTTACACTAAGATTTAAAAATAAAGATCTAATTTATCATGGTTATATTATTCCGACTAAAGCCCAAATTAAAATATCTGAAAAATCAGTATATTAATTGCTTCCGCTTCTCTCTTTTATGCACTTCCTGATTTTGATGTTACATTTATCCATAATCACCCGGTAACCAAAATAAGCTACACGTAATATGGAAAAAAAAATTAAGAACGAGCTATTTTCGATCTAGTGAATTTTAACGACATGGAATATTATACATGTTTTGTTTATAATTACTTATTTATTGATACGCGTACGGGTTATGTTAGGTTTTATTGACACGTGTGAAGTTCGAACACCATATTTTTTTACCCGACTGCCCCAGAAGGAGGGTAATGCTTTTCGAGAGTATGTATGTATGTATGTATGTATGTCTATTTCTTTGGCACGCTCTGTAGCCTAAACGGCTTGATGGATTTTAACATAGGAGGTGTCCTTAGATTCGTCTTAATCGTAGAAGTGACATAGGCTATATAATATTTATGTATTGGATCTGCAAGTACAAAAAAAAGGGAGGGGAAGGTTTTTTTTAAAATAAATTTCAACAATATTGGTATCAAATAAAAGCTGGTAATGAGTCAATTCCAAATTAAGATATATTAATAAAACTAAAAAACTTGAAATAAAGAAAATTATTCAAAAAACAAAAAACCCGACTGCAAAAACACATAACTGAAAAGAGAAAAACAAGCATTATAATCTATAGAATTTTGGTATCGCAGGCGGGGACAATAATAATACAAGGTGGAGACGACAATACAACAAAAAATTTAAAGGCGTGTCCCTAATGACGTCCCCATTCTGTATACAAAAATTCAATTGAAAATATTCAATAGTTTAGTCAATATAGCTCGGCAAAATCCATAGTCGGCTCGGGTTATTTCGTTTATCCACCCCAAAAATCCATCCTAAGGTCGATATTCGGAAATATACGACCGAGAATCCACCCTAGGCCTAGTTGGCTAAACGGAATTTATAGGCTTAGGGTGGATCCGGCATACACTACATTTAATTTGTTTGAAAATCTCATTTTTTTATTTCGCAGCTAGGATTTATTTTTGACAGTTCCAAAATACTCTTATGCATTAGTAGTGCCAGTATTTTCATTTATTGTTGTATTGTCGTCTCCACATTGTATAACAATAATAACCGGAAATATGGTGTACCTAACTTTTGTTTGTCCCCCGCCTGCGATACCAAAATTCTATAGATTATAATGCTTGTTTTTCTCTTTTCAGTTATGTGTTTTTGCAGTCGGGTTTTTTGTTTTTTGAATATTTTTTTAAATAATCACTGCGTATATAGGAGTGTTACTTCGTTGACAATGCATCTGACATTAGCAAACACCTGTGTAGGGAGGGACCAAAGGGGTAGTAGTTTTTTTTCATAAAATTGATAATTCAATCGATTCGAGTCAAAGCATGAAAACTCGATTCACAAAAAATGGATTTTGAATTGATATTTTCTTTGACCGTTTTGAACTACTTATATTTAATTTTGATGAATAATAACATAACACAACATCACACCTGTAATTCCCGAACGGTCAGGCAGAGGTGTACCTACAGTACACCTTCATTTCGCCAGTTCCGTGTAATGCGGGGCGAGCGTTTTATCATTAACCGGGCACAAATCCGGACTCCGGGTTGCTATTGAGAAATTCCAGATGGAAAAACCCAATAACACTTTGCCCGACCCGGGAATCGCACCCAGGATCTCATGCTCAGCTGTAGCGCTTGCCACCACTAGACCAACGAGGCAGTCAAATGATTTCGAATTTTATGTGTTAGGTTCGAGAAAAAAGCAATTGACACTTTATCGATTTCAGATCGCCATTCACCATCCCTACTTGCACATTCAATCTTGGCGTCACGTCAGGTATCATTGCAGTTCCCGACCCACGTTGTGTTTACGCGTTCGTTGTGTACTGTGCGATTATTGTGTTCTATTTCTACGCCCCTAAGACGACCTACTGACCACGACCATTGCTATTCATAAAGGATTCATCTGTTTTGCTCTACGATTCGGATAAACGGATATTATGATGAGGTGCCTAAACTAAACTATGGCATATCGATAAGGCGGGTTCAAAGGCATAATATGAAGATTTATCAGGGAAATGGTATTGTTATTTTCGTGTCAAAACCCATTTTCCCTCAAGAATCTAGGACAGCCCCTCGGTTAGTATTGAAGTATCCAGATCCCTAGGTGCAGGACGTCAGCGCTGCTTGGACTGGGATAGCTTCACAACCTGCATAATCTACGCGTCCAGCGATCACGCCCGTCCGGCACAGTACGTCTTTCCTACATATTTTATTTTATTTAAGAATATTAAAATAATTAATTCGTTCAAATAATAGTTTTATTTAAATCCTCATGCCTTCACAAATAATAATAATAATAGCCTTATTTTTATTTCCCGAGCCACGTAGAGCCTAGTTGTAGTCAATAGCTGACTGTAACTCGTAATTATGTTGGCTCGGCCGGGGAGGTACTCTTACAGAATACCAATGTAAAGTACCAACATTATGTTGCTGCGCTTCGAATAGTGAGTGAGAGAATCGGAAGCCCAGGGTTTTGGGGAGGAAAAAGGGTGGCAACGCATCAGCAGTACCTACGTTACGTACTGCTGATGCGTTGCCCCTGGTGCTGAAGACTTCTATAGGCGGCGGTTATTGCTTATTAACATCAGGTGATCAGCATACTAGTTTGCGCCCTTGATGGTATAAAAACAGGCAGTGTATAGAGTGCCACCATTGGCACTCTATCCCTATCGGATAAAGTGCCACTACAGGCACCCTAGTAACACCGCCTCGGCCCGGCTAAAGTGCCGCAAGCATTGGATTGTCATTGTCACTGTCACTAAGTCACGTCACTTGGTATTTTGTTTGATTGTCGAGGTTAGATCGCTGTAAAACACCACATTCCCAAAACATTACATTCTCTTGAGCCTAAACGGACCCTGGCACTTCGCCGGCCGCTACCGCGGCACTGCTCGCTACGCTCGCTCGGCTCGTGCGTTGTGTGGTCACAGTTCTAACCTAACCTAACCTAAAAAACAAGTGACAGTGACAATGCAACGCTCACGGCACCCTAGCCGGGCTGAGGCAGTGACACTAGAGTGCCACAAGAAACTCGCGGCACTCTATACACTTCGTAAAAAAAAACCTAGCGCCTCGATGGATGGCGTGTCAAATAGTAGAAAATCATTCTTTCACTCGATTACCACAACGCATAGCGCCATCTCATATCGAAAAGCAGAGCTATTTAGTGAAAACTTATTTTTTTTTTTATTAGTTTCCTGATCTTTTAGAGTCGTGAAAGTTTTTTATCTGTAAATTATAGAATACAACAATTGCTAAAATAAAACAATATTCTACTGCACATTGATTTTTACACCTAAGCAGGCGTCCATAGCCCCACTGGTCATGTCTTTACATAAGACAGTCCCCCTAAAACGCGCGCCCTTCACCACTTCCTGGAAAGAAGAAGTGGCGCAACAAACTCCCCAGCAGCACAGCTGTCTGTTCAGTTAGAAAAAACTTGATTCTAAACAATAGTATGCAAATATTTTACATTACTCAACACGAAACAATAAATAAAATATATTTGCCATAATGACAGCTAGCACACGCCAATGTATCAACAAAAAATATCGAAATCTAAACTCAAGCGAAAATAAAAACTAAAAACGTAAACAGAACTTAATACCCGAATTATAAAGCCTCCAGGCATAAAGGGCGTGCCCGCTTACATTATAGCTAATAAAGCTGTAACTCGAAGTCACATAATTAATTACGATAAACTAGGACCATCGAAGTAAAAATAAATCAACAATTAGGCAAGAATATATGATCTACGAGTACTGTCGAGGTCGCTAGCTAACCACATATTGCAATACAACTCATTAAACAAAAACATTGTAATGAGTCAATTATGTAAATAATAAATGTAAATTAAATTAAAATAAATTGACTTAAACAGTCAAATAAAATAAACAATTATATAACTTATATAACCTGTCAGTAAGTAAGCTAATTCTGGAGAAAGAACATAAACATTGTCTTGAGTTAATCACAGCGACCAACTATTTTTATCGTTTAAGTAGTCGTTGATAGAAGAGTATGCCTTTGAACAAAGGTTGGATTTTACTTTAGCTTGAAACGCATTAAAAGGCAAATCTAGCAGAGAAGTGGGTAGCTTGTAATATGATAAAAGGTTATACCAAGCCCAACAAATGAGTTATGAACCTTATGAAGCCGGTGAAAAGGAGCTCGTAATTTGTCCTTATTTCTGGTGTTAATATTGTGAATATCACTTTTTTTTGTGTATAAGTATATATTTTGCCTAATATATAAGATATTGGCGAAGATGAATTGTGATGCCACTGTGAGAATACCAATATCCTTGAAAATATCTCTTAGAGAAACTCTGGCACCAAGCTGATAAATTGCTCGAACAGCTCGTTTTTGAAGAACAAATATATTTTATATTTTGAATGTCAGCGGCTTTGCCCCACAGCAGAAAGCCATAGGACATAACGCTATGGAAATAACTAAAATAGACTAATCTAGCAGCATCAACGTCAGTGTATTGTCTTACTTTTCTGACAGCGTAGGCGGCCGAGCTAAGCCTTCCCGCTAGACTTGAAATATGTGGGCCCCACTGAAGTTTAGCATCTACTGTTATGCCCAGAAAAACTGCCGAGCCCACAGTTTCAAGCACCTCTTTATCTAAGACGATGTTGGGTCCTAGATTTCTAACATTCGGTAAAGCGAATTTTATACATTTTGTTTTCTTGGAATTGAGAACTAAGTTTTTTGTTGTAAACCAATCCGTAACCATTGAGAGTGCACTGTTTACATCGTCAAAATCATATCTATTCCTGTCTACTTTAAAAATAAGAGAGGTATCATCTGCAAACAGTACAACTTCACAGATACCTTTTAAAAAGAATGGTAAGTCATTGATATACACTAAGAACAAGAATGGACCCAGTATTGAGCCTTGAGGTACACCTAACTGAACTGGTAACCCGGAAGATTTCACACCATTAACATCTACACATTGGGACCTATTATGTAAATAAGAATTTAGAACCTCGAGAACTTCGTTTTGCACACCGTAATGACGCAGTTTATGCAAAAGCGTGTCATGGTGCACGCAATCAAAAGCTTTGGAGAGATCACAGAAAACCCCAATAGCATTTTGCGAGTTCTCCCATGCGTTAAATATGTGCTTCAGCAGAGCAACACCCACATCTGCAGTTGAACGACCTTTTGTAAAGCCATATTGTTCATTATAAAGGAAGCTATTTAAATTAAAATGTCTTAGCAACTGCTTGAGTATTAACTTTTCAAATATTTTACTAAATGCAGGTAAGATAGATATAGGCCTGAAATTGTCAACGTCATTTTTATTACCTGATTTTAATAATGGTATGACTTTACTACTCTTCATGAGGTCAGGAAAAGTTCCTAAGTCAACACATTTATTAAAAGTAACAGCTAGATAGGGGGCTACGATGTTTATTATATTACTTAAAAGTTTAATGGAGATGCCCCAGTAATCACCAGTGTTTTTGGATTTGAGTGGTAGGTGCTGAGTGTCGGTATCATACATAGCATTACATAACTGTAATTCACTATGACACTTCTTTAATTCTTGAATTAAATTCAGATTTCTTTGCCTAAGTATTGTATTTAATTTGTTAACTTTTTGGTGTTTTAGAAATTTTTGAATCTTTCTAATTAATCTATTAATTTTAATAATTTTTTTTAACTTATTATGGCTAGTAAACAAATTAGATTTAGTGATAGTATCATCAGTTAAGTCTATTGTTACAATTGGCTCAACACATGTGGGACCTGACCCTGATGGGTTATAGTGTTATGGGCACTTCTTAATTGGCGACGGAGGTGTTGATGCTGGTCAAGTATGTCCATAATATTTATGCTGAATATGTAGTTCAGCCAACTGGTGCTTAAGCTCAGTGTCCTTGTTATTTATATATTGCACTTCCACCTCACTGTCTTCCCTTTCCTGTAGCAGCTGATCGCACTGGTTTTTACTACATTCCAACTCTTTCAATGTAGCCTTAAATTTTTCCTCCAAGGATGCAGCTCTACGTGTCAACATATTGACGAGCCAACCCTAATGGCACCCTGGAATGAGAGATGAGAAAGCTAAGTGAGTAAAAGGAATAAGAGAGAGGGATAAGATGTGGATAGTAAGTACTAAGATGTAGGGAAATTATATAGAATTGAAGGAAAACAAAGGAATAAAAGTTATGAAGTGTGTGTCATATAAATTATGGGATTATAATTTAATTATTCACAGGTATAATCTTATTTGAGATATAATATTCCAAAAATAAAAGAGAAAATAACAAAATTAAGTTTGCAAAATGGTTGGGGGTAGGTACTACATACTATTTTAAAGAAATTGTAATCTAGTTTTTAACCGACTTCCCAAAAAGGAGGAGGTTCTCTATTCGGCCGGTATATTTTTTTTTTTTCTATGTATGTACATCGATTACGCCGCGGTTAATGAACCGATTCGCGTGATTATTTTTTTGTTCGACGCGAAATAGCTGCCAGGTGGTCCCATAAAAATTTCTTTCAGTTTGGTTTAGTAGTTTTTATTTTATAAGCATTATTGTTATTTGGACGATGTCATTTTGACGATACTTTGTATATTAGTATGTCGATAACTTTAACATTTCTTATCCGATTTGAGTAATTCTTTTTTTGTTCGTTAGGGTATATATTCAAGTTGGTACCCTGGCCATCTAGTCAGCATATGATGATGGGATCCCAAGGAAATCGAGAAGAACACTCAATTTATAAGCATATAACTGTTACGTTTCAGACAATATCATACAGTTTGTTCAATTATTTGCGTTTGATGATGATTTCCTATGGATGAGCTGATGATGGAAGGTACAACTCCTCAAAGGTTAGGAGTTCAGAGAAACTTCTTTCAAAATTATACGTACATATGGATAGAGAATAGTATTCCTTGAGGCTATTAGGTTGACCTTGAAGGTAAATCTCATTAACGTTTAGGTTTAATAGTGTTAAATGATGTGCTGTGATTGTTAAATAAATAATAAGCGAACACTTCACATCATAGCCTACAGCCCTTTTGCCCAGAGTAACATGGGTGTGCGTTCTCCGCCTGGTGCACCTGAACCATCAGATATTTCGCGTCGAACAAAAAAACATCACGTAAATCGGTACACACGTAATAAAATGAAAACCAAAAGAAGAGAAAACATACCACCCGAATTGACAACCTCAACTTCAATGATGTCGGCGAGGAGAAATAAAATATTTAATCTTGATTTAGTCTTAATCTTTGCATTTCCTTTAGTGCTTTGTCATCATGTGGTCTGTTCAGTAATTTTGACGGCTCCAAATCACTTAATGCCACACCATCTAAATTCTTCACACGACTTAAAGCCACATATATCTGACCTTTTGCAAAATTCTTTTCCCGAGGTCTATTACCGCCCTCTCCAATGTCGTACCTACCTTGAAGCTTGTTAGTGGTATTTGAATTTGTGTGGGGTAGGTACCACAACTAAAAAGTGAAAAATAAAAACTTTTTATAAAAAAAAAACAACCGACTTCCAAAAAAAACACTACAAACTGAAAAATTACTTTAATTTCGGAAGTCGGTGGCCAAAAACAAAATTCAAAACGAAAGACACCGACTTCCGAAATTAAAGTAATTTTTCAGTTTGTAGTGTTTTTTTTTTACCAATAATTTCATAAATTGACACTAATACAGTAATTTAACCACCCATCAGCGGTATTGTATGTGTAGTAATAATCTGCAGTGATGTCTAATGGTAAACAAAAGTGAAGTTACAAGGAATAACACTGCTTTTAAACTTGATTGATAATAGAAGTTTATGACACATTACAAGTTTTAAATAGTATGAATAAATAAAATACTATAGGCCGTATGAGCCTATTTTTTGTGTAGTAAATTATGTAGTGTTTACTGTCTGGGCGAATGTTATTGTCTTCGATTTTGCTTCCACTAGTTGTCAAGCAAAAGGAGTCATAAACGGTGCCAGCGTGTGATGGACGTAGCTCAGAGACCTTAGCAGTATTTTGTGATGTTCTGCGTTATGTAAATATTAAGTAGAATAAGAGAAATAAAACAAAATACTCCCCGGGATTGATGAATTTTTGAAATCCGTCACCGTTGGGTTGGCTGAGTTGACAGCCGGTTTAAATATCCTTTTTGTGCGAAGTTCCCGCGACAAAAAACACTGTATAATCACTAAATATACTAATTAATAACTAGGTACGACTATAATATACTAATTGAACATAATTTTAACACATTTTACTAATTTTCTAAATTAATTAACCTAAGAGGTCGTTTTTTATAACGACCGGCTACCAGTGTTGCCAGACCAAAAAATGTTTTGAGTGGAGTATTTTTTTCACAATTAATTGTTTTTCGTAACAAGTCAGAAAATTTCTACAAAATCGAAGAACCGTCACAGCTCGAGAACCATCTAGTTTTGACCCCTACTTAACTGGAATTAATTTGTTGCTAATGACCTCTAGTATAACCCCTTTCAAGGAATAGGTCAAATTTCCCTGTCACCCTGTATATACTAACCAGTGGCAATATCATCAGCATCCTGAAAGGCGACCTCGGGGTACCGTTTCCAGACCGTATCGACGTCCGACGACTGCATGACCGGTCCGTTCACATGGTACATGACGCGCCTGTCCGCCTGGTCTCCGTACATGTCCAGGTTCATAGCCCGCATTTCCAGCTCCTGGATATCCTCCGAGCCGTTCATTGAATACGTCATGATGCCTATCATTAATATTGGTACTAAGACATCCTGGGGACAAAAGTTGAGATGCAAGTAGTCCTAAAGGGTTACCGTGGCCCCTGGCAACGTACAGGCAACTGAAGGAACACGGGTGGGTTTTAGTCAGTAAGAGTTTGACACGCCCTCCCGCTCCGCCTAGAGCGAGAGAAGTTATTTGACGATAAAATTTTCCACCCAGAAAAAAAAAGGTCTAAAATACTAAATGTAAATTTAGTATTCTAGACCTTTGTATTTTAGGGAATAATTCATCAACTTTAAAAAAGAAAATAAAATGTAAAATGTATTTATTTACTTATTTATTCTTCAAACAACGAGATCCAAAAGATGTTAGTAAACAATTTAACTTATTTGCTATGTTAGTACTTAAATTCTACTACAGATAGGGTGGGTGCCTCATGCTGCTTGATGCTGTATTGTAGGTACTTAAATAAATAAAAAAAAAATATGATAATAATTATTATGCGGTTTTTACGAGGCCAACCTGCTGGCTCAGCATGTCGCGCGTCGTACAGTTCACGTCAAATAACTTTGCCGCTCTGAAGTAGGCTACAAATGACTGCGCAGTAGTCAATCTGCCTTATAAAACAGTAGTGCGCATGCCAGCACGCATGCGCAACCTAACTTCAGAGCGGCAAAGTTATTTGACGCGTACCCGACAAAGTGACCGATCGCATTACGACACCGCGCTTCCGACTTCACCGACAATTGTCATCGTCTTTCTTTATCTAACTTCGGTGGGAATGGACACTGATAATATATATAAAAACTAATAAGAAAGGTCATTGGGCATCTTAGTATAGAAACCAGACCCATGGCGGACACAAACGAAATATAGCAGAATGTATTGATATATGGCTCTGATATACTATAGCATTAATCCTATTAACGTGAGCCATGGGAATCTCGAAAAAAAAAGATCGTATATTGAATTTTAGTATTAGTAATATAAAGTGTTCAAGTATTATAAAGTGATATAAGGAATAAGAATAAAATAATAATTCATTATAATATTTAATATTCAATTTGATCCAAATCAATCATTAGATCATTTTAAAAAGGCAGCCGGTGCATCTTTTTCTTCTTGATGTCTGGCCCAAGACAGATAAAATACTATACTTGCAATATGGGCACAGCTCCCGATAGTGCAGGCGGCTGGGTATACATGAGCAGTTAATGCTTAGTACTCTTCTATACTTTGTTTTCCGTGTTGTGTTGGGTTTAACAATATATTATATATGTATAATACTGTTTCAATCTGATAATATGTCGTGACTGGATTCGCCCTCTGACCAATATCTCTTTAAAATGTTGGTGTCGTTACATTTCTATTATATAATCACCGTTTGGTCGTATGTGCTAGTGATAATAAGACCTTGCGATTTTTAAATGGTATGAGCCCAACGGAAACAAGATTAGATCCTCAAAGGTCATGGGATGGGTACGATAGGCTCGGATCCACAGACTGCCGTGCTATTCCTCGTCTAGCAAATTCGTCAGCTGGGGATCGTTTCCTAGCGATCCACTGTGTCCTTTTATCCATTGCAGTGTCACCGTGTTGCGGCTAGATACCGTTATTTGTTCTAGTGCATTGTGTCATTATAGTATTAGCTTCGAGGTAAAATATTTTTTCCGTAAGGATTATAGAACTGAGGTGCTGTCGGAGAGTAAACGTATGTGTGTGTCCGTAACCCTCCTGGCTTCTAGGGCGGGACCGCGTGTATAATGTCCACACACTCCGCCTGGTAGATGGCGTTGAACATTCCCAGCGGTCTGCATATATTTATGTTCAGGATGGTGAGAAGACTCCGACTCCGGTATCGAAATCGGCCCCCTTCTCGGTGGCAGTCCCAGCATTGCTTGTAGGGCGGCGGTGGGTGCAGTTCTCATACTGCTAGTGATTGCGACGTAAATAACCCACTGCAGTTTTTCGAGATTTTTTTGGGCTGTGCTCAGGTCTGTCCTTCGCCACTAGACCAGTGAGCCGTATGTGATAATTAGTCGGATGACTGTGGTGTATAAGCAAGCAGTGGGTAACCTTGGGTCTGATCCTCAAATTACTGCCAAGCAGTCGCTTGCGCTGCCACAGGGATAATGCTGGCTCTTGTAATGATTTGTATAATTCGTGTGTTTTGCCCAGTTCAGTTGTTTATCCAAAGAGATGCTCATGTATTTGGTTTCAGTTGAGAGGCTTAGGGTTGTTCCAAAGAATCGTGGTAAATGTAGTGTCTCCAGTTTTCTCTTCTTTGTGAAGACAATTAGTTCGGTTTTTGTAGGGTTCACTGAGAGTTGGTGCTTGTTGCACCATTCCTCTACTATTTTCAGGGCTTGACGCATGAGGTTGCTTAGAGTGTTTTCGTGGGTCTCGTTGATTATTATGGTTATTTCATCGGCGTAGCCACCGGTGTAATAATCTTTGTCATTGAGTGTCATGATAAGGCTGTCTATTACCAGGTTCCATAGAAGCGGCGAGAGGACTCCCCCTTGCGGGCAGCCCTTTGCAACGTTGGCTCTCGTAGTGCCATTTACTGTGACTTGTACAGCCCTCAGTTTGAGCATGTTGGTGATCCAGCCACTCAGGGTAGAGTCTTGCTGTGTCTGACGAGGGCTATGTTTATACTGTTGAACATGGTTTTGTCAAAGGCGCCCTCGATGTCAATGAAGGCAGTCAGTGCTGAGTATTTGTGGTTCACTGTATATTCAATTTTAGAAACCACGCTGTGCAGCGTTGATTTAATAGATTTGCCTGTGGAGTACGCATGCTGTTGTTTGTGTAGTGGTTTCACCCGGAGAGGTCGGATGTGCCTGTCACAGAGTCTCTCAAGGGTTTTCAGTAGGAAAGATGTGAGAAATATGGGCCTATAAGCCTTGGCTTGTGTATAGTTTGTTTTGCCAGATTTGGGTATGAAAATGACTTTCACCTCGCGCCATGCGAGAGGTATACGTGTCTGAGTGCTAAGCAGGCTCGGTGGATCTCCACTAGGGTGGTGTCAGATAATCTACCCCCACTGCAGCAGCGCTGGTAAGATGACTCCCGTCCCTGCCGACTTGTATGGCTGAAAGGTGTTGATAGCCCATTTTACTCGGTCTTCTGTTACTATAATGCGGGCTCTTGACCAGTCTTGATCCATTGGGATCCATTCTGGTTCAACGTATACATGCTTCTAATCGTGTCGCTCATCCGTGCGCCGAGCTGTAGGTATCGGATTTTTTATTTAATTATTTTTATGCCTTATTTATAAGATGAAATAAAATCCTCTGAAACCGTTTTTTTTTTTAAACGAGTCTGTACGTTTTTCTCCATCGATTTTAAACCAAATATTGATACGCAATGAAAGGTCACATTATTCTCTTTAGGTTAAAACTATTTTGGTTAATGTCCGCCACTGTTCGCATAGCGGGTCAGATATGCCCAATGACCTTTATTTATAATTTTTCTGTGAAAAAAGACTCGTCAAATGTGACCCAGGCCCGGCGCAAAAAAGGTGTAGGTATCTCATGTTTTTCATTATAGTTAATAGAATATTATAATACGTATACATTTATATATTTCAACTAATATCAGTGGATATCATGTAAATATAATTGCTATGAGTTTTTATTCGGTAAAACATGTATTTACTTATTTTATCCAAGTGTTTGTTTCGTGATGGGTACAAAATGACTAAATAGTTTATTTTTTAATAATAAGAGCTATTACTGAATAGTTTTAATTCCAGGGGCTCATATAGTAATACGTTTAGAATTACATAATTATAATAAATATTAGAGGCTAAGATATAATAAATATCTGAGGCTTATAATAGAGGCGTAGCACTGCTTTGGAGAAATAGCAAGTGTAATGATGTGTCTGTGATTCCGTGTGTAAGTAACCGGATAAGTGCAATTAAAGTGTGTGTGTCGGAACGGATAGTACTCGTTTTTTCTATCTATATGCCTACCGACTCTTCAGACAATCTCTTGGAATTTGTTCAGTGTTTAAGCGAAATTACGTCAATAGTTGAAGGTAACAATATTGAAAATGTTTTTATCATGGGACTTTAAAGCTCATCCGGGGGAATTGTTTGGCAATGAGCTCCAAAATTTTTGTAACGAGCTTAACTGGATATGTGTGGACCAACAGATGTTGGGCCCGAATACCTATACCTTTGTGAGTGAAGCGCACGGCAGCCGCAGGTGGCTTGACCACTGTATTGTTACTGACGCTGCATTAAAGACGGTTTCTTCAGTAAGGGTGTGCTATGACGTCTTCTGGTCTGATCACTATCCAGTGGAGATCCAGTGTAATTTAAAATCAGTTTGTCGAACCATTAAGCCACCGCCCACCAAAACAAATAAAGTTCTATGGGGAGACAGGGATTTAAGCCAAATAGAAAAATATACTAAATGTTGTAATGAAAAACTGAGGGAACTTGGCTTCCCTCATGAATTTCATAAGTGTTGTGATAGCATGTGTAGTGATAGTGGCAAGGATCACTTGGCGGCGATAGACACGCTTTATAGTGACATCGTGATAGCGTTACGGGAAGCTGCTGTTGATAGCTACGTGGGTCGCGGGGGTAGCGGACAGCACCGCGGTCGTCATATTGCTGGCTGGAACAAGTATGTACGTGACGCTCACAGGGAGGCTAGGCAGAAGTTTTTAACCTGGGTGTGGTATGGTAGACCTAACAGTGGTAACATTTATAATGAAATGACTGAATCTAGAAAACAATTTAAAAGCAAATTAAATTATTGTCAAAGTAACCAAGAATTAATAAAAATGAATATTTTAGCTACCAAACATAGGAATAAAGATTTTAAAGGATTTTGGCAACAAACAAAAAAGTTAAACCCAAAACCTAGCGTCCCGGTGAGTGTCAACGGCATCAGCGAGCCTAAAGACATAGCTAATGTGTTTAGATGTCACTTTCAAGTGGAGTCTCCGCTAAAAGGTGAGCAGGCCAGGGATGCGGAGGTCGTCGTGTCAGCGGTGCCTGAGCGTGTCACAGCAAAACAAGTTGCTCTAATAATAAATGGCATGACTCGAGGAAAGTCGCCGGGACACGACGGCCTTAGCATTGAACATTTTCAGCATGCAGGGCCACACCTCTCGAGGCTCCTGGGACTGTTATTTACGCTCTGTATCAGGCATTCCTACCTGCCTAATGAATTGATGAAGACGGTGGTAGTGCCTATAATTAAAAACAAGACTGGAGATAATTCTGACAAGTGCAACTACCGCCCTATATCATTAGCTACAACCACATCTAAGGTGCTTGATGGCCTGCTTGAGAGACAGCTTAAAGAACACCTAAATTTAAACGATGCACAGTTTGGTTTTAGACCAGGACTTTCGACAGAATGTGCGATTATGTCTCTCAAGCAGACTGTCAGGTATTACACAGACAGGAGCACGCCTGTGTATGCAGCCTTTCTTGACCTCTCCAGGGCATTTGACCTGGTTAGGTATGATATTCTCTGGCGTAAATTGAAAGATACTGGTGTGCCGGGTGAGTTAATTAATATTTTTAAATATTGGTACGGCCACCAAACTAACCAGGTCAAATGGCTTGGCGAACTGTCTGATGAGTACAGGTTGGAGTATGGAGTGAGACAGGGGGGGTTAACATCTCCTTCACTCTTTAACTTGTACGTGAACCGGCTGATTGTTGAGCTGAGCGACACCGGCGTAGGATGCTCGATCGATGGTCACTGTATCAACAGTATTAGTTATGCGGATGATATGGTGTTGCTCAGCCCATCAATTGCTGCGCTCAGAAAGCTCATAGGTGTGTGTGAGGAGTATGCGAGGGTACATGGTCTCCTGTACAATGTACAGAAGAGCGAGCTCGTGATTTTTCAAGCCAGGGGTCGTAAACTGGGGGATGTGGCACCTGTGTTGCTTAACGCTGTCACTCTTCGAAGAGTGAAGGAGTTTAAATACCTCGGCCATGTGGTCACCGAGGATTTGAAAGATGACGGGGACATAGAAAGGGAGAGGAGAGCGATGGCGGTCCGCAGTAACATGTTGGCGCGCAGATTTGCGAGGTATAGTTTAGAGGTTAAGATCACTCTGTTTAAAGCATTCTGCCAAACTCTCTACACCTGCAATCTGTGGGTCAACTACACGCAGCGGGCCATCAACGCTCTCCGAATACAATATAATAACGCGTTCAGGGTGCTGGTGGGGCTCCCACGCTGCTGTAGTGCGTCTGCGATGTTTGCGCACGCGCACACAGACGGCTCTTACACTGTGCTGCGGCGCCGCATCGCTTCACTTATGTTCCGCACGCGTGGGAGCGCCAACACCATCCTGAGCGTGCTCAGCCACAAGCTGGACAGCCCCCTTTTGGGGCACTGGATTCAAGCACAAGTGCGTGTGCCCGGGACCCCTGTGGACGGCAAATACCTAAACTAGTGATTAAATATTTTAGATTAAGTTGAATTAAATTTAGATTACAATTAAATCAAGTTGAATTAAATTGAATAAAATAAATTAAAATTATGTTAAAATTAAAATTGAATTAAATTAAATTAAAATTATATTAAAATTAAAATTGAATAAATTACATTTAAAAAATAGTTTGTAAGTCTTATGTCTACTAACAACATTATGGGCCAAGTGTCTGAAATAAAAAGATTTTCAAATCAAATCAAATCAAATCAAAGGAGAATGGGCGCTATTGTATGGGCTCCGTCCCCAGACTGTATCAAATTAAGCAATACGTCTTTTTAAAGCTTATTATAATGGCTTTATTTTATTCTATTACACCAACCACCGCACTCATGCAGGGGAAGAAC
The DNA here is from genome assembly GCA_948150665.1 of Conistra vaccinii. NCBI lineage: Eukaryota > Metazoa > Arthropoda > Insecta > Lepidoptera > Noctuidae > Conistra > Conistra vaccinii. Next base: position 21,436,838 of record OX411327.1, read on the forward strand.
TACGAATGATAACATTTTTCTTCAGAAAAAAATTATTTTCTCTTAGTTTACCATCGTCCACCTCTTTTGCCCTGCAAATATCCTGGGGTATGCCTAGCTAGACTATTATATCCATCCAAAGTTTTTTTTTTTTCTATTTTAATTAGGGCCAGTTAGGCCCGAACAGTAATAATTACAGATCGACTCCCTTATCGTCGTTCTTGTATTCACTAAAATGTCATCATGATCATCATTTCAGCCAAAAGACGTCCACTGCTGAACATAAGCCTTCCCCCAAGCACCGCCTCTTCGACCGATTTGTGCTTCCCGCATCCAGCGGATTCCTGCGGCCTTTACAAGGTCATCGGTCCATCTTGTGGGAGGCCTTCCAACGCTTCGTCTTCCGGTACGCGGTCGCCACTCCCAGAAGTTCTGGGCCAGAACCTTTCGGTCCCATCGGCCATCTGTTCTACGAGCAATGTGCCCTGCCCATTGCCACTTAAGTTTGGCAATTCTTCGAGCTATGTCGGTTACCTTGGTTCTTCTACGGATCTTTTCATTTCTGATTCGATCACGTAGGGAAACTCCAAGCATAGCCCTCTTCATTGCCCTTTGGGTGACTTTTAGCCTTCTGATAAGACCTATTGTGAGCGGCCAGGTTTCAGTGCCATAAGTCATCACTGGCACTGACACGCACTGGTCAAAGACTTTCGTCTTGAGACACTACGGTATGTGGGACGAGAAGATATTGCGTAGCAAACGCTGCCCAACCGAGTCGGATTCAACGATTGACCGAAGTTGGACCTACCTAGCTGGACAGTTTGTCCTAGGTAAACATACTCGTCCACAACTTCGAGCGTAGCGTCTCCGATCTTCATGAGAGTGGGTGTTAGGTGAACATTTGATATGACCTTTGTCTTGTCCATGTTCATTTTAAGACCCACTACACATTTTAATAATCCACCCGGAGGCTCTACTAAGGTCATCGAGCATTGTACTGAGGTCCTTCATGGTCTCAGCCATTACAACTATGTCGTCGACAAACCGAAGGTTAGTAATATACTCGCCATTAACATTGATGCCTAGCCCTTTCCAGTCCAGAACCTTGAACACATCCTCCAGTGCAGCGGTGAACAGTTTCAGAGAGATAACGTCTACCTGTCTCACACCTCACTGCAGAAGGATAGGTTTCGAGGTCTGGCCCTGGAGTCGGACTGACATAGTGGCGTTTTTGTACAGACACTTTAGCACCTCGATGTACCGATAGTCGATCTGGAGCCTTTGAAGAGACTGCAGTACAGCTCTCGTCTCGATCGGATCGAAGCCTTTCTCGTAGTTCACAAACGCTAAGCAGAGCGGCTGGTTATACTCTTCGGTCTTCTATATAACTTGCCGCAGCGTATGCATGTGGTCTACGGTGCTAAAGCCTTTATGGAATTCGGCTTGTTCGTACTACAATGTTGAAGTAATATATTCGATTGGATATATGACGTTATTGAACACGGCCTCTCAAAAGCACTCCTTCAACATTGAGCCCGTAAAGTGCTAGGTCGGGAATTATGGTCTCGCTTAATACTGGGAATGCCAATGCTCGCACAGTTTCATCCATTATAGTATGGAACGCTGCCCTCTGTCGATTGAGATTGTTTTATTTGGCTGATGAAGTCTTTCTTGGATTTCTCTGATTATTTGATTGGCAAGTGGCGTGTTTGTTTGTTAGAGCGGCAGCAATTCGTACATCTTAGAACATATGAGGCAGTGCTCTGTTGAAATATTCTTGCCGTAATATTTTAAAATCACGTTTTAGGTGACAATTTATTACCTCCACGACCCATCTGATTATTGTCACCAGCCGGGATTTATTTGCATCTTCGGTGCTGAGTTGTGATTCGGTGGGAGGCATATAAGCATTACAACCATGGTCTTCTATATCTCCAAGAGTCCCTAAAGCCCCTGTCTAAAATGAGTACGTCACTATCACTAGCATGAAGTACAACATGTATTGGAGCTTCATTATGAATTGATTTCGACATAATCGCAGCATCTGATACGTGCTGCGTGCGGTCCGGTAACATCAACAATAGCAAAGGAGCGACGGCGCCGACAGGTAACCACCCGCACCGCACTAAATACGCCAAATAAATAGTAAAAAATAAAATACAATAGACGATGTATATCTAGTAACTTAATCCGCTTAACCGTTCTTAAAGAGTTAGAGAACCCTGTAAGAAATCGACACGTGTTTCGCCTCTCAACGAGGCATCCTCAGGACGACGATTGACCTGTTGCGAACTCGGACACGAAGTGTTATCAACGCGAGCCGAACGCAAAAAAAAACACAAAAAAAAAAAAAAAATATTTTGTATTCAATTATTTTGTGTAAAAATACACAAAATAATTGTCCAAGCTAAAAATAATTAAATTAAAATATTTTATGGTTCCTTCCCTGCACGAGTTTCGTTGTTGGTGTCATACAATAAAATAAACCTATTGTTATGATCTTCAAAATGACGTGTATCTCATCTTGATACACCACTGGGGACGAACCCGCCCATTCTCCTTTATTTATTTTCAGATCACAATTTGTTAGTATTATAATCATCTTAAACACTAGTGTATAGTGTATAGTGTGTGTAGTATTTTATTTTTATTTTTATTTTATTTATTTATAATATATAATATTATCATGCGTTTTTATTAAAACAACAGATCAGTACTGAAATTAATTTCATTGATTTTCCAAGTCTACTAACACATTGTGTAATCCCAATTCGGGATGGCTAAAGACCTCTTCGTGTCTAGCCCAACCCAGATAATACACAACCCTTACGATGTGTGTGCAACTGCCCAGTGTTCTACGGCTCACTCCCTCTCTCCCTGAATAAAATTATCAGTTTGTGACCATTCCCAGTGTCACCCCTAGGTGACGGAGTTTTGCGATTTTTTTTTACATGCTAAATAATATATTTTAAAAACAAATATATTACTACTAAAATGTCAATACTTATTAGTGTTTGTGATTTTATTTTGGGAGCACTGGAGTTATGTTATCTATCAAATTAATTCAATTGTTTCAAACGGTCTTTTGATTTTCACGCTCATACGTGTTTTGTGGAGTTTACATTATTATAAAAATGTCGAAAGGGTAAGTACTGTAATAGTTTTTATTGTAAATGATTGTTCAATAATCAAACTTATAATATGAGTGTATTTTGTTCGAAAAATAATTAGTTTTGTACCCAAAATAACGGCCGATTTATCGTGTGTCACCTGTAGGTGACACTGGGTAGTATTGTAACTTGATTCCTGTTTTTGTGGGTGGGTAATAACCTCTTCATCTTGCTTTAGGTTGACGTTGAACGAGATAGTGGAACTATTAGAAGCTAGAGACGACCCTGGTGACACCATATTGATTGCTCCTGAGGATGGTCAGGTCACTAATGAAGATAGTGGGGACGAAAATGAGGCCAATTTCATTCACCTTGTTCGTTCGTTCCGAACTAGAAGTGCAGGCCAGGCCTGTCGATGGAAATACTCAAGAAGATAATAGAGGAGCTGAAACAGTGACGGCATAGTGTCATATCTAGCAGACATGAGAACTTTTATGCCGTACACTATTACGACGACACTATTACGATTGCCCAGCTCTCGCGTGGAGCATGGCGTAGACCGACTTGATGAGAATGTTGATTTCATGAGAGTAGGCTTACGAGGAAGGCCTCCGCCGGACGAAATGTCCGGAATGCGGGCGGAGGTCGCCCGCTTGGTAGCCGCCATGGAGCTTCTCCGAAAGGAGAACGAGGAGCTCCGAGCGGACCTGGCCAGGCTCCGAGGAGCTGGCCCTCGCGAGGTGGTGCTGCAGGGGGGAGAGCAGAAGGGGCAGGAACGGCCCGTGCCTGCTGAGGACCGGGTCCTGTCCCTGGTGCGGCAGGAGATGAACGCCTTTCGGGCGCGGTTTTCCGCCCTAGAGGCCATCGTCCTGCGCCCCCCATTAGCGGCGAGCCAGCCGGCCTCGGGCCAGCGGAAGGTGGCATCATATGCCACCACCGCAGCTGCCCCGACCAAACCAGGGTCGTCAGGGCAGACCAAGGGCAGGGCGGCTACAGAGGCGGCGAGGGCACCAGTCCAGGCGGTGAGGGCACCTGCCCAAGCGGCGAGGGCACCGGCCCAGGCAGCGAGGGCCCCGGCCCAGGCGGTGAGGGCCCCGGCCCAGGCGGCAAGGGCCCCGGCCCAACAGCCGCCCCCGCCTCCCGCTTCTTCTCCGGCCGACGCCGAATGGCAAGTCGCCGGGGAGAGGCGGAACGCGGGTAAGGCCAAAAGGGCGGCCAAAAGGAAGGCGAGGCGGCAGCGGCGCAAGGAGCGAGGCGTCGCGGCTAGGCTCCGCGCCCCGAAGTCCGCAGCTGTAGTGATCACACTAGAGCCGGAGGCGGAGAAGAAGGGCGCGTCCTACCAAACCGTGCTCGCCAAGGTGGGACAGGTTCTGGAGGGGAACCTGGAAGCGTTCGGGGCCAAAAATGGCCTCAAATTTAAGGTCACCGCGACTGGGGCGCGAATGCTGGAGGTCCCCGGCGCGGCCAGTGGCCCGGCCGCTGACGCTCTGGCCGATAAAATCCGGGAGTCCATAAGTCCGGACGAGGCCAGAGTGTCCAGGCCCACCATGTGTGCTGATATGCGCATCTCGGGCCTGGACGACTCGGTGACGGAGGGACAGGTGGTGGCCGCTGTCGCTAGGACGGGGGGGTGCTCTGCCGAGCAGGTTAAGGCGGGCACCATCCGTCCTGGCTCCAGGGGTATGCGAACCGTGACGGTGAGCTGCCCCGTGTCGGCGGCCAAAAAGGTTGCTGAGGAGGGCCAAAGGCTTTTGGTGGGCTGGGTATCCGCGCAGGTCAAACTGCTGGAACCCAGACCTCTGAGGTGCTTCCGCTGCCACGTGGGTCACCACGTGGGAGTGAAGTGCGACTCGGAGGTGGACCGCAGCGGTAACTGCTACCGCTGTGGTCAGTCCGGTCACGAGGCTGGCTCGTGCACTGCCGCGCCGCACTGCGTCGTATGTGCGGCTGCTGGCAAGCTGGCCGACCACCGGATTGGGGGCAAGGCCTGCGCCAAACCCGCCAAAGCCGGAGGCAGGGGCAAGCCCTCCGCCACCGCCGCCACCGCCGTCACCGCCGCAGCCACCGCCACTACTGGCGCCGCCGCTGCCGCATCCACCGTCGTCGCCGCCGCCGTTGTCGTCGCGGCAGGGCCCTCACAGGGGGCTCGGGAGGGGGCTGAAATGGACTGCCAATAACGGCTCCATTACGCCTCCTCCAGGCGAACATCAACCACTGCGCTACAGCTCAGGACCTATTACTCCAGAGCATGGCGCAGTGGTCGATTAACATCGCCGTGGTCGCTGAGCCGTACTTTGTCCCGCCCAGGGATGACTGGGTGGAGGACCTGAGCGGCTCAGTGACCCTAATATCGTCGGCCGCCGCCGGTACTCCGTCCCTCGAGGCTGTCAAGAGAGGACGGGGTTGCGTGGCAGCACGGTTCGGGGAGATTGTCGTGGTAGGGGTGTACTTCTCCCCGAACCGAACTCTCGCCGAGTTCCACAACTTCCTTGCGGAGTTGAGAGTCGTCGTTGTCGGGTTCGGTTCCCTCCCTGTGCTCGTTCTCGGGGACTTCAATGCCAAGAATGTGGCTTGGGGTTCCCGGTATACAGACACACGGGGCAGGATGGTGGAGGACTGGGCACTGGAGACAGGCCTGGTCGTCCTTAATCGGGGTTCTGTCCCCACGTGTGTGCGGATGCGGGGTGAATCAGTGGTGGACCTTTCGTTCGCCAGCCCCGCTCTGTCGCCGCGTGTCGCCGACTGGCGCGTCATGGAGGGGGTGGAGACGTATTCCGACCACCGGTACATCCGGATTGACGTCTCCGCCCAGTCCTCGAGCGCGCCAGTTCGACAGGCCCCGAGTGGTCCGCGATGGGCGCTGAAGCAGCTGGACCGGGAGCTAATCCTGGAAGCCTCGATCGTGCAGGCCTGGGTGTCATCACCGGACAGGCCTGCCGATATCAACGATGAGGCGGAGTGGTTCCGGGAGGCCATGTCCGACATATGTGACGTGGCAATGCCCCGGGTCCAGCACGGCCGTGCTTCGCGCCAGGTGTACTGGTGGTCGCAAGAGCTGACGACTCTGCGCGCCGCGTGCGTTGCTGCGCGACACCGGTACGCCAGGCACCGCAGGCTTCGTATCCGCCCTCCGGATACGGAAGCCATTCAGGCGGAGTTGTACGAGGGGTACAGAGCGGCGAAGACCGCCCTCCAAGCGGAGATCCTGCGGGCCAGGGGACTGGCCCGCGAGGAGTCGCTGGCGACTCTGGACAGGGACCCGTGGGGACGCCCATACAAGTTGGTGCGGGAGAAAATCCGCCCATGGGCTCCCCCGCTGACTCAGAGTCTCCGGCCACAGCTTGTGGAGGACGTGGTGAGCGCTCTGTTCCCCTCGAGAGGGGAACACTCCGCCCCACCCATGGCCCCGCCTGTTGCGGTGCCCGCTGCGGACCACACCGCCGACGACGACGACGACGATGCTCCGGAGGTGACCGAGGTAGAATTGAGAGTGGCGGTACGTAGGCTGAGTGCCAAAAATACCGCCCCAGGACCCGACGGCTTACCTGGGAAAGCCTGGGTCCTGGCCATGGAGGCTCTCGGGCCTCGACTAAGGGGGCTCCTTAGCGCGTGCATGGAGAGGGGCCAGTTCCCACTTCGCTGGAAGACGGGGAAACTGGTCCTCATCAGGAAGCCGGGGCGCCCTGCGGACTCTCCGTCCGCTTACCGGCCCATCGTGCTGCTCGACGAGGTGGGCAAGCTCTTTGAAAGAGTTATTGCAAACCGCCTCGTCGGGCAGCTGGTGCGAGTGGGGCCGGATTTGGCGGATAGCCAGTTCGGCTTCCGCCGAGGGCGCTCTACGGTGGACGCCATCATGCGCGTACGAGCCCTCACGACGGGGGATGCTGTGGCCCGGGGTGGGGTCGTCTTGGCGGTGTCTCTAGACATCGCCAACGCCTTCAACACCCTACCCTGGAGTTGCATCAGGGAGGCACTCCGGTATCACCGGATGCCGACCTACCTCTGTCGGTTGGTCGAGGCCTATTTGACGGACAGGGCCGTCATCTACCCCGGTCACCAGGGAGAATGGAACCGGCGAGAGATGTCGTGCGGTGTCCCACAGGGATCGGTCCTGGGGCCGCATCTGTGGGACATCGGCTACGACTGGGTGCTGCGCGCCGACCTCCCTAGTGGTGTCAGCGTAGTGTGCTACGCTGACGACACGCTGGTCCTGGCGCAGGGGAGGTCGCACGAGGCGGCGGCCGAACTGGCGACACGCGGGGTTGCGACGAACGTCGACAGGATCCGGCAATTGGGACTCGAGGTGGCCCTGCACAAGTCCGAGGTCATGTGCTTTCATGGCCCTCGGAACGCGCCACCGTCGGGTTCCCAAATAACGGTAGGAGGGGTTCACGTCGGCGTCGAGGTGACGATGAAGTACCTGGGACTCGTCCTCGACAGCCGGTGGAACTTCGTGGAGCATTTCCGACGTTTGGCTCCCAAACTGGAGCGGGCCGGGGCTGCCTTGAAGCGGCTTCTGCCCAATCTAGGGGGTCCAAACGCCTCCTGCCGGAGGCTCTACGCGGGGGTCGTGCGGTCCATGGCCCTTTACGGGGCACCGGTGTGGGCGCGAACCTTAAGGTTGCGCCCAGCCCGCCGGTTGCATGCAGCCCGAAGGGTCATGGCTAGCTGGATGGTCCGGGGATACCGTACGGTCTCCGGCGAGGCGGCGAGCCTCCTTGCCGGAACGCCGCCATGGGATCTGGAGGCGAAGGTCCTCGCCCACATTTGGGAGTGGCGCGAGGAGATGAAGCGCCGGGGTGTAACTCCGCTGCCGCGAGAAATCACGGTACAGCGGACAGAGCTCCGGCGGGATCTCATGGCGGCTTGGAGTGTGCGATTGTCGCAACCCAGATTTGGGCACGCCACAATTACGGCGATAAGTCCCCTCTTTGAGGAGTGGCTTGAGAGGCGCCACGGCGTCCTCACCTTCCGCCTGACGCAGGACCTCACCGGACACGGTTGTTTCGGGAGGTACCTGTTTCGCATAAGGCGGGAGGAAACGCCCGGGTGTCACCATTGTGTGGATCGTCCGGAGGACACGGTGGAGCATACGGTGGAGGTTTGCCCGGCTTGGGTGGACCACCGCCGTGTCCTCGTGGAGGCGATCGGCGGCAGTGACCTCTCGCGTCCGGCCCTGGTCCAGGCCATGGTGCGGAGCGAGAGGGCATGGCAAGCCGTCACCTCCTTCTGCGAAGCAGTAATGCTCGCGAAGGAGGAGGCGGAGCGCGCGAGGGAGTGGCAGAGGCCGCGCCCTACCAGCCCTAGCCGCCGCCGCCGTAAGAGACTTCCCGGTCGTCGGGAATTGATAGCCGATTTCCGGCCACCGTAGGCGCGGGCCTGCGGACGGAGAGCAGAGGGCAGCTCGCCGTCCGATAAGGACCAGGCCCGGGTCGACGGCGCGTCGTGTTCCACGCGCGCCTCAAAGAGATGTCAGCAAAACTGACGGGGTCCGTTAGGGCCGATGCCTGCCGGGGTTGCGGGTAGTCCCAAGGGGAAACCGTGGCCCCTGGCATGGCAAGGGAAGGAACACGGGTGGGTTTTAGTCAGTAAAAGTCTGACACGCCCTTCCGCTCCGCCTAGAGCGGGAGAAGTCATTGGATGATTTCCCACCCAAAAAAAAAAAAAAAAAAAAAAAAGGCTTACGAGGAAAAGAATGGTGGTTTCCCCTTTTTGCCTTCGGACTAGACGCTGCTTGTCAAAATGCGTGGTTGATAAAAAGAAATACTGGTAGAAACTGAACCTACTGCGAGTTTCGCAGGGCTGTCGTAATATCCTATCTACAAAAATATGGGAAACCCCCCACTAAAGACACCAAATTGCGCATTGCCATTGAATCACGAGTTTCAAATGAAACTAGATTGGGCGGCAGTTCAGCTGATCACATAGAGAAGGACTGTTCTCAACGCCGCTGCGGGCTGTGCCAGGAAAGCACAAGAAAAATGTGTACAAAGTGCAACATTGGTATCATCTAAAATGCTGGTACACATTTCACAACAAGTAAAAAGGATATCGTACTTATCTAACTATCGAAAACCATATCCCTTTATAATAATAATATATTTATAAAAATACAATAATTTGTTTTCTTTTTCCTGTCATACAAAATACAAGGTATAAATTACGCCCAGTGTCACTTGTAGGTGACACCCCTGAAAAAAAAAAACTAGGGGATGATTTTTTTTTGGTTTTTTTTGGTTTGGATACGCAGACACGATAATTAGCTCAAAATAAAAATATTTTTCTTATAGATGGAAGCTTGGGAGTTAAAGAGTTAAGAAATATTTAAGTCTTTTGGTTGTTATATTTTTAATAGTGTCCGACCGAAACAGGAATTTCTACCGAAACCGAAACCGAATCTTCGGTATCTGTCTCAGTTTCGGCCGAAACCGAAACCGAATCTCCGGTATCTGTCTCAGTTTCGGCCGAAACCGAAACCGAAACCGAACCTTTTTTAGACATGTTAAAAATCTATTGTTTACTGAAATTTGGCTTATTTTTTGTTCTTAAACAGAAAGTTAACATGTGTTTAATGGAATAAAAAAACAATAATTGAATTATGTGGAAAAAAAACACATTTTTTTAAATAATAGTGTTGCTTTAAGTACTTAAAACAGATAAAAATTAAAAAACGTGTTAACTACTTGTAGAAACAAAAATTGACAATAAGCAATAGTTACTTAAAGGAACATAACATCACGCCTTGTTTCCCGTAGGGTTGGGCAGAGGTGTACCTGTAGCAGGTACACCCACATTTCGCCAGTAATGTCCCATGTAATACGGTTGGATCTATTGCCACCAACCGGGCGAAAATCCATGCAGACTCCGGGTTGCTACTGAGAAATGCCAAATGGAAAAACCCAATAACACTTTGCCCGACCCGGGAATCGAACCCAAGACCTCGTGTTCAGCAGTAGCGCTTGCGACCACTAGACCAACGAGGCAGTTATAAAGGAAGGACCTCATTAATTGAGTATTTTAATTGCATTTACACAACACTCTAATTATACGTGTTAAATGAAATAAAAAACAATAATTTAAGTATGTGGTTTTTTTTTTTAATGTTACTCCTGTAAAACAAACAAAATTATAATAAAACTGAACAAACATGGTTATAGTTAACATGTTTGTTAATTTTTATATTTTTTTCTTCTTGGAACAATTTGTCAATAATCAACACTTACATTATAAAGGAAAGACCTCATAAATTGAGTCAGCCTAACGACACGCAATAATTCACGTACCTAGAGTTTCGGTGCCGCCGAAGGTTGGGCAGATTTTCTGCCGAAACCGAAACTGGTGCCGAAACTAGATTTTTTTGCCGAAACTTGCTGAAACCGAAACCGAAACCGAACCTTCGGTCGGACACTAATTTTTAACGCAAGGTATTATAATTTTCCAAAAAATTTGTAATAATAGAGACCTTAGTCTTATTAGGTGCAATCAACTCCGCATCGCGCGAAGTGACGATTTTCGTAATTTAGAAGATACAACGGAAAATTTAGAAACCATGACGGAATCGAGTAGTAGTTCTACATTCGACATGAGTCAGATAGATCTATCAGATAAAATTTCTAAATCACTTAGACTAGTTCTGGAATTTGATGAAAATCCTAAAGTTTTAACTTGTGTGATCTTGATCAGTTAGTGTTCAATTATATCAGTTCGGAACCGGACGTCATCGCGTCAGCTTTCGAACTTATCTTTAATCAATGGGATTTTAAACAAGATTACTAATAACGCTGCACGTACTTTGGCAACTAATGGAATTCCTAGTGACTGGAATGGTATAAGATCAACCTTAATTTTCAGATCACAGATATGAATCGTCGTTGTATACTGATCTTTCTCACTTAGTTCAGGGAACCGATACGATACAATTATTTTGCGAAAAAGTTCAACACTTATCATATTATGCACCGATAAGACGTAGATATATCGAAGTACACGAATTTATAAAAACCATCAAAGGAAAAAATTCCAAAAATTTTTAGCAGGTTAATTCAGCTACTTCTTGGTCGCATCCTAATTTTCGTTCAGTTAGGCGAGAAAATCAAAATTCAAGATTTCATACATACCCGAGGCCTCAAATCCAGCCTTTGGTATTTCAATATCCACCACAATATCATACACGGCAAGAACAGTTCAGACAACCCTATCCGAGACCTACAAAGACTCAACAAATGTTCAGAGCACCGGCCTCCTACCAACATGTTGTAGTGGTTACACCGCCACATACGAACTACGCCACAAACACATGACGTCACACAATTCCTACATCGCGCAGTTAGAGTTTACCAAGCGAAAAACATAGATAACTATCCGAAATCAACATATGGGCAGTTGCGCGCCAGACATAACAACCCGTCTGGTTGGAGGATCCTCCCTTTTCTAATGAGGATGAGTGAACTTTACACCCTGTTCCTCATACTCCTAAATTGGTGACCCCGAGTATGAACGTCAACGCAGCCTTCGTGCAACTACTTCAGCGTGACGTCATCATCATCACTCCCGCAAGCTTTCGTGAGGCGAGTCACACAGCCAGCCAGCACCCACGGCTCAGTTCCTACATCGCGCAGTTAGAGTTTACCAAGCGAAAAACATAGATAAGACTATCCAAAATCAACATATGGGCAGTTGCCCGCCAGATATAACACCCGTCTGGTTGGAGGATCCTCCCTTTTCTATGGTGGATGAGTGAACTTTACACCCTGTTCCTCATACCCCTAAAATGTCAACTGGATTTTGAATCCCACTACGCCAAACATCTTAGAATAATTATTCAAAACCTATAAGCGGCATTAGTTACCCTGTCACGTGTACTCTGCCACCCATTAATCCAAATAAGCAAAGTTTACTAACCTAGCTGTGGCTACATCTGTCAACTGCCTTATTTTTCTTACTACTTATGCAGCTGAACTTAATCTACCTGAAAGAGCTCTAATGTGCATTGCAATCTCGAATCTAAAGTAATCCCTAAAAATACATTTTCCGTAATAGCATCTAGTTTCTTGGCATCAAGTTTTAAATTTAGAACTACTTGAGGTACATGTACTTGTGGTAATGAGAACTTAAGACATTTAGTTTTGTTCGCATTAAGTAAAAAATTATTAGCTGCGAACCATTTCGAAAGAACTGCCAGACTATCGTTAACATCCGTATCTTTTCTATCGACTTTAAAAATAAGAGAAGATCAGCGAATAGAATTATATCTTTCAAGTTAGCCATCATGTAAGGAAGGTCATTAATGTAAACTAGAAATAGGAAAGGGCCAAAAGTAGATCCTTTAGGCACGCCCATCTTTTTTAAGGTTGTTTATAATTTTATTAATCTGGTAGGGTGAACTCCACGCAAGAAATATTGAATTTAATTGGTCATTTATTAAAGACATTACATTTTTCCCTGCACCCTTTTATTTCGTGTTACCTTTTTACCTGAATAAACTTTTATAATTTTTTCTTTTATTTAATTTATATATTTTTCCTTTATTACATTTACATACCTACATATAATTTACATTTTTAAATATTTTTATGAAAGACAATTAAATAAAAAACATTTATAAATATGAAAATATAAAATATTATTATATATTTTATTATTATTCTATAGTAGCGTGAGTGAACTATCGACCCTCGGAGAAATCTAGCATAATATAATTCAAACTCACTCATAGCATGTATTTCTATTCAACTATTTACAGGCACTTTAGAATATGATAAAATCTTTGTTAATTAAGTTACCTCCTACCTTGCCATGTTTTAGAGTAAAAAGTTAGTTCCATTTTAAACAACACGACAGATGTGAGTTTTCATAGTACATCATTTATTTGGCCGCTAAACACAGCTAAGGCTTGTCATAGTGGGTAGTCCCAAGGGGAAACCGTGGCCCCTGGCAAGGCAAGGGAAGGGACACGGGTGGGTTTTAGTCAGTAAAAGTCTGACACGCCCTTCCGCTCCGCCCAGAGCGGGAGAAGTCATTGGAAGATTTCCCATTCAAAAAAAAAAAAAAGGCTTGTCATAGTAACATTGCCGGGCTCGCATGTTTTTGACCAGTACAGCAATTTATAATTATCTTGAAGAAGGTTTGCAAAATAATGTTTGAATTTCGAAGCGTGTTTGAGAAATAGTATATTATGCAACTAATGAATAAAGGACGGATTTAAAGCGAGGGCCATAGATGAATCACGATCAAGTGAAGGATTCTAACGACTGAATCACGACCGTAGGGAGTGATTCAAGTGTTAGAATCCTGAGCGACGCGAGTGATTCACGGCCCTCGATATAAATCCGTTTTATTCAAGAGTTGCATACTATACTTTATACCATGACTACGAGAAAAAGAAAGATTTAAGCGAAAATAGACATTTAATAAAAGGTTAACACGTTCAGTGTCGGGAGCCCTCCTGGAGGGTACTTGGATATGGGATGTCGAGAGCCCTCGCGGAGGGCTCATTTTAAATGTAGACGTTCAGTGTCGGGAGCCCTCCTGGAGGGTTCACCTACTTGGATATGGAATGCCGGGAACCCTCGCGGAGGGCTCATTTTAAATGTAGACGTTCAGTGTCGGGTGCCCTCCTGGAGGGTTCACCTACTTGGGTATGGGATGCCGGGAGCCCTCGTGGACGTTGGAAGTGAAACCTCCCGGAGGTTTCACTTCCAACTACGAATAATAAAAGTCATAGACTTTTATGGCGGAATGATGAGTTATGAGTTCTATGAAAATGGGTGGAGTCGAAAGTGTTAAGGAGGTTGTATAGCACTGAGATACGAGGTCGAATACATTGGTGTGTTCTAAATTCAAACACCAAAATAGTGATTAAAAGAGCTTTTTATTCACTGTTTTCAGTGAATAAAATACGCTTTTTAGAGGGGGAATGGTATAAAAAATATTGAACACGTATTCTATCTTTTTTATATAACCAATAAATTTTGGTGATACATTGAGTTAAAATGTGGCATGACGTCACGCCTATGTAGATTTTATACTTATTTGTGACGTAGCGACCCCCACTCCCTAACTTATTATCTCATTTTCATTCATCAGTCATTTTTTATTAATAAGATAAAGCAAACATACGTGGATAATATTTGTTTAATAAATGTAACTAACGGACTAAATAGATTTTGTTTTTTACCCTGGCCATTTTTTATGTTTTTTTTTTGTCCCTATTGTCAGTGGCGTGCACAGAGATTTCAGGGGTATGCACGGCTAAAATTAAAATAAAACGTACCAGTTTCAGCTTGTTTCGTTCGGTGGCCCACCGACTACCTACCCTACCCGACTCTTACGCCATTGCCTTCGCATGATGTTATATCTGAATAATAATCTTATCCGTTATACCTACATCCAAACATTCTCTTTATCTAGATTTGTAAACCAAATGCAAGGGAAACAATATAATGTGTTGTTTGTGTACACAACCTGTTAGCCTGTGTAGGTATAACCTACCTAATAATAATCGTAAAACTTTTTACGAAAATAACAAGTAGCATCACCTATTTCTTTAATTCAATCCAACCCGGGTGCACACCTTCCCTTTGCAATCAATTGAACTTTTTTCTCAAAGATAACGTCGAAATACGGCAGATTTTAATTTAATGAAATACGTTTCAATGAATTAAAATCTGCAGCCAACACAGGTTTCACAGGTCTAATTTTCAATTTTTTACAATTAACTTACTAAATATTTACTTAGAAAATCAATATATTGCGCCAAGAAAAACAATCGGAACAATAGGTTAAAGAAACTTTGTGATTACGAACTAAATACGAACGAATAAATTAATATGGATCCGACTAAAAAAGTCGACCCTCTACAATCAACAAATAAGAGGTGCTTTTATGGCTTCTCAATTCGGACGGGTTGCAATGTAAGCAGTGCCGTGCTTCCAAAACACAAACACCCGCTCATATTTTCACGGACACAGTCATACTTGCTGTGTACTCAGAGCTGGGCAAAATACATGCTTTGCTTTAATTAAAATACAAATTACAAAATACTATCTCGCACTTATTTAAAATACAAATTACAAAATATTTTTAAGTCGTGTATTTGAAATATAAAATACAAAATACAGTATTTTGACAATTTTTATTTAAAATACAAAATACAAATTACAAAATACAGTCTGGTGTTAGGTTAGGTATATAAATAGAATAGAACTAATCCAGCCCAGCCCAGCCTCAGCCTTATAGGGAATATATTCATATCATCATATTTTACAAAATGGTGACCGCTAAATATGTCACAGGATTCATTCACTCCATCATCGCCGAATGAAAATTACAATTGACAAGTTATGTAATTGACAATTTGACGTATGTACCTGCAGTACAGACTACAGTACAGTTTATGTGCAGTGTTGCCAACTTTAAAGATTGACATATTTAGCGGTCGCCATTTTGCTTACGAAAGCTATCGAGCGCTATTTTCTGCAGATCGCACCCATTCATAAGATCGCTAAATGTATTTATGTTCAAATGTATTTTGGAGCCTTAAGTATTTGAAATACTAAATACAAAATACCTCAGCGTCAGGTATTTGAAATACTAATTACAAATTACATTTATAAGAAGTAATTGAATTACAAATACCAATTACGTATTTTTATTTCAATTACGTATTTCAGTTACAAGTAATTCAAATACTGCCCAACCCTGTGTGTACTACACGAGAATTCACGAGATGCGTTGTATGACAAATAAGCAACGTGTAGTAATGCTTTTGCTCACGGGGGGAGCCTGCGGCGGCGGCGGATGTTCGGCTGTTCACCGCTTCAACTAGTTCCAAAAAAAAGTAATAGATGGCGCGAAATTAACACGGGAAGCAAAACGCTATGCGATGAGATGTAGATCAATAATTCGATACCATGTTTTTTTTTGTTATAGTTATTTAACATTCTGAGGGACATGTATGTATGGGACTACAGGGTATGCAGAGCTTATTTGCATGTATGGAGTGCACGCCACTGCCTATTGTCAAGGAGTCGGTCAGTCAATATGAATCCAGTAGCCCATTGCAAAGCGTAGTAGGTTCTTATTTTTATTTTTTTGGTGCACCAACAATAAATTGTATACACTGGTATAAGCAAAGAAAACAGAAGCAAAAAATCTGAATAAAGTGTAACAATCACTTATAGGTAAACTCTGCATGCCCACAAAACGTTGCTGAACTTACAAAAAAAAAATATAAATAAAATACTATGTTATAAGGTTGCATATAGAACTTAATACATAAATGAAAACAAAATCAAAACCGACAAACAAAACAAACAAAAAAAAAACAATACTAAAGTATACAAAACTAGGTAATACAAGAAAAAAGGAATATGTAGTCTAAGTCAATTCTTAAAAAGAAGAATGGGCAAGAAACTTCATGGACGCTCTTATAAATTAAATACAAATAATTTTAATGTTGTGTAGGTACTACCAACTTACCAGTATAAGGAAGGCCCATTTCTCATGGAGAACGTACTTGACATGTCTTCTTAACAGCACGTACAATTGTCGCCGATACAAGCGAACGCCAGTTATTTTCTCCGATGGAAATTCTGCAACAAGCAGGAGACACAAAGAGGTATTTTTGTTTTCACTAATAATATAATCAGCCTATCTTATTAACCTCCGACGCGAACAGAGAGGTTTTATTCAGTTGTTTAATTCTTCAAGCACACAGTGTATATATAGGTATTTTCTATCAGCCAACCTTAGGGACATGAAGAGAAAAACTGTTGTAAGTACAATTATGAAAAATTCAGGAGAAAATTATTAAGAGTCTATAAGGTCTCACTGAGGAGCCGGACAGTGCGGATTGGTGAATATAAAGGACATCATTCACGGTTCGAACATTTTGTACCTAAAAACAAAAGTGCCGGCCAGAAAAAAAAAAACGATTTTCTTATAGGAAATAACACCCTCATAATTTTTTACTCTTACAATGAAAGTATACAATTAACCCTTCCGCAGCTATTTAAGTTTGAAAATACTAAAAATCATATTTTCACTGAGGTCCTCCGATATAGTTAGCTGAAACAATCTCAGCCATGACTACTATATCGTCGGCAAACCGAAGCTAAGTGACATAGTTGTCATTGAAGTTGATGCCTACCCCTTTCCAGTCCAGAACTTTGAAGACATCCTCCAATGTAGCGGTTAACAGTTTCGGAGACATAACGTCTCTCTGTCTCACCTCACCTCGCTGCAGAAGGATTAGTTTCGAGGTCTGGTCCTGGAGTCGGACCGTAGTGTTTTCGTATAGACACTGCAGCACCTCGATTTACCGATTGGGAATCTGTCATCGTAGAAGTACAGCCCAACTTTCGATCGAATTCTTTCTCGTAACTTTCACAAACACTAAGCAGAGAGGCAGGTTATAATACTCTTCGGTCTTCTGTAGAACCTGCCGCAGCGTATGTATGTACGTAGGTCTACGGCGCTAAAGCCTTTACGGAATCCGGCTTATTCGGGGGGCTGGAAATCGTCAAACATGCGCGCGAGACTGTTCGTGATGACACTTGAAAATAGCTTGTAGGTATGGGTCAGAAGTGAGACAGGCCTATAATTCTTAAGCAGGGCATTTTATTTTTTTTCCCTCACCGGGGAAGCTCTTGGCCTGCATCTCACCTGATGGTAAGTGATGATCAGGCCGAAGGTGGAAGCGAGCTTCACCCGGAATCCTCAACCACAGAGGAACTGGCTATCTTATCTCTAACTGCCGAAACACAACAATGCTGTTAACATTGTTGTTATGGCAACAGACTTAGATAAGATGGTGGTAGCTAGCCAGGCGGACTTAGAACGAGCCCTACCACCAACCAAACTGTGCAGAAAATTTTGCTCCCACTGGGAATCGAACCCGGGACCTCTGGGTCTGAGACAGGTGGCTTAACCACTAGACTACAGAGGCGGTTAAAATGCAATGGTTGCGGCATAGGCAATAAATGTTTGCGTCTTTATCGATTGTCCAAAATATTGTAGGCAAAAATATGATTTTTGGTACTTTCAAACTTAAATAGCAGCCAGGGGGTTAATTGTAGACTTTCGTTGTAATAGTAAAAAATGTTCAGCATGTTATTTTCCATATGAAAACAGCATTTTTTTTCTGGCCGGCACTTTCATTTTTGGGTACGAAATGAATGATGTCCTTTATGTTTGATTTCTTTCGCTGGATTGTTGCTTCATTCTTCATAAATGCGCATGCGCCACGGTTTGGCAAATGTTTTTTCGGTTACCTAAACCAATTTAAAGCGGCGGTTTCCACTTCATTTGGCGGTAACCTGTATAATGTTATTATATTTTAAAATGATTACCCAATAAGCTAGCATAATATGATAAATAAGAGAGGTACTCACCTGGCTCTTTATCATGGATCACTTCATCTTCAGTTGAAGTTCTTTCGATGTCACTGCATAACCTTGGGACAAAATGACAACATTATTTAGCCAACGTTAAATACCCTAGATTTTTTATATGTAACTAGCTTCCTCCAGCGTCTTCACCCGCGTGATATCTTTATACATTATAGCCCATGAATTCTAATAAAGATAAAATATTTATTCCACATACCTAATTAGCCAGTTGCAGAAACGAACTTTAAATTTTAAAGCTGTCATTAAATGTTAACCTTTCATTAACTCGTTGCAGAAAGCAACATTAGATTCGATTTTAATGATTCTTTGAACAAATTAATGAAATCATTAGCATTAATGATCTATTACGTAATGTTTGTCGTTGTGCAACTGGGTGATACACTTTTATTTTTATTTTTTTTCGGTGAGTGGATAGCTTCAGTGAATTAATTGCTATGTTTAAAAATACTAACCCCCTTATTAATAAACGTTGTATATCACCTGTATAGTTACACAACGTTTTGTCTTCTTCTTTCGAATGTCAAATTACTGACGACTGAAAGAGAGAAATCGGTGTGTAACCATACAGGCGATATACAACGTTTATTAGTACAGGGGTCACAGTTTAGAGTTATGCAATAGGTATAAAGTAGGTATTTCCTATTATTTCGTATTTAAACAATATTATAACGGGCCTTTGCGAGTGAGCTTCGGCCCCTCGTACGCCTTCCAAAGGTCCGGGACCCTAGTCCCAAGAAATGTCAATTAAGGAATTAAAATTAAAATAATATACTGTTTCTTTATTAGTACTATCTAACTATAGTGAAATTGCTAACAGATAGGTACAATCGAACAATTGAAAACCAGAAATAACCCGTAAGTCTTTGAATAAAAAAAAAACGCGAACGTGTCGGGACGCCCGACAGAAGTGATAACTTAAACTAATCTATGATTAACGCGTTACGGCGCCAATCTGTCTGTATAGCAGACAGATTGGCGCCGTAACGCGTTACGTAACGAATCGGTTTACCCTCCCATAAGAAGTTATCACTTCAAAATTAATCAATAAAATCATTAAAAATTCACAGATCTCGTGGCTTTCATGACCTTCTTGTACATTGAAAATTAATTTAATGAATTAAACAAATCAAAATTTACTCATAGTCGATTGCGTGATGCAGCAAATATTAATTTTTAACTTATTTAATTTTTAACTGTGACACGTGCACCAGGCTCTGTGCCACCCTTTTCACAGTATCATTTTTTGTAATATTGCTCGTAAGCGAACAATAAAGTCCCATTTTTTTCATGGTCTTAACTTATTAACCGACTTCAAAACGGAGGAGGTTCTCAATTCGTCTGTAGGTTTTTTTTTAACAATAAACTTACGACTACTATTTTATTTAAGACTACTATCCTTTTGGGACCTATATTATTTAACGCTCTTTTGCCCACCTCCTTCATGAATTCTTCATAATCCATGTCAGGATATTCATCGCGAACACGCACTCACTCTCTGTGCAGCGATGAGAGGCCTCTATCGGCTTTATTGACATATTCAGAAACATAAGCCGCACACGTATATTCGTCTACTATATATTGAATGTCCATGTCAGATTTCAATACTTAAGAGATCGTCGGATTGAACGGACTGGTCATGAGATCGCACATATAGCGTTTATACATAATTGTCGGACGTTGTATGCCATGACGAATTATGTTCAGATAGTCATCTTCCAACTCTATATTGTTACACTTCCAAAACTCTTCGATTGTATTAAAACTAATATCTTCATCTATATCAATCTGCTCTAACATATCACACATACTTTTATTACGATCACTTATGGACTCAACTCTATCATCACCTATGATCGGTAGTAATGTCCTAGTACCCTTCATGGGCCAAAATGGCGCTTCAAAGAGACACGATTTTGTGTTGCGCTTGTATCACGTGTGCGTATGGCGATGAGTCTGAAATTTCCACTCCGAATCAACAAGACTACTGTCCACTGTGCACAAATTGTCAATAAGTTCCAATATATTGGGAACACTTTCACCGTTCGCAAACTTCGTCTCTTTGGTCGGCGGAGCGTCCTCCAACCAGAGTAACATGTGGCAGTGTGCCTGTCACGATGCTGAAATTCAATTCTGCGAAAATATTCAATCATACAACATTTACCAAAGGGACTTCTTTAATTTTATAGCATTTATGATATAATCCACCAACCGATCGAAATATAAACAACACAGCACTGGATCGCTGTTGACTAGTTATGCACGTTGTGTAGCCGAGCTCTCAGAATATAATACCATCGATCGGTTCTTCTTCTGGAATGTGCTGTTAATGTCGATAGACGCATTTCATCAGTGGAACCCAATGAATCTCCGACGCGCTCAGAGTCATGAACACAGTAAGCTTACCCAGCTGTCTCATCATAGCGAACAGATCGCTCTTTCGTCTCTGTCAATACTGGATCGAATTTGGCAAACACGATAAGAACGACTCGTTTCTATTCAACGCTTCTCGCAAAAACTCAGCATCTTCAAGACGTTCACGAGTTATTTTATACTTGTCAAGTCTCTACATTAAAGCTATTAATTACTTTCATACGCATGATTTTACCAGCCTTACAAAATAAGATTCGTTTTCACACCGCGTACGCACGTCTGTCTCTACGTCGAATCTCACTAGTCGCGATTTGATAAGGAGTCACTGGCACTTTAAATTCACGAGGCTGTCCATAAGAAATAGACGGAAAGGACAACTCCTCGGCGTCACCGTCGAACGCTAACGCAATCGGTTTCGCATGTTGACCAGGCGCCATCTCCAAAATATAATCTTCTCCCCAAAATAGCGTCTCTTGAATCTGTGATAGAACTTGTTCGCCGGAACTGCTTGCACCTTCATCGCGAACCACCGTACATTGTCGTCTAACTGGATGGATAACATTCTTCGAGGGGCTATCTGTGACAGGATCAGCGACGCCAGCCTGTTTATCTATATATTCCGGATCAATTTGCACATTATGCTTCTTATAGTTTTTATGCGGGGTGTTTACAAGATATCATAACCATTCTTTTAAAATGCTTTTTGACACGCACCCAGCCATATACGAACTCTTATTATGTAAATTCTTTTTAATGCGTATATTAATAGCATAGTCGTCATTTAAAGATCGAGGCAACCATCAAACGAGTATACTCTGACCATATTTACGGCCTCCACTGGAACGTTAATAACTTGCCCATATATTTTTTTCGATGCCTCGAAGAATCTCAGATGCCTAATGGCCATAAACGGCAATCGAGGCGATATAGACGTTCACTTACCGGGCACAACGGCACGGCGGCGGCAAATTAGCCTCTTCAGGATACTTGAAACCATTCACGGTAGACAACAATGGAGTACGCTGATGTATCAAATTGTTCATACACGTTCCGCACACCTTGCAGCCGAGAACACTAGGATCATAAATGATTCTACGCTGGCGAATTTTCCTTTAAAGTTCCAAATTTATTACTCCACGAGATCCTATCGCACACGTAACAGTATGTATGTAATGTATGCGAATAGAAATTGTCCATCATTACCTAATATGTCTCGAAAATTTCTAATTGATTCTTCCGCAATGTACGCGAATCGTACCGCTGCTTGCGTCGAATGTCACTATTAGAATCGACCGTCTGCACAATAACATTAGATGTATTACAAATCGGCGGACGTATTACTGTTCAAAACGGCGACGCGCCATTTGGCGGCCGGCGCGGCCGCGGTGCGCTCAGCAGATGGCATGGTACTAAGCTAACGACAATGCGCGCGCGCTTACCAAATTTACGCTGCACAAAGGGCAGCCTTACGACCGACCGAGACCGTAAGAGATAAAGGGATGGATTTTTGTATTTTTTTGATATCGCTTTTTGTTTTCTAAATATAGACGATGCAATGAGAACGAAAAAAAGCGTAATTTTTTGCCATTTTGTTTTTTTGACAATATTCAACAAGAAAAAAATGTTTTTTTCAATTTCAAAACACTCTCGCTCTTGCCAATACGCATCTTTGAAGACCTCGAGCATCAATGAGGCCCTAAAAGTCACAACACTAGAGCGATGTCGCACTCTGAGCGAAATTAGGGGCTATACAGAAGCTATCGAAAAAACATTTTTAATGAAGATACAAATTACTTATAGCTAAATTATGCTATCATGACAATTGTGGCATGACGACAATGTCCTACATTATAATTACTTCCTCACTAGATTTGGAAGAAGCTGCACTGCTGACAAGCTAATTGTGGGCTACTATACTTAACTCGCGCGGGCTGTCTCCCCGTCGCCTGCGCACCATTCGTTCGCTAAGCTTACAACTAGCCATTGGCGCGTGGACGGTGAGCTACCGATTAGCACAGATAATATAATACTACGTAGATTAGTAAGCGGCGGCGCATGAACTACAAGCTGTCACCTCATCGGTGGCGTGCCTGCAGCGAGCGGTCGCCTTGCTGACGGCGCGGTGGTGACTAGCGGATATACAGGGTGTTTGGTGCAACGTGTGCCAAATGGAAATGGTCGACTGAAGGGGTCATGTGCTATCCTTTCAGACCCCTTAACATCTCTCATGCCCTGTGGATTTTTTGTTTATTGACTTTTCGGTGTTTTGTTAAAAAAAGACCCAAATTTTACATTCAAATACAATTTTTTTTTTAAGTATTAGGCGCAGACTCTGAATTTTAATTTTATTAAGATGTGTATTGTGTTAGAGTGATTTTAAATACAAAATTAGTGACATCAGAACTCTAGTTTTTTTTTAAATTTCCTCGTAATGGTAAACCTTAAATTAAAGTTGTACATATTACAGATGTTTACATGGCTACAAAAAAAAAAACAAAAGCGACCGGGATCTTCCAACTCCCTCAAAAATACTCTATACTATCCTCTTGCTAATGATGTGCCACATGCCATAAAAATCTCTTAACAACTTTGTGAATTCGCTAGAACTGTGAATCGAGTCACATAAGGCTAACATTCAAAGTTATGATTAAAAAAATTAATTTTGTTTAAATGATACCTGGCAAACCTATTAAATCTATTGTCTCACTCTTATAAGGTAAAATCTGTCTCGTATCTCCATCTTTTCGTGGGTTTTACTTGAAAAATGCAATTTTTTTATTTTTTTTTTATAAAATGTTTACATTTACTTCAAAATTTTTGCAATCTGTTTCGTATTTCGACAGTTGTTGTACGAAGTCGTATTGGTATTGAAAGCCGTTTCAATAGAACGGTTAATGCAGAGTGGTATACCACAGTTTGTTTACCACAAGTCATCTCCGAACTTCGGAAATCTAACCCAAAGCGACGAATCATCCTACACCATAACAATGCAATCTCACACAGCGCTTGTCAAACGATTGAGTATTTGAAACAGAAAAACTTAGAAATTCTTGACGATGCTCCATACAGTCCTGACCCTTACGATTTCTTTACATTTCCCAAAATCAAGAAAACTCTTCGTAGTCAAAGGTTCTAGTCCGGTGAAGTAGCAGTCGACGCTTTCAAATCTGCCATTTTGAACACCCCCACTTTGGAGTGGAATAAATGTTTTAGTAACTGGTTCGAGCGAATGGAAAAATGTATTAAACTACGTGGTGAACACTTTAAAAACAATAAAAGTACTATTAGGTTCTAGTTGTTAGGAGGAGCTCGTGGCTAAGTAATAACAAGCCGCACGGGTCGATCCATCAGGTTAAGCTACGCTTGCCGGGGTTGGTCAGTAGATGGGTGTCCATCTTCACATACCGAGACTCCTCCGTGCCTCGGAAAGCACGTTAAGCCGTTGGTCCCGGCTGTCATTCGTGGATCTTTGACAGTTGTTACGAGTCGTCAGAAGTCCGAAAGTCTGACACCAGTCTTACCAAGGAGTATCGTATTACCCGGTTACTGGGTTTTGGAGGTCAGATAGGCAGTCGCTCCATGTAAAATACTGGTATTCAGCTGTCTCCGGTTAGACTGGAAGCCTACCACAAGATAGTTGGGAAAAGGCTAGGAAGAAGAAGAAGAAGAAGATGATTAGGTTCTAGTTGTTTTTTTTTTTTTTGAAACGACAACACTTAAGGAATTTTAGTAATAGTTTAGTTAGTTTTGTTCGGTGTACAAGAGAATCGGCACCATTAAGTATACCGTGAAGCTATTCCTTGAATAACATGTCATGATATTGTCCATCTTTTAGTTTAACAAGGAAGTGATGAAGGGCGGGCGTAAGGCATGCCTCGTAGCAGAGGCAGTAATGTCTCGACCACAGATTACTAATAGTTAGTATCGACAAAAAAAATTACAGGGTCGGTGGCAGTTCGTGATTTGTTTCCACCCGGTTTACGCTATGTAAGAGAGAGATAGAAGATAGATTTTACTTCGCAAGAGTGAAAAAACAAATTTTACCTGTTTCTCAAGTAACAGTTATGCAAAAAGATTTTTTTCATTACAATTTGGAATTTAGTCTTATGTGACTCGATTCACAATTCTAGCGAATTCGCGAAGTTGTTAAAAGATTTTTATGGCATGTGGCACATCATTAGCAAGAAGATAGAATAGAGAATTTTTGAGGGAGTTGGAAGATCCCGGTCGCTTTTGTTTTTTTTTTTGTAACCATGTAAACAGCTGTAACATGTACAGCTTTAATTTAAGTTTTGCCTTTGCGAGTAAATTTAAAAAAAACTAGATGACTAATGTTACTAAATTTGTATTTAAAAGTACTCTAAAGCAAGACACATCTAAATAAAATTAAAATTCAGAGTCTCCGCCTTATACTTAAAAAAAAAATTGAATTTGAATGTAAAATTTGGGTCTTTTTTTAATAAAACAATAAGAAGTCGATAAAAAAATCCACAGGGCATGAGAGATGTCAAGGGGTCTGAAAGGATAGCAGATGACCCCTTCACTCGACCATTTCAATTTGGCACACGATGCACCAAACACCCTGTATATTTATTTTTCGAGGCGGTGCTGGAGTGATGACCTTAAGTCGGGGCCGTCATTAAAACTAAGACAAAAAAAAACTGAATTATGTTAATGTTGATGACTTACTTCAAGAACACCTCCTCAAGCGAGGTCACGCCAACTCCTATAGAATCTATTCCCAGTTTGGGTCTTTTAGCGTCCAACGCAGAGAACAGCCCCGGGAAATGGCCGCTCTGCGCCGCTGGCAGGCTGTACGAGATCGATTTGATTGTCTTCTCTTGTACTGACGCACCGGGCACTTTTGACGTCACTACTTCAGAAATCTTTTGTTCTCTCGGGCCTTTGAACGTGGTTAATATTAGGCGGTAGCCAGAACCTGAAATGAAGAGAAAATATATTTTTCATTTCTCATGCTCGGAAAGTAGTGTTTGTTTGATCCGAGTATAGGGTGGAAAACGCTGCTTCCCTCTCTAGGGCGGGAAAGACTCATAGTAATTCCTTCCCTCCCTAGGGCGGGAATGAATTTAAAAAATAGAACTTTTGGTTAGGTTAGGCTACGAAACTTTTTACATGAAAAATATTGAATAGAAAAAAAATAAAAAGGCTGTAATCTTGTGAGTGTAGTTATTACTCTGAGGAGTGTATAAACAGACAGAGCGAATTTAAAAAAAGAACCTCTTAATCGGGACGACCCGCGGCCGCAGTGTTTCCACTTTTAGGGATTTCTCCCTTTTTTAGGGAAAAATGGCCAATAATAAGCATGGTTTAGGGATATATTATTTTGACAGGGATTTAGGGAATTTTAGGGTAAAATTGAACTTGAGTTGGTAGCCCTATTGTTTATAGTAGGCAGCACCCAATGTACTACTTTACTACAAATTAAATACAGATACAAATACAAATATTTTTTATTTGTTGAACATAGGTATAGGTTAGGTACAGATGTTGTAATTATTAAAGAGCGCTATGTCTAGCTGTCATCGGCGTACAAATATTATTTTAATACAAACATGCTAATTATAATAAATTATTAAACAATTATCACAATAAAACATTCCAATAAAATATAATAATAATAAATTCTAGTATGTCAAATCAATAAATCATAATAATAAAATAATAAAAAATGGTAACTATAATTTGTCAGTTAGGTATTCGTTCACCGTATAATAGGTTTTCTCATATAATATTTTCAGTAAAGCCTTTTTAAAATCGTTTAATGTTGTTTATTTCTTTAAGTTGTCTAGGGATCTTACTATAGATCTTAGGTGCCATTCCTAAAAAACTTTTTGCATAAAGAGCAGTACTATGTACAGTACTGTGTATGAGCAGTACTCTATGGCAGCACCGATTGATTAAAGGGGATTCCCTGAAACTCGTAATGAATATAATTCGTCTAATTTTAGTTTACCATGTTATTGTTTATTTTACTATTTCTGTGGTTAAAGATGACATCGGAAATAAGTCGCATTATACCTAGAGTTGGTTTGTTTCGTCTCTCTTGATTAATAATGAATGTTTTGTAGGTATTTAATGCGATAAAAATGAAAAAAATCCCTTAACCAAGGAATTTTTATATTTTTTAGGGAATTTTAGGGATAATTCATTTTGAAACTGGGGAAAAACCAAAAACGTAAGTGGAAACACTGCGCGGCGGTGACGCGGCGCTTTCCAAATATAAAAAATTTCACAAATTCTTCTAACTTGTCAGTGTTAATTTTAAATAGGAACTACTCATGTTATTTAATATCAATATGTATTTTAGAAGTTTTAATATTTTATACTTTCCTTATATTCGAAATGAAAAGTAGAGTGTTTAACACGGGTGAAAGACATCAATTCCTTTCGACCCTTGTATAACAATCTACTATTTTGTTTAACACCCATGGGAACTTCAACTTAAAGTATGAGTTACTAGTAAGGTGGTGTGATATTTGTGTCACAACTGTCACATATCACAGCACCCTGTGAACACTTTTTTAATCTTATTTTAAGTTTTTAAATGTACCTTTTTATATAAAACTAGCTGCGCCCGGTTTCACCCGTATAAGTCTTGATCCCAGGCGAATATCGAGATAAAAAGTAAGTATTCTATGTCCTAACCCAGGTCATCTACCCATGTGCCAAATTTCATCCAAATCCGTTCGGCCGTTTTGGTGTGAAAGCGTAACAAAAAAACAAACCAACAAACATATTTTTAATACACTCGTACATTATTATTATTTTAAGGCGAAGTTTTCCGGGCCTGTAGGCCTTTGAAGCGCTACCTCCGCCTCCCCCAAATGCAGAGCGACGTATTTATTTACGATACGCCGCTGACCATTTCGCGGAAAATTCACGCCACATGCCGTTTTAGCGTGAAAGCGTAACAAAAACTAATAAACAAACAAACTCACTTTCGCATTTATAATATTAATAATTAATTAATTTAAACATTATAATATATACATCAAGCATTCATTAATTTTATTTAAAAAAAATTACAGACGGTATACAACGTTTATTAGTAAGGGGGTTAAAGATTAAAAAGCAGGAAATAAAAAATTTAAAAAGCCCCCGACACAGACAATATCCTCTTTAAAAAGTTTCATAATAAAATATACTGGCCAAATATATATCTATAACCTATTCATTGAGACCATTCCAATGAGCCCAAACACGATACCACCACTGCTGTAAGTTGGTGAGGAGTTGGGTATCCTGCAAATATCAGGTAATGCTGCAGCATCAGTTCAAGATTACTATGTTATTCTAATACCATTGAAGTAACAGATTACCAAATTTAGACTCAATCAGACCTGTGGAAGATGCTCAAATCCATTTATCAATAGCTTATTATTTTCCGAGTGACTAATAACTTAAAAGTCGACTAAATGTTTGCAACAAATAAAATAACTTGCCAGCGATTAAATATTTTCGCGACTATTATATTATGTAAGGTTCAAAATTAAAGGTGTTATAAAAACTAAAAACTAGCAGCTGCGTTTAGGTAGCAAATAAACTATACCAGTCAAATAAAATATTAGGCGAGGAGCTATATATAATGACTTGGCGACTAATAATGTTAGTAGGGTGGCAAAGAAAATATGTTACCAACTATTTCGTATGTGGTTAGGTTAATGTTTAGGTTTAGGTAGGTAATGGTTAGGTTAGGTTAGGTTAAAACTGTGACCTCGTACGCACGAGCCGAGCGAGCGAAGCGAGCGGTGCCGCGGTAGCGGCCGGCGAGTGCCAGAAACGACTAGATTATATGTAATATTTTTATTTTTATTTAGTTTTTTTTTTTTTATCTGATTTATATTATTTATGAATGCCCATTTTCTATTTTATTTTCGCCATTAAGTTTCCGCTTAGATATTAATTCTGTTCCCAAAAGAAAAACTTGATGCTAGTTTAAATTAAAACGGAGCTTATTACTGATATATTAATATGCTACCTATTACTTATTACGATACTCCTTATTAGCTGCCAACCCATATATGGTACCCACTCTATTTTTTTTTTAAACCTATATTCATTTTACTTAGTTGCCGCATTAAATACATGCCTTTATCAATTAGAAAAGACCTGATAATCTTCAAACGGCTGAATAGATTTTCTTGAATCATAGCTAAGAACACTCCCGATCAAGTCACCTTTCAGAGAAAACAAAAAAAAACTAAACCGGTTCAACCGTTTGGGAGCTACGATGCCACAGACAGATAGACAGGTACACAGACACACACGTTAAACTTATAACACCCCTTCGTTTTCCATCGGGGGTTAAAAATAAATAGTCTTTGACATTACGTAAAGATTGAACCATAATTGATGATGGGTAAAAAAAAGCAGTCAAAACATACTTCATAAAAAGTGTTTAAATAAATTTATTGTTTATTTTTGTTAGACTATTTTGAAAATAAATAAATGTAGGTACTACTACCTACTAATTAATATTGTATTTAACCACATAAATTATAATACTTTTATACAAATTATTCCCTAACCATTCAAAAATGCACAACGTTAATGTTCAAGTTTTCACTTCTGCCGGCACTCCCGGAGTGCAACCCGTTGTTTTTTTTGTTTTATCGTGTTTATAAAAACTGTTTTTTAAACTGATATTTCGGAAGATCTTAATAGATCGTGATGTTTAATAGCCTTTCTCAAGAACTGGCCCATCAAATGCAAAACATTCTTTCAAATCCGACTGGTAGTTCCAGAAATTAACAAAAAAAAAAACAAGAGCGCTTTCAAACAAACAAACTCTAGATTTATATTAGTAGTATACAACGTGTTTTTTTTTTATATCCCATAACTCTAGGGTATTAATGAGACCATGTCAAAGAATCAACCAGCCTTTTCTTTTTTTTTTTTGTAAGTATGATAATTTACTACTAGACTCTCGATGTGTGTATCTAAGTTTCATTGATAAGTACGAGTAAATCATTTTCATTCGAACAATTATTCGTATTTAAAGCTAACAAACTGCGACGTAGACATATTTTTTCTTTTTATGAACAAAAATAGTCTGAATTAAGTAATATTTCACCTAAGGTTTTTTGCATAAATAATCGTGAATTGTCAAATTAATAAAAAAAAAAAATACTTCCTTACAAAAATACAAAAAAAAAAATATGGTACGTACCTACGCCAGTTGATTCTTTGATATTTTATTTTATTTTACAGTTTTTGGAAAACTTACAGCTAGATAGTTTTGCACGATAGAGAGTATTAAAAATAAGGCCAATTAAAAGTTTCCACAGATAGAAGAGCGCATAATACAAAAAAAATATTGAGAAGGTAGACAGTTTCATGAGTAAAAACATTATCATAATTAAGAATGTGTTTCAAACACGATGTTTGAAACACATTCCCCGTCATGACAATCGGTAGCTATTAGTTTACATGATCAAAAAAGAAATTACAAAGAGTCCTTTTTAACTTTGAAATGATGGTATTGAAAACATCGATGTCGACGCCCCGGCAGACCTCATTATACGTATGACTCGCTCTGACTAAGTATGAATTTCGTCTGTAATTCGTTCGTGCCACAGGAGTATGCAACAGATAAGGATTGCGCAGAAAAGCAGAAGGAGCCCGCAGTCCTATTTTGTTCAGCAATTCGGGAAGCTCGGTTGAGCCGTTAGCGATTCTAAATAAAAATGCCAAGTCTGCAATTCTTCTACGTTCAGAAAGAGGAAGTAGATGGAATCTTTTACAGCGTAGGAGATAAGTGGGAGAATAAGTTCTAGACCGGAATTGAATGTACCTCAAAAACTTTCTTTGTATGCCTTCCAATCGATTGATGTATATGTTGTAATTGGGATTCCAAACTTGAGAGGCATAGAGATGACTGCGAACTAAAGTACAGTAAAGAATTTTAATGGTTTTGATGCTCCTGAACTCTGACGAGACCCTCAAAATGAACCCTAGTGATTTTGATGCTTTATTAATGACATTATCTATGTGTTGATCAAATAATAATTTTGAATCAAATACAACACCCAAGTCTTTGACTGTGTTAACCCTAGTCAGGAGTCTGTCTAAAAGCTTAATAGGTACCGGCTTCCTAGTGAAGGAGCACACGTAACACTTGGAGAAATGGAGATGTTTAAATGGAGCTTATTAGTGCTGCAGTAGTACGGTGGAACCTATCTATCTATATGGTCTCATTCATATCCTAGAGTTATGGGATATAAAAGAAAACACCTTGTATATATAATAATTATCATTATGTAATTGAAATTTAACTTTGCAATTACTTGCATTTATGTCTATAATGTTGTGCACGGGGTTCACTGTGTGTACTCACCCATTGCCTTCTTGAGATACATGGTGGTTGCAAAGCAGCGCAGTACGCCGGACTGCAGCGCTGCCACGCGGTCTCCGAGCGCGTCCGCCTCTTCAATGAAGTGTGTCGTGAGTAGCACTGTACGCTCGCTACGGAGAGACTGGAACGAAACATGAAAATATTGGCCGTCGGTCTCGTAATAACTGGCCCGTAAGTCTCGTGGTCATGGCGAAATAAATAAGCACTGTGGTGTGGCTGAGATGTAATTATCTTCATTGCTTAACAGATTTTCATGAAACATCGCTTAAAACCACCCCGGTAAACAAGCCTTCTAATATAAATTGTAATCGTACCATCCGTTTGGGAGTTTCGATGCCAGACAGATAGGTACACAGAACGACGGAGCTGTAAAACTTATAACAATACCATAATCATAAGCATAGTCAGTCTATATTGTTCCCACTGTACGATGGTTCCGCGTCCATACAAGCGCGGTAAAAATGATATTATGAGATAATTTCCTTAGTTTATGGGAGTTTATGGAGCAGTGGTGGCCAGTGATGAACCCAAGCAGGCGCTTTACTTTGCGTAAATAATTTCATCACCACTGCTCTCAAAACGGTGAAGGAAAACATCGTGAGGAAACCGGCATGTCCTAGAACCAAAAATTCGAAGACATGTGACATCTACCAACCCGCACTGGGCCCCCATGGCAGATTACAGCCCACTCCCTCTCAACGAGAATAGGCCTGTGTCCCAGCAGTGAGAACATTAATAGGCTGATTATGATGAGAGTTTAGTATTCTATTCTCAATATATATTGGTGTTCTATGTTATATTATTAATACAAGGTGGAGACGACAATACAAACATTAAACGGCGTGCCCCTAATGACGTTCCTATTCTGAATACAAAAATTC
The DNA here is from genome assembly GCA_948150665.1 of Conistra vaccinii. Lineage (NCBI taxonomy): Eukaryota > Metazoa > Arthropoda > Insecta > Lepidoptera > Noctuidae > Conistra > Conistra vaccinii. Next base: position 21,468,963 of record OX411327.1, read on the forward strand.
AATTGAATATTATTCAATAGTTTAGTATTTAGTAATTAAAATAAATCCTAGCTGGATTTATTTGACAGTTCCAAAATACTCTTAAGCATAAGGAGTGCCAGTATTTTCATTTATTTTTCTATTGTAGTTTCCACATTGTATAAATATATAATTATATAAATATATAATTGAAATAAAAGATTATAGATGACTAAATATTTATATAATATTGAGAAAATAAGGTAGTTAATTAAAATACCAGCTTAAGGCTGCCTGTCCACCGGAGCGGAGAGGAGAGGAGCGGAGCGGAGATGTGTAAATATTAACCAATAGAATCAAAACTCTGCTCCAGAGGTGCGATTCTATTGGTTAATTTTGGCACATCTCCGCTCTTCTCCTCTCCTCTCCGCTCCAGTGGACAGGCAGCCTTAGCCCGCGGCTTCGCCCGCGTGGATGTTGGAAAATATCCCACGGGAACGTACTACCGGGATTAGATACATAGTAGCCGAGGAAAACGTCATTGACTCCTACCGCTGCGCCCGCATTGTCGTCAACCATAATTATTTTGTTACGCGTAATTTTGAATCTGCGATATCTTTTAAAGTATTCATTTTAATGATATGATGTCAAGGCATATTTTAATCTAAATATAAATAACATATTTTAATGGCTAAGGATTAATATATACCGGTCATAATAGCTTCGGAAATAATAATGAAATTTTGATTAAATTCTGAAAGCTAAACATGGTTACTGTAGGTCATCCTTAGAAGATAGACATATGCTATTGCAGACTATTTTGTTGAAATTTTTAAGGTGTACAATACTGTAGTACAATGTTTTGACGTATTTCGTAGGGTTCACCCAGCGTTTACAATGTAAGCGCAAAAAAAATATGTTTATTTACATCACATTAGAAACCTCTAAAATTATCAGTGTTTGTCTACTATATTGTGCATGTATTATAGATATAAACCTTCCACTAGAATCACTCTATTTATTAATAAAAACCGCATCAAAATCCGTTGCGTAGTTTTAAAGATCTAAGCATACATAGGGACAGACAGCGGGAAGCGACTTTGTTTTATAATATGTAGTGATGATAGTGATAGTGCTGATAGTAACACATGGACTTAGCAGTTAGCACTCTAATAAACTAAGAACAGCTTGTAGTAAAACCAATTTCTGACGTTGTAAAATTCTTAGACTTGTAACAAATGTATCTGACTTCAATAATAACTTACTTATTCATCAAATCTGTGTTGGTTAATGCACGTAAAATTTTTCAAAACGAAAAGAAAAAGCATTTAGACATAAGTCCGGAACCCCGCAGCGCCGGAGCCGTGACAGAAACCTTGCCTGCTGCATGTTGCATGTTCGCTTGCATGCTGCATGCTTGCTTACATGCTATAAAAATATATGTTGCATGCTTTGCTTACATCCTACTGTTGCTTGCATGCATGATGTGGTTTTAAACATGTGTTTTGTGGTGGTTCCCTGTCGCACCGTACTATATTACCCGTTGCGTTTTTTTTTTATAATACCTCATTTTTATAACCTTATTTAAAAAAAAATCTGTTCACGTCACTAGTATGTCGCAAACTGACGGCACTTAATACACTGCTGAGATAGAGTGACGTTAACGGCACTTAATAAACTGCGGAGACAGAGTGCCGTCAACGGCCCTCTATACACTGCCTTTTTTATCAATTGAATTTAATAGGTACCTACTAATGCAATCCAAATAAGATTTATATTTCTATGCTCCGTTTTCCGTCGATCATCTAGCATTTAAATATAAACCTTGATTGAATAAGTATTAAATTCAATTGATAAATTTAAAATCCTCTGCCGTCCCATCCGCCAGTCTGTGCAGGCCATAAAGCGCTACAAGGTACAAGGTCGACACAACTTAGATGTAGCATCGGTAAAATTCGTAAAACCGATCACATCCGAACTAAATGCGCCTTCAAAATCATCAATCTTTATTACTGCTTTAGGTGAAAATGATCATTACGCAATCGCAATAACGTGTAAAGTCATTTAACAAAATACATTCGTGAAATTGTTGCGAGATTGACATGTACTTTCTTGCAGAATAAATGATCACCTAAATAAAGTCTGTATTTTTTGTTTGTTTTTAGATTCGATTTGAAGGATACAAGGCTAGAACGATGAATATCAGAAATCAAACTTTCAAGGCTTCGCCAAATAGAACACGTACTTACGCTAAGTACGTGTTACGCGTTAGAACGCTAGCCTAACGCTGCACCGAATTGTGTTGTACGCACGGCTACACATCAAGCTATACATTTCCAGTTTATGGTGATCTCGCATTGTAAACGATTTCCGAATAATGCGAGGTCAGCTTAAACTGGAAATGTATAAGTAAGTAAGTAAGTAAGTAAGTATTTATTTGCATAAAACATGGTATACATGGTGTTACAATAATTTACAATAAAGATCTTACATGTTTTGCCAGAATTGTACTTAGCATGCATATGTTCACTTAATACTAACATGAGAATTTGTTATCCATAAATTCTTTAAGACTATAGAAATTTTTCGAGTTTAACCAGTCAAACAATTTTCCCTTGAATAATCTGGAGTTTAAGTTTTTTATGCTACTCGGTATATTATTATATATACTTACACAATTATATAAGCAGCTTTTATTATATTTAGCAAGCTTGGGAAGATCATGCAGAACGAGTCTCTGTGGATCACGCCGGCTCCTTGGATTAATATCATTGGCTGATATAAACAGGTCTTTATGTTTATTAACGAACATACATATTTCGAATATATAAAGCGACGGCAGCGGTAACAAACCTAGTTTCTTAAATATGGGTTTACAAGATTCCTCCGAGTGTATCCCGTAAATTGCCCTAATACACTTTTTTTGAGCAACAAATGCTCGGTTTAGATCGGTACTATTTCCCCATATTATAAGCCCGTAACGTAGTACCGATTCTACATATGCATGATAGGTCATGAGAGCTGTTTTTAAGTTTGTAATATTTTTGATTTGTTTAAGAGCATATACAAATTTATTTATTCTCTTTGCAGCGTTATCCACATGCTCTTTCCAATTCAAATTCTCATCAATAATTACGCCTAGAAACTTCGTTTGTGCTACTTCTTTAATTTTTGATACGTTTAGTTTAATATTATATTTAGGATTATTACATTTATTGAAATTAATATAAACAGATTTATTAAGATTTATTTTTAAATTATTTATGTCAAGCCATTGTATTAATTTATCTATAGTATTATTAATGTCAGTCTCATGATTATTTCTAAAATTGTTACATTTTTCTGTCGCTATAATAATAGCTATGTCATCAGCAAATAATATACATCGGTGGTCAGTTATATTAATAATATCATTTATGTACAGTAAGAACAGGACAGGCCCCAGTACACTTCCTTGTGGTACACCACATGTATTGTGCTTGTATTCTGATGAAAAAGGCACCTTAACTTGATTTTCATCAATTTTATCAATAATGACTCGTTGTTGTCGGTTACTGAGATATGATTTTATCCACTGAAGTGTAGGACCCCTGATACCTACAAGTTCAAGTTTTTTGAGCAACAGATTGTGAGAAACTAAATCGAAGGCTTTTGAGACATCAAAAAATAGCCCAGTAGTCAGATTTTTATTATTGATATTAGTAACTACAGCCTTTACCAGGGAGAATATTGCCAAAGTAGTGGACTTGTTTTTCTGAAAGCCATATTGTTCTTTGCTAATTATATGAAATTTATCACAATAGTCAATTATTCTTCCATACATGCATTTTTCATATATTTTGGACAATATGGGTATTAACGTTATAGGACGATAGTTATTAATATCAGATTTTTCTCCTTTTTTAAATAAAGGCTTGACTATCGAGTATTTCAGGGCATCAGGAAAAGTTCCCGATGCAAACGATAAATTAATTAAATATGTCAGAACAGCAGTTAGTTGATTGGTGCACTCTTTAATAATTTTAGTGTTGATTTCATCATAGCCCACAGAATTGGAATTAGACAATAACAGTATTTCTCGTCTAACCTCGCTTTCCTCCATAGGTTTTAAAAACATCGAGTTAACGGATGCACTAATACGAGGTTTTATGTTTTCCTGACTGCTCGTATGTGACAAATTAATATAATTATTATTAAAGGCGGAGGCAATTTCAACAGGATTTGTTAGTGTTGTATTGTTAACTGTAATTTTCTCCATATTTCCTATGCCATTTGTATCGTGCATTTCATTTTTAATTACTGCCCACGTGGCCCTACATTTGTTTTCACTCTTGTTTATATATTTAATATTTGCGCATTTTTTTGAATTTATTATACATTTTTTTAGAATATTGGAATATGTCATATAATTAATTTTGTTATTTGCATTTTTATTTTTATAGTATTTATATCTTAGTACACGTTTTTTTTTACACGATTTCTTTACTTATCCAATTTTTTTTATTTGAATTATTGTTATTTATTTTTACTTTTACTTTTGGGAAGCAAAGATTGTAGAATAAGCATAGCAGTTCATGAAAGTCACTAAATATATTTGCATCATTTGAGATGTATATGTGTGACCAAGATAAATTATTTAAACATTCCTTGAACTTACGAACATTGTCCAAACTGTAATCTCTTTTATATATATGATAAGATGAGCATTTTTGAATCTTTTCATTCATAGGAAAACTCAACATTTGGGCTGTGTCATGGTCAGAGAGATAGAGAGGCAAAACTGAAGCGGAAGCATTTGGAATATTACTTAGAATATGGTCTATGCAAGATGACTTGCGCGTAGGCACATCAATGTGAATTTTCAAGTTATAGTTGTAGGATATGTCTCGTAGGTGATTAGTAACGTTACCTTTTTTCAACGTATTTATATTCAGGTCACCGGTTATTACTAGGCGAAATTTGGACTTGTATTTATTAGTTAGGTAGTTCAAAAGATTATTTAATTTACATAAGAACTGAGTAGGATCTGAGTTTGGAGTTCTATAGACGCAAATAACAAGCAACTTATAACACTCAAGCTCTATGCCACAAGCTTCAAATGTGTTTTGGGTAGCATAATTTTGTATATAAGGTAAATCTTTGAAAGGAGTGCCTTTTTTTACTAAGATACAGGTTCCTCCTCTTTGTTTTTCTCTACAAAAACTTGAAGCTAACTGATAGTTACATATTTTGACATAGCTCTCATAGCCTTTCTTTACAAAAGTTTCCGACAAGCAAATTACGTTAGGCTCTTTTTGTGCTACTCGTAACTCCTGGATTGTTATTTCTAACAGTTCCCGTTTTGATAGAATACTAGCAATATTTTGGTGCAGAATATTGAACATATGGGCTTTAGGCACGAAAAAAATCGTCTTTATTTCTTAATACAGGGAAGTAAAAAGGTATTGTACCTCTGCTTACATTCCCGATAGATACGGCTGGGTTTACTGGTTGTTTATTTTTATTACAATATAGTTTATTAAAATAAAAAGGGATCGTTCCCTTTTTAGGCGTATTGTTACTAATGGCTACATTACTGCTTGGTTGATTACGCATTACAAATTTCCTAATATTCCTTGGACACAAGTAGTTTTCATTGTAGTCGTTACAATCTATCACATAATTTATAGACTTACAAGCCTCTGATAATGTAAAATGTCCACAATCAAGATAATGACATTTTTTAAACATCTTACATAAGTTTTTTATACCATCATTCAATTTTGAGACATTTAAGAAGTGACTATTACTAACATTTAATACAATAATCCTATTATTATAAAATGTATCCAATAAACTTTCTAATGGTGATAGAACTTGCCTTAAATGACAATCATTTTCCCCTACACATACCACTAGTTTGTCATTAGGATGTAATGTTGTTTTTAAGCAGTTCTGAATTATATCATGACATTTCGCATTTGGCTTCGTTTCCGCAAAGATTCCGTATTTTTGGTACTTAGTGTTAGTTCTTGAATGCAGTAAGGCTGAAGCCAAGCCGACACATTGTTGTGTACCGCATATAAATATTCTTCTTTCGGGTCTGTGTTTGGGTTTTCGTTCTGGGATGGAGTAGGTGCAGGTATTGACTGCAGGAGTCATTGTCAGGTTCGATGCCACGCTTTTATTTTGTAAGCATTGCGACAGTGTCTCTATTTGTTTTTTTTTAAATGATGATAGCTTGATGTGTAGCCGTGAGTGTACTATGACGTGCGCTAGCAGTTCGTTACGCACGTTACGTTAGCGTGGCGTCAGGGATTTTTTTTTTTTGGGTGGGAAATCATCAAATGACTTCTCCCGCTCTGGGCGGAGCGGAAGGGCGTGTCAGACTATTACTGACTAAAACCCACCCGTGTTCCTTCCCTTGCCTAGACGGGGGCCACGGTTTCCCCCCTTAGGACTATCCGCAACCCCGGTGGTAGGCATCGGCCCTAACGGACCCCTTCAGCTTCGCTGACAACTCTTTGAGGCGCGCGTGGAACACGACGCCAGCACTCTAACGCGCGCTAAGTACGCGTTCTATTTTGCGAAGCCTTTTGAGATATTTAAAGTTAAAACTTCAATATTTTTTTAATTATTTGTATCATTGAATTATTACATTATCCTTATTAAAATACAATAGACGATGTATATTTACTGTTCTTAAAGAGTTAGAGAACCCTGTAAGAAATCGACACGTGTTTCGCCTCTCAACGGTGTTCGCGGCGTGTTCGTGTTCGCGTTTGGCTCTTGTCGTGGCAACACGTCATGTCCGAGTTTGCACAAGTCAATCGTCAGCCTGAGGATGCCTCGTTGAGAGGCGAAACACGTGTCGATTTCTTACAGGGTTCTCTAACTCTTTAAGAACAGTTAAGCGGATTAAGTTACTAAATATACATCGTCTATTGTATTTTATAATGGATTTCCGCAAAGTCACACCTGAGTCGATTAACTTTTATCCTTACTAAACTCAAACTCAAACTCAAAGCATTTATTTCAAATAAACCAATTACAGGCACTTTTGAATTGTCAAGGGGTCGGTCAGTCAGAAAAAATTAAGCTAGATGCCCATTCCAAAGCGTAGTAGGTACCTATGGAGAAGAACGGGCAAGAAACTCCACGGACACTCTTTTAAATAAAAATTTGGTTACAAAATATTGGTTACATCATTCATGTTGAACTTATACATGTGAGAACGATGCAAAACGTTAAAAGCGTCCGTAATAAAAGATAAAAACAAAAATAAAACAAATTAAAAAATTAAATCAAATTAAAATAAGCCATGGCAGCTATGAGATGACCAGTCACAACTGACGGCGCCCGTTCACGAACATGACGCATGGATTAGCACCATTCAGCTCAACCATTTTGAAGGGAGCTAAATGATCCAACACACACGCCACCGTCAGCGTGACATTAGAGTGAGCATGACATACTCTCAGCCGCCAGGGCACATTCAAGTCAATGAAAGACATACCCAGTACCTAAATGGTAGCTTTATAGTCTGTACATAGTACTCACACATGTGCTACGCAATTATACAATGCTAAGAGATTGAATTTATACAATGCAAAGATAGTTTTTAAAATCTTCCGCAGCTCCAACAGTATTTTCAGATGCTATACAATTAGTTTATGTGCCCTTGTGGAGCAGGACCAGCCAACTAATATTATAATTTCAAAAGTGAGTTTGTTTGTTTTAAAAATTCGTGTTCAAATTAAATTGTCACGAAGTGTACAGAATGATTCACCCACGTGCATTCACAACGCTGTCTCGGGTTGAACTGAGGCGGGAAAGTAAAGCGCGAATAGCATTGAATGGCGCGATAGTCAGCTATTTCTATTGGTTGTGTAAATCGGAAATAATCGGTTTTACGAATTTTACCGATGCTACATATAAGTTGTGTCGACCTGTAATTTTGGCGCTTGGCTAAAATCGGAACTAAGGCCGGAGTACATTAATTTCATTCAAGATGATGATATTTCACAAAACAATAATTAATTGCACAAGTGTTTACCTACAGCGCCCCAAGATAATGTCGTTCAGGCGTCAAAATATCCCTGCGGTATTCTAGTTGAGATGACTTACCAGCAGCAAGTCCCATAATTCCCTGCGAGTCTCCACATCGAGTCCTGATGTGGGTTCATCCAGCAACAGGACATCAGCTCCGCCAGTTAAGGCACAAGCTATTTGAACCCTTCTTCTCATCCCTCCTGATAGTTGTCTTGGCAGTGAGTTGAGCTTGTCGCTTAGAGTCAGCCGCTCGGCAATTCTGATGGCCGTCTTCCGCGCTTCTGCGTATGTCCCTTGTTTGAGCTGAGGAAAAACGATTACAAGTATGTAAATGGTATACAGGTAAAATAACATAGGTATAGGATCTGGTACGCAACTACGACTTGATACAATAATATAAGAAAAAAATATACCTATGTCACTTTCAGAACTGAAATTACAAACATAACCACAGAGACAGATGGTTCACTCCGTATTTTAGGTATGAAGATACCAGTACGCGTGCGATAGAGAGGCAACTTCTGGGTGAATATAGCTGTCGGTAATTTGCGACCTTAATTGCACTTTATTGTGTCGCAGCAAGAATCGCTTTTTATTTAAATGATTTTGCAGAGTATGATTCATCTGTGACATATCTAAAAATGATAATGCAATATAGTAGTAGTGAACAATTCTGTTGAAACAGTCCTTTTTACAAAATTTCAACAAGTTTCGCCAACTAATTGCAAGCAACAATATAATATTTGTTTAGTATACTTACTAGCGTAAAGAACATGATATGTTCCCGTACAGTCAACTCCTCGATGAACAGGCTATTTTGCGGACACAGACCGAGGTGCTTACGTACTTCATCCCGGTGCGTCACCACGTCCTTGCCGTGTATAAATACTTTCCCTTCTGTGGCACTTGTCATTCCTGTGGACATAGCATATATGAGGAACATCGACATAGTCAAGAGACGACTCTCGCGCAACATGTCCTTTTCTTCCATACAGAGAAGTATGTCTTAGTGGTCGTAAGATGAGATGATAACATTTTATTAAATATTGAAAATAAGAAAGCACACAAGTGTTTTTTTTATGTAGGCCTTGTCATTCCTGGGATATATCGCGGGAAGATGTTGCCCATCGTTTTTTATTTATTTATGTTTCAATCTTTCTCTTGTTCAGATTTATTACGTCTCTTGTATTCTTGAGTCTTGTAAAAGCAGGTCCACAGTAGATTACTGTTATTCTCATAACTAAAACATACTGAAAACAGTATTTTACAAAGACGCATAACAGCGCAGGGAATGGCCCTACAGATTTGGTCCCATACTGAAAATTGAAGAGAATAACATGTTCTAACGAAATATAACTTTTTTTTTGTTTGGCCGGCACTTTCACATTTAGCCCAAAATGAATGATGTCCTTTAACTTTTAACATAATTAATTGCCGTCTAATGACGGAGCATGACAGAGCGGAGGATATAGAATAAGTAAAACTATAATAACAACTTATGAGATACACAGCATAAACATAATTACGTTTACATCCAACTTTATTTATTTATTTTCTCATTTTAGGCTTCTGAAATAGTTTTCTTACTTTGTTATCAAAGAAAATTTAAAAATTACATGCATTATCGATTTACCGGTTTACCGATAAAAAATAATTTGTTACCGTTTATTTTACCGGTAAAAAATATCGACGGTTTTTGCAAGCCCTAGTCCACACCTGTGCACGCGCACGGTTAGTGCGGTTTGCGTGCATCTTAGAAACATAGTATGGCCACCTTTGGACCTGTTCATGAACGGTTAGCAAATACCTAGTTCGCGTACAACTGTAATGTCTTCGCGCGGACACGAAAAATACGGTTCGCGTGCATGTTAGGAACATAGTATGTTAGGAACTATGAACGGCTTGGATCTAGTATCGTTTGGCAGTTGTATAGGGTTAAAAAAGGTTAAAGCTGGTAGGAGTTGGGTCCCTAATTATAAAGCTTCCAATCGTATTAAAACATAATACGTATTTTTCGAAAAATAAATAAAAATTGTTTCTAACCTCAAATCAGGCAATTAAAAATAAATCTGTCACAGTATAGCGTCCGTGGTGTAAAATGTCGTGCCCAATCGATGAAGCGGAGAGTAAAATGAAAACAAAAAAACAATTGCGTTTGAATAACATTCGTTTTCGTTCATATCTCTCACGGAGTTGCGTGAATGTGTTCTCTGTGCATCGTGGTGTTTTTGTTGTGGCTTTTTATAAAAACCTACAAAGCTGCGGAGGTTACTACAATTTATTACTCCTACTGTTTTTAGAAGAAATTAGGATGCAAAAACGAGCGAAGCGAGCTCGGGACTTGGGGCACCCCGAGTCGGACAGGCTAGGTTCAAAGGGGATGACAGGGTCTAGTCTTCAAAGACCTCGTTATTCCCATCGTGGATTCTTTTAAGCCATTCATAAATAGGAGCCCCGCTAAGCGGGACTCCGTCGACTACGCCGTCGCTATTATTGATTGAAAACAAAGGATGATGACACAAAATGTATGGAAGCTGGTACCCGCTCCAATAGGAATAAATGATATATCATTAGAAAGGTATTTAGATCTAGTACAAGAATTCCAAAGGCCCATGTCTTGATTCCTTGTCCGATCGGAGTAATACAGGGTGGAAGTTGAGACAAGGCAATAAGGGAAGGTACCTTAATCGTTGTAGATAAAGAAAAATGTTCTTAGTAGACTGTCCTTAACTTCTTGAGTGATTGCTAACTGCATTCACAGATTTTGGAAAGATGGTACAGTCGGCTAGAAAAACGTTAATTCTAACATTTTATTTTTATGGTGACAATGGATGCAGTTTTGTATAAGGATTCAAAGACTCTTTTGGAGCAACTGAAGTAAGAGTACTCGAAAAGTCACAAATCCTAAAAAACTTTTCCCTACCCACATTTTGTTATAGTGATCGATCATCTTATCCACGGTCTTTTACGGCGATTGCTATTAATTATTAAAATAAAGGAGTTATGTTATGTATGCAATGTATACATTTAACATTTGTCTAGCCGTTTCCCAACCATGCAAGAGTCATCTTACACTTGCGATTGCGTATCTAACTTCCATAACCCAGTAACTGGGTAATACGATACCCCTTGGTACGACTGGTTGTCGGGCTTCTTTCTACCCGACTACTGTCAAATATCTACAAATGACAGCCGGGACAAAAGGCTTACGGTGCTTTTCGAGGCGGGGAGGCGCATGGTAAGTAATGGATGGTCACTCATCCACGGACCAACCTCAGAAAGCATAAGCCTTAGTAGACTAAGGCATCTTTAAGAAATAAGGCAGGGGCTGTCACGCATGCCTGGAGTACCCTAAGTACCAAACTATAGGGATGTTGACTAAAATACTTTTTTATATCCGTAAGGTAGATTATTAAAAAAGAATGAACAAGTTTTTTTTTTATACGTAAGTAATCAAATGATTACGACAATAAATTGAGTTAAAATGTCGCATGACGTCACTCCCCGGTACCTTTTATACTGACCTGTGTCGTAGCGAGCCCCTACTTTAAAATGCGTTTTATCTAATCTAATTAAGATACTTAAAGCAAAAAATACATGTCTAATATTATTTTATTATCAGACTGAGGCGGACTAAATAGTTTTTTTTTCCCAGTCAGCATCCCTATTGATATTATATGAGTGCACCGGTGTACACAATGCGTCTTTCGATTAAGCATGTAAGATTAATTATACTGTTGTTAACATTATTAAATAATAAGTAACAACAGTAGGTACTTTCTAGCTATTACATGTCGTGGTTGGATGCGACCACGTAAGAGCCAAACATCTAGGAGCTACGTCTGCCAACAAACCGCTGTGCAATTTGGCGGAAGTAATGATTTTATGTAAAAACTGTATCTGCGAATAAACACTTTTTCATTTTCATTTTTTTTTTTCATTTCTTCACTAATCCCATAATCAGATACATCTCCAGTGCATTTTGCCTTTAAACTCTTGGATAATTATACCGTTGTGTTAATGATCGCCGCACAAAGAACTTTCCAGCTTCATTTAGTATTTTCCCAAATAGATACCTAATGTTATGTAATGTGATAGCTCGGAAAATCCAAATCACTTGCTGAAACCTAAAAGCTCTTCTAGTATTCATACGAAACAGGTAACCAAGTCCAAGAGATTCCCGGAGTCAATATGAAAAACTGTAACCGGCAGTCCAGTCCAGAGTGCGAATACCTAAACATTCGCAGAATAGTAAGAAATGGAGCGCAGTGACACATGATAAGAACGATCGACTGACATTTTTTCTCGTCATTTAATATTTATTTGAAACCGTAATAAACATGGGTGTAAATGAAGGTTTTACAGGACAACCGTTACTTTGCGGCCGTTAAGGTCATCACACACATGCATGGTGCTGGACCACCTCACCTCATCGACACGCCGCCAACCAGGCAGTATATACTTATGAATGAAGTGTCATGGTGATGCCGATGCGGTGCTAAGCTGAAATGCTGCAAGCTTTATTTGACGACAGCGCATACGATAGAAACCCAAGATTAACCATTAGAAGGAAGGGGGGGGAGTAGTGATCCCATGATCGGTTACTAGGTAACGTGTCATGCCGAAGCCTCTCTAATGATGCTCAAAAGGGTTGTGAATTATGAAATAACAAAAAAAACCTTATTTGGATATTGCTAAAACTGACATGTTTGGTACAGTATATCTCCAAACGGACAAGGATTTGGAATTAGGCGCCATAGTAACTTCTATTCAGTTTGAAAAGAGCTATCCAACGATTACACATGGCTATTGGAGATGGGTACCAAAAAAGTCATCATCCTTTAGACTCGCCACGTGATCTTCCTCAACATAGGCAACCCGCCATGGCTTTTAAAGTGTTTTGAGGTTAGGTTACAATTATTTGTTTTTCTCAATAACGGTGTTATCTTTTCGTGGGAGTGTCGCCAAGCGAGAAGGGGCATTCCCCCCGTCCCCCCTCCCTACCTCCCACACTCATCCGACTTAGTGATACAAAACTTTTACCCCGTTCGCAACATCAGCACACGTGCGCGTAGAGTGTGACGTATACATAGCCATTCGAGGGGCCTAGCGTGCACGGTTCGTGCGCGTACGCTGGTGTGGACGCGCTTTAATATTGCAAACAAAATATGTTTTTCTTTTATTCTTTATTTTATGCTTTATTCTTACCTGTGATGATAGACATGAGTGTAGTCTTGCCGGCACCGTGGTGACCGAGCAGTACTGTGATTTCTCCTTTATACACCTCCAGGGACACATTGCTCAACGCTCGGTATAGGGGGAACACCTGATACAAATAATTTAATTTCAACGAAACTGTCTCATTTAATAAAGGTGGGACCGCACTAGGCGGAACTGCACCGCAGTGGAACTGCACCGCAGTGGAACTGAGCGACACGACGCGTAATTTTTTGGTAAACCACACTTGAACTGCAGCGGCGCTACATAAATATATTCAGAAGCTCGGCAACCTCTGAGCAAGATGAACGACGAAATGGATAATATGATTATTATTTCCTTGTTGTGTGAGGACGAGGAAAGGATCGAGCAAGAACAGGCAAGAAAAAAGCAAAGAAAATGGCTACATGACGAGTGTTGCGACTCTTTTGGTCAGTTGCTCAACTTTGCCGCGCAGTTCGGTGTGTACTAAAACTAAATATTCAGTGTCAAGAGATATTAGTTATTGCTTTAATCAATATTTCAGTTCACCGTCATACAACAGTGTATGAATATTTCATCATTTCATTTAGTAATAAAGAATAATTAATAAATGCAGCGAAATATTTGACAGCTACGATGTTGGCGACTTTCAAAGCACCCTCTTAAATAAAGTGACTAAATATCTGAAGAGACTCTAGCTAGGGACTTAGGATTAGGGTTTAATGCAAAAACCAGCACTGTTGGACACGGCCCTTATTGTTTAGAGATGACACCCTGTAGCTTGAACTCTGATCTCGATACCAATAATACATACATACATGATCTCACGCCTCCTTCCCTGTGGGGTAGGCTGAAACTACAGAACGCCACCTGCTACGATCCTTAGGCGCGGGACATATACACAAGTGGCGCGCGCGAACATACGCACAACGGCTGCGCCACATCGTAGCCACGCCCGCGCCACGCGCTACTTGTGTATGTCTCGCGCCTGACATACATGTACCTACGTGTATGACCAGAGGTACTACCATGAGTTTCATTTTACCATCTCATTCATTGAGAAAAAATTGAGAAAGGACAAGGGTATACAACTGACAAGTGGTGTCAGGCACGCACAATTTTTATTTTGTTGTAGGATTATGTATTATTGCCTCGTTTACGTTCATATATCAGTGTGGCTACCATGAGTTTCATTTAACCTTCTCGATCAAACGCATCGAGCGCGTTCGGCGTTCCGATTGGCCCTTCACCGGTGAAGGCTGGCCGGCTGCCAATCGACAATCGGAGTGCCAAACGCGGTCGATGCGTTTGATCGAGAAGGTTAAATGAAACTCATGGTAGCCACACTGATATATGAACGTAAACGAGGCAATAATACATAATACAACAACAAAATAAAAATTGTGCGTGCCTGACACCACTTGTCAGTTGTATACCCTTGTCCTTTCTCAATTTTTTCTCAATTCTGACAGCAACCTCGTAGCAACGATAATGTTAAGCAAAATCAGACGTAAAATAACGGTGCATAGACTGCAAACACTGAGTACTGAGTACTTAATTCATTTTATACTTTATCTTGTTTAAATATCAATAGCTATCACGTCTGCGGAGTTTCGGTAGCTAATTTAATTTAACTCTGTATAAATCTTAATCACAATCTTAATTTAGATAATACGGAATCCAAAGCACCAGTGTGACTTTTTGAATTCAAATATACTTTCCGAGTTTATTTTGAACATTACTGACATCGGATAAGGAAAAACATCGTGAGGAAATCTGGATTTTTATAGTTAATAACAAAATATATTAGCCTACGCTGTCCCACTCCTGGGCAAAGGCCTCCCTCCACTCCTTCCATCGTTCGCGAGCCCACACGTCCTCCTTCCAATTTTGACGGAACCTATCCAGCTCGTCCCGCCATCTCCTACGTGGTCTGCCACGACCCCGCCTCACTGTCTCAGGGCACCAGTTTTGTGCTATTTGGGCCCACAGTTTGTCCGACATGCCGCAGACATGTTCTGCCCAGTCCCATTTAAGTTGGGCAGCCTTTTGAGCCACGTCAGCTATTTTCGTTTTGGAGCGCAGTATTGTGTTTCGAACACGATCCGTTAATTTAACGCCTAGTATACTGCGCTCCATTGCTCGCTGGCAGACCTTGAGTTTGGACTTCTGGATGTTAGTCAAAGACCAAGTTTGTGCACTATAGGTTAATATTATAAGTTAATTATAAGTTTGAAATCGCCTACTCGTTTTGAGCAAGCGTGATGATCAATGCTCATGCCATTCCTGTTTGAGAAAAGGACTTTGCCTTGCAGTGGGACAGTATTATACTGTATTATTTAATATCGAAAATTATTTTGTTCTTTTCAGTTTCCTAAAGTTAAAACCTTCACGATTCCTACCTTGGAAACGTTGACGACCTTGATGCCGGGCTTGGCACCCGCCGGCGGTGGTTCAAAGAATCGCGACTGGTCAGTCATGGGGTCTTCTTCAGCAGGTGCTGCATGCGGTTCCACCTTATTTTTGGTCCAATACGAGGCCTATAAACAAATATGTCTTTACACCACAATACACGTTATAATATTTGTTTTCAACAAGTCTTGTAAAAGACTAAACTTGTCAAATAATATATGTCGGGTATAAAACAAGTATCACACATGTATTGAGGTTGTTTCAGACATGTATTGTTGCTTTTTAACTATGGGGTCCCCGAAACGATCAATAAAATTGCAATCAATTTGTATTGTAGTAATATTGTCTATCGCTTCAATTGCATTTGGTATATAAGGGGAAGTTTGAAAGTGGTACCAGTCACAGAAAGAAAATCGTTTGGCTTTAATGGGCATGTGATGAGGAGGAAGGAAACGCATGTAACTAAAAGAGTGATGAATATAAATGTTGAATGATAAAGAGGGAGAAGAAGGCCAAAGAACTGATGAATGAACTGTGTGAGGAATGATATGAAAGAGAAGGGAGTGAATGATAGCGTGACGATTGACAGGGGGGAATGGAAAGACAAAACATGTTGCGCCGACCTTAAGTAGCATGGGACGAGGGCAAGAAGATGATGAGATAATGCTTCAGTTGCATTTGGTAGACGATCAATTTGCACACCAATGTGACCCATCACGTAAAAATTGACAATTGCAACTAATCGTTATGGGACCCTTGTTTTGTTCACTTTTTTGACACGTTTTGAATACAACTTAAACAATACATGTTTTATACCTTGGTGTCAAGGGGTAAGTACTTTGCAACGATTCGACAAGGCACATTAGTATACCAATACTAATGTGCCTTGTGGAATATTTGCGAAGTAAAAGAGGAGATGCACAATACGTGACAGCACTGGTGGTTTATTTTGCTTAAAAAAGTGGTTATACAAATCAGATTGAGATTTTTTTAAACAAGTTTTTCAGTGTTTCTTTGTATTTTTTTTTGTGTGTAACATCTGATAGCAATCTTATAGCAATGACAATGTTATGCAAAATCCGAGGTAAAATAACGGTGCAAGGACTGCAAACACTGAGTTAATTTATTTGACGCGTATCATGTTTATATATTGACACCATCACGCCTGCGGAGTTTCGCTAGCTAATTTAATTTGACTCTAAAGAAATCTCAATCTTAATTTCAGATAATACGGAATCCAGGCAAGCACCAGTGTGACTTTCTGAATTCAAATGTACTTTCTGAGTTTATCTTGGGCATTACTGACATCGGTTAAGAAAACATCATGACGAAACCTGGACTTTTATCGTTAATATTTTAGCCGCTTGACCGTTACAGTGGACTTCAGGTGGGCAATCCTTTAGGTACCTATATATATATTTATATATTCTATAGAAATTTGCTCACGTTTAAGTGATGGTGTACCAAAACTAAAAAGAGGAAAATAATAAGTTTTTCGCAAATAATAAACCGACTTACAAAACAAAACACTTAAAAGCTAAAATAACTATCATTTTGGAACTCGGTGTCGCAAAACGAAAAAAAATAAGAGGTAAAGACACCGACTCCCGAAAAGTTATTTTTGCTTTTTAGTGTTTTGCTTTAGAAATCGGTTTATTTTTTGTGATAAAGATTTTTTTAACTAAAATTTATGAAATGAACTAGAAACAATCGGATCAAAACGGATTTTTATTTAATAATTGTGGATAAATAATTGAATAAATTGAAAATCGCACAACACCCCCTGCTATATAATTTACAATATCTCTGGCGTATTCTGAAAGAGCACATGGATCATAAATGTAGTCATGTTCATTTGTTTCCAAAAGCGATTCTTCATTCTTCATCAACGACCTCGAAATTGGCATTTAATTTTCATCTATTTCCAGCATCTGAAGAACCCTGAAAAAGTATATACTTTTGATTTTTTCTCCGATAGTGCAATACAAATAATATATTTTAGAACCTACTGTCTGATTTTCAGCTACAGTTTCAACTTGACACAATGTTAAATGGACAGCTTGTAAAGATACCGTACTTGGCTTTCAGCATGATTTGTTGGAGAATTGTGATCAATTCGTATAATTTGTAATGGCTCGAAAAGAAAACGATATCTTCTCCAATTTATTGGCATAAAATTATCGTATTGATAAAAAGTATGTACATTACTAGCTTAACACCTCACAATTTAACGAATTATTTTGTTTTTAAATAAATTCTCGATCACAACATAATTTGTAATAAAGATAGTTTGAAGGTATCATTATCAATCTAATATCAGTGATCACATCCAAATATTATGAGTGATTTATTATGAAAAATGTAATAAAACACTTACCGATGAAAGCTTACAAATTCATTGTTTTCTTTCCGTGACGAATGGGATTTAAACGATAACACAAAACAAGCCATGTTAACAGTCTATTGATCTGTCCTTTGCACCTTTTGTTTTTACAAAATTATTCAAAAATCTATTAGTTTTGAATAAAAAATGACCAGCACCTCAACCAGCACACGTACTGATATTCACGACGTAATATACGGCTAGATACAAATACTTGTTCGGTTAACCGTTTACTAAGCAACTATTGTGCTTTTTAAATTGGTCGTATAAAAAGAGACCAACTGTGACCGTTTGACAATTTCGGAGTGTCCATTTCTCTAATCTATAGACTCCCTCTATGCTTTAATTATTACTCTGAGGGTTAAACAATATCGGAGAAGTCAAACCACCCTGTCTAACCCCACACTGCAACCTATACTCATCTGAATTGGCCTCACCCCAACGTACACAGTTCACCTGGTGACCATACCAGTACCTAAATATATTTACAATTTCTAATGATATATTTGCTTTGCGTAACTTACCCCACATTTAGTCATATTTAACCATAGCAATGAATGCCTTTGACATATCAAGGAAGCAAGAAAATACAGGACTCTGATATTCTATATAATAGCTTACTGCCTTTTTTAGGCACAATATAGCAGTCTCTGTCGAATGTATGTCTGTGTGTAAAAACTTGTGAAATGTTATGAAAAAAATAAGATGGCTGTTTTAGTTCCGCTTTTGGCCACGCGCCAAAAGACCCCTGTACATGTACAGCTATACTCACATCACCAGTGTCATTACAATGGCACCATTTGGAATCATCACTCAGTCTGCAGAATCCATGTGGCACTCTTCTCGGTTCGTAGATGATCGTCCTATCTGTCCCACACTCGGACGTTTCGTAGTCCTCACTTAGTTCTTTGTTGAACTTTTCCTTTTCATTTGACTTGGGTTCCCGCTGAAAGCAGAAACGTACAGTAACCTGGCGTTAATATGGCACATTGAGTTTTAGATTGAGACTGTCCATGGTCGTGCTGGAGAGGATGACATAACTTGCAAGGTGTTTCGATTTTTCTGATGAGAAGTGTATATTGTTGAACACGATTTAAGATATATTACCTGCAAGTTTCAAGTTTCTCCAGCATGAACCAGAGCGAAAAAGAAATAGATCGACGAGTAGCAAGCGCATGGAACAGGTATTGGTCTCTGAAGATTATGAAGAGCTCTAAGCTTAGCCCAAAATTAAAAGGGAAGTTATTTGATTCGTGCGTGCTGCCGGTCCTAACATATGGATGCCAGACTTGGGCTTTAAGAAAATCACAAGCCAACAAATTAGCTGTGTGCCAACGTGCCATGGAAAGAAGTATGATGGGAGTAAAAAGAAAAGACCGGCTTAAAAACAAGGATATAAGACAGGTAACGACGGTGACTGATGTCACACGGAAAATCAGGAAACTTAAATGGAAGTGGTCTGGTCACACCCTCAGAGGCTCAGACAAATGGAGCAAAAGGGTAACAGTCTGGTATCCGAGAAATGGCAAACGAAATAGAGGAAGGCAGAGAAAACGTTGGAGTGACGAGCTGGATATCATAGGAGGAAAATTATGGACTCGACTAGCAATAGATAGAGAAAAATGGAAGGAGATGGAGGATGCCTTTGCCAATGGGCACACAGATTAAGACAGCCGGTGTCAACAATAGAATTATTCTACCTATTAAACTATTCCCTCTATTGTTGGTGAATCATTTGGGTTAGGTTAGGTTAGATCAGTGACCATTAACGCGCGAAGGCGAGCGACCGCAGGGAGCGTGCCGCGGCAGCGGCCGCCGAGTGCCAGATTCCCTCTATTGTTGGTGAATCATTTAGGTTAGGTTAGGTTAGATCAGTGACCAATTAACGCGCGAAGGCTAGTGACCGTAGGGAGCGTGACCGCCGAGCGCCAGATCCCCTCTATTGTTGGTGAATCATTTGGGTTAGGTTAGGTTAGATTAGTGACCATTAACGCGCGAAGGCGAGCGATCGCAGGGAGCGTGCCGCGGTAGCGGCTGCCGAGCGCCAGATCCCCTCTATTGTTGGTGAATCATTTGGGTTAGGTTAGGTTAGATTAGTGACCCTAATGGGGGGTTTACAAGGGTCGATGTTCGACGTGCGGTGAGTCGCTTCACTAATTGCCTCACCAAGCCGCATCGCTAGCCCATTTACACTGGTTACTAAAATCGCATGCGGCTCTGTCATTTCATTTTCATTTCATGTCATTGTCATTTTCGAAACACTCCTTCATGCCGCATGGGATCGCCTGCAACTGATCGTTTACACGGTCGATTTTAGTCACCCGTCGCATGCGGCCGGTCGCCGCGCGGCCAAAGTCGGATGCTACCCAACTTTGGGGCTTGCGGCTTTAGTCACTTGCGACCTACCCGAATTGCCATTTAGACGGTCGATTTACGCCGCGCGGCAATAATCGTGCGGCTTTAGTCACCCGTGTAAACCCCCCATAACGCGCGAAGGCGAGCGACCGCAGGGAGCGTGCCGCGGCAGCGGCCGCCGAGTGCCAGAGCGCCGAGTGCCAGAACCCCTCTATTATTGGTGGATCATTTGGGTTAGGTTAGGTTAAATCAGTGACCATTAACCCCTCTATTATTGGTGAATCATATGGGTGAGGTTGGAACTGTGACCAGTGTGTTTTATTGTCTTGCTTTTCAGTTTTACAAGGCCTTTTTATTTCGAAATTCTAATTAATCTGTACTTTAATAATATATCCGTACTATAATCGGAATTCGTATTTTTGATGTTTCGAATTATCATTAATTCGGACTTTTTGTTATTCGATCTATTGAAACTCGGTATTTTGAGAATAGTAATTATAAACGTTAGGAATATTGACTTTTTAGAATTATAAAAATAGGATTAATGATAAATCGGAGTTGTTATATTAAGGATTTTGAATCATTCGGAATTCTGATAATCGGTATTTTGAAATTCGTATTTGTGACTTTCGGAATAAAGTTTTTCGTATTTATGTAGTGTACCCCTCGAAAAGAAAACGATATCTTCTCCAATTTATTGGCATAATATAATCGTATCGATAAAAAGTATGTACAGTACGACACAACTTAGATGTAGCATAGATTTGAAAATTTTCATTCATTCATTTCAATTTTACGAATGTATTTGGCTATAAGACTTTACAAGTTATTGCGTTTTCGAAAGATCATTTTCACCTGATGCAGTAATAAAGATTGGTGATTTTGAAGGCTCACTCAGTTCGGATGGTGATCGGTTTTACAAATTATGCCGATGCTACATCTAAGTTGTGTCGTACTGTACATTACTAGCTTAAACATAACCTCACAATTTTACGAATTATTTTGTTTTTAAATAAATTCGCGATCACAACATAATTTGTAATAAAGATAGTTTGAAGGTATCATTATCAATCGAAAATATTGTATGTTAGCAGTGATCACATCCAAATATTATGAGTGATTTATTATGAAAAATGTAATAAAACACTTACCGATGAAAGCTTACAAATTCATTGTTTTCTTTCCGTGACGAATGGGATTTAAACGATAACACAAAACAAGCCATGTTAACAGTCTATTGATCTGTCCTTTGCACCTTTTGTTTTTACAAAATTATTCAAAAATCTATTAGTTTTGAATAAAAAATGACCAGCACCTCAACCAGCACACGTACTGATATTCACGACGTAATATACGGCTAGATACAAATACTTGTTCGGTTAACCGTTTACTAAGCAACTATTGTGCTTTTTAAATTGGTCGTATAAAAAGAGACCAACTGTGACCGTTTGACAATTTCGGAGTGTCCATTTCTCTAATCTAACTCCCTCTATGCTTTAGTTATTACTCTGAGGGTTAAACAATATCGGAGAAGTCAAACCACCCTGTCTAACCCCACACTGCAACCTATACTCATCTGAATTGGCCTCACCCCAACGTACACAGTTCACCTGGTGACCATACCAGTACCTAAATATACACACATCAAAAGTGTCTAGGGATCAACATATATTTTTGCAATAACTTTTCTCCTGATTGATATTAATTAAAATTTTCTTTAAGGATTCATCAAATAAAGTGTTTTCGTTTGTCACAGTAACGATAAACCAAGTCACCTTTGCATTAATAAAGAAATTTGGCATTTTCCTAATAGAGGGATTTTTGACATTTGAACCACTAACATTAAAGTTCGAAAAAAAGACTGAAATAACAGTTTTCTTTAAAATTTTATTGGGTAACTTAAACAATTAATAATCCGTGTTTCTACCGCGAACACTAACAACACAAGAACATCGGTTTGGCATACTCAAAATGAGTTCATCCAAATCACGCTGTGGAATGGCCGCCCATGTTCGTTGCAACAACAAAAAAAGGTCTTCTTGCGACTGGATACCCTCCATATTCGGCAGAGCTCTTCTCTGTAGCATATCCCATGCATGCTCAATCGGGTTCAAGTCTGGCGACTGAGCAGGCCAGGGCAGGACATTGATGTTAGCTGCGGCGAGAGTCTGTCTTACAACTCTTGCGGTGTGCGGTCGTGCATTATCATGCATTAACTGAAATAAGGGACCGATTTGCACTTGTAGAGGAACGATGACGTCTGATACAATCGTCTCAGCATAAATTTGAGCGTTGAGGTTGCCTCTAATCCAAATCAACTCAGTTCTTCCGCCGATCCAAATACCCGCCCATACCATGATGGTTCCACCACTATAAGGATGGACTTCCTGGCAGGATTTTAATCGCTGTTGGCGTCCAGGGGTTCTCCAGTGTCGTATACGTCTTGTATCCGGTCTCATACCAAAACGAGACTCATCAGAAAAGCACACGAAACGCCATTGTTCTTCTGCCCAATTTCTGTGTTCAAGAGCCCATTGATATCGAATCCTACGATTGTGCATTGCTATAGGTGGTACCCGTAGCGGTCTTCGGGAATGAAGGTTCACTTCATGCAAGCGGTTTCTGACTGTTTGGTCGCTAATTAAGTTCCCTGAAGAGTGATGAAGCCTCACGGCTAACATCATGGCGGTTATTGTTGGAGCTCTTCGAGCTAAGATTTGAATGTATCGGTCTTGTCTCCGTGTGGTGCAGCGATACCGTCCTCCATGGCGCTCAGCCACGGTACCAGTGCTTCGGTAACGTGTCCAAAGTCGACTGATAACACTCTGACTTGTATTCAGAGCTAAAGCCACAGTACGTTGCCGGGAACCAGCTTCTATCATTCCCACGGCTCTGAGCATTTCTTCCCTGCTTAAATGACGTCGCTGCTCCATAATAACGTTGGTTTTAATCAGTAGTAGGGAAACAGTAGCACTAATAATGTCTTCAATGCGTTGTATGTTTTTATAGGGAAAATATTGACAGCTGATTTTCATCTTTTACTCGAATTTGATTCACAGTTCCTGATTCAAATTATGAAATGCACCAAAAAGGATCCATATAAATTTATAAAATCATAAATTTATTACAAAGCCACATCTCAATCTCAAGAAATCCGCATAAAAATGCTTGATCCCTAGACACTTTTGATGTGTGTATTTACAATTTCTAACAGCTTTGCGTTACTTACCCCACATTTAGTCATATTTAACCATAGCAATGAATGCCTTTGACATATCAAGGAAGCAAGAAAATACAGGACTCTGATATTCTATATAATAGCTTACTGCCTTTTTTAGGCACAATATAGCAGTCTCTGTCGAATGTATGTCTGTGTGTAAAAACTTGTGAAATGTTATGAAAAAAATAAGATGGCTGTTTTAGTTCCGCTTTTGGCCACGCGCCAAAAGACCCCTGTACATGTACAGCTATACTCACATCACCAGTGTCATTACAATGGCACCATTTGGAATCATCACTCAGTCTGCAGAATCCATGAGGCGTCCCACACTCGGACGTTTCGTAGTCCTCACTTAGTTCTTTGTTGAAGTTTTCCTTTTCATTTGACTTGGGTTCCCGCTGAAAGCAGAAACGTACAGTAACCTGGCGTTAATATGCCACATTGAGTTTTAGATTGAGACTGTCACACAAAATATGAGTGACAGAGACATAACATAACATAACTTATCATCACGCCTGTATTCCCTGACGGGTTAGGCAGAGATGTATCTACCTATAGTACACCCACATTTCGCCACATAATTATATTTTAATGGAACCGGGCACTAATCCACATTCCAGGCTAAGGGAAAGAACACGGGTGGGTTTTAGTCAGTAAAAGTCTGACACGCCCTTCCGCTCCGCCCAGAGCGGGAGAAGTCATTTGATGATTTCCCACCCAAAAAAGAAAAAAAGAAAAAAAGGCTGCTACTGAGGAATTACAGATAGAAATACCCAATTACACTTACTCTTAGTGACAGAGATGAGGCTATAGGGTAAGGAAAGGTTTGTTGCTGATATAAGTTAGCTGATGTAAGTTGGTGACATATTTGTTATTAATTTATAAAATCACCAGCACGCAACGTTTGACATGACGGCGTCGAAAAACGTTCTCTATCGACGCTAATATGATAAAGAGTTTACCTGCTGCCCGTGACTTCGTCTGCGAGCCTTCCTAAAGAATTGGGCTATCCAATGCAAAAATAATTGCTCAAATCAATAATTATAAATCAACGTATTTATGTTCCTCTCATATTAAAAAAACTGTGTATAAAGGTCTAATTTATCGGTGTAAACATTATTAAAGTGAGAATTAAAAGTTATACAATATTTTGAATATATAAATTAATGATATTCAAAATCTTGGTGTTAACAAAGCAAACACGAACATAAAAACAAACCATTACAGTGACAATATAACGCCACTAATAAACAGAGAAACAAATAAAAATCAATAAAACCAACCCAACAGACATTATCCCAACTCAATTCAAGAAAGTGCTTACATTAATTTGTGTTTTAAACAAAATTTAACCCGCGTTATGTGGAAAAATCAACGGCTCCAAAATTCAAATTTTTTAACCCTTGACTAGCACTACTTCATTTCAACTTAATCTGCTAGTTAAGCCATGGCTTAGTGTTCCTGCGAAGGCGGATTGGGAGCCACTTGATTAGGATTGGGACTTCCTTGCGAAGGTGAGAAACATGTTCATACTTTCGAAGACAGAACACAAAGTGAATGCAAAAGTTTTGCAAGCGGTCAAGCTTGTTTAATAGCTCCTCGTAGGATCCAGGTAGCAGGCGTCGGCATAATCTATAATCGGCTGAATAAGTGTTTGTGCCAAAGAAATTTTAGTCTTGAAGGGCAAGAGACTGAAGGGTTTTCAGCAAATGAAAGGAGAAATGTGCCTTTCGACTGACCTTATTGACCTGAGCACGCCACGAATCTTGGAGTCAATAATTACACCCAGATCTTTGGCGGTTTCGGTATAGTCAATCCGGACACCATCGAGATGCATCAGAGATGTAACATCAGCCGCATTGGTAACGAATTTGCTGCCTATGATCATGGCCTGGGATTTAGTTATATTCATTTGCAAACCAAATGACTTAGCCCAAGCACTGATGTCATGTTTTTTTTTTGTGTTTTTTTAAACTTTGCCCCACGTTGATTCATAGCAGCAATTGCAGAACCCGCGTCAGCTACAGTAAAATATCGGTAAAGCTGCAAGTCATCTGCGTAGAGATGAAAACTGAGAAGAAATTACTGTGGTAACAAAGTTGATGAAAATTTAAAAAAGAAGAGGTGAGAGAACGCTACCCTGAGGAACACCCTCAGTGAGACTACACCAATCAGAGAAGGACTCCTCCAGACAAACACACTGAGTGCGTCCCCGAAGATAAGAACTGAACCAAGCTAAAGCGGAAGAAGATACATTGATAGATTTGAGGATCAACAAAATCAACTGAGTTGAAGGCGCTACTAAAGTCAAGCAATACAAGAACAGTAAGGGAATTATTCTCCATTGCCCAGCGGATGTCGTCAGTTACTTTCAAAAGCGCGGTTACAGTACTGTGACCCGAGCGAAAACCGGATTGTTATGGGGAAATTATTGAGTTAGACGCCAAGAAAAATGAAAATTGTCTATGAACTATGTGCTCAAAAACTTTAGACAGAAATGGGAGAAAAGAAATAGATCTAAAAAGGGTTAATGAGGTAGGATTGCTAGTTTTAGGTAGAGGTATTATACAATGTCGCCCATGCGCATGTGACCGCCCGTAATTTTCTGAATATTCATGAAAAAATATCGAAAATAAACTTCAAAAGGGGGCATTTTTCATGTTATTCAATTTTTAATTTTTAAAGATTTGCTTTCTGTTTTTTGACACATCTCCGAAGTTTATGGGTCGATTTGGATTCTGTTTATTATTTCCAAAAGCTTATGAGTTATTTTAACAGGTTAATTAAAATTTTTACAAAAAATTATCGACTACGAAAAAAAAAACGGAATCGAAGTCATTTTTTCGGTAAAAAATTGTGTATTTATTTTAAAAAAACTAGTGAAAAATGATATAGATAGACCTCCCCTTTTGAAGTTTATTTTCGATATTTTTTCATGAATATTCAGAAAATTACGGGCGGTCACATGCGCATGGGCGACATTGTATAAGCCTGTTTCCAAACTGATGGAAATGAACAAGAGGAAAATTAGTGGTTGAAGATGTGAGTGAGAACAGGAAGTAACTAGGAAAGGATAAGAGTTATCATTCTTGAACACAACTTATCATTACCGACTGCTGAAGAAGTAATCGTAAGTAAAGATTTCTTAACGACATCCTCAGTAACAGCGCTAAGCTTAAGGGCCTACGTCTCGTTTAGTACCGTAAAACGGTCACTTTAAAAAGCTATCTTCTCCTTAACGGCTTAGTTAAATGATTTGAAAAAAATATATGTTTGCTATAGATTCATCTACAACATATCTGAAACCGGGTTTTTTCGTATGACTAATACTTTTGCCTTAAAAAAATATTTACCATAACGCTATTTTTGGCTAATATTCCTAACTACTTCTAAACGGCTTTGACGATTGGAAAAAAAATTACACTGAAAAATTGTTGATTAAAGGTACTACAAATTTGAAACTGCATTTGTAAATCAATCAATATTTGTTAAACAAAATGTCCCCATTTAGAGATAGAGGTTCAGAGGGGCTCTGCGCGGGACGCGGGCGGCAGTCGCCCGTGAGCATTGAGACGGGATGGCTGTGTCGCTCGCTGGTCCGCTCCGGCTATCGACCGAGTATGCGCATACGTATGTGTTAGTGCGAATATTTATGAACTTATTGTATTAGTGTGCGTTTATAGACGAGCTTGCTGCAGAGAGTCCAAATCGATTGTGCGCGTAGGCGCTTTATTGTTGAGTTGTTCTTTGATGTACAATTATTAATACTTTTTTACATTGACAATTACATACAAATTAACAATTTACAATATAAACTAAAAAAATGTAAATGTAAAATATAACATAACATCACGACTGTATTCCCCGAAGGGTTAGGCAGAGGTGTACCTATATAAGGTGTTAAAAAATTTACTTTAGAAACTTTAAGAGGTGTTTTAGACCATCGAACTGAATAACTTTTACTTTGGGACATACATTGATATCGCGAAAAAAAAAAATCTGTTGTTCCATAGTAAAGTTTAATACCTAGGTACTGTTCTAAACTGTATGGGACAGCTGTTTTTTTTTTTCGCGATTTCAAAGTTAAAGTAAAAGTTATTCAGTTTGATGGTCTAAAGCACCTCTTAAAGTTTCTAAAGTAAATTTTTTTTAAATCACTAAAATTTGTTTAGTCCTGTCAAACGAGCATTTCCCATTCTGAAATAGACTAAGGTGACACAACTTAACTATATTTTAGTTTGACAGCACTAAGATTGCACTGAGTTATTAGTTTAGTGAAAATGGCAATTTTGCTATTCTGAATTTGACGTTTTTCACCAAAAAATTTAGATTATCCAACTAAATCAGTCTATTTTTAAACGCGATTAGAAAGGAGTGGAATAAAATTAGTTGGCATGAACACACACTTCACACACTTCAGCTGCAAAAACTGTATCTTTTTTTTATTTTGCTTATATCTCGAAAACGGTGCGTCCTAGCGCAAAAATAATGGAAATTTCGACCCCCTCTGCCACCCGTAAACCCGTATGCCCCTACTCATAGGTAATATTTAATCATATTTTCTAAACAAAAAGTTTAAAATTCCATACAAAACACGTCAAGGCTGCCCCCCCCGCGCGTCTGTGTCTCTAAAAAAATTCACGGGGTAGAGCAAACAAGTACCACGTCGGTCGCGACGTGACTGTCAAATTCAATTTTAGATGTGTCAAAATTATTTTTTAATTTAGAGATATTTTTCCGCAGAATAGCTTTTAGATTCTCATAGCCAAAAGTAAGGAATTTTAGTCGTAGTTTAGTTAGTTTAGTTCGGTGTACAAGAGAATCGGCACCAAATATTTTCTTAAGTTACGTAGGTAAGGTTAAGAAATAAATCTTGATTGGTGCCGATTCTCTTGTGCACCGAACTAAACTATCACTAAAATTACTTGCTTTTGGCTATGAGAATCTGAGATTCTGCAAAAAAATATCTCTAAATTAAAAAATAACTTTGACACATCTAAAATCGAATTTGCGTCGCGAACTCGCGACTCCACGTGGTACTTGTTTGCTCTACTCTGTGAATTTTTTTAGGTCCAGAGGCGCGCAGGGGGGCAGCGTTGACGTGTTTTGTATGGAATTTTTAACTTTTTGTATGGAAAATACGAAAATTTGTTACCTTTGTGTTGGGGTAAAGGGGTTTAAGGGTTTCCTAAAGGGAGTCGAAATTTTCATTATTTTTGCGATAGGACGCACCGTTTTCGAGTTATAAGCAAAATAAAAAAAAAAGATACAGTACTGTTTTTGCACCTGAAGTGTTGGTGTGAAGTTTAGTTCATGACAACTAATTTTTATATTCCATTCCTTTTTAATCGCGTAAAAAAAAATAGTCAAATTTAGTTTGAATAATCAAAATTTTTAGGTGAAAATCGTCAAATTCAGAATAACAAAATTCCCTGTTTCACTAAACTACTAAGTTAATAACTCATTGCAATCTTAGTGCTGTCAAACTTCGGTGGCAGTGACCTCTCGCGTCCGGCCATGGTCCAGGCCATGGTGCGGAGCAAGAGGGCATGGCAAGCCGTCACCTCCTTCTGCGAAGCAGTAATGCTCACGAAAGAGGAGGCGGAGTGCGCGAGGGAGTGGCAAAGGCCGCGCCCTACCAGCCCTAGCCGCCGCCGCCGTAGGAGACGTCCCGGGCGTCGGGAATTGATAGCCGATTTCCGGCCACCGTAGGCGCGGGCCTGCGGACGGAGAGCAACGGGCAGCTCGCCGTCCGATAAGGACCAGGCCCGGGTCGACGGCGCGTCGTGTTCCACGCGCGCCTCAAAGAGATGTCAGCAAAACTGACGGGGTCCGCTAGGGCCGATGCCTGCCGGGGTTGCGGGTAGTCCCAAGGGGAAACCGTGGCCCCTGGAAGGAACACGGGTGGGTTTTAGTCAGTAAGAGTCTGACACGCCCTTCCGCTCCGCCTAGAGCGGGAGAAGTCATTGGATGATTTCACAACCAAAAAAAAAAAAAACTGTTTTGATTGTTTTTAAGGGCCTTACTCTCGTTTAGTACCGTAAAACGGTCACTTTAAAAAGCTATCTTCTCATTAACGGCTTGGTTTAAAGATTTGAAAAAAATATATGTTTGCTATAGATTCATGTACAACATTATTGAAACAGGATTTTTTCGTATGACTAATACTTTTGCCTTAAAAAAATATTTCCCATAACGCTATTTTTGGCTAATATTCCTAACTACTTCTCGAAACCTATCCTTCTGCAGCGAGGTGTGAGACAAGGAGACATTATCTCTCCGAAACTGTTCACCGCTGCACTTGAGGACGTCTTCAAGGTTCTGGACTGGAAAGGGCTAGGCATCAACATCAATGGCGAGTATATCACTAACCTTCGGTTTGCCGACGATATAGTTATCATGGCTGAGACCATGGACGACCTCAGTATAATGCTCGATGACCGCAGTAGAGCCTCCAAAAGAGTGGGTCTTAAAATGAACATGGACAAGACAAAGGTCATGTCAAATGCCCATGTAACACCCGCCCTCATAAAGATCGGAGACGCTACGCTCGAAGTTGTAGACGAGTATGTTTACCTAGGACAAACTGTCCAGCTAGGTAGGTCCAACTTCGAGAAAGAGGTCAATCGTCGAATCCGACTCGGCTGGGAGCGTTCGGGAAACTATGCAATATCTTCTCGTCCCACATACCACAGTGTTTCAAGACGAAAGTCTTTGACCAGTGCGTGTTGCCAATGATGACTTATGGCACTGAAACGTGGTCGCTCACAATGGGTCTTATCAGAAGGCTAAAAGTCACCCAAAGAGCAATGGAGAGGGCTATGCTTGTAGTTTCCCTACGTGATCGAATCAGAAATGAAGAGATCCGCAGGAGAACCAAGGTAACCGACATAGCCCGAACAATTGCCAAACTTAAGTGGCAATGGGCAGGACATATTGCTCGCAGAACAGATGGCCGATGGGGCCGAAAGGTTCTGGAGTGGCGACCACGTACCGGAAGACGTAGCGTTGGAAGGCCTCCCACAAGATGGACCGATGACCTAGTAAAGGCCGCAGGAATTCGCTGGATGCGGGAAGCACAGAATCGGTCGAAGTGGCGGTGCTTGAGGGAGGCCTATGTCCAGCAGTGGGCGTCTTTCGGCTGATATGATGATGATAATGATGATATGCTGAGTTATAGGGGTTTATGGATTTCATAAAGGGGGATGAAATTCACATTATTTTTGCGATAGGACGCACCATTTTGCGATAAGAAAAACCTTC
Organism: Conistra vaccinii; assembly: GCA_948150665.1. Classification (NCBI taxonomy): domain Eukaryota; kingdom Metazoa; phylum Arthropoda; class Insecta; order Lepidoptera; family Noctuidae; genus Conistra; species Conistra vaccinii. The sequence goes on from OX411327.1 coordinate 21,499,784, forward strand.
TCCCATCACACATAAAGGCAATGCTTGTACAGTCCCTAATATTTCCCATAATTGACTATGATAATGTGTGTTACTATGACCTGAATGCAGATCTTCTCAATAACTAGACCGCCTTCTTAATAACTGCATTCTGCATGTTTCGTTTTCTCCTCTTCTGATCGTTATTTCTCCTCTACCGATCGTTATTTCTCCTGACAAAGTTTATTCTGTTTATTATGTATAATATGTATTTATTAATTATAATTTATTCTTGTATTTTTTTAGTTATTTTCGTGTTATCAATTGATTGATTGTGTATTACGTAATTAGGGTAGGACACGTGCCCCGGGCGACACCGTTAGGGGGCGCCAAATTCGAGCATGACAGACAAGTGCACCACCCAGCACACCGCAACTTTGCAACAAATGAGACGCGCAACAATTATAATCTTTCTCTGAGGGTGGTGCACTGAGGAAATTACTGATTAGCGTAGGTTTAGGTCGTCAAACGGTCTGAGCGGGTTGTGAGTACTTGTGAGCGGGCGCAGTTGTATTCTACCAGGAACTCGATGAGCGTTTCTGTGGTCTATTTTTTAAGTTTTGCGGTGCCGGGCGTCTTGCTTCAACGCCGACGACGCCTGTGACACGACTTACTTTAACTTTTACCACAGTTTTGGCGCCCCTGTTGGATTGGCGCATTTTCGATCGATTTTTGATTAATATGTTTATTATGCCTAAATTTTCGAGCTCGCTTCGCTCGCTCTTGCAACCTAGTAAAGTAACTCCTAAAGCAAAAATCCAACTTATCTCAGGCAGAGTGAATAAGGCTAATCAAAATAAATGTCTGACACGTACTAGTATATTTAAAAAAAAAAACGGTTTTTTTTTTAAGAAAAAAAAAACGATTCGGGGGCAGGCGATAGGTTTTGCCCCGCCTCGAAAGATGCGTTCCGTTCTAGATCCGGGGCTGCCCCTACCAAATATCACTCAACGCGCTTAAAGAAGTTTTTCCTAAAAAAAAAAACTATGAAACCTACAAAAAATTTCTACAGTCAAAGGCCGATTCTCTTGTATACCGAACTAAACTAACTACAATCACTAAAATTCCTTACTTTTGGCTATGAGAATCTTAAAGCCATTCTGACAAAAAAAATCTCTAAATGAAAAAAATATTTTGACACATCTAAAATCGAATTTGACAATCGCGTGACGACTCCACGTAGTACTTGTTTGCTCTACCCCGTGAATTTTTTTAGAGCCGGAGGCGCGCAGGGGTTGGCAGCCTCGACGTGTTTTATATGGAATTTTTCACTTTTTGTATGGAAAATATGAAAAATTATTACCAACATGTTGGGATATAGGGGTTTAAGGGTTTCCTAAAGGGGGTCGAAAATTTCATTATTTTTGCGATAGGACACACCATTTTCGAGATATAAGCAAAAGAAAAAAAAATACAATACTGTTTTTGGACTGAGGTCGAAGTGTTGGGGTTTTAGTTCATGCCAACTAACTTTATTCCACACGTTTTTAATCGCGTTTAAAAATAGTCAGATTTAGTTGGATACACCAAATTTTTAGGTGAAAAACGTCAAACTCAGAATAGCAAAATTGCCATTTTCACTAAACTAATAACTCAGTGCAATCTATTTTTAGTCTAGTTTAGAGGCATTTGTGACAAGAGAATCGGCACCAAAATATAACTAGCAGACCCGGTAGGCAGACGTTGTCATGCGACAACAGCGCCTCCCAACAGCGCGTCCAACTATAGCTAAGAACCATCCAAGTGACACAAAAATAATTGAAAAAAAAAATATCTAAATCAGTCAAGCCATTTAGCATAAGAAGAATTACAAACACACGCACACCGATATTTTATTTATTGCCAGGAATGTTCTTAAAAAACAAACAAAGTATTTAAAATAATATGCGGGTCAAAATATGGTACTCGGCGTCAATTTCAGATTTGCCTACGATTCCTTCTCTTAGGACTAGGAATCTTAGGCAAAAAATGCGACATACGTGCGCATGTCTGCGCCTTTGTCTAGTCTTTGATCGTCGTTTTAGTGTAGTGCGCCACCGTTGCACGTTTTACGTATTGGAGAGTAGGGCGTTTAGCTCCGCCCACATGCACAAGGTCAGTGAGCCTACTATACACCTTAAAGTGAGAACATTGTGTTAACGGAAAACTAGCAAGACTCTCTAGTGTTACAGCTTTGACAGACGGATCAAGAGAAAAGAGAAGGAGAGAGAAATGCTTATTGAGATCATTGAGGTTCACATCCTTGCACTGGTTGGTAGGCCTATACCTACAGATTTAAGAAATTGCCATACATCGGAAGAACTGCGGTTATTGAGTTACGTATACGAGCGTAATCGTTTAGTCATTATAGCTAGTCAATGATTAGCAAAACCCATAGTCGGCCCATCACTACTATTTAGTTTGTCTAAAAAAAACACTTTCATTAGTATTGCCACTGTTTTCATTTATTGTCGTATTGTTGTCTCCACATTGTTTAAGTGAGGTTGTCGGATGGAACAGCTTACTCTGCGACCAGCACTCGGAGTGGCAACACGTCGTGTTCGGATTCGCGACAAGTCAATCGTCATTATGAGCATGTCTTGTTGAGAGGTGAAACACGCGTCGATTTCTTTTTATGACTCGATAGGAATAGTTAAACGGATTAGGTTACTAAATATATCTGGTTCTATTGTATTGTATTAATTATTTACTAACTAAAAACTATTAATGTATCATTTTTTTTTGCAACTTGTTTTGGAAATTGGAATGGCAAATACTTCCACAAAGTAACCCGATTCTACAATTTATCGAGCTACAGTGCTAAAAGGATCATTTAGCGCTCGAATGGCGTTGACAGGGCGGAGTTGTTAAGACGAAAGCGTCAGTATAGCCCACGAAATTTAAATTTTCTTACGTTCCTCAATTTGCAGGTACTGCAGTATCAGGTTGTATGATACGCAGCCGTATCAAATATTTATTTATAGAATTATAATCATAAAAACTGGCCAAGTGCGTGTCGGACCACGCACAATGAAGGGTTTCGTAGTTGGGATGAATTTATCCTAAGAATAAACTTAACATCGTAGTTGAAAAACATGTCCTATACGGAATGTATGGAAGAATGAGAACTTAAGGAGTTGTATTGCTGATTCTAATGATTATAATTCCGTAAAGCTATATTTGTTACGGTCGCGAATCATATTTTAATCAACATACAACCTGACACTGATCTGCAAATTGCAAAAAACGTAAGAAAATTCTAATTTCACGGGCTATCTTAGCGCATCCCTTAATGGCTGTTGGTAAAAACTTGTGAAATGTTATGAAAAAAATAAGATGGCTGTGTTAGTTCTGCTTTTGGCCAGGCGCCAAAAGACCCCTGTACATGTACAGCTATACTAACATCATCAGTGTCACTACTATAGCACCATTTGGAGTCATCACTCAGTCTGCAGAATCCGTGAGACACTCTTCTCTGTTTGTAGGCGACCCTTCTATCTGTGGACAAATCCGAGCTCCCATACTCGGTCATTTCATAGTCCTCACGAAGTTCGTCACTGTTTTTCTTTTTATTTGGCTTGGGTTTCCGCTGCAAGCAGGAACATACAGTACCCCGGCGTTAATATCGTCACCTATAAGGCAAACTTGCGAATCTGCAGAAATTGCATTTTACAGGGGAGGGTTTTGAAAGCAAACATCAGTGATAGCTTTTTTTTTGTAAAAGGTGTAACGGTAACGCGGTACATTTGGTTTTCAAAAAGGTAGGTTCACAAAAATTCATAACAATTTTTTTTTATTAAACACTATAAAATACTTATACAACGGGCGGCCTTATCACTTTCCGCGATGTCTATCAACAGGTTGTCAATATTTTACAAGGATCAGAAATATATACACTTTCGTAACTCTACATCATCATACATAGAAGTTAATAGATATTTATTCATACCCTGGCAAACTTACGAAAGTGGTACTTTCTTTATTAAATAATACTAACTTATTAAAAATATGCAATTGAAACTTCGGTTAAACAAGTAGGTATCACTTTCTTTGCCAGGGTAGGAATAAATATCTTTGACCATTTTTGCCCCAACCATGTCCAGCCAATTCATATTATTAAGTATCCTTCATTTATTCAAACTAGATTTTAGATAATAGTCTAGACTATTATCTAAAATCTAGTTTGAATAATAATTGTCTAATATTTTTTAAGAGTGATTAATAATTAATATTATTTGTAGTTCCAGTTACATTATCGGTTTGGCGACGATAAAGGTGGGACCGCACTAGGCGGAACTGCACCGCAGTGGAACTGAGCGACACGACGCGTAATTTTTTGGTAAGCCGCACTTGAACTGCAGCGGCGCTACAAAAATATATTCAGTAGCTCGGCAACCTCTGAGCAAGATGAACGACGAAATGGATAATATGATTATTATTTCCTTGTTGTGCGAGGAAGAGGAAAGGATCGAGCAAGAACAGGCAAGAAAAAAGCAAAGAAAATGGCTACATGACATATCAAACTCGCGAAATGACGAAGGCGAGTATGTTACGCTTTTGCCACGACTTAAGAAGGGTCCAATAAGATTCCATACTTATCATGCGCTTATTACTAACATCGCGCTTCCAAATATCTCGTTTGATAATTATGAAAATGAAGTTTGTCGAACCGCACTCCGCGGCAGCGAAACTTACACGTCGCTATTATCTGTGACGTCGCAACAGGTTGCGACTCTTTTGGTCAGTTGCTCAACTTTGCCGCGCAGTTCGGTTGCAATGCAGTTCCGTTGCCGCTTAGTGCGTGTTGTCTCGTATAATTAAATATAAAGAATATTTTGACGCGTCGCGTCGCTCAGTTCCACTGCGGTGCAGTTCCGCCTAGTGCGGTCCTACCTTTAGTGAAAGATTACAGTTACGGGCCCGCAGTTTCTGTAGGATGTAGATTTATATGCAAAAAGTAAGAGCACATTTTTCACGACGCGTTTTACACCCGCGGCGCGCGCGGTTGTTTGCGGGTCCCGCGGCACCGGCGCGGCGGGCAACTTGTAGAATCGCGTGCTCTGACGACCGCAGTAGCCGGCGGGGCGGGGGGTACAGAAATCCGACGCCATTATTTGCGCCCGTCTTGCGATTATCGCCCACCATGTTTGCGGGTGATAATCTCAACCGCGACGGCTGCGTTCAGGCTAAGAACTCACGGAGCGATTTTCACCCGCGGTGGCGGCACCGGAAATACTCGTACCAACACGTAGTATATGGAAATTTAGATATTAATTTTCACGACGCGGTTTATGACCGCGGCGGGCGCGGCTGAAAATTAACCTTAGCCTGCCCGCGCAAATCACCGATCTCGTGAGTTTTGAAATAAAACCGCAGATCCACGACCGCGGCGGGCGTGGGTGAAAACCGCGCCGTGATTCTTAGCCTTAGCCTGCCCGCGCAAATCACCGGTCTCGTGAGTTTTGAAATAAAACCGCAGATCCACGACTGCGGCGGGCGCGGTTTTCACCGATTTTCGCGGTCAGGCTAAGAACTTACGGAGCGGTTTTCAGCCGCGCCCGCCGCGGCGGCGGCTGCAATACATTGGCGCAAGCCGCAGTCATAAACCGCGTCGTGAAAATTAATATGTAAATTTCCATGATGTACCACGTGTTCGTACGAGTGTTCGCGATGCCGCCACCGCGGCGGGCGCGGGTGAAAATCGCTCCGTGAGTTCTTAAGGTCATCGCCCATTATAACAGCACCGCTCCAGCACGGTAGCGCCCCGGCACCGCCTCGAAAAATCTAGTCGTCAATGCGCCGTAAGCCAGGCGACTGCTAGTCGCCAACGCGCCGGAAGCAAGGCGACGGCTAGTCGCCAACGTGCCGTCAGCAAGGCGACCGCTCGCTGCCGGCATGCCACCGGTGAGGTAACAGTTTATTGTTTATTCACAAGCAAGGCGTCACCGTGCGGCCGGCGAGGCGTCACCGTGCGGACGGCGAGGCGTCACCGCGAGGACGGCGAGGCGTCACCGCGCGGACGGCAAGGAGCCGGCAAGCGGGCTATGCGGCTCGACGGCTCGTGGGCCGCTCACTGCCTGCGAGCCGTCCAATATTCTGTATAGCCATCGTAAAATAAACTTTAATGAATTTGACTTAAAATCCTAACTTGAATGACAAGGTATTTGCCGTGTCGGAGCCGTGCTGCTATAATGAGCGATGACCTTTAGCCTCTCGCAGCCGTCGCGGTTGAGATTATCACCCGCAAACTTGCAAGACGCCCCGGTTGCAAGACGGGCGCAAAAAATGGCGTCGGATTTCTGTTTTTTTCCCCGCCCCGCCGGCTACTGCGGTCGCCCCGCCAGAGACGGCGGGGGACCGCGCCCGCGCGATTCTGCGATTCTTCGCGATTGTTCGACACCGGCGAGGTAATAACGTAACACAATATCACCTATATATCCTATTCATTTTGACAATTCGTTAAGTTAGTTACGAAGTTTTCAAACATGTGAAGGAGTTAATGATTTATGATATTCCTTCAAAATCTTTCGGATTGTGATAGACACTTTTTAACGGGCGCGGGTCTAATAATTTTACTACTGTAGAGTCTGGCTAACGAAAGTTGGCCCTGGAATTATTTGCGAACTTTTTATATAGCAACTCTGTATGAACGTGAACGTCAATTTGACAAGGTTGTCGTTCGGTATCTCTGGTGTATTTAGTGTTGTCATGCATGTATTTTTTAAATTTGCCGCCAATATTCTGGGGCCAACTTTCGTTAGACAGACTTTATGAGCTGTTCTCATTTAGTATCAAAACGAAAAAGATCTCTCACTTCACTTCTCCTTCGCATACCCCACATACCTTGAAGAGGAAGTTCCAGGCCTTAGCCTTACCATACAGGCCTGGGTTTACTTGGGCGAGGTACCACGCTATTAAATAACAGATGACGGATTGAAGCAACATGTAGATGAAACTGAGCAGGACGCAGCAGTTGTTTTCAGCATATGTCTTCGCCACGTTGCTGAAGGACGATCCTTCGTCTGTAAGGAAAACGACAAGCGAAACGTGAACGGGAAGATGACGTCAAAAGAGTAACTGGTCTTCAGAGTGGATTCAGAGGGCGAGAGTCACAGAGGGTATATAAATCTGTAGAGGAGGCCTTTGTCGAATGAAAAACTGTTTAAAAAGAGTGTACAGAATGTCAATAAAATGTTTACTATGTACAATATAGAGGAATCTTTTAAAACAATAACGAGCAATAAAGGCTTATTTTATACATTTATTTTATTTTATGTCATAACCCAGGTCTGGTCTATCCTTGTGCCAAAGAAGAATAGCAGTTCTGATATATATTATATTAACAATTACAGGGCTTTACTTTGTTGCATTAGCTTTTTTTTTTTTATTAAACTGCACAAACAAAAAAGAATTTTTTTTTTTTTTTTTTATCATAACTTGCAATATCTGAACGCAATACCTGGGACAGTACAAATGGAGTTACCATATTCACCAGATTATTGCGTTTCCATTTCTATAATATACAGGGTGTCCGGTAAATAATGGATAACCTTGTAAAAGCATATTATAATGCCGGCTTTACATGCTTGCCAAGCCTTGGAAAACGTCTTCACGGGGTCATGGCCTGCAGGCTTTGGCTTGTGATCTCCTAGAGCATGGGCTGCTGTTTGCTCTTCTGCGAATGGGCTGTAGTCAAAGTCAAAGTCAAAGTTGGCTGTGTTTTCGTTGAGGTACTCATCCCATATCTTTGGAACGCCACCTTGTTTCTGTAATTTACTGCATTTCTAGTTTTCTTTGTGGAAAATCATAAAAACAATTATGCCTCCATCTCAGATATACCTAATTCAAATTGATGAAGAGCATCAAATTATTATCAATTTCAATAAATAAAGTCCTGTTTCTCTCTTCCCGCCACTTTGCAATTATGTCCAAAATAGGGAAGGTCACTTTAGAAGAACATAATGTAGTATGAGCGAGCGGAGCGAGCTCGAAATTTTTTGCATGCCGCTTCGAATACGTTAGGTTTTACTTATCAGATTTATGTAGAAAATTTAGATAATTAAGAGAATGTAAGATGCGAAAGTTTTAGTACCCCGCCTGGAATAGATTAGACTCTCTCAGACAATGCTGAAGTTGCTGGAAGTCATTCAAAACAAAGTCATAGTCGATCGTACACTTACTGCTTTTGTAGATTTTAAAGTAGGTACACTTGTCTTTGACCATTCATACAGAAATATAAGTAACGAACGGGAATTTACACGAATTGATCGACTTATCAAATTCGAAAATTTTAGCACCCCGCCTGGAATACGTTAGACAGTTAGACTCTCTCACAGAATACTGAAGTCAATCAAAACAAAGTCATAGTCGATAAAAATACCAATATTTAAGCGTACTCCTACTGCTTTTGTAGATTATAATGTACGCCTTTGCGAAATAGATTATTATTATATGTAGGTATTAGAGTACGGAGGTACCCTAGACGGGGTTGGTTGGCCCCCCTGCCTACGGCCCTGATACACCTGTTGTAAAGAATATATTTCTGATTCCTGATATACCTACCTATGAGTACCTACATATGCTGTGTAAAAGTAAGTGCACCTGAATTAAATCGAAAGTATAGAATTCCTCGGTCGTCTGGGGGGGGGGCATGGCCCCTATGGCCTCCCCCTGTATCCGCCAATGTTTGTTGAAGGGAAAAAGTAACGAATATTAACAAAAGCAGCATATGCGACTATTGATGAACTGAAGATCACAACTTTTTTTATCTTTTTGCTGTTGTAGCTCAATTAATTTTGCATCCTTTTAATTATATTATATCGTATTTTACTGGGTTTTCGTTTAGCTTCTAAAATTTCTTCTCTGGGTTTTTTTTGTTTCTGAAAGATAATCTACAACAGTTACAAGAAATAAGTAGGGAAATACTAACAATTTGAAGAAATTATAAATCCCTAACTGCCTACTAAGCAGATCAGGAATTTTTATTTTCCTCTGTTTATCTCATTCCTCTGTCTATCTCATTCCTCTGTCTATCTCATTACTATGTCACAAAATCGATTAATTAATCTATTTAAGCGATTCTCAATACGAGTAATTCTTTACTGTACACGATTACTCAATAAATAGAGAAATGGTATAATACAAAGGCGATCTTTATTCATAATTGAGATGAAAAAGGGTAGAATGTCGTTGCTTTTGTAAACACTAGAACTAAATTGAATATAAGGTATTTCAATCGAATATTCACGTATTTATAATGGGCTGGGTGAGCGCTACCCAGCCAGCAGTATTGATTTCAAAGATAATAAAATCGATTCAAAGACGCTGCCACGTGCAGCGGATTTTATTTTCCCATCACTAAATAATGCTTGTGACGTCATAGTAGGTAGTCAAAAAATGGCACGCTTGGTTTTCATACAGATCGTGATACTTGCGTTATCTATGTCTATCTATATCTGTGGTCAGAGTAGATGTCGATGCTATTTGTTCGTGTAGCGAATTTATTATATTTTCGCAATAGACGGTTCATGGGTGCGTTGCTACCAAGGTTAGTACGACTTGCAGTTGTGGCAAAGGTAATGGTTTCACGACCAGATCCAACAGTTTTCTGTCGAGGTACAGCTATATTTAATTCCGCCAGAAGATCGGGAACATTTAGCAAACCGTTAATCACTACATAGTATAAAACAAAGTCGCTTTCTCTGTCCCTATGTCCCTTTGTATGCTTAAATCTTTGAAACTACGCAACGGATTTTGATGCGGTTTTTTTTAATAGATAGAGTGATTCAAGAGGAAGGTTTATATGTATAATACATGCATAATATAGTAAGCTATAATTTATAAATTAATCACGCGGGCGAAGCCGCTGGCGGAAGCTAGTGATCTTATAAAGTAGGATTTGGTCTGTTACGGCTCTTCGGTGTTCAAGTGAACACATTTTAAAATGACTTAGTCTATCACCGTAAGAGGAATCACGTGGGCAGCTAGGGCTTCTAAAACGAAGATATCTGGTGAAGCTTCTTTGGATACGTTCAATTCTATTTACGTGAACACGGTAAAAAGGGTTCCAAACTGGAGATGCATAGTCCAGTAGACTTCTCACAAGGGTATTGAAGAGCACCTTCAGGGTAGAGATGAACTGGAAACCTCGACATATTCTTTTTATAAAGCCAGACATTTTTGCAGCTTTGGCAGTGATACCTATTGTCAATGTGTTTGAAGAATGTGAGCTTAGAGTCGAGCTGGACTCCCAGGTCACGAATCGTGTCCACTGTTTGTAATGTTACCCCATTTAGTGAGTAAGACGTAGGTAAGGGTTTCCGTTTTTTGGTAAATGTGATGTGGTAGCACTTTTTCACATTGAGGGACATGCGGTTTTTTAAGCACCAATCGTGGACTGCGTCGAGGTCAGCCTGAAGTAGTATTTATCATTCATTACATACGTAAATGCGCCATTCTCATTAGATTATGTAACCTGATGTCAAAACGTCATACCAATCGTTTTCTGACAGCTGCGCGCACAGATTACTCAAAGCCGGTCGGCCGGCGGCGCGGCGGCGCGTGCGACGATGCTGACTGAACGAAATGTTGCCATATTATATTTTTTTCACACATACTGTTTATAGAATTAGTTATTGTTTTTTTTCATAATTTTATCTCATTGTATGCTGCACCGGTCGACGTCATAACGTCAACGCCGGCTGTCGCTAAAAACCAGCGCTGGGGCTCTGTCTCGCATAGGGTCGCAGCATTATGCTGAGCGATGGCCGTTTTGCGTGGATGTGACGCATATTTTTTTATTTTCCCTCAACTTGTTTATTTTTTTTAGTTTGTGTTCTTTTTATGCGTCATGTTTACCGCAAATAAACGTATTTTCTTTCTTTCTTTCTCTTCAAGCCCCAAGCGTTCACAAATCTCGCTTGGCATTTGGAGGTCCTTTTCATGCTTGTGAATGCGTCAGTGTGCTACGTACACCCAAGCATGGCGGACACCGAACTTGTGTCGTTAATTAACGTCTTTGGGGTTCCAGATAGACGATTCGCTCTGGTAATATTCCAGAAACGATAAACTCTCTTCGTTCGACCAGCCATTCATTTTAACCAAAAAACTAAACGTGCGCTCGTTGCGAGATCACAATGGCTACTACAGGCTACTAAACGCGCACCAACGTGTGAATGCGTCGCAAGCGCTTGCCGCAAGCGCCCTTTGATCTGTGTCCAAAAACCGACACTAGACCAAATCAGAGACAAGCGTCCACAAGCTCACGCAAAGATAACTAAGTCAAGCCAAACAGCCCTCTTTACGCGCTTGTACTTGTGGACGCTTGCCGAGCCTTGGCAAGCATGGAAAGGCACCATTAGGTATGTTATCCCGGTAGACGTAGTATTATATATTATCTGTGCCGATAGTATATTTTCCGACATCAATACAATAGGTAATAGCTAGTAAGGATAATAAATAATTATATTATTATACACTCCCGGACTCTTTAATCGAGCCGCCCTGCTTTATTTTGTAATAATTTTTATAACTTTTTAAATGGTTGTGAATTCAATTTTGGAACAATGATGACATCAAAATTATGGCCAGTATGTCGTCGGCTTCAAATCTGCATACAAACTTTTTCTTTGACTATACACTATTTTGATGTTGTAGGCCTTTATACCCAACATGGAATGTATGGAGGCTTGATTTAGTATTCCGGGACTGTATTATATTAATACACTGACCGTACATCTCAAGCGCGCCCAACTCTTTCCAAAACCAGTACATGGGCATATGTGGCATCAAACCGATCAAAAGTCGTGCTCTGTAGTCTTTTGATACTCGCGGTGGCATCCAGAGCAAAATATACGCCATGTCGGATAGGCTTGACGCGTATGCCGCTGTGGGGACAAAACAGGGAATAAGCTAGGGTTGAATTCTGAAATGTTACTTAATTTTAAGAGCGTTCAACCCAAAAGTTGGAAACGTCGCACATAGCTGTCAAAAATTTACCTGTTTTGATTAATTAAGCAATATTACTGTATAGAAATAAAAAAGGGGCTAACTAGTGAACTAGAATATTAATAATGAATTGCAATTGAAATTGAATTTGATGTTGTACCCGTTTTAAGTGTAAAAAAGGCATCTGGGACGTTTCCAAATACTTTTTTTACATCTAAAACTAAATATTAGGTGTGTCGATATTAATTATTGCATTCCATAATCAATATTCTAGTTCGCTAGTTACCCACATTTCTTATTTCCGTACAGTATTTCCAAATTAATCAAAACAGGTAAATATTTGACAGCTATTTACGACGTTGCCAACTTTTAGGGTGCACGCTCTTAAACGGCCATTTAGTTATGTCGTCACTGTGATTCTCTATAATACAGACTATAGACAGACTTTTGTGAACATCATAAAAAATAGTTTGGTGTCGTTAAAGTCGTAAGTAATAAATTAAATAGTATCTTAGTGGTCCTGGCGCAGGGGAGGTCGCATGAGGTGGCGGCCGAACTAGCGACACGTGTGGTTGCGACATTCGTCGACAGGATCCGGCAATTAGAACTCGAGCTGGCCCTGCACAAGTCCGAGGCCATGTGTTTTCATGGTTCTTGGACGGTGCGGAGGCGCTTGCTTCCGCACCGTCGGGTTCCCAAATAACGGTAGAAGGGGTTCACGTCGGTGTCGAGGTGACGATGAAGTACCTAGGACTCTTCCTCGACAGCCGGTGGAACTTCGTGGAGTATTTCCGACGTTTGGCTCCTAAACTGGAGCGGGCCGGGGCTGCCTTGAAGTGCTGCCCAAGCTAGGGGGTCCAAACGCCTCCTCCTGGAGGCACTACGCGGGGGTCATGTGGTCCATGGCCCTTTACGGAGCACCGGTGTGGGCGCGGTTCTTGAGGTTGCGGCCAGCCCGCCGGTTGAACGCGTCCCAAAGGGTCATGGCTAACCGGATTGTCCGGGGATACCGTACGGTGTCCGGTAAGGCGGCGAGCCTCCTTGCCGCATTGCTGCCATGGGATCTGGAGGCGAAAGTCCTCGCCTACATTTGGGAGTGCCGCGAGGAGGTAAAACGCCGGGGTATAACTCCGCTACCGCGAGAAATCACGGCACAGCGGACAGAGCTCCCTCCTTACCTCCATGGTTGCCATGTGTTGAAATTCAACACATGCATGCATGCATGCATGCATGCATGCATGTGCATGGGGTACCAAATTCGAACAAATTATAATTAGTCTTGAAAAAAGATCATAGATGGCAGCATAGGTAACAATTATGAATTAACAGTCACTAAAAAGCGATAAACGGAAGATTTTCACTAAAGTAAGATTAGTAAAAATCAAAACTTCCTTGTTTAATGCTCAGACCAATAAAAAAGTATAGACGGAACATTGCGCTCAAAAAAGTGAGGCACACAATATGAAGACGATTCGGCCATATGAAGACGGCCGCTCGGTAGTCTGCCGCGAGTGAGTGAGAGCGCGTGACGTACTTTTGGTTAAATAATAATTGCGAATTATGCCATCCTGTGTCTATAAACTGCTGCGAAAACAACTCATGCTTTCAAAAAAAGTCCTCTGGGATTACTTTTCATAATTAAGTAACCGATTTTATGCATATTTTAAACATAATCGCAAAATATTTGACTTAATTTGTCGGAACACGAAATCATGACGGCATTGTGTCAGTGTTGCAAGTTAAGAACATTATCATTTCCCCAAAAGTAAGGGAAGTTGTGATTGTTGTACGCACACGTTGCAAGTACAACCAAGTGCGTTTTTATTAATGTTATTATTCATATTTAGTTTTCGAGTACATTAGGCATGTTGTATGATATGTAAGTAATTATAAAATATATTCAAATAATAGTTATGCTTGATATAATATTTTTTAGGTTCCCAGCTGATATAACGTGGAAAGAAAAGTAGATTAAAGCTGTACGTGACAATAGAAATGATGTTGACTGGCTCCCTTCAAAATTTAGCGTTGTTTGTTCATTACATTTTGAAGAAATTGTATACAACACTAAAGGTGGTTGCAAAAAACATAAGAAAATTTGTATTACGCAGGGTACCCTGACGCTTTCACTTTAATACTTGTGGCACGAATACTTATTTATCCAAATAAATGATAAAGACCGTAAACATTAATTTTCGAAAACTACCTTTCAAAGGGGCCTCCCCCTTTGAAAGGAATTTTCAAAAATGTAATTTTTTTTAGAGGTTAGTCGAAATTCACGCGGCCGAAGTCGCGGGCACATTGCTAGTTTTAATGTAAGTTTTGTGTGTTTTGTTAAATTAGTAATTTTATTATTCTTTCTATGACAATAAATTACTTACTCTTATTAAAATATAAATTACGTTTCATTTTATACAACCAAGACAAATAAAACACAATACTACCTAATAACAAAACTTTTCACCAAAGTACCTCTCACACTGGGGAGTCTCAGCACAATTACGCTTGCAACATTTTTCTCTAGCACACATGCGCAAATCTACGATATCTTACACCGAGTTACGCGCACATAGCCGAAACTAGTCCTCACTTTTTTCGTCGCGAATGTTTACGACGACTCCGTCTATACTTCTTTATTGGTCTGAGGTTTAATGCTGATTTATCTATTGTAACTCATAAATCTCGTATTTTCAACAAAAAAAGATAAAACCTTTTTGTTTAGGGCTCTTTGCAATAGATGGCGTTTTACTTCACTGTACCACATTTATGCTGTAGCCAGACAATAGCCCGACTTAGGGAGGTCGCATTTCTTTCTATGGGATTGGGTATCTATACGTAGTATTATATTATCTGTGGTTGAAGTAAATAGTTATATAACACGACAGATATGAGTTTTCATAGTAATTTATTTGGCCGCTAAATACGACAGATATGGATTTTCATACTAAAGTTTCCGGTCGGGCGCTCGCTTGTTTTTTTTACCAGTAGGTACAGCAATTTCGATTTATCTCGAAGAACGTTGTCAAAATAATGTTCGAATTTCCAAGCATGTTTGAGAAAATAATATTATAGGTATGTATTATGCTGTATTTCGAACCGCACATTAAAGCTATTCAAATAGTAATAACTATTTAAACTTAAAACTAAACTAATAAGAACGTTGCTATCGGGTAAAAATACTTACTCCCTGCGTGAATGTAATTGCAGGCGAAAGCCATGGAGACAACCATATTGAAGTACAGCAGCAGCATCAGGAATATGACAAACCATGAGGAATGCTGTATCAGAGGTTGTGAGGTCCCCTTCAAGAGTATGGTGCCTCCGATGGCAAAGACCAGCATGCATGGCAGTATGTTCAGAAAATGAGATAGCCCTAGAAGGTTCGGGGAGACCCCAAACATTTTCATCAGCTCCTGTGAAAGGAATTGGTTTTAATAATAATGTTGGACCGACCATTGGTATCAGACCCTGTTCCCGATACCGTTGGCTACTATTTTTTTATATTTTTTAAAGTTTTTGTTCTTTCGTGTTTTTATAAAAATATTTAAAAATGTAAATTATATGTATAATAAATAAAATAAAGTAAATAACAATACCATTTATTGGAACCCTTGGAGCTAGGGGTGATAATCTCCGGGTGAGTGTCTCAAACTGTCACACGACCAATGTTAGCCATAAGGACTCCGATAAATTAAAAATAATGACGTATAACGTTCGCACTTTAAAATTCGAAGAACAACTAATCGAACTTGATAATGCCCTTGACTACATTAACTGGGATATAATTGGATTATCAGAAGTTAGACGGGAAGGCGAAGATACCCTCGAACGCACCAAAAAATTATTCTACTACAACGGGTGTCCAGGAGGTCAGTCTTGTGTGGGGGTTTCTGGTAGTAAACAAGTGGAAACATAACATTCAGGAGTTCAATGCGTACTCCGACAGAATAGCTTTGCTAAAATTCCGGATTGATGAAAAGAAAACGCTCACCATCATCCAAGTTTATGCTTCCCACATCAGCACACCCAGATGAAGAGGTGGAGGAGTTTTACGACATGCTCAACAAAGCTTATAACGAGCAAAAAGGGACCTGGACCATAGTTCAAGGTGACTTTAATTCCAAACTAGGAGGAGTTGCTGATCACGATAATCGAAACATCGTAGGACCTAATGGCTTGGGTACTAGAAACATGAGGGGTGAACGTCTAATCCAATTTGCTTATGGACAAAACTTAAGTATTAGCAATAGCTTCTTTTTCATAAAACCTCAGCTTCGCTGGACATGGGCATCCCCTAACGCAATCACAAAAAATGAAATAGACTTGTCTGTCTTCCAACAAACAAATTATCAGTAGTCTCCAAATATTGAACCAAATTCGCTTCAGCTCAGATCACCGACCACTGCGCATAGTTGTAAGATTCAATTTCAAAATACACAGAGCACAGGTCATTCGCAGAACCATAAAACGTTTTGACAAGTCTTTCCTGATTTCTTGCAAAGAAAAATTCAATATAGAACTAAAAACTGGCTTTGCCCTACTTGGCAGAGAAGCGGAGGACGTAGAGAAAGAATATACAAACATAAAAAATACTATAAAAAACGCTAGCCTTAAGGGTCGCGCCACACCTGCTGAACGTTCCGCGGCGGAACGTTCCGTCGCGTCATGTTTGCTTGCATTTCTATGGACGTAACGTTCGGCTGATTTGTGTCATAGGTAACTTGAAAAACATTAGGAGCGTATTCAACCGAACCTTCCGCCGCGGAACGTTCGGCAGGTGTGGCGTGACCCTAAAAGAAAAACTCAAAAACAAAAACATTTTAAACTACGCGACACAACTCTTAAGCTAATTGAAAAAAGACAGGCTGCAACTTTTGGATCGCAAACATTCAGAGAAACAGATAAAAAAGTCAAAAGAAGTATTCGAGATGACGTACGCCATTATAACGACAGATTAGTACAAATAGCTCTCGAAACTAATAAGTCTTTTAAAATCGCCAAGAGAGGCATACAAAAAGGACGATCGTCCATCACAAAAATTAAAGATAGTTCAAGGGTGATACGCTGCGAGAAAGATCAAGTCCTAAGTATATTTTGTTCAAATTTCTACAAACATCTATATTCTGAAAACAATGTAAGCGCCGCTTCAAATTCTTCCCAGGAGACCACACCCACTTTTTCTTTGCATACCACCAATGTACCACCAATTACCGGTTACGAAGTGCACTGTGCTTTACGCAGCATGAAATACTCTAAAAGTCCCGGTGAAGACGGCATTTCTACAGAAGCTCTCAGAATCGGAGAATCAGAGCTGCTTCCTCATATCACTTATCTATTTAATTCTACACTCCATGCTGGTGCGGTCCCCTCAACATTTTGCCACTCCCTCGTAATCTTACTACACAAAAAAGGCGACAAAACTGATATCAATAACTACCGCCCTATTAGCCTTGTGTCACATTTATATAAAGCGTTTGTGAAAGTTATTGAAAACCGCATCTCACAACAACTAGATTCCCATCAACCACCCGAACAGGCTGGATTCAGACGAGGCTTCTCCACTACCGACCACCTGCATGTTCTAAACCAACTCATTGAAAAGTGCACAGAATTTAAAACACCGTTGTATCTGGCATTCGTCAATTACGCAAAGGCCTTCGACAGCATCAACTACGATTCACTTTTTAACGCTCTGGCTAACCAAGATATAGAACCCACCTACATCAATTTACTTAGGACAATATACAAAAATAGCACAGCATCAATGAAAATTAACACCACTGGGCCGCTCTTTCCAATTAAAAGAGGAGTTAAGCAAAGAGACCCGCTGTCCCCTAAGCTTTTTACTGCCACTCTTGAGGAAGCCTTCAAAACTTTGGCACAAACCTGGACAGACAAGGGATTAGTCATCGGTAAAAAGAGATTATCAAACCTCCGCTTCGCCGATGACATTGTACTTTTTTCCTCATCAGCGGCTGAGTTGGGTAACATGCTCGTAGGCTTAAACAAGGCAAGCCTCAAGATTGGGCTTAGGATGAACATGTCAAAGACCAAACTAATGACAAACAGCACCAAAAGGAGACTATACATTGAGGGTGAGAAGATTGCATAATTATGTCCAAGACTACGAGTATATCTACCTGGGTCAAGTAGTCTCCTTCCAGGCGCGACAAGACAAAGAAGTTGCTCGACGCACCGAGAGCGCCTGGAGGAGCTATTGGTCAATGAAAGATCTTCTAAAAGGAGATCTACCACTATGTCTCAAACGGAGAATTATGGACATGGTGTATTCTCCCCATTCTCACATATGGTGCTCAAACCTGGTCTTTGACTCTTCAGCAGAGGTCTAGGCTCGAGGTTTGCCAGCGAGCCATGGAGCGCAGTATATTAGGGATCCGAATATCGGACCATATAAGGAACACAACACTGCGCGCCAAAACCAAGATCACGGACGTTACCCAGAAAGCCGCTAAGCTTAAGTGGGACTGGGCCGGACATGTCTGCCGCATGTCAGATGACAAATGGGCTAAGAAAACCACCGATTGGGTCCCACTAAACGCACGACGACATCCTGGCAGGCCGAGACGAAGATGGCGGGACGAACTTGACTCTTACCGAAAGGACTGGCCGATACTAGCAACAGACAGAATTGTGTGGAAGAGGGAGAGGGAGGCCTTTGCCCTGCAGTGGGACAATACAGGCTAATTAATAATAATAACCATTTATTGCAGGCAACGTAGGCCCAGAGAAAAATACTATTTTATATATTTTAATATAAACAAAACTTGTGTTAATAAAATAAGGCTTATGACTTTGTTATATGTTAGTAACATTTCACTATTGTGTGTGTGTGTGTTAAATAAAACTTGATTGCACGTTTGATGAATGACCAACACTCGGTCGGTAAACATTTTGAAAACAGACTATGGAGTATGTTTCCGGCTTGATCAGTGAGGGTTTTCATGAAAATTCACGCCACCAGCTGACGCCACTTTGATAAGAGGTATTTCATTTCGACAATGAATATAAAATATATCTTGACGTTCATCATTCAGTCACGATTAAAGATAATGTAGTACTTCGACACTTTTGCCAGATACCCGGACCTGACGTCTCAGTGCTGCCACCTAGTGGACGTCATTTCAGAAAACCCTCATTCCATCAATCGACGTACCTAACAATGTTGTTCGACCAAAATCACTGGCTGTCATTCATCATCACAATACACGATCGATCCGAACCTAAGCCCTTACCTTCTAAGATTCAAACTATACGGTTTTCAAATTTAGCCCCTCCGTAGGTACATCGTTTTAGTTCGTCGTCTCCGTACATCGTTGTCTAAATTATGACACCATTTCACATTCAGAGTAACTTACCATATCATAATTATACAAGTTTATAAAAACAGTTTCTCTTTTAATCAGTTCAAATTCAGTAAACGCTCTCGTAGACAGGCGCGAGGCAACACCGGTAGAACTATTTCCGTGAAGTTTTCATAGAAATTATTCCCACAGTCGCGTCGCGCCTGTTGCGGGAGCCTTTACTGAATCCCTAAAGGCAAGCTGAAAGCGTATCAGTGGATTTACTTGAGTAAATCCACTAAATATATACAATAAACATGTCTGTATGCAGTCTAACGAAGGGGAACTATTTTACTAACTGCGTTTTGAAGGTTAGATTCTAGTCACTTCATAAAAATTCTGATATTCTGCTGCATACGGTTAGACTGGAAGTCAACCTTATATGGGTAGGCAGATGCTGGCACTCACTTGAATGCCAGAGGCTCGTTCGTTGCGCCGACGAATCATGATGGACACGAAGGTTATTAACAAGGAGAGCCAGCACACCGGTATGAGGAGCTTGCAGATGAGCACAGAAGGCTTGTCCAAACGCTTGTAGAAGTACGGGAACTCTTGGAGGGACAGCGCCTGCGCGGTGCGAACGTTTGTTTAAATATAAAATTAGAATGATTGCCGTGAGTTGGATAAAAATATAGTAGGTAGATAATTATATTATTTGTTTCTTACTCTATTACCCATTTTCCTAACACTGGATTTTTTACTTTCAGCGCTGAGCCAAGGGTTGAAAACCGTCTAAAAAGTGTCGCCTAGTATACGCGAAAACGGGGATTTGTGTTATTTATTAAAATATTCTCACCTGAGGTACTTCATCCCCTGTTACTAATTTGATGAAGCTTGTGTCGACCGCCCATTGGATGCGCATGAATGTTGTATACTTAAAACCTATAGAAAATATAACATAAATCAACTTAAAACGCTGACTAGAGCTAAAACGCGGTCACTATACCGTGCTGTTGGACTGCATAGAAAAGTAAGAGAAGCGCGATGACAATAAATTACAAAATGTATTGCAAAATATGAAGCAATTATCAATTTTAATTCTGTTAGTATTTAAATCATGTACATACGTTTATGTACGATTAAATAAAATGCTTTTATTTGGAAATTAATATTAAAAAAAATTAAGAAAATTATTTAAAAAAACACAAAAATCCAACTGCAAAAACACACTGAAAAGAGGAAAACAGGCATTATAATCTATAGAATTTCGGTATCACAGGCGGAACTAACAAAAGTTACACCATATTTCCGGTTATTAGTTTGTCCCGCCGAAGAATTGCCAAACTTAAGTGGCAATGGGCAGGACACATTGCCCGCAGAACAGATGGCCGATGGGGCCGAAAGGTTCTGGAGTGGCGACCGCGTATCGGAAGACGTAGCGTTGGAAGGCCTCCCACAAGATGGACTGATGACCTTGTAAAGGCCGCAGGAATCCGCTGGATGCGGGAAGCACAGAATCGGTCGAAGTGGCGGTGCTTGGGGGAGGCCTATGTCCAGCAGTGGACGTCTTTCGGCTGATTGATGATGATGAGTTTGTCCCGCCTGCGATACCAAAATTCTATAGATTATACTCGTAATACCTGTTTTCCTCTTTTCAGTGTGTTTTTGCAGTTTTTTGTTTTTTAAATAATTTTCTTTATTTCAAACTTTTTAGTTTTTATTAATATATCTTGGAATTGACTCATTACTAGCTTTTATTTGATACCAATATAGTGGCAAATTAATTTAAAACAAAACCTTCCTCTTCCTTTTTTTTGTATTTGCAGATACATTATATAAATATAATATAGCTAGATGTCAATATCACAATTAAGACGAATCTAACGACACCTCATATGTTAAAATCCATCAAGCCGTTTAGGCTACGGAACGTGCCAAAGAAATAGATATATATATATACACACATCAAAAGTGTCTAGGGATCAACATATATTTTTGCAATAACTTTTCTCCTGATTGATATTAATTAAAATTTTCTTTAAGGATTCATCAAATAAAGTGTTTTCGTTTGTCACAGTAACGATAAACCAAGTCACCTTTGCATTAATAAAGAAATTTGCCATTTTCCTAATAAAGGGATTTTTGACATTTGAACCACTAACATTAAAGTTCGAAAAAAAGACTGAAATAACAGTTTTCTTTAAAATTTTATTGGGTAACTTAAACAATTAATAATCCGTGTTTCTACCGCGAACACTAACAACACAAGAACATCGGTTTGGCATACTCAAAATGAGTTCATCCAAATCACGCTGTGGAATGGCCGCCCCCATGTTCGTTGCAACAACAAAAAAAGGTCTTCTTGCGACTGGATACCCTCCATATTCGGCAGAGCTCTTCTCTGTAGCATATCCCATGCATGCTCAATCGGGTTCAAGTCTGGCGACTGAGCAGGCCAGGGCAGGACATTGATGTTAGCTGCGGCGAGAGTCTGTCTTACAACTCTTGCGGTGTGCGGTCGTGCATTATCATGCATTAACTGAAATAAGGGACCGATTTGCACTTGTAGAGGAACGATGACGTCTGATACAATCGTCTCAGCATAAATTTGAGCGTTGAGGTTGCCTCTAATCCAAATCAACTCAGTTCTTCCGCCGATCCAAATACCCGCCCATACCATGATGGTTCCACCACTATAAGGATGGACTTCCTGGCAGGATTTTAATCGCTGTTGGCGTCCAGGGGTTCTCCAGTGTCGTATACGTCTTGTATCCGGTCTCATACCAAAACGAGACTCATCAGAAAAGCACACGAAACGCCATTGTTCTTCTGCCCAATTTCTGTGTTCAAGAGCCCATTGATATCGAATCCTACGATTGTGCATTGCTATAGGTGGTACCCGTAGCGGTCTTCGGGAATGAAGGTTCACTTCATGCAAGCGGTTTCTGACTGTTTGGTCGCTAATTAAGTTCCCTGAAGAGTGATGAAGCCTCACGGCTAACATCATGGCGGTTATTGTTGGAGCTCTTCGAGCTAAGATTTGAATGTATCGGTCTTGTCTCCGTGTGGTGCAGCGATACCGTCCTCCATGGCGCTCAGCCACGGTACCAGTGCTTCGGTAACGTGTCCAAAGTCGACTGATAACACTCTGACTTGTATTCAGAGCTAAAGCCACAGTACGTTGCCGGGAACCAGCTTCTATCATTCCCACGGCTCTGAGCATTTCTTCCCTGCTTAAATGACGTCGCTGCTCCATAATAACGTTGGTTTTAATCAGTAGTAGGGAAACAGTAGCACTAATAATGTCTTCAATGCGTTGTATGTTTTTATAGGGAAAATATTGACAGCTGATTTTCATCTTTTACTCGAATTTGATTCACAGTTCCTGATTCAAATTATGAAATGCACCAAAAAGGATCCATATAAATTTATAAAATCATAAATTTATTACAAAGCCACATCTCAATCTCAAGAAATCCGCATAAAAATGCTTGATCCCTAGACACTTTTGATGTGTGTACATACACTTCCTGGGGCAGTCGGGTAAAAAATATCAATTTACTAAAATATGAGTAGAGAACCTAATCTATTTAGTAAAAATCTACATTTCTTTATGCGCACCTCTTTATTTCTCGCACATCTGGCGGATAGCGAAGATGGCATCCGTTGCTGGACCAGGCATAAAACCGAATTGGTTTTGCGAAACACTCTCTTCTCTCAGTCGCCTTTCAATAACTTTTTCCCAAACATTCATACCATATGACATTAGCTTTATTCCTCTATATTTGTTGCACTCCAGCACATCACCTTTGCTTTAAAAGATAGGCACCAGCGAACTGTTACACCATTCGTCAGGTACGGCTCCTTTCAGCCACAACTTATTGAAGATTAAAGCTAACCACGTCCGTCCATCCACCCGTAATAACTTCCACACTGCAACTGGTATTCCGTCTGGAGTCCGGACCTATTGCTTTACCGTTCTTCATCCCTTTTACTGCCATTCATCCATAATAATCTTTGCCACTACCCCTCATTTATTGGTTTATTCTTAAGCACCCTACTCCAGTCATTCTCCTCATTCATGAGTCTTTCAAAATAGCCCTTCCAACTATCCTTAATTTTCTCATCATCCGAAAGAACTATACCAGTTCCATTCCTTATACATTTTATCTGACAAATATCCCTCGTCTTTCTCTCTCTAGCTCTAGCAAGCCGGTATAGATTTGTTGGCCTGCTGGACTATCCAGTGTGTCTTAAAGTTTGTTTTGGGCTTTTTTTTTTGTTATGGCCACACCTTTGTTGGCTTTTTTTTTCAGAGCCTCATACTCACTACTCACCCTTTTCTTCTGCTTTGGTACTAACATTCTCATGTTCAACACTGCCATTCCTTGAACATTATCTTCTTATCCTGCAACACATTCTGTATTTCTTCAACCATCACCATGTAGCTACAATGCCTACCCTTTCCTTTCGTCTCTCCCAAAATATCTTTCGGTATACTCCTAATACACCCATCTCATTCCAACATTAATTTGCACTTCGATCGTTCATCTCTCACATATCTATCATTTTATTCACCACTCGCTCCTTCAATTTCTTCGCATAATCATTCTTCTCCAGCATATGTCATTTTATTTTTTATTCACTCTTTGTTTTTATTGAGCTTTATTTCTATGACCATTTCCATAATAAAGAGTGTGTGCTACGCGCGGGTGACCTAAAGTGCTTTATGGTATGCACTGGGTCTTGAGCTTCCTTAGTGACCTCACA
The DNA here is from genome assembly GCA_948150665.1 of Conistra vaccinii. NCBI lineage: Eukaryota > Metazoa > Arthropoda > Insecta > Lepidoptera > Noctuidae > Conistra > Conistra vaccinii. The sequence continues at coordinate 21,523,798 of OX411327.1, forward strand.
TGACATCCACGGGACGAGATGGGGTGGTCCTATTCTTTCTCCGGGACCGACATAGTCAACGAAAATTGTATTGTGTAATGCTGTAATTCCTGATAAGTTTGGGCTGGGAAGTTCATTTCTTTAATTAAGTTAAGACCTTGCCTGGAGGTTTAGCCTACTCTGTTGACTTGTTTAATTCGTCACGAATCCAATACTGTACCATACTTGTGGCAGTCAACGAGCGGGACGGTGAACTACCTATAAACTTGAAAAAAAAACCGTATGTCGCGTCATGGCTCCCTCTTTTTGCAAGCTTTTTATTAATTTGCTTCGTTCGTATGTGTTTCTTTAAAACATATAATAAATTATATATTTATGTTTTTTTTTTTAAGTAACAAGTAGTTATTCACTTTTTTATGACGACGATTGCCGCGGTCGATGGCGTTTAGTATATCAGTAAAAGTTTTTACTACTTGTGGTACGTAGGTATCTATAGATCTACAAATAGTGTAAGTCTTACCAAACATCCTGTGAGGTGTTGGTATTTCATCCATAGACTGGTACGTCCCTATTTTGAAATCTACCTTCATACGAATGGTGTAGTTCAGGTGGCTGGGCCACATCTCGCCCATCATATCCTGTCAAAACAACGCCTCATTTATTAAAAAAAAAGGTTCCAGACCAGACAGACAAAAAAGGTACAATAATTAACGCTTTTACTTACATGTTTAAAAAAAATACGTTAGTAAAAAAAGATTTATTTTATTTTTTATTACTTTTGTTGCATAACACTGTGAACAAGTGTCTATTTATTACAGTTCAAAAGATACAGCTCAATGACGGACGGACGGACAAACGGAAGGACGCCTTGCGTTAGGGTCCCATAAGTCCCATTGGCACCCTTTGACACGGTAACCTGTGCCTCTCACAACTGCAATACAGTAGTGATCATAATACCGAACGTTAAGGCAAATCGCGTTTCTCAAACTGTAACTCGTTTGTGTGACAGCGACAACGGTGTACAAAGCCAAAGTTTTTGTAAAACTCCATATTTACAGCCACGTGCTGTACTTATTGGTGTTCCCTTGTTTCGCAGACAGAAATTTCACAGAATTTCGTTTCGCAGCAAATGTTCCATAAAATATTTGGTCCTTGTATTTTATTTCGAATATTATTGTTTTAAGGCAGTGTATAGAGTGCCACCATTGGCACTCTATCCCTATCGGATAAAGTGCCACTACAGGCACCCTAGTAATACCGCCTCGGCCCGGCTAAAGTGCTGCAAGCATTGGATTGTCATTGTCACTGTCACTAAGTCACGTCACTTGGTATTTTGTTTGATTGTCGAGGTTAGATCGCTGTAAAGCACCACATTTCCAAAACATTACATTCTCTTGTGCCTAAAAGAGCACAAGACCCTGGCACAGGACCCTGGCACTTCGCCGGCCGCTACCGCGGCACCGCTCGCTACGCTCGCTCGGCTCGTGCGTTGTGTGGTCACAGTTCTAACCTAACCTAACCTAAATAACAAGTGACAGTGACAATGCAACGCTCACGGCACCCTAGCCGGGCCGAGGCAGTGACACTAGAGTGCCACAAGAAACTCACGGCACTCTATACACTTCGTTGTTTTAATGACTATTTATTCAATGATTTTTTAATTTAATAAACTTATCAAACATTAGAATTATTTTTTAACGAATATTGTTTGTTCGGTGTATTTTTCCATGGTATTTTATTTCAACGAAAATTATATGATCGTCAGTTGTACTTAACTACTAGGGCACTTCAACCAAATACACACATCAAAAGTGTCTAGGGATCAACATATATTTTTGCAATAACTTTTCTCCTGATTGATATTAATTAAAATTTTCTTTAAGGATTCATCAAATAAAGTGTTTTCGTTTGTCACAGTAACGATAAACCAAGTCACCTTTGCATTAATAAAGAAATTTGCCATTTTCCTAATAAAGGGATTTTTGACATTTGAACCACTAACATTAAAGTTCGAAAAAAAGACTGAAATAACAGTTTTCTTTAAAATTTTATTGGGTAACTTAAACAATTAATAATCCGTGTTTCTACCGCGAACACTAACAACACAAGAACATCGGTTTGGCATACTCAAAATGAGTTCATCCAAATCACGCTGTGGAATGGCCGCCCATGTTCGTTGCAACAACAAAAAAAGGTCTTCTTGCGACTGGATACCCTCCATATTCGGCAGAGCTCTTCTCTGTAGCATATCCCATGCATGCTCAATCGGGTTCAAGTCTGGCGACTGAGCAGGCCAGGGCAGGACATTGATGTTAGCTGCGGCGAGAGTCTGTCTTACAACTCTTGCGGTGTGCGGTCGTGCATTATCATGCATTAACTGAAATAAGGGACCGATTTGCACTTGTAGAGGAACGATGACGTCTGATACAATCGTCTCAGCATAAATTTGAGCGTTGAGGTTGCCTCTGATCCAAATCAACTCAGTTCTTCCGCCGATCCAAATACCCGCCCATACCATGATGGTTCCACCACTATAAGGATGGACTTCCTGGCAGGATTTTAATCGCTGTTGGCGTCCAGGGGTTCTCCAGTGTCGTATACGTCTTGTATCCGGTCTCATACCAAAACGAGACTCATCAGAAAAGCACACGAAACGCCATTGTTCTTCTGCCCAATTTCTGTGTTCAAGAGCCCATTGATATCGAATCCTACGATTGTGCATTGCTATAGGTGGTACCCGTAGCGGTCTTCGGGAATGAAGGTTCACTTCATGCAAGCGGTTTCTGACTGTTTGGTCGCTAATTAAGTTCCCTGAAGAGTGATGAAGCCTCACGGCTAACATCATGGCGGTTATTGTTGGAGCTCTTCGAGCTAAGATTTGAATGTATCGGTCTTGTCTCCGTGTGGTGCAGCGATACCGTCCTCCATGGCGCTCAGCCACGGTACCAGTGCTTCGGTAACGTGTCCAAAGTCGACTGATAACACTCTGACTTGTATTCAGAGCTAAAGCCACAGTACGTTGCCGGGAACCAGCTTCTATCATTCCCACGGCTCTGAGCATTTCTTCCCTGCTTAAATGACGTCGCTGCTCCATAATAACGTTGGTTTTAATCAGTAGTAGGGAAACAGTAGCACTAATAATGTCTTCAATGCGTTGTATGTTTTTATAGGGAAAATATTGACAGCTGATTTTCATCTTTTACTCGAATTTGATTCACAGTTCCTGATTCAAATTATGAAATGCACCAAAAAGGATCCATATAAATTTATAAAATCATAAATTTATTACAAAGCCACATCTCAATCTCAAGAAATCCGCATAAAAATGCTTGATCCCTAGACACTTTTGATGTGTGTAGTTAGGTTAGGTTAGAACACTGGGACCTAAAAAGGGTATTTCAACAAGGACGGGTCGATGTTGAAATTAAATAAAACAAGCGGTATGTGAGATATTAAAAAAAAAAAAAAAATTATTTGAAAGGCCCATTTATGCCAATTTAGAAACTGTCAGTCGATAAAATGCTTTTCTTGGTACTTAATAAGTTTTTTATCTAAACAACATGAGAATAAAGAATATTTGATTTGTTATTCTATTGTAACAAAAATCAATGATTTAAATCGTTTCAAAGTAAGTATTCTGATTGATTATTCTATGAATTTATAATATAATATGAGAATATTTTTATGTGAAACGAAATTATATAAAACTAGGCTGTTATCTATAAAACAACGCACAACCCTTCGAATTGTTTTTGGTTCTAGGACATCCCGGTTTCTTCACGATGTTTTCCTTCACCGTTTTGAAAGCAGTGGTGATGAAATAATTTACACAAAGTAAAACGCCTGTCAGGGTTCGAACCTACTACCTACTACTACTAGTAAGTCGCGCCCGTTACCACTAGGCCACCACTGCTCTCAGTAGTAAATACGGTTGTACGTTGTTTGTAAATTAAATCATCACCACTGCTTTCAAAACGGTGAAGGAAAACATGGCGCAGAAACCAGCATGTCCTAAAACCAAAAACAATTCGAAAACATGTCATGTGACATAATTATAACATCTACCAACCCGCACTGGGTCCGCGTGGTAGATTACGGCCCACTCCCTCTCACAAAGAGGAGGCCTGTGTCCCAGCAGAGGGAACATTATAGGCTGATGATGCTGTACTTACTTGAAAAATGATGATAGCCTCCGTGATTTGCATTTTAGACGCCAAATCAGGCACCTGAGATAGATCCGGTAGCGGGAAGTAGCCTCTTTCTGGGTGAATTGTGAGCAATAAAATAAAATAAAATTAAACACGTCAAGACGACTAAAAAAAGGCACAATTGCCTTATAAGGCACATATGAGTGGAAAGAAGGACATATCATTAATAATAATTATTATGTCCTTCAGAAAGGTCTGCACGTGCGCAGTACTCGCTACCGGCGCGTGCGTCTATTGTAGACCAGATGTTTGAACGAAAACGAAGCAAAAGGAGTAACTAATATTATTAATACATAAACTCATATCTTTTTCCCATGAGAGTAGGCACAATGCAGAAAGTAAAGTACACCACCTAATACGATTCTAACAATAGTCATTTTACTCTGTTCCAGAAAAACCACACCAAACACCAAGCTGCAAACATGCAGCAGGCATGGTTTCTGTCACGGCTCCAGCGCTGCGGGGCTCCGGCGGTCCCACGCGAGCTTACCGTATACATACATACATACATACATACTTACATACATACAAGTAGGATGTTATTGGGCACTCTAAGCCACCTTACGTTCCATCGGCTCACTTCGTTCATCTCGTCACTTCAGGTGGCTTAGATTGCCCAATAACATATATGAAATTCATTCTGTTCCACCTGATGAACGGAAGGTGGAGTACGAATTTTTGCATAGTGCAGTAAAACAGGTGGCTTAGATTGCCCAATAACATATATGAAATCCATTCTATTCCACCTGATGAACGGAAGGTGGAGTACGAATTTTTGCATAGTGCAGTAAAACAGGTGGCTTAGATTGCCCAATAACATATATGAAATCCATTTCGATAACTTACCTGATGAACGGAAGGTGGAGTACGAATTTCTGCATAGTGCAGTAAAATATTGTTCGGCGCCTATTCCACCTGATGAACGGAAGGTGGAGTACGAATTTCTGCATAGTGCAGTAAAATATTGGTTCGGCGCCTATTCCACCTGATGAACGGAAGGTGGAGTACGAATTTCTGCATAGTGCAGTAAAATAATGGTTCGGCGCCTATTCCACTATTTTAATATTTTTCAGTGCATGGTTTGAGCGCTACTCCACTTTTAGAATCTCGTTTTGATGCGAACGGAAAGTCATCTAGAATGCTTAATAACATAAATGAATCTACAAAGTTTGTGGTTTGGGCGCTACTATACTATTTGAATTTCATTTTGTTGCGAACGGAAAGTGATTTAGAATGCCCAATAACATAAATGGATCTACAAAGTTTGTGGTTTTGACGATACTCCACTTTTTGAATCTCGTTTGGTTGCGATTGGGTTGATCCCTGCAAACCTACCATTAGCCGTTATGTAACCTTAAGGTTAAACTCTTTTAGCAGGGAAGGTGAATAACTAAACTTATAATTAATTGTACATTCGAATATTTTTCAGTGATTCTTTCAGACGCTACTCCACCTTTTGAATCTAGTTTGGTTGGCAATAACATAAATGGATTGTTCGGTTGACTCCTATTCTACGATCTGCTTCAGATTTTTAAACTCGTTTTATTCTTTTTTTTCTATTTATGAGACATTGACAAATATTGAAAACGTATACCTTACCTGTAATGAGATCATTTCAATAGAGCTAATTTAAAGTGTGAGTACCTATGTTTATGTAATAGCAATACAACATGATTTAAATTATAATTTATTTTGTTTTCACATTATTTACAATTACAAACTAATTACTAACACCATTGTTACTAAAACCAAAATACTAACAAAATATGGACCTTATAAGTAAGTCTGAAATAAAGTTTTATTTAATTTTAATTTTTAATTACATCTGTCCCTTATTAATATTAACTGCCCCTCATGTTATTTAATATTTTATTTATTTACATGAAACTTAGGTAACTACTATGAACTACGATGTATTTAGGCTGATTTTAATACACGACTAGATTAAAAACATACAAAACTTACATAATGACTAAAATTCTTTACTAAAAAGTATTAAGAACACAATTAAGGTCCAAAATTTTCCTTAATATTTTATTTTTAATTTATATGGGCTTTACAAAATTGTGATGACCTATGTACATACATTTTAATATACTAGGAGATTAACAAATAAATTTATAATAAATAAATTAAACTAATATCTCTTATAACATTAAACTTATACATTAACTAAAACCCAATAATGATGATATACTAAAGATATGTTACCTAGGATCGACTCTCATGTAATTGAAAAAACCCAATAACCTTACCCGACTGGGATCGAACCCAGAACACCATGCTCAGTAGTCGCGCTTGCAACAACGAGAAGCAATCTACAAACTGATACAATAAGTTACAAAGTACATACCTAGATACATACTTACTAATAACAATCGTCACAACAAAGTTTCTTTGGAATTTTATTTATCAATTATTGTGTTTCTTCTCTATCGTAGTCCACCGGTTCACTAACTACATATTGCGCACTTAACACTACCACATTCTCATGATCACTTGATCTTACAACACTTGGTTCTTGTCGCTCACTGATGTTGAACACTTGTATCTGGATCACTCGTAAACCTTTTTTTCTTTTCATTGTTAATAATGTATGGCAAGGATGCTCAGATGTATTCCGTTTTAGACCCTCTCGTCTTGCTCTAGACTTTTTGTTGGTTGGTTCAGGTCTATGCTGCTCTCGAACATTCCAGCTTAAACTTGAAGTGGGAAAACCTTGACCATTTTGGAAGAAGATTAAATCGGGAGAGTCGCACAGTATTGATGATCTGAAACAAACAAATTTATATTTATTGATTATATCTAACAGCATAAGGAAGTAATTTTACAAGTACTTATACGCTTGTACAATACTTACAATTTGTTTCGTTTTATTCGACGTGATGTGTTCGGCTGACTGCCATGTGATGCATGTACTAATCATATTATTATGAAATGCAAACTCCATAAAACCTTGCGCTGTGAATCTATTTCATTTTTCAACAAGTTCAACCTAATATGTGCGTTATGAAGCGATGCGACGTGCGCGCGACGTGATCGGTGTTATATTGCACAAACCAGTCAGCGCAAATAGCGCAATGCGCTTTGTCATCGGGAATGGAAATGAAACAGATGTATGAATATAAAATATTATTTATTTGTATATGTACATACATTCAGATAAAAGTACACATATATGTACCTAATACCTCAGTAATTATCAAAGGTCGTATTTTATTTATAAAACTAATTTTGTACTTAATAAATTCTATAACTAATACAAGGACACCAAGAATACACACATTTAAAATTACATACATAATAAAGCCGATCAGAAGCATCTTCAGTCGATACCATTTGAATTACATTACACGGCAATATTATATTTCACATTTAAAAGAGTAACAAACATTTTATAATAGGAAGTTTGTAAGTAGGTTGTGAGATTATCTAACTTTCCATTTAGGACGTCAATAAAATACATGTAGAAAATTATAACATATAACTACTGTAGGTTCCTAATTACATTTAAAATTTTGGTAATGCATTGCATAAATATATTTGCGAATTGATAACCTTGACCTTTTGGAAGTCGGTTAAAAATACATTACTATCTACTAATGACAATTACTTATAGCAGGGTCCAGACAAAAGTAATGTGTAACGTACTCGTAATTGAATTGTAAAACATGTATGTTCTTGGTGCCCCAAATAGATATTATTATCTTATTACTTGTTGCAAATTATGTTTGAACTTATTTAGTTTTAAGAGCGTTTACGCGACACAATATATCGTAAAAATTATTAATCTTATCTTTAAAAATATAAAATGTATAACTTACAAATAACTACATTATTATTACATAATTATTATCACTAACTTATCAAGTTTTCAGAGATTTTTTTTATTAGAACCTCTGCAGTATCCATCACGTCATCAAAAGTTTCGCGCACCACATATTGTACACTTGTACAAGCATTGTCACTGTCACTAGAATAGTTATTATCACTCTCACAATCGTTGAGTTCGTAAATATTTAGTTTAATTAAATAACGTCCTCTGCTATCACTTGGTTTACCTCGACGAGCAATGTATGATGTTGATGGCGAAAATCTTGATGAACGCTTTCTCTTTCTTAACACTTTTTTCTGGGGTTGAGTTTGTTCTTGAGGATTCGTTGGATTATTGAGCAGTTCTTCATTTCTACGCCGTTGTTTTTCTAAGCTCTCAATATAGGAGTTATAATCGTCCTGAGAGTAAACGAAAGGCCGGGTGTCCTGATTGTTATCATTGAGACCCGCAGAGTTCCACTGTGAAAAGGAATAAATAATAAAATTAATAAAAAGAAAAATAATCAGATAAAAAATTAATATATTAACATAACATAACATCACGCCTTGTTTCCCCGAAGGGCTGGGCAGAGGTGTATCTGTAGCAGGTACACACCCACATTTCGCCAGTTATGTTTTTAAGTCCCATGTAATAGGGGGTGAGCCTATTGCCATCAACCGGGCACAAATCCAGACTCCGGGCTGCTACTGAGAAATTCTAGATAGAAAAACCCAATAACACTACCCGACCCGGGGATCGAACCCAGGGTTATATAAATATATTAACAGTAACATAACGCATAATTACTACATACCTCACGTATTATGGATTGATCTTGATCTTCATCATCATTGATCAGAATGGTGGGGCTGTATGATGGTGAACGAGCCATAATTCTGAAAAAAAAAAAAAAAAAAAAAACGTATTTGTTTATAAAGTCAATATAAAAACAATACAATACATAAATATTCTTTTTTGTCGGTTTTTATACGGAAACTTACCTTTAATTAATAATTTTAATATACTTAAATATTTTTTTATATGTAACAAAAGTGACTGCTTTTCGGTGGTTGTCACAACTAAACGCGACTCAAGTATGCAACACGACGTTGTGTGCACTTTTTAAGATAACAACCCTGAATTTATTTACAAGAATAGTACTTAGTACATATCAGATATACTGGAGCGAATGTAATTTTATGATCAGAATTGATTAGTTTTATACATAAAAAATACAATTTCAGCAATATTTACCTCTTAACAAAATTAAACCTTAATTACATGTTCTCACAGGTGAATGACTAATATATGTTACTTACGTCTAATTAAACCGTAGTGATTGAAAACCCTTCTGTCAAATTGCAATTTTGTCGTGAAAAACGAAATACGAAACCAGCTTTAATTAAGGGTTCGGCGAACACGGCTTGCAACTGCAAGTCGAGATGGGTGGAAAATGCATGTGGAATATTGTTATCTCTCTTCTGTTGTGTTTTTGTGTTGTTGTTGTTGTGTGTTGTATGTTGTTAGCGTTGTTACTAGCTATCGGAATTTATGATAAATTAGAATGTGTTCCGTAATACCAAAAATGATGAATGAGAACTTAATATTCTTTCATAATTTTTTCTATACTTTGTAACTTGATAATATAAGCTATGCTCCTGCCGAAACAATAATCCAAATATTGTTGTTTATAATACAGAAAAAACAGTATGAATTCGCTGTAAAAATGTGTGAAATTCAATTCGCTTAAACTTCATTTTAGGTAAGATTTTTGGAAAAAAAAAAAGATGTACAAGCCTAGATAAATACTATCTAAATCCAAATATTAACATAATATGATGGAAATATGTTCAAATTGCAAATGATTTATGTATTACGTTTGTATGGACAATTCAACGGTCGCCGTCGTCTTAATGCTCGCTGACAAAGACGAAACCGACACACCAGGCTGTTACTTATAATAATAATATATACAATAGGTATTATAATAATGAATGTATGTTTGTTTAATAAACCGTATTATAAAACTCTGCATGACAACATAAATCAATCTGAAATAATAAAAAAATCTACATGTTAAGATGAGCCGAAAGTAAAATATCCTGAAAACATTTTTTTATTTGTTGCAGAACAAAATATGTAAACGAACCCGTTTCAAAAAGTAAGTTCATAGATGTGTTACAGTAAACTTAAATTGATATAAAATCATCCAACGGGTAAAACGAACTTATGTATACATACAGGGTGACACTTGATTACACGTGGAAATAGCCTGGTACAAAATATTGATCAAAGACCCTATGCTAGGAAAAAAAATTGCAAATGATTTATGTATTACGTTTGTATGGACAATTCAACGGTCGCCGTCGTCTTAATGCTCGCTGACAAAGACGAAACCGACACACCAGGCTGTTACTTATAATAATAATATATACAATAGGTATTATAATAATGAATGTATGTTTGTTTAATAAACCGTATTATAAAACTCTGCATGACAACATAAATCAATCTGAAATAATAAAAAAATCTACATGTTAAGATGAGCCGAAAGTAAAATATCCTGAAAACATTTTTTTATTTGTTGCAGAACAAAATATGTAAACGAACCCGTTTCAAAAAGTAAGTTCATAGATGTGTTACAGTAAACTTAAATTGATATAAAATCATCCAACGGGTAAAACGAACTTATGTATACATACAGGGTGACACTTGATTACACGTGGAAATAGCCTGGTACAAAATATTGATCAAAGACCCTATGCTAGGAAAAAACCTGTGTTACAGGTGTCATCTACACCTTATCTCATATCTACGTCTTAAGTTGCACTTTAAGTGCAAATGAATTCTTCCACCGATCCTCTTTAGGAGTGGAGACAACTTCGCTCTTAAACTTTAATTTCTATAAAAGCAGGGCTCGGATAACGATATATTTTCGAAACGGTTTCGTCTGAATAACCTAAGATCCGATTTATTCCAATTACGTTCGGAAGGAACGTTGTTAAAACGGTTTTGAAGAAGAACAAAATTTAAATCGTTCTCGATTAATATAACTTTTTTAACCGTTTATAACCATTTTTGGGTTGATCGATAGGAAAGTCGCAAAACAACTCTAATCAATACGTAAAAGAGGAATAAATTATGTAATGGAATGAAGATAAGGTACAATTATTTAACCAAACAAGTTCATGCTTGTCGGCACACATATAATTGCATACCGTTACTGCAAAACTGCATTTTTTATCGTGAGAATTGAAATATGAAACTATCGTTTTTCCCTCGCCGACAAATAAAACCGCACCAATACCTAACCGTGTCGTTTAGAATTACTGCAAAACATATTTTATTTTTAAAGTAGGTGTGGGTGTTTATGTTTATGCAGAATAATCCACGTGCACAAATTCACATTTAAACTTAACAAATTTTATGTTGCAGTTAAACTCAAAGCTAGGGTTAAATCCTCAAACTACTAAAACTAACAAACTTTATAATACAATTCATAAAAAGGAAGTCGGTTTCTAAATTCAACAACGACATTAATGGATCATCTTTTGAAAGAATTCCTAGACTAAAACCATCGTATCACAGAAAATGCCTAAAGTTATAGAAAAAATCACTAATTTACAATAAATTTACGGAATTGGTATCGTTCTTATTTAAGAACACCTCCCCAGTTTGATGAAGATGATTATAGACAGATCCTTCAAATTCAAATTTAAATTACGGTCTACAACATGTGCGGCGATCGTCTTACAATACTATAAAGTTCGAATAAGCAAATTAATAACAAATTTTATGTTGCAGTTAAACTCAAAGCTAGGGTTAAATCCTCAAACTACTAAAACTAACAAACTTTATAATACAATTCATAAAAAGGAAGTCGGTTTCTAAATTCAACAACGACATTAATGGATCACCTTTTGAAAGAATTCCTAGACTAAAACCATCGTATCACAGAAAATGCCTAAAGTTATAGAAAAAATCACTAATTTACAATAAATTTACGGAATTGGTATCGTTCTTATTTAAGAACACCTCCCCAGTTTGATGAAGATGATTATAGACAGATCCTTCAAATTCAAATTTAAATTACGGTCTACAACATGTGCGGCGATCGTCTTACAATACTATAAAGTTCGAATAAGCAAATTAATGTAATAATTTTATCGTGAGAATTGAAATATGAAACTATCGTTTTTCCCTCGCCGACAAATAAAACCGCACCAATACAGTACGACACAACTTAGATGTAGCATCGGCAAAACTCGTAAAACCGATCACCATCCGAACTGAGTGCGCCTTCAAAATCACCAATCTTTATTACAGCTTTAGGTAAAAATGATCTTTCGAAAACGCAATAACTTGTAAAGTCTTATAGCCAAATACATTCGTGAAATTGAAATTAATGAATGAAAATTTTCAAATCTACGCTACATCTAAGTTGTGTCGTACTGTACCTAACCGTGTCGTTTAGAATTACTGCAAAACATATTTTATTTTTAAAGTAGGTGTAGGTGTTTATGTTTATGCAGAATAATCCACGTGCACAAATTCACATTTAAACTTAGCAAATTTTATGTTGCAGTTAAACTCGAAGCTAGGGTTAAATCCTCAAACTACTAAAACTAACAAACTTTATAAAACAATTCATAAAAAGGAAGTCGGTTTCTAAATTCAACAACGACATTAATGGATCACCTTTTGAAAGAATTCCTAGACTAAAACCATCGTATCACAGAAAATGCCTAAAGTTATAGAAAAAATCATTAATTTACAATAAATTTACGGAATTGGTATCGTTCTTATTTAAGAACACCTCCCCAGTTGATGAAGATGATTATAGGCAGATCCTTCAAATTCAAATTTTAATTATCGACTACAACATGTACGACGATCGTCTTAAATTACAATAAAGTTCGAATAAGCAAATTAATGTATAATGCAATTTGCTGCAGTTAAACTCAAAGCTGGTGTAAAATCATAAAACTACTAAAACTATCAAACTTTATAAAGTATTTCATATACAGAAAGTCGGTTCCTAAATTCAACAATGACATTAAGAAATCGTCTTTTTAAAGAATTCTTAGACTAAAACCAACTTATTACAAAATTAGTAATTTATGATAAGGAAAGAATCGTTCATTTATAACAAGATAACGGAATTGATATGGTTCTTGAACACCTCGTTTGATGAAGATGATTATAGGAAGATCCCTCAAATCCAAATTTTAATTATCGACTACAACATGTACGACGATCGTCTTATATTACAATAAAGTTCGAATAAGCAAATTAATGCATTATAATGCAATTTTGCCGTCTTTGATATTATAAATGAACAATTATACATACATGACAGCTACCTGATATGTTTCCACGTGTAAAAACATGCGAAACCAGCAGAATGCTCGGACATGAGCACAATATATAAAAAGGGAGTGAGAGACCTACTCAATACATTATTTGTACGTTAACGTGTAAGGTAGTGTTAGCTGTATGAATAAATTAAATTAATATTTGGATATCCTTGGTGCCCAATCTGGGTCATGGAAATAGAATGAGCGTGTACCTGTAAGTGCATGCTATTTCTTGCTCTATGAAGAGATATGAGTCAATCTGACCCAAATTTTAGTTTAATGTTTACGGTAACCTAGAGTTCAGATGTTCTTGGTGCCCAATCTGGGTCACAGAAATAGAATGTGCATGTGCCTGTAGGTGCAGCCTATTTCTTGCTTTGTGAAGAAACATGAGACAATCTGTCCTGAATTTTAGGATATCGGTTTAAACAGCGAGTGTCCTTGTTTGTTAACGTGTAAAGTAGTGTATGAATAAATTAAATAAAAATTTGGATATCCTTGGTGCCCAATCTGGGGCCATAGAAATAGAATGAGTGTGTGCCTGCAGGTGCATGCTATTTCTTGCTCTGTGAAGAGATATGAGTCAATCTGACCCAAATTTTAATTTTAGTTTAATGGTTATGGTAGACTAAAGTTCAGATGTCCTTGGTGCCCAATCTGGGGTCATAGAAATAGAATGAGCGTGTGCCTGCAAGTGCACGCTATTTCTTGCTCTGTGAAGAGATATGAGTCAATCTGACCTAAATTTTAGTTTATTGTAATCGATAGCCTAACGTTCAGATGTCCTCGAGCCAATCTGGTCGCAGAAAACGGAGTGATGTGTAATTGTGCACTATCTCTAATTTTGTGGAGAGACATGAGACCAACTGTCCTGAAGTTTAGGTTAGCGGGGTGCATGAAAGGAGCCTCCTCGTGGCGCATCCTGGAAGCAGCTAGACACGATAACGCAGTGTCTAGGCTGACTAATCCTTCTGGATATCCTTGGTGCCCAATCTGGGGTCATGGAAATAGAATGAGCGTGTACTTGTAAGTGCATGCTATTTCTTGCTCTGTGAAGAGATATGAGTTAATCTGATCCAAATTTTAGTTTCATGTTTACGGTAACCTAGAGTTCAGATGTCCTTGGTGCCCAATCTGGGTCACAGAAATAGAATGTGCATGTGCCTGTAGGTGCAGCCTATTTTTTGCTTTGTGAAGAGACATGAGACAATCTGTCCTGAATTTTAGGATAGCGGTTTAAACAGCGAGCACCCTTGTTTGTTAACGTGTAAAGTAGTGTATGAATAAATTAAATTAAAATTTGGATATCCTTGGTGCCCAATCTGGGGCCATAGAAATAGAATGAGTGTGTGCCTGCAGGTGTATGCTATTTCTTGCTCTGTGAAGAGATATGAGTCAATCTGACCCAAATTTAAATTTTAGTTTAATGGTTATGGTAGACTAAAGTTCAGATGTCCTTGGTGCCCAATCTGGGGTCATAGAAATAGAATGAGCGTGTGCCTGCAAGTGCACGCAATTTCTTGCTCTGTGAAGAGATATGAGTCAATCTGACCTAAATTTTAGTTTATTGTAATCGATAGCCTAACGTTCAGATGTCCTCGAGCCAATCTGGTCGCAGAAAACGGAGTGATGTGTAATTGTGCACTATCTCTAATTTTGTGGAGAGACATGAGACCAACTGTCCTGAAGTTTAGGTTAGCGGGGTGCATGAAAGGAGCCTCCTCGTGGCGCATCCTGGAAGCAGCTAGACACGATAACGCAGTGTCTAGGCTGACTAATCCTTCTGGATATCCTTGGTGTCCAATCTGGGGTCATGGAAATAGAATGAACGTGTACTTGTAAGTGCATGCTATTTCTTGCTCTGTGAAGAGATATGAGTTAATCTGACCCAAATTTTAGTTTAATGTTTACGGTAACCTAGAGTTCAGACGTCCTTGGTGGTCAATCTGAGTCACAGAAATAGAATGTGCATGTGCCTGTAGGTGCAGCCTATTTTTTGCTTTGTGAAGAGATATGAATCAATCTGACCCAAATTTAAAAATTAAGTTTAAATAGTAGAGGAGTGCACAAACCGCAAACTTTGAAGATCCATTTATGTTATTGGGCATTCTAGACCACTTTCTGTTCGCACCAAAACGAGATTTTAAAAGTGGAGTAGCGCCCGAACCACAAACTTTGTAGATCCATTTATGTTATTCGCCATTCTAGACGACTTTCAGTTCGCAACAAAATTAAATTCAAATAGTAGAGTAGCGCCCAAACCACAAACTTTGTAGATCCATTTAGGTTATTAGCCATTCTAGACGACTTTCCGTTCGCATCAAAACGAGATTCTAAAAGTGGAGTAGCGCCCGAACCACAAACTTTGTAGATCCATTTATGTTATTAGGCATTCTAGACAACTTTCCGTTCGCACCAAAACGAGATTCTAAAAGTGGCGTATCGCTCGAACCACAAACTTTGTAGATCCATTTATGTTATTAGACATTCTAGACCACTTTCCGTTCGCACCAAAACGATATTGTAAAAGTGGAGTAGCGCCCGAACCACAAACTTTGTAGATCTATTTATGATATTAGCCGTTCTAGACGACTTTCCGTTCGCAACAAAATTAAATTCAAATAGTCGAGTAGCACACAAACCACAAACTTTGAAGATCCATTTATGTTATTGGGCAATCTAAACCACTTTCCGTTCGCAACAAAATGAAATTTAAAAAGTGGACTAACGCTAAATCACAAACTTTGTAGATCCATTTATGTTATTAGCCATTCTATACGACTTTCCGTTCGCAACAAAATGAAATTCAAAAAGTGGAGTAACGCCAAATCACAAACTTTGTAGATCCATTTATGTTATTGGGCATTCTAAATCACTTTCCGTTCGCAACAAAATGAAATTCAAATAGTATAGTAGCGCCCAAACCACAAACTTTGTAGATTCATTTATGTTATTAAGCATTCTAGATGACTTTCCGTTCGCATCAAAACGAGATTCTAAAAGTGGAGTAGCGCCCGAACCACAAACTTTGTAGATCCATTTATGTTATTATGCATTCTAGACGACTTTCCGTTCGTACCAAAACGAGATTCTAAAAGTGGAGTATTGCCAAAACCACAAAATTTGTAGATCTATTTATAGTATTGGGCATTCTAAACCACTTTCCGTTCGCAACAAAATGAAATTCAAATAGTGGAGTAACACCAAAACCACAAACTTTGTCGATCCACAAACTTTGAAGATCCATTTATGTTATTGGGCAATCTAAGCCACCTGTTTTACTGCACTATGCAAAAATTCGTACTCCACCTTCCGTTCATCAGGTGGAATAGGCGCCGAACCAATATTTTACTGCACTATGCAGAAATTCGTACTCCACCTTCCGTTCATCAGGTGGAATAGGCGCCGAACAATATTTTACTGCACTATGCAGAAATTCGTACTCCACCTTCCGTTCATCAGGTAAGTTATCGAAATGGATTTCATATATGTTATTGGGCAATCTAAGCCACCTGTTTTACTGCACTATGCAAAAATTCGTACTCCACCTTCCGTTCATCAGGTGGAATAGAATGGATTTCATATATGTTATTGGGCAATCTAAGCCACCTGTTTTACTGCACTATGCAAAAATTCGTACTCCACCTTCCGTTCATCAGGTGGAACAGAATGAATTTCATATATGTTATTGGGCAATCTAAGCCACCTGAAGTGACGAGGTGAACGAAGTGAGCCGATGGAACGTAAGGTGGCTTAGAGTGCCCAATAACATCCTACTCATACATACCGGTCAAAATCATAACCCTCCTTTTTGCTTCGCCGAAGTCGGGTAAAAAATATTGTAATGAATAACGTAATCAGAATAAAGTATCTACATAATATAATAGTACGATTTATATTTTAAATATATAATGAGATTTTCTATGACATAAATGTAATTAGCATTAAATAAATCAACTTTTAAATTGAATCAAATTGCAGCAATCACACTTTTTAGATGAAATTATTTATAATGATTAAATAATTTTTTTCGAAATCGAGTTTTTTTCGATTTTTTGCATTTTCTGAGAAGATTTACTATGGTAATATATTTTTTTTTTACCGTCGGAAAGTAGAGATTTCAACGAACAGAAAACAAACCAACTTTTTGAAAAAAGCTGATATTTTGACGGGTGAATTTAAGATTGAAAATTAGGGTGATTTTTCAATATTAATTCAAAATAAGGTGAAAAAATAAATATTTCTAATCAAATAAATTACAGCGTATTTGGGACATAAAAAGGTAAGTTTTCACCAAATTTCGTGAAAAAAAACAAAAATTTGAAAAAGATAAAAATAAAAAACCAAAAACTTGGTTTTTTGAATTTTTCACATAAATTTTGAGGTTATGTGAAAAAAGTGTAAATACAAAAGTTTTAGGTCTTTTTATTACCTACAACTTTGTCATTTGACTTTTTTCCATAGGACTTTTAGTTTTGCCGGAAATCGAGAAAAACCGTTTTTTACCCTTAAAAACTCACCCCCATCCCCTTCCCGACCTCAGATTGCCCGTAAATTAATTTTCCTTTTATTTTTATAATATTCTCCTCCTTTTCTAATGGGTTTCATCCTACTATAATTTTTTTTGGTTTTAAAAATTATCGACCCTGGTCTAGATTGGCTACTGCTACTGGTTACTCCACACCGCGGAACGGTAGATAAGTCGACGTGTGAGTAACACTATGACAGAGATCAAACGATTGGCACTGACAACTGACAAGTGCGATGCTGTTCAGTGTTCCACTTTCTCATTTAGAGCCCTGTTAGTCTAGTCTACATCTGGCTAACATACGTACCCGCGTTTGTGCGTCTGTGGGTCATGAAGCCCCGGCTTAAAATTCTGAGACCTGTTAAGAAAAAAAAAAATTGGGGTTTTCTCTCAAGAAATACTCAAGAGCAACTAGCAATCCGGAGTTAGGAAGTAGCCAGTATGCGTATGACACTCACTATTTATTTCAAGAGGACATGCTCACATTTACGCCTCTATCACAAAACAGTTGTTTTATAAAAGCAAGCGCCGCATATTCAATTTTGAAACTGATTTTAAATTCGCTGGAGTGATCGAATGCAACCAGATTTTTTTTTTGCTGGCCTGATTGGCTTATAATCATAATCATAATCATTTATTTGTCAGAATATGGTACATTATATGGTCTTAAGATTAGTCAATGGTATCTTCACATTCTGCCAAGTGTGGCGTGCAAATAATAGGTACATACATTTATTACAGGAGAGACTATTAGGTTAGTATTAACATTATTGATACAATTTTAGGTATGTCAATAATAATATCGTAAAGACAAACAATTTATTTGGGATGTCAAACTATCATTTTAATGTCAGAGTAGGATGTCAAAATATAAAAGATTAACAATTTAATTAGGATGTCAAAGTATCATTCAAATAGTCGTTTAAATTATAATAACATTTAATACATAGCAAGTCTTTCAGTTTCTTTTTAAAAACTCTTTAATTGATTTTGGAATTTTATTATAAACTTGCGGGGCTATGCAGAATATGCTTTTCCACATTAAGGCTGTTTTGGCTCTCCGTCCGCGTAACATATCATTCCGTCTGTTACGTTTAACAGTATCTGATAGGTTCGGAAACAAGTGTGCATTCAACTTAACAAATAAAGCAGTTTCATAAATATACAAATCCGGGAGCGTCAGAATTTTGTATTTTCTGAAATATGGTTCACAACTGTCCGTTACTTGAAGCCCAAACATGGCTCTGATGGATCGCTTTTGCGCTTTAAAAGCGGCTTCTCTGTTTGTTGAATTACCCCAAAATATAATACCGTATCTTAATACAGATGCCACAAGACCATGATAAGCTGTGAGTAGAGCATCTGTGTTAACTGTTGGAGCAAGTTTATACAGGGCATAGGATGAACTACTAATTTTTTTACATAGAGCTTCAATGTGATCCTTCCAGTTGAGCTGCCTATCTATAATCAAGCCTAGAAATTTCGTACTATCTACATCGTCAATTTTATTACTTTGGTATTGAACCTCCATTTTCGAACTGGGTTTTTTATGGCCAATGTGCATTATTTGGGTTTTTGCAAGGTTAATTCTTAAATTATTATTATTAAGCCAAGAGATTAATGAATTGACCGCGTTATTGACATCAAATTCATACAATTCAGGTTTATTACAAGGTATTGTTACCGTACTATCGTCAGCAAAGAGTGTTATAGGGAAGTCTATGGCTTTGGGCAGGTCATTAATATAAATCAAAAACAGTAAGGGTCCTAATACACTGCCTTGTGGTACTCCAAAATACACTGTGCGTTCTTTGGACAGGTATGTAACTTCTTCTTTAGTCTTTGAATTTAAATCTGTTATAGCAGTGACTTGTTTTCTATTTGAAAGGTAAGTGAATAATAAGTCTAGAATGTTACCTCTTATACCATAGGAGTCAAGTTTATTTCGTAAAATATTGTGGTCTACACAGTCAAACGCTTGGGTCATATCACAATACACAGTACAAACAGGTGTCTTATTGTCAATATTAGTCATAATTTTATTTAGAAAGTCAAAAATAGCCATATTAATCGTCATATTCTTCCGGAAACCTTTTTGCTCGTTGCAGAGAATCATATGTTTTTCTAAGTATGCGTATAGCCATTGTAAATATATTTTTCAAAATTTTTAGAAAAAATTGGCAAAAGTGCAATAGGTGCTTATTACCTTTTTTAAATATAGGTTTAACTATGGAGATCTTAAGACGGTCTGGAAAAACTCCATGGCTGATACACAGGTTAAGAATGTGACTCAAGTGTTTAGAAATTAAATCGGCAACGTGTTTTATAATCTTAGTTGAAATCACTTGGCTTACTGGCTACTTGGCTTACTTGGTTAGGACTTTCGGCGGACTGAAATTCGGTTCACCAGTCAAAGTGCCTCCTAAAAGTCAAAGCGCCCTCATCGTCTCCGTTACTTACCCGAGGTAGAGTTCAGCCGCTTCAGGTTCAGTTTCGCGCCCACTTCATCCATGAGCAAATTGGTGAGCATTGTTTCGGGGTAGTACATGATCCAATATGGCGGAAGTATGAATTCCCCTTCGAGCCGTATTATATCCTGCGGAAGAGTTATTTTTGAGATTGTTTACCATCAACGGTTTTTCGTAGATCTTAGGCTAAGTTCCAGACTTCCTGGCAATTGAATTTTCAATCAAATATGTACAAACAACAAGAACATTTAACAGGAAACGAACAAACAGGAAACTTCAAGATTATTTCAACGTTACTATAGTACCTACCTATTAAGTGCTATGTCCAAATACAGGGTGTAAGGGACATCGACACGCAAACTGTTACAAACTGTTACTTTGAATTCAGTTCATGATTCTAGACCGGCGTTGAAAATAGTTTTTGGTTGCAAAAAAAATTCAAAGCTGAGAAGACAAAACATTGCAATGGTGACGTGGGGCGATGCGTTGCTTCAAATGTACGTCGAGACTTTATAAAAGTCTTAAAAAAAATCTATTTTAAGGCAGTATATTATTCAAAAAATTCAGGGGTCCCACACAATGACGCTGTCTGTACATAATTCTAGTAGTAGACCGGGCGGCGCGGTAATAGTACGAAATACGTGCCCTTAGGATAAGGAAGGATTTGCGAGCCGTAGCGGATATGCATCTTTGAGTAGGCAATAGAATATTGGAGAGACGTGTGATATTTATCTTTGGATGGGCATCTTTTTGTGGGTGCTCTTTGCTGTTTCCAACGTTTTCTGTGCTGTTTGTTTTCTTTGCTGTTTCCAAAAAAAAATTAAAGCTGAAGTGAAGACGAAACATTTCAATGCTGGTGGTTAGACCCACCAGCATTAAAATGTAACCAAAAAACAATTTCGACGGTGGTCCAGAATCATCAACTGAATTCATAGTAACAGTTTGCGTGTCGATGTCCCTTACACCCTGTATTTGGACATAGCACATAAAAGGTAGGTACTAGTACGTTGAAATAATCTTGAAGTCACCGTTTTGAAAGCAGTGGTGATGATTTAATTTACAAACAACGTACAACCGTATTTACTACTGAGAGCAGTGGCAGCCCAGTGGTAACAGCCGCGAATTTTGAGTTGTAGGTCGTAGGTTCAAACCCAGGCAGGCGCTTTACTTTGTGTAAATTATTTTATCACCACTGCTCTCAAAACGGTGAAGGAAAACATCGCGAGGAAACTGGCATGTCCTAGAACCAAAAATTTAAAGACATGTGACATCTACCAACCCGCACTGGGCCCGCGTGGTGGATTACGGCCCACTCCCTCTCACCGAGAAGAGGCCTGTGTCTCAGCAGTGGGAATATTATAGGTTGATTATAGTATAGTCATCATTCTCCTGCCCTTATCCCAATTTTATTTGGGGTCGGCGCAACATGTCCCTTTTTTCCATACTTCTCTATTAGTCGTCATTTCAGTAGTTACCCCCTTTCTAGCCATATCATCTTTCACACAGTCCATCCATCGTTTCTTTGGTCTTCCCCTACTCTTATAGCCATCGACATTCACACTCAAAACTTTCTTCACGACATTTTCCTCATTCCTCCGCATCACATGCCCATACCATGACAACCGATTACCGCACAACTTTTCGGTCACCGGTGCCACTTTCAGACTTCCTCTTATGTACTCATTTCTTACTCTATCCATTCGTGTAACACCACACATCCCTCTTAGCATTCTCATCTCAGCTGCATGCAATTGCCTTTCATTCATCCCTTTGGTGGCCCAACATTCTGATCCATACAAGACAGCAGGTCTAACCATTGTTTTATATATCTTCCCCTTAAGTTTAAGGGGAATGCGGGAGTCGCAGATTGTTCCCGTGACCTGCTGCCATTTCATCCATCCAGTGTTAATTCTGTGCTTAACCGCCCGATCTATTTCGCCATCGCTTTGCACGAGTGAACCGAGATACCGAAAGTCGGAGCAGACTGGCAGAAGCGTGCCATCAAGCGCTATGGCTCCAGAACTAGAGAGACCGCCGAAATCGCAGAACATATGTTCAGTTTTGGTTCTGCTGATTTTCAAGCCAACACTCTCCAGCTTCTGCTGCCATTTCTCCAATCTGCTCTGGATCTCAGGTTCATCCTCACCGACAAGAACAATGTCATCGGCAAACAGCATGCACCAGGGTGCCTCTTCCTGTAAGTCCGACGTCAGGGCGTCCATAATCAACAAGAAGAGGTAAGGACTTAAAGCCGACCCTTGGTGCAAGCCTACAGCCACACTGAACTCATCAGTATTGCCAGCAGCCGACCGAACGTACGTACGAGATTGGCTGTACATGGCACGAATTAACTCTACATACTTCCCGGGCAAACCTTTCTCTTTCAAGGCCCACCACAACACATCCCGAGGTACCCTATCATACGCTTTCTCCAGATCAATGAACACCATGTGCAAGTTCTTGTGTGCACGTCTGTACTTCTCGCACAATTGGCGGAGTGCAAAGGTGGCGTCCATTGTTCCTCGACCTGGCATAAACCCAAACTGGTTTGGGGTAATCTCACTCTCCTCTCTCAGTCTTTTCTCTATTACTTTCTCCCATACCTTCATACTATGTGACATGAGCTTTATCCCTCGATAGTTGTTGCAGTCCTGTACATCACCTTTATTCTTGAAGATGGGCACTAGCGAACTATTGCACCATTCTTGTGGGATCCCTCCTTCATGCAACAACTTATTAAAGAATAAATTGATTATAGTATAGTATAAGGAAATTATTACTTAATTTCCGTTGCTAATAATATTTAAGAATCCGTTTAGATCGAATGAATGATTGAGTGAAATGGACTGACCCGAGCATGATTTAACCATACTCACAAATCGAATGAAGTCCGAGATTTCCACTAGCCCCTGGAGCCTCATGCTTCATGGGGCTACAGAAGCCATTGCATATCAAGTAGTATACCGGGCGACGCGGTAATAGTACGGAATACGTGCCCTTAGGATAAGGAAGGATTTGCGAGCCGTACCGGATATGCATCCTTGAGTAGGCAATAGAATATTGGAGAGACGTGTGATATGCATCCTTGAGTAGGCAATAGAATATTGGAGAGACGTGTGATATGCATCCTTGAGTAGGCAATAGAATATTGGAGTGACGTGTGATATTTATCTTTGAATGGGCATCTTTTTGTGGGTGCTCTTTGCTGTTTCCAATGTTTTCGTCTAAGGTTCTCGCTGCTATCTGTTTCAGGTTTCTTGTAAATCTCTCTAGCAGTCTTCTTAATCTTATCTCTGTCTTCAGGCGTGTCCATCGAAAAATGATTTCCCTGTCGAAGTTATTCACATGTCCTGTTTTTGGTTTTCATTTCTTATGTAAATAGGTCGGCCGGCTTTCTTGGATTTAGTTTTGTACTGTAAACTTGTGCGAATTGGTTACGGTTTTTCCGTCTAACATTTCAAGCATTTTCTTTTGTCTTGGTTTATTCCTAGCCTGGTTAATCAAGTCTCTCATGATAACTCTTTCCACCAGGATGGTCCAAGTTCAGTCCACACACATATATAATGGGTGTCTCATAAAAACACGTACTTTTAGAGAGTTATGATATTTTTATTGCATTGTAAAGTAGACATGTTCCGATTAGATATGGAATAAAATATCTGGCAAATGGCCCCCCACAGGTCTGATGACAAGCCATTGCCTTTTCATAAAATTTTCGATGACTTTTTAACAACGATTTGTCTGGAAATCGTTGCTGCAATAAATCGAATGTTTCATGCGCGGTGTGGCCGGTGGCACCGTCCTGCTGAAACCACATGTCGTCCAAATCCATACCGTCCAGTGAAGGCTACAAGAACTCCGTTATGATGTCCTGTAACGAATGCCGTTCACAGACAGTGCAATTCCGTCCTCATTTTCCCCATTTTTGTGCTTATTTTCCCCATTTTTGTGATGGGTTATCACAATGATAACGTGTCCTTCTTTTGTGTAACGCTTCATTTATAATAATCGGAACTAACATAACAGATGTGAAAGTTCAGATGTACAGAGAAGCACATAAAAAAATTACACAAAAGGAGAAAACCAAACTCCATAGAAACTTGGGCCCAGCGTTACAGGGCTGGAATTTGGCCATAAATTAGAGCATTTAGGAAGGATTCACGACGCCAATTTTCACGTCTCCTAGCAATGGCCAAATTGGTAAAATCAGACAATGTTTACATTTTAGGTTATTTTTATTATTTGAGGTATTCATTTCAGTATTGGGCAACCACATGCGCTGTGCTGCAGCACCTGCAGCCTATCACGATGCGGTTTAAACCTCCTAGTAGGTACCCACATAAAAAGCGCTTAGCGGGTGATTTATCTGTATGATCTTACTGAAAACCTAAGCTGAA
Source organism: Conistra vaccinii (assembly GCA_948150665.1). Lineage (NCBI taxonomy): Eukaryota > Metazoa > Arthropoda > Insecta > Lepidoptera > Noctuidae > Conistra > Conistra vaccinii. The sequence goes on from OX411327.1 coordinate 21,548,549, forward strand.
AACTATGTTTATTAGACAAGGCCCACTTAGAACACTACTGGCTTGCATTTGCTAATATTGTATGTATCTACTAGGGGATTTGATGCAATCACGGATTACAGTAATCTGAGATAGCAATAATATATTAAAGTACACCTATTTGTGATGAATCGTTTTATTAATCACCTTCTTCTTAGGACTATCATTAGGTATATAATACAGTATCCAGAAATTGTGCAGGAGGCAATTGAGTACCTACCCTGGTGCCGTGCCAACTAAGCCCAACTAAAATACCATAATTATGCTCGTGGCAAAAGAACGGTTGGTTGCTGTGTGTGGGCACAGCAACCAACCGTTCTTTTGCCAACAATACAGGTGCAATTATATTGGACTATAGCATCCCTCCCACTTAGAGAGCTGTCGAAGTGTCGACTAACATATAAACGAAACATATCCTATTAGTAATAGGATATATTAGGCTGGATTTTATTCTTCCTCTCAACATCCAGGTTGAGTCCGATGTTGACAGCCCTTGCAGCCACCGTTCACCTCTACACAGTTCTATTCATCGGTGTCTGTTCAGTCTGTTCTAGTCCATTTCCATCAAGAGATACAGCATTGGTATGATTTCAGCAAGCTTGGCAGATAGTCATTTTCATTTAAGTACCTGAAGCAAACAATCATGTGTCATTAGGTCTAGCACTAGCATTTAGCAATAAACATCTGATTGGCACATTTGGGTACTTAAACATAAACGGCCTTATTACATTCCCACTGCAGGGACACAGGCCTCCTCTCTGAAAGAGGGAAAAATCTGTAATTTAACAATGCAGGTTCAGTCCAGATTGTAGATGTCACATGTCTAGATTGAATATGAATTTGTTGCATGCGCTGGTATCATTTTATAAAATACAACTATCAACAGACAATTGAACATAAGCGATAAAACTATTTAGTTTGATTACATGAAATAATTTCATAGTAAGTATGAAAATGTTGCGCTATAGATATATCGGATACTAACCGTTTGATGCGCGATTCCTGTACAATTGAAAGAATCATTTCATCTTTCAGTCTTCGCCTTCCCATTGTAATGCAGCGCGGTCCGTTGCTATTCCGTTAATGCACAGGCTCTTGATGTCGTTGTATCCAGTCATCCAGTCAAAAGAGCATTATACAGATCCAGTTTTCCAGCAAAGGTCAGCAGGAGTGGCAGGATACGGTGCCCAATGTTCAAGCGAGGGCAGTCTATGGCAATCAATTTCGGAGGCCAGTATTCGAGTAGAAGGCAGAAATAATAAATCCCGAGAAATACGGAAAATCATTAGCTTGGCGAATGACAACAATAACATGACATGACATGACAGTACGAGTACAATCATGACAATTGACAGACGTTGACATTGACATTTGCCGTTTACTAGTGCAATCCGTGGTGCAATTGATTCTATCGATTATTTACTTCTTTGAATGACTTTTTAATGGTGGTTACATTAAAAATCAATTAGATTCCAGATTTTTTTATTTTACATTGATTTTAATACCTAAAAACAATTAGGTATATCAAAACAATGTAGTACTATTTAAGGCAGTGTATAGAGTGCCACCAGTGGCACTCTATCCCTATCGGATAAAGTGCCACTACAGGCACCCTAGTAACACCGCCTCGGCCCGGCCAAAGTGCCGCAAGCATTGGATTGTCATTGTCACTGTCACTAAGTCACGTCACTTGGTATTTTGTTTGATTGTTGAGGTTAGATCGCTGTAAAACACCACATTCCCAAAACATTACATTCTCTTGTGCCTAAACGGACCCTGGCACTTCGCCGGCCGCTACCGCGGCACCGCTCGCTACGCTCGCTCGGCTCGTGCGTTGTGTGGTCACAGTTCTAACCTAACCTAACCTAAATAACAAGTGACAGTGACAATGCAACGCTTATGGCACCCTAGCCGGGCCGAGGCAGTGACACTAGAGTGCCACAAGAAACTCGCGGCACTCTATACACTTCGATTATTTAATTATTTGTAACAGTATCGATATCGATTTCTACGAACTCGATAATATTGTTAGGGTACGCTCTATTGATATAATGCCAGCGTTTGTGAAGTTAATGACGTTTAATGAAATAAGTGTTGTAACGGTTTACAAAGGTGATTTAAAACAATAAAATAGAAATCTACTTATTTTCTACACTTGGCCATTGCTAATGAGGCTAAAATTAAAATGGGTTAATTAAGAAAAATAGAAGATCTTTTTGGTACATATCTCATTCGTGTAACGGTTGGGCCCAAAAACGGCTTTCTCCTTTAAAAAAGTGCACTCATATTGAGACACCCTATATATATTTTTTTATGTATGACCACGCATAACTTTTTACTGAGTAGTCCGATTTGAACGATTCTTTTTTATTCAAGAGTGTCTATCTCAAAGTTGGTTCCATATAAAATTGAAAAGTGATTGATTTTTTACCTGCCGGATTTTCAACTATGAACCGATTCTGTTGTAATTTCGCGCACATATTATGTTGTTCTGATGACACCACCACATAATAATGACCTGAAGTTGATCTGATGACGGAGACGGAAGAATAAATAGCATTTTTTTTTTATTTGAGGGTCATCAATTTGTCACTAAAAGGTGTTTTTTTACTGTACATAAGCATCACATCACACCTATAATATAGGTAGTTTAAAGTTAGTCGAACAAATTGTTAATACAGCATATACGATATATGGATTTGTAATGAGATTTAATCATGAATAAAATAGGTAATGATTTTGCAAAAGGAAGCAACGCCCTTAAAGATATGGAAAAATCTAACCAAATTACATAGTTTGGGTCATTGTATCTCTCGCCTAAGATCAGGAACGCACGTAGATAGGCACCTTACTTTAGCACTATTTTAATGTATTCATTTGGCGTCTAGTAAAATCACAGCAGTATCAAAACAAAAAATCACTATTCAATTTCGCCGGCAATTGAGTACACATGCGCAAATCTCTCTCCCCAAAGAAATCGTAAAAAGAATTGTGACGGAGCTCGCTTCCAGAACGACCGTATTCTACGACGTCCAAGGACCGAATCTAACACTCCATCAAATCAGACAGACTCTTTATTTAGACATATTTAAATACTAAAAATCTACCTTCAAGTAAACATGTAAAGCTATGATAAAAACTTAAGATTAAAACTATTTTCTTTGATTCTAAAGTAAATTCAACAGTATAGCATTGTTTAAACGATGTAATTGACATGTTTTATTGATAATTCAGGTAATTTCATTTAACTTTTTAACTGTAGTTAAATAATGACTTTGTTGTAAGAAAAAAGTGAGAATGTAAGAAAAAAATTAAACGTTACAAACATACCGTGTTGACCACTGGGTTTTTACGCTGTGTGGACATCGTAGGTGGTCTTAAATGACCTTTTGAGGCAAATAATACTATGAAACACAATAGAGGTATCACATAATCCACAGTTGTGTGGATAAAGCTTCGTACCCTAACCACCGTATGTTTCCACATCAAAACTAACAATATTCTGATACTCATTATCACTAATATCACCAAATATCTATTTCACAAGGATTTAATTCGACTGCACCACAAATAAATACAAATTTTCATCTATAAGAGACATCACAATGGATTGTATCGTCACAGGTAATTTGTATGATTCCGCTTTTTACAAACGGTGTCGTCTGTTTACAAACGCTCGCTGTTTTGCAATATGCGTATGGCAAAATGTAAACTGCCTAGAACCTGCCGTTTATACGATGCCGGCACGTAAAAAACGTAAGGTGTCCATGAAATCTGATGCTCGGAGAACTCCTGCGGAATATTATTGCCCGTTGCTCTCCGTCCGCAAGCCCGCGCCTACGGTAACCGTAAATCGGCTATCGATTCCCGACGCCCGGGGCGTCTCTAACGGCGGCAGCGGCTAGGGCTGCTAGGGCGCGGCATATGCCTCACCCTTGCGCGCCCTACCTCCTCCTTCGCGAGCATTACTGCTTACGCAGAAGGAGGTGACGGCTTGCCATGCCCTCGCGCTCCGCACCATGGCCTGGAACAGAACCGGACGCGAGAGGTCACTGCCGCCGATCGCCGCCACGAGGACACGGCGGTGCTCCACCCAAGCCGGGCAGACCTCCACCGTATGCTCCACCGTGTCCTCCGGACGGTCCACACAATGGTGACACCCGGGCGTTTCCTCCCGCCTTATGCGAAACAGGAACCTCCCGAAACAACCGTGTCCGGTGAGGATGTAACGCACCTTGCGCTAATACTAAATAGCCTAGCTGCGAGCAACTTGGAAGTAGCGCTCGTGGACCGTTGCCGCAGTACTGCTCGCTTGAATCGCTCACACACGTCACGTCACAGTTCTAACCTAACCTAACCTATTTCACCCAGTTCTCAATTTTTCGATTGTTAAGAATCTAACGGAAATAATACCGATAAATTATAAACTAACGGTTCTCACAATTTTACGGTAACATAATAGGTACCTGATTGCTTGAATAAAGTATGATTTGTCCAACCTGTGTAACAATCAATGTCGAAACTATAACAATTGAACGAATTGCCAATTTGCCTTTGGCATTTTGCAAAACCGCCAGCGTTTGTAAACAGACGGCGCCGTTTGTAGAGCTGCGTCCAGACGTCATGTTCTTTAATCTGAGACACCGTACCACAGTACCATACCCAACGAGCGTCCAAACTAGCGTTCTTGGATCGCGACGCTGATATGAAACGGAGTACGGTGCGGACACAATAAAAGAACATAATCTGGATCCAGCTTGTGACTGAATTGTACAAACTGCCTGCGACATAATACACCCGAAGTTTAAACTTATGTTATTATTATTCGCACGTATAGTTGTTTTAAATTTACAGTATAAACATATGTAACAGACCAGGTTTAGGCTCGTGTAAAGTTTACGAACAATTTATTGAACATTAGGTAGTGTTTATTTTCCAAAAAAATATTCAATTGAACGATTGTGTGATGTGGCGTTGACACGACAGGGGACAGTTGACACCACACCGTTGACACCATAGATAAATAATACACTGTTGACACCGGTTGACACTGCTTTATACTCTGAGGTTGACACAGGTTGACACGTTGACACACTACTGAAAAGCGGGGTTGCCAGTTGGGGCAACTTAAATTATACCGCTGTGTCGCAGAATGTAATGAAATGACTCGAAATGACAATAATCAATAATCTCAGAGTAATCAATAATAATGTACATAGACAACGTGATTGTAAAAAAAATTGGTGTGGCTGAGGGCTGAGTGTATTTAAGTGTATTATCTATGGGCTGAGTCGTGGATACGGCCGTGTTTTACGTCAATACGTATGTTACAAGTAAATCTCTTTGAGACGAATTCTTTGATCCTTTAGCTATCGAGTGGCGCAATTATATTTATACCATTCCCCCTCTAAAAAGCTTATTCACTGAAAACAGTGAATAAATAGCTCTTTTAATCACTGTTTTGGTGTTTGAATTTAGAACACACCAATGTATTCAACCTCTATCTCAATGCTATACAAGTCTGTGCTATACAACCTCCTTAACACTTTCGACTCCACCCATTTTCATAAAACTCATACGCCATTCCGCCATAAAAATCTATTATTATTCGTAGTTGGAAGTGAAACCTCCGGGAGGGTTGCCGGCATAACGTTTGCGCTAAAGTTAACCATCGCGGACGGTCAGGTTACAACCGTGTTATAAAACACTGTAAAATGAAGTAAAATAGTATTTTCACCACACCTATTCGAAAAACGACAATTGCCTATAGTGGATAGCGGGAGCAAAATTCAACTACTACGTACGTACTGATTTGTGTAGTTAGGTTGGAGGCGCTCGCATGAAGATTTAATGTAAAAAAAAAATCGAGTACGTAGCTTTTTATTTTTCTCATAGGTAGTGATGAAAAATAGTGTGTATCACTCGGGGACAAAATATTTTGTTCTCGGGCGGCGTATATTGAATTCCTCGCTAACCTCAGGATTCTAGTTTCGAGGCCTACCCACCTTCCAAGGCATTATGGTCATACCGTCTGGTCTCTTCCCATCATCGCGTGCCAAGCCATTGGGTTCTAAAACAGCTGGCACCCCGGCGGTGACAAGAGCACGACGGATGATGTCATTGATGCTGGCGTGCCGTGCTATCCGGCCTGCGCTCTTACTACATTTAGACTTGATTTTTTTATTAAATGATGCTTTAATTATTCAGGTATCATGTTGTTAACATAAATCAAACATAAAAGAAAGGATGTCTTAAATAGAACGCTTTTTCTCCAAAAAGTCAGTTGTTAATTCTTACCTCATCTTCGGGAATTCTAGAATTAACAGCTGTGAGGTAAGTATTAACAGAAGGGGCAACAATTAACATTATGATAAGCCAACTGATATAGAAGAAAACAAATAGAGAGAGAATATTTTTTGGTATTAAAAAAGTGAAATTAATACAGAATTGTATGGAACACATTTTCTTATTAATTTATAAATACATATCAAATACAATTCAGGCAAGTGAATGATGTGATGTCGCCTTTGATACACCTAGCTTAGGCCCAGTCATTGCAAGAGATAGGTATATTGAATCCAGTCAGCACGATGTATCTTTATTACAGAAGACGCCTTAAAAAATACAAAAATATTTATTGATGTATTTTATTATTTATGTACACACAGCAAAATACATATAGATACTACATTTAAAGTGCGTTTATACATTTTTTCTGAGCTCGTGGTAGAGCTTTTAGCAGAGGTTTTATGGTTTTGGACCAAGAAATCACTAGCATCTCTCTGCATTCCTGATGATTCAGCTACCGGTTCATATCACCACATCTGGGTAGGTATTAACACGTTAATACTGACCCCCGATTGTTAATTATAACCCCAAAGGTACATTTTTAGTATTAAATAACATAACAAAATATTGGTTAATAATTACACCAATACAGCAATGTAGCATTATTAACTATGAAATATGCTTCTAGGAAAACAAAAAACATAATCATTACACCCTTATAATTCGAGAATAAATCAAAAGATTTAAAAGTTAAAAAAGTTCGTTACGTGCGTGAAAATGTCGTCCGGTATATAACACATTCGGATGATGCGCAGACCGCAGCTGACCAACCCCGAGCCATGCGGCGTAATCTGGTCGGCATATTGAAGCACTCGCTGTAGGTGTAGTGTTTATAGTTTTGGAGAAAATCACTTGTTAATACTTACCTCTGTTAATTGTAGCACCGGTCTCCCCTACAGGAGTACGTACAAACTGACACATGAAAGAAAATGTTGCCAGTTGATGCAGATGTTGATGTTGTTGTGTGTGCAGTTGATGCAATTATATTAAGTAGGTACATTTCGTTCGCGTATTCGTTTCCCTCATGAAACAGCTTGCTTTGACTTGTTCGATAAAGGGGTTTGAAGATTTTGGCCCTAAAATCAGCCACCATTTACATTTTTTTTTCAAAATCGAGTTGCACAACTAATGTCATATATTTGGATAGGGGACACTTATACAAACATAAAACTTCATTTAACATAACAGCATAAAGCGTCACGTTTCTGAGATATTCAAAGATAAAAATAACAATCGTTAATAACGAATTTATTTATTTATATTGTAGTTACTTCATGTTGTTAAGTTATTTACACATGAATTAATTGACTACACAGTGGATAAAACATAAGATTTTTTAATCATATTCGTTATAAATAATATCATCCAAGAAGGCAGCAGGAGGCTGAATAGGATTTTCTTGGTGTCCCGCCCATGCCATGCACCATATAATACATATACCATATATCACACGTCTTCATTCGGTGAGGAGTATAATTATATTTTTGTCTCTTTCGCTCTTAACTAAAATATTACCTATAAAAAATCCTTGTTTCAGGGTTCAGTTTTCGCCTTATATTTCGGTGAATAACTCCGAATCCTGACGCTTTAGGATATTATGTTATATATGACATTTTTTAATTGTATAAGTGTCCTCTATCTAAATATATAACTTTCGATTTTCACCGCGATTCTGAAAAAAAATTAAAATGGTGGCTTCATGTTAGGGCCACCCTCCATAAAAAATCTTCAAATCCCTTTCTTTGAGGTTCTTATGGTTCGGTAACATTACGTGTCGGTTTGATTGATGTGTAACATCTTTCCTCTCGCTTTCCTGGAATCTGTGAGAGTCATTTTATAAAAAGGGACGGAAGTGTGTAACAGGAAGCCGGGGAACCGCGCGCTATTTGAATTGATCAATCAGCGGGCGCGGTACTATAGTGGGCCGTCAGATGGTAGCGACCCATTTTCCGAGAGTACGGTCAGCCAAGATGTCAGAAGGCTAATTCTCGTACTTAAAAAACGTCACATTCAAGTCGCAATCTGTCAAACTTGTCAAAAATTTTGGTGACTACATTGTATTTTTGACAGATTTCGAATGATATGCGAATGCGAACGATTTGGCCCTCAGATGTAACACATCATACGCGACTACTGTGAAGGCACACTCATTTTTTTTTTTTAATTTGGATGCAACCGCGTACATTGCTATTCCTACTAGATCGATAATTCAATAAGTCTCATAAGCTTCCGGACCATCTTTTTAATAACTGTTAGACTGGAAGCCGTCCCCAACATAAGTGGGAAAAGGCTCGACAGATGATGACATGATTAAATTGATACTTTAAACCTGTACCCTAATTACGTAATACAAGATCAATCAGAATTTGAATCGTTTTGAAACAGATTCCTAATCCATTGCTTCATAAGATCGAAAAAAAATCTACTCAACGTAAATAACGCAATGAATATTGTTGAACTGTCAAAATGACACAGATTAGTCGGAATCGTTCACGAAAATGTGTTGCGTAATTAGATAGCTAGTGCGAAAATTTTCTCAAATAATTGATAGACAAATAATTTTTATTGGATTCTAAAACAGAACAATTTCTTTAGGATATGTTGTACAACACAAGCTACCCGCATTAAAACCAGGTAAACAACAGCAATAAGCAAGTAAGAGTTTGTCATAAATAAGTCTCGACACACTTGTTACACCCGACGCCACGCTGAGACATGAAAATTGAGACCAATCAGCAAGGTATACATTGACGTCACGTGGCATTGCGTGTCGTTAGCCTGTTCCTGATGCCCTTAATGATGTTTTCGTGGCTCTTTTGGGAGTAAGCAGGTTTCGTAGCTAAACATTCTGCGCTGCGGTCACCTGTTCCTTGGCGAGGGACAGGAACACCTCCTCTAGGGTAGTCTCGGAGACGCTGTAGTCTTCAATGAGGGAGGGGAACGAAGTACGAAAAGATTCTAGTGCATTGAAGATCTGGCTGTAGCGCATTGTTTCGTTTATGTGGTAGTGTAGCATTGTCTGTGGACAAATTAGTCGTGTTAAGTTATACAGCCTGGTTTTCCGAGATGGGGCAGTAAAGGCCCTTAACCGTTGTAGCTACAAGAAAACGCTCTTAGGAGACTGTCCTTAACTTTTGAATTTTTATATGCATTCACAGATTTTGAAAAAAGTGTACACCCTGGAAGAAAATGGGCAATTTTAACAAAAACGTTATTTGATGCCAATCGGTTCTGTTTCAAATAAGGATCAAAATTGAATATTTTTCCACCGATTCACACAGCACAACAGTCAGTCTTATACAACAACGATACATTTTATTATTTATTTGCACTACTTCCTTCATAATTATTTATTCTTTAACAAATTACATTTGTGTCGAACAATGGTTTTAAAAATAGTGATTCTAACAATAACTATAACTCAAAAATTAAACAATATCGCAAAGTCAGGAAACCCTTGAAGTCCCTTGGTCTTATCTTTTAATATTTAACTCGACTCTGAAGTATTATTTATTCAGAGGGCCTAGTGCGAGTTTCATTTTACCATCTCGATCAAACGCATTGAGCGCGTTCGGCGTTCCGATTGGCCCTTCACCGGTGAAGGCCGGCCGGCTGCCAATCGGAGCGCCAAACGCGGTCGATGCGTTTGATCGAGATGGTAAAATGAAACTCACACTAAGCCCTCTGATGCTGTTATTTCATGTACGTCCATTGTTTTATTTGTTTTATCTTTTACAATATGAATACTTCGAATTTTCTTTGTAAGTGATCTGACATTGATTGGGCTTGGTAGCCAATTACATTACAGACTGACAGAGATTGGATTACATCGCCTGCGCTCGCATCCCTTCGTTTATCATAGACAATAGTTTGTAGCATGCACTAAGCGATATTGATAATTATAGATGGTGTACCGCAATTTTGGTGGGATGCAACGAACTATGTATTGTTATTTCATTATCTCCTTTGCAAAAAAAACGGGCAGTTTTGATTTTTCTACATTATTGGTAATCATTTAGTTCTAAAGCGCTTTTATTAGCCAAACTATGTTACTGGCACTTAATAAAGAGTCTGGGTATGAAAAAAAGTTAATTCCAAATTCGAACTCTTGTTTAAAAATAATAAAAAGACCCTTTGTCAGATTGTAACTTTTTACTTACTTTTCGCGGGTTTGCGGTTAAAAGGTTATCAGGCAACTAAAACTAACTTCTCGTTATTTTAAGTGGAATAATTTATGTTTGTCGCATAATCGCAACGCATGTCGTCCTGCCTTATTGTGACTTAAAACAATGTCGATTATAATGGCAGAAAAAGCAATAAGAGCTAGTAAAATTATAGCGCTGCTGGAAGAGGGGTGTAACCAATGTTACGTCTCACAGCGGTTAAATGTGAGTCGTTCAACCGTCCAAAGAACCTGGATTCGATACCAAGAGACCGGTTCCGTTCAGAGAAAGCAAGGTTCTGGGAGAAAACGTTGCACACAACCACGGGATGATCGCTTTTTAGTGACTCAGGCGCTGAGGAACCGCAAATGCAGTTACATAGACCTCAAAAGAAACCTTGAAGAGGTACGAGGAGCACAAGTTAGCCTATGGACAGTGAGGAGGAGGCTTTTAGCGGCTGATATACGCAGTCGAAGGCCAGCGCGGGCCCCTAAGTTACTCTGTGAGCACCGGATTGCTCGATTGAGGTTCGCTAGAAATTGCCTATCTTGGACGCTAGGTAACTGGAGTAGCGTACTCTTCTCCGATGAGGCTCGAATTTGTCTGAATGGTGAGGACCGACGTTGGCGAGTGTTACGAAGACCAGGAGAACGCTATGCCGACGTGTGTTTTGAAGAAATCACCCCGTATGGTGGAGGGTCCGTTATGTTTTGGGCGGGCGTAACTTCCAGCTATCGCACCGAGATAGTATTCATTGAAAATGGCTCACTAAATGCGCAAAGGTACATATCAGAAATCCTTTGTCAACATGCACAACCCGCACTTACTGTTATTGGTGAAGATGCCATTTACATGGCCGATAATGCTCGGGCCCACCGTTCTGGCGACGTAGATGCTTATATGCAAGAGGTCGGTATTCGTCGTTTGGATTGGCCAGCGCGGAGCCCCGACCTTAACCCCATTGAGCACGTCTGGGACCTCCTAAAAAGACGAGTACGATCTGTCCAACCACTTCCACAAAACGTCAGGGAGCTTAAACGTGTGATCTCGGCTGAGTGGGAACACATTCCACAGGACACCATCAAAAGTCTGGTGGAAAGCATGCCAAGACGTTTACATGCTGTAATCACTGCAAGGGGAGGTCATACTCGTTATTAATTTTTATTTTTTTCATGTCTTTTTTTATTAAAATATCATAAAAATACTCGTAGTCTTAATTTCATTATACCGATAAAAATGTCCATTTTAACTCGGCTCTCTATTAACATTGACTAAAACACTGATTCCAGGATTCAAGAGTTAAAAACTATGTTCTCATTGATAATAAGAAATTACTAGTCATTTATACTAATGACAAACTAAAAATATTAATATTATCCATAGAAAAAGCCGATGACTGTAAGGTGCCCGTTTTTTTTGCAAAGGAGTGTATTATGCTGCATCGGTTGACGTCGTCACGTCAACGACTATCGCTGAAATGCGGCGCTCTGGGGCTCTGTCTCGTATAGGATCGCAGCGACGCAGCATTATGCTTAGCGATGGCCGTGGTGGACGTAACGAATATTTTTCCATAACTTGTTATTTTTTTGTGTTTATTTTTTCTTTCTTTGTATCATGTTTACCGCAGTTAAACTTATTTTCTTTCTTCTTTCTAAGTACATAATTATTTACATAATACCGTAGTTTAGAAGCTTTCTTGAAGCTGGTAACTTACTGTCAAGTTAATCACTTATTCCAAATTATGTCGGCTTTGTGTTAGGTCATAAAAAAAACTCACTTTGTGTTCATCCCTTAGTGTGCAGTTGAAGGTCGTTTGTACCTGCCTCTTTAATTGGTCTAACTCTTTCTTATAGTTGTCCGCCTCTGAAATATTATACAAGCTTTATTAGTCTGACTGCAATACATTCATCAAGTATTTTATTAACCCACTTTGGGCGATTGAGTCATTTGAACTCATCAAAAATACAGAACGAGTTCCTTCATTCTTCGTCATTCGACGTTTGGTGTGTGTTTTTTTAAATGTATTTATTTATTTAGGGTGTCCAACAAAAGATATACACAATACATAACACATATATGTATAATGGGGAACATATTCTAGAAAAGAATAAATGTTCATGTTCCCGTTATGCACAACTGCTTGCACCTTCCGGGATTTCAATGAAGTAAACGACAGACCTGTCTAGATACTGTCCGTTCCGAAGTATCGAATGAAAGTGTGAACAAACACATTACGCATGGAATAAGTAAGAAATTCATCTGTATTTAGAAGAGTTCAACTTTGTCAGCCCATTTTCCAACAATTGTTGTTTAAATAACATGATTAAATTGTAATTGAAAAATCATCTATGAAAATGGAGGTTACAAAATTAACCCTGTCAAATTAAAAACATCTTTAAGGCCAGGCGCGCACTAGTGTCCAGGCCGCAGCGGCCAGAGAATAGTCGGTGGGGCCATGGTGGGGCCGCTGCCGCGCTGGTCGCGTACGGCCAGGTGCGCGTGCTCCATGGCGATTTCATACTAATGTATGTATCTCGCGACCTGGCCGCAGCGGCCTGGCCGCTAGTGCGCGCCTGGCCTTACACCTTAATAGTAGATTGTTATACAAGGGATGAAAGGGACCTATTTAGGCACGCTCGTGCGCCGATAGTTCGAGTGCCTAAAGCCGGGGTACGTATGCTTTTGAGGTGGTCCCATATAAATGTTATTAACTTTACTTGATTTTTTGAGTTAGCTTTAATAATACACAGTCTATATAGATGATGTTATAATAACTACCTGGCACTGTTATTTACATAGCAGGCAAATAAAGAGAGCCGTATATTATAATTCAATATGTTTAAAGGTAAATCTTATAGTAGGTAAGTAATTGAATCTTCATCCACGTGCCAGTGTTTGCCATATACCTTAGTGGTTGAATTTATATAATACAATAATTTGCTAACGAATTTGAGTGTGTCTATAGTTTAGAAATTACTTATTATAAGAAGGTAGTAAAACCGAAGTGTCAATCTATTGCTTTGTGCGATTGCTACTCCATTTATGATCGATACTGCCTGCCGTACCGTTCGCTGCTGCCTGCAGCTTGCTGAACAGCTTGAACCTGATGGCGTGCCCGTGCGCGTGTGCGGCGCGCAGCGCGTCCGCCGTGCCCAGCACGCGCACGCGCCCGGCCACTAGGATCGCGATGCGCGAGCACAGCGCTTCCATCTCGTCCATGCTGCGAAACACATATAGTAATAATAATACCAGCCTATTACTGTCCCACTGTAGTGCAAAGACCTCTTCTCATACAGAGAAGGCATGAGGATTGATCACCACGCTTGCTTAAGACGGGTTGGCTATGTCAGAATTATATATTAACTATAAGTTCAGGTTTCACTATGTTTTACCTACACCGATGTCAGTCATGTTCAACATAAACTCAGAAAGTTCTTATGAAAACATACTCGTAACTATTATTTTATTACTATTAATAACGTGACCACCTCGAAGGCCCGACTCATCTAAAAGGTACTGCGCGACTGGATAAAAATTGGCGTACATACTTAATTTTGGGAAATATTCAAATGCGCGTCCAACAGTTTTTGAACTTCAAAGTTGAAACAACGAGGTTGTTTTAATTTTTTTGGGTGTTTTTAAAATCTGAACTTTTAAACATGGTCATCGGAAAATTCCCATTCATCATCAGCCTATTAATGTTCCCACTGCTGGGACACAGGCCTCCTCTCTGTGAGAGGGAGTGGGCCATAATCCACCACGCGGGCCCAGTGCGGGTTGGTAGATGTCGCATGTCTTTTGAATTTTTTGGTTCTAAGACGGTTTCCTCACGATGTTTTCCTTCACCGTTATGTACGCTAGTTTTAACTGTTTTTACCTCTTTATATTTAATCTACCTTCTTAAATTAGATCTGCTAATAATTGCCAAATGGTCCACGTTTATGTATGGTTTATAAAATTATTTAGTCACTACAATGTCTAGTTAAGACTTTTTTTAAATTTTTGAAAACCGAAGAAAATTTTAAAATATATTGTCATGGCTGTCGTTTTCATGGTCTTCGAGGGTGTTAAGGCCGAAAGTGCGGTCAAACTGTAAATCCAAGATGGCAGCTACAAAAATTAAAACAAGTAACCATTAAATACCGTTCGTTGGTTCCTTTAAAGATCATTTGATTTTATGGAAAGAAAAAAGTCCAATACAAAAATATTATCACAATGATGGGATGAACAAGGGAGTCTGGGTTTCATTCAGCATCTTTTTACTCCCGTTATGTTTGGTCCAAATGTGTACCTGTGTGAGGTGATGATGATAGATCGCTTTTGCCTCAACGCCCTGCGCAGCGAGGTCCACAGCCGCCTGCGCGCGGCCACGTCCACGCCCGTACTTGGCTCGTCCAGCAGAGCGATCTCTGTCAAGGTCAAAGTCAAACACTTTAACGTCAACACTTACAAGAAAATATAACTGATCGAAGTGCCCCTTCCAAAAGGTGAAAAATGGGCGCGGAACTCTTTTAAAATGACGCGCTTCACACCTCCTTCCCGTGGGGGAAGGCAGAAGCTACAGCGCGCCACTTGCTGCGATCCTTGCATACTCTTTTTGCTTCGGTTAAGTTCATACATCACGCACGCCGATTGCGAGTACTACGCCTAAGCTGACGTTGACATTAATTAAGTGCGTTGCCATTCGTTCACCCCCCCCCCTTCTCACCCTCTGAACAAATTACCAGAAAACCACAATTTGTATTCGATAATGTAGTTGAAATAAACTTCATTTTGGATGCGGCTTCAGTTGCAAAATCTCATCTATGTGACGTTGGTGACATCTCTACCCACATACCTAGACCAAAACAGTATCTCTCACTCATTCACCAAAACATTAGAAGCATTAGACGTAACCTTCCCGCATTCCAAACGTTGCTCAGCAGGAGTAACACTTTGCAAACACATGCATTAAGACCTTGTAAACACATGTGATATGCAATAAATACTTGAATTGAATTGAATTGAACATAAATTGGGATCTCACTATCTTGACAGAATGTTGGTTGCCCTGTACCCAGGTCATTCCTTCTCTTAATAACTATACGTCGCACTCTACCTCCACTAACACTACCCAAAACGAAGGTGGTTATTTATCATAATTATTGTAACATGAAAGTATCGTTGAAGAACCTTTACTGCTTGATGCAAACTGTCTCTTCATCATCAGCCTATTAATGTTCCCACTGCTGGGACACAGGCCTCTCTGTGAGAGAGAGTGGGCCGTAATCCACCACGCGGGCTCAGTGCGGGTTGGTAGATGTCACATGTCTTCGAATGTTTGGTTCTTAGACATGCCGGTTTCCTCACGATGTTTTCCTTCACCGTTTTGAGAGCAGTGGTGATGATATTATTTACACAAAGTAAAGCGCCTGCTTGGGTTCGAACCCACGACCCACAACTCGTAAGTCGGGGCCGTTACCACTGGGCCACCACTGCTCTCGCTGGGCCACCACTGCTCTCGCTGGGCCACCACTGCTCTCACTGGGCCACCACTGCTCTCACTGGGCCACCACTGCTCTCTGTCTCTTAGTAAAAATAAATATTGACACTGTGATAATAGCAATTTACCGTCCTCCTGCGCAAAAAAACATCTCTGGTTTCTTGAACACTTTGAACATAATCGTCTTAAAATACTCATCTACAAAAAAAAATGTATTGGTCTGTGACATCAATATTGATATTACAGAAAACAATTCTGCCTCTCGATTTCATACATAGCTTTCTTAATTTGCTGGCGTCTCATGGCCTACTACCAGCCCATAACTTTCCCACACATGGTCGTACCTGCCTGGACCATGTAATCCTAAAATTCAAAAGCAACGCACATTGTTTCGTAATCGTAATGCATTCCTCAGTGAATGATCATGACAGTACCTCCCTTTTTCTGAATTTGTCATCTTGACCCATGCACCCAAACAAATTCAAAAAAGTAATTGACTATAGGGGCTTGGATGATGCTTTGAAAGGTTTAGACTTTTTCCCATTGTACGCCATGAGCGACACCAATTTAGCAGCTACTTATCTGCTAAATAGCTTAACGAATGTCATTTCTCTTCATAGTAAGGTTGTCCCTGTTAGTAACCGTCGCCGTATTATTAAGCCTTGGATCACTCCTGGACTTTTGAGATGCTCAATAAATAGAGACAACCTTCACAAAAAGCTGAAAAAGTATCCGAATCATTACAAATCACGTACATAAGATACCGTAACTTTTGTAATGACTTATTGAAAAAAAATAGACAGGAATACGAGAAAGAGGAGATTCGTAGTGCGAAGCATAATACCAAAAAGCTTTGGAAGGTTATCAGAAAAATTACCGACACAGACAAACCTAAGCCGCCCGCCCAGGACCTCATACAAGTTGAAAACCCTCTAAAGTCTGTCAATGAGATAAACTACTTCTTTTCCAGTATTGGTAAATCCCTCGCTGAGAAGATATTAAATCATCACGTTCCTACCCCTACCAGCTGTCCAGTAGCTCATCCACATTCAATGGTTTTTCTCCCCACAGATGAAAGGAGGTAGTCTCCCTGATTTTTAACCTTAAAAACACCTGCTCTGAAAGTGTTGACCCCATTTCTGCTCGGTTTATTAAGCGGTACAAGAACGTCTTGGTTGGCTCTAGCCCAGTTATTTAATCTAGCATTTGACACAGGCACCTTTCCGTTACCTTTAAAAAAATCACTCGTTCATCCTATCCATAAGGCTGGGCACAGAATCTGTGTGAACAATTATAGGCCGATCTCCATTCTACCTACTCTTTCCAAATTATTGGAACGCCTCATGAACAGCAGACTTACCGAATTCCTTGAACGCAATAACCTCATTTCAGAGGGTCAGTTTGGATTTAGGCCTGGACAATCTTGTGCTGACGCTGTTCATGAGCTGACAGATCATCTTGTTCACGGTCTTGATAGTAAAAAGAGGGTACTTGTCATATTCCTTGACCTGGCCAAAGCGTTTGACACAGTCTCTGTACCCAATCTACTAAACAAACTGGAAAACTTGGGAATCAGGGGTCTACCACTTAAACTCTTCCGGGATTATTTATCTGATCGGTTCCAGAGGGTTATAATAGGAAACTATGTTAGTGATGATCTTCCTGTCACTTTCGGTGTACCTCAGGGAAGTGTGATCGGGCCCTCCCTCTTCCTTGCCTATATTAATGATCTCTGTAAGCTACAGCTAACCCATGGTAAAATCATATCCTTTGCCGATGATACGGCACTACTTTTTACAGCTGACTCTTGGAGTGATGTCTACCATTACGCACAAAAAGGTTTTAATACGGTCCTAGCATGGTTCAAAAATAATGTCCTTAACCTTAACTTCGACAAGACCAAGAATATAGCTTTCTCTCTCACTAACAGAGGCATTGATTTGCTATCCCATTTCCATATTAAAGCGCACTCTTGCCGTGATCCAAATTCTGTCTGACGCCTGCTTCTGTCCCGTTCTCCAAAAGACTATCTCTATTAAGTACCTTTGAATTATAATTGATAACAATTTAAGCTTCAAACCAGAAATAGATTGCCTCACATCTAGAATTCGTAAATTAATATTTCTTTTCAAAAATCTTCGCCACGTAGCTGACATAGAGGTTATTAGGTGGGTATACTATGCAATGTGTCAGTCTCTTCTTACATACTGCATAACATCATGGGGTGGTGCTCCTAAGTCGAACATTTTGACATTGGAAAGAGCCCAACGGGTGGTACTAAAAGTGACCTGTTTTCTGCCATACTTGTATCCTACTGTTGATCTGTACAAACACTAAAGTCTTGTCAGTGAGGCAACTTTTTGTTATGCACACTGTTCTTAAGAAGCACTCCTCCTTAACATTTGATCCCCTCTGTATCTCAAGAAAACGCAGAAAGTCTGCAATACTGCCAAAGTTCTAAGAACGAGCTTCCCTCAAAGATTTTATACTTTCTTAGGTTCCCACTTATATAATAAAATAACGCGGCATGCTATTGTAGAAAATATATTTTCAATTTTTCATTCGCCGTCCCCCGACGCGACGACAAAATATTAACTACAAATTATATTAAACTTAAAGGGCCAGTATATTTTATTTTTTAGCTTTTAAAAGGATTTTTTTTGTGTCGGGGGTTTTTTAAATTTTAAATTTAACTTTTATTTCCAGCTTTTTAAACTTTATATACGTATTACTAGTACATACGATACGATCGACACGTGCCTCGCTTAAATCTACGCAGCTGTACGTATTTTTCCCACAGTAAAGTTAGTTACTAATTTATCCGGATTTTTTTTTGCTTCTCTATCATCAGACCCTGATAAATATATAATTTTATCTATAACCTATTCATTGAGACCATTCCAATGAGCCTAAACACGATACCATTGCTGTAAATTGTTGAGGAGTTGGGTATCCTGCAAATACCAGGTAATGCTGCAGCATCAGTTCAAGGTTACTATGTTATTCTAATACCATTGAAGTAACAGATTACCAAATTTAAATTCAATCAGACCTGTGGAAGATGCTAAAATCCATTCATCAATAAGAAAAGACCTGATAATCTTCAAACGGCTGAATAGTTTTTTTTTTATCATAGCTAAGAACACTCCCGATTAAGTCACCTTTCAAACAAAACAAAAAAAAACTAAATCGGTTCAACCGTTTGGGAGCTACGATGCCACAGACAGATACACAGATACACAGACACACAGATACACAGATACACACGTTAAACTTATAACACCCCTTCGGTTTCCGTCGGGGGTTAAAAACTTATAACACCCCTTCGGTTTCCGTCGGGGCGGGGGTTAAAAATAAATCGTATTACCGCGATCTATCACCCAACAACAAAGGCCCGTAAAAGTGCTCTGGTTGAATGGCTCCTTAGCTTAGATTATAATGCAACTGAGGAATTACTAACTCATCCAAAATAGTCCATCCCTCTAATTCCCAACATATACCTATATAAGTTTAGATAGTTCACACATTTTCTTTTTTATTTATAGTTTTGCATTTACTTCTCTTTTTGTTTATATTGTTTTAATTACCTGAGTCTATAATATATTTTTTTTTATGTTATGTCCTATCCCTTCACATTTACTAATTAATCTGATTATGTTTACATACCGTGTAGTGGGACCCTGGTGATCTGCTATACAGGTATTCCTAGTGCAGACACCAGTCTCTCACAAACTAGTGTCACATATTTCTTCAAGCTTGTCTAAATTATACGATGTCGTTGTTTGTGAAGACAAAATAAATTATTTTATACCATTCCCCCTCTAAAAAGCTTATTTTATTCACTGAAAACAGTGAATAAAAAGCTCTTTTAATCACTGTTTTGGTGTTTGAATTTAGAACACACCAATGTATTCGACCTCTATCTCAATGCTATACAACCTCCTTAACACTTTCGACTCCACCCATTTTCATAGAACTCATAACTCATCATTCCGCCATAAAAGTCTATGACTTTTATTATTCGTAGTTGGAAGTGAAACCTCCGGGAGGTTTCTCTTCCAACGTCCGCGAGGGCTCCCGGCATCCCATACCCAAGTAGATGAACCCTCCAGGAGGGCTCCCGACACTGAATGTCTACATTTAAAATGAGCCCTCCGCGAGGGCTCCCGACATCCCATATCGAAGTAGGTGAACCCTCCAGGAGGGCTCCCGACACTGAACGTCTACATTTAAAATGAGCCCTCCGCGAGGGCTCCCGACATCCCATATCCAAGTAGGTGAACCCTCCAGGAGGGCTCCCGACACTGAATGTCTACATTTAAAATGAGCCCTCCAGGTGGGCTCCTGACACTGAACGTGTTAACCTTTTATTAAATGTCTATTTTCGCTTAAATCTTTCTTTTTCTCGTAGTCATGGTATAAAGTATAGTATGCAACTCTTGAATAAAACGGATTTATATCGAGGGCCATGAATCACTCGCGTCGTTCAGGATTCTAACAATTGAATCACGAGCGCAGCGAGTGATTCAAAATTGTCTCCGTTCTTGTATCCCTCGCTCCGCTCAGGATTCTAATTTAGAATCCTTCGCTGCTCTCGGAATCCAACTTACTCCCTCGAATTAAATTCCCTTTTTTTCACTTGTTGTATATTCTACTATTGTTAATCGCCTTTTATTTATCCTCACAACATGAGTAAACCATCTAAGCACTAAAGTTATTATAATGCTATGTGCCTGAGTACCTGCCCCGCCGCACATCGCCGCGACTGCGCCCAGACGCCGCACGCAGCCGCCGCTGTAGCTCTCCACCCGGCGTTGCGCGTACTTCTCTAGACCTGAAGGGAAACTCGTACAATTGTGTACAAAAAAAAACACTTCTTAGATTGTATTAATAACCGAAATTCGTTTTCGGTGTTGGGTAATTTTTTTTTTTTTTTTTTTGGAACGTAATCATTTAATAAATCTACCACTAGGCGACCAATAGTTATTTGTGTTACAAGGGGACAAAGTAATATTTTGTTCTTCCAGGGCGTTATTTTGAATTCAGAGCTAAGCGAAGGATTCTATAGTAGAATCCCGAGCTTAGCGAGGGATTCTAAAGTAGAATCCTGAGCTTAGCGAGGAATTCAATATACGCCGCCCGAGAACAAAATATTTTGTCCCCGAGTGATACACACTATTTTTCATCACTACCTATGAGAAAAATAAAAAGCTACTTACTCGTTTTTTTTTTTTACGTTAAACCTTCACGCGAGCGCCTCCAACCTAACTACGTAAATCAGTACGCTATCAAAAGCACGGAGTGGACCAATCAGAAGAGAGAAACCTCAAACTCCCTAGGGAGCAAAGTTGAATTTTGCTCCCGCTATCCTCTATAGGAAATTGTAGTTTTTCGAATAGGTGTGATGAAAATTAAATGCCGAGAAATCAATCACTCTTAATTCTAAATTACAAGAAAATCGATAGTTACCACTTAAAACACAATAACTGTGAAAATTATTTAAAGAAAATGCTTTTTCTTGCACAACATCAGATTATTTCATTATTTCGTTTATTCATTTAGATACTTATTCGATACATTTTTAAATATTTTTATAAAATTCATTAAAAAAAACATTTAAAAATAAAAAAAATTGTAGCCCACCGGTATCGGGAACAGGGTCCAAGCTACCAGCGGTCAGGGCTCCAGAGAGAGGAACCTCCTGACAATGCGAGCCGTGTCCAGGAGTACCGCTTTCTGAATCAAGCCCTTGACCCAGCTGCCTAACGAGAGCCTCCTTAGGTGTTGGTCGAGGCTCTTGGCAATTAAGCCATTTTCTGATACGACTATCGGCACAATGATCGCTTAGTCGATTGTTTGATTATTATTATTATCATTGAAAAAAGCATACAGTTTCGTGTGATTCAAGTTTAAGCCGCAAAATATAATGATTACTTTGCCGGAACAGGTCTAGGATGAGGAGGCAGACCAAGAGAGATACAGAAACCCGCAGGGCAGCAAGTAGCGAGTTGTTGGGCAGTAGCGACACCACGGACCCTATCTCCCGGGAGAAATCTTGTTCCTAATCTCTGGCTTGCCTTTATTGGCCGGCTGGAGTGAGCACTGACGAGGAAAAGAGCTCCCACCTCATTCTTGCCTTAATTAGCTGGCTTGACTGGAGATAACGTGCTCGGAGGAAGAAAGTATTCCAATAAGTGCGCGTAGGGATCTTGACCATTTTCCAGACTCTGGGATTGTTCTGAAAGCCGTGGAATACCGCTCCACTCCTCAAGCACCTCAGGACATGTTGCCCCTTGTCGCTACGTCAATATGTGCTAGCGACAGGGGGCCCATTATTGAGTGTGCAAGTCACACCCTGCCATTATATTCGTGTACATATAAAACAGTATTGATCAGGCAGGGGTCCTTCCATAGTCACAAGTCAAGTTTAGCCACCCAAACCCATAGTCCAATATATTTGTTTCTATATCCTGCAATAGTCCTACATCAACCCCCGGTTGGTGTAGGACTATTGCCCGAATGTACTACGGTTGACTGCCCGAATTTCCAATTTTGGATTGAAGGGTAAACTTAACTTTTCAGTTAAAAAAGTACTTAATAGTGACTTTCAGAAATAGAGTATAGCGTGGACCGATTTGAATGAAATACAGACTTAAGGCCTATTTTACGATGTTCGAATAGCCACTACTTACCGAATAAATTCATAAATGGAACAGAATTTTTATTTATTTATTTATTTATATTATTATTTATTTACACACAGTAAAATACATAAAGATACCACATAGTTATAAAATTAATTAAATATCTGTTTTTATGAAATTATCTGCCAAGTAAGTTATTAGGAACTTAATCGTAGGTGGTGAAACAGGCCCTAAATGTTACTTCAAGACAGACTGAAGAACCAACTCAAATTTGCAGTTGACATACAGGCTGTTTGGAAGGTAGGTGCAAAGCCTTAATGGGGTGATAGTTGACACCATTAGGAGCATTCAAATGGTGAACCCACAAGGCTTTAAGGCTTTGCAGCCAGCTTCCAAACATCCTGTATAACTATAAACTACCAATTTTAGGTTTTTTCTTTTTACTTATATTGTAAAACCTTGCTTCTCGCCAAATTTCTAGGTCAACGGGAAGGACCATACAGGCTTTGATTTATTTTAGAGTGTCAAAATGGCCGTATTTTTTTATTGCGTTGACTTGAAGTTTGATTTTCTTTACAGTGTAGCGGTTACGCCGCCACATACAAACTACGCAACAAAGACATGACGTCACACAATTCCTGCATCGCGCAGTTAGAGTTTACCGAGCGAAAAACATAGATAAGACTATCCGAAATCAACTTACGGGCAGTTGCTCGCCAGACATAATACCCGTCTGGTCGGAGGATCCTTCCTTTTCAATAGAGGATGAGTGAACTTTACACCCTGTTCCTCATACCTCTAAAACAGTTTCAAGTATCCGTAGATTTAAGTTTTTGTTATGAATTTCAACTTGATACCTCCACGCATTCCTGCCTGCCTGTCAGGCAGGCAGGCAGGTCAACTTTTCATGCCGTAACAGCTGAACAGATTTAGATGAAAGGCTTACGAATAGGTCATGACCTGGGTTAGTTCATAAGGTACATGACTCCCGGTAGTACGTTGCTGTGAGATATTTTCCAACATCCACGTCGGTGAAGCCGCGGGCAAAAGCTAGTAATCATTAAAATCATCAATCTATTCAACAGACAACCTGATATTGACCTGCAAAGTAAACCTAAGTAAAAAACTGTTCACTCACCCACAATATGTATCCAGTTCCTGACTTCCTCATTCACCCGTTGCTTGTCAAACCCCCGCAGAGTGAGGATCAGCTCCAGGTTCTCTTGGCCAGTCAAGAACATATCCAGCCCAAAGAACTGCGGGCAGTAGCCCAAGCTCTGGAGGTACTGTGGGGAGAGCATCAAAGCTTTATAAAAAAACCAGAAGTGTGTCCCCGACCACACTTAGTTAATTTCGGAGTCGGGATGAGTGTTTACGCATGAAAATTATTGAATTTACTGACCGCAACAATAAGTTTGTATTTCATAGTATTTCTCGAAAAAACTACGAAAAACAAAGGTATCAGAGCAGTTTTAACCGAAAACAGCATTGTTGTGTTTCGGCAGTTAGAGATAAGATAGCCTCTGTGGTTGAGGATTTCGGGTGAAGCTCCACCACCCTCGGTGATGATCAGGCCGAAGGTGGTGGTGGTGTCACCTGATGGTGAGATGCAGGCCAAGAGCATCCCCGTTGTGGGTAAAAAAAATAACATGGCATATGTCATAAACTATCGATCACTCAGAAACATCACCATGGCATTTAACGATACCCTAGCAGTGCAATGTGGACTTTATATCAGCGTCATAAGGAATACAGTACGTTACCTGCGAGTTGCCTATCTTGAGGTGGTATCAAATTTAAAACTCATGTAAAAAGTACACTTTGTAAACAAGCATATTACAGATTAGAGGATTATATCCAAGATAAGAATGCTTGGAAACATGCTGATCCTGCTCCATAGGACAATTTAGAGTCTAAACAAAATCAAACTGGTTGCTTACTTAATTGTATTTATTTTTCATTAAGTATATGACATTGATTTTACATCCTGTGATTACTTCCTCACACACTGACATAAATTAATTGTAATTTTTTTGTATATTCGTCTATTTTTACAATGTTTGTGAATATGTGAACACCATGTATCTACCACATAATTAATTTATCTGTCGTTTGCTCCACTTTAAATTCTTTTTATTTTATTCAGTAATTTTATTCTAGGCGCATCGTCTTCACATATAATTATATAAATAATGTACTTATACAAAATATTGTAAAACATTTTAAAAGAGTAACGGTGGAGTTTCTTGCCCATTCTTCTCCATACGAAAACTAACTTTTGGAAGGGGCGGTAGAATCAATACTATATTTTGTAAATTTTGACGTTCAAAAGTGCCTTCAAGGGCCTATTTGAAATAAATGCTTTGACTTTGACTTTATCTGTTCCCGTAGATATTTCCTCTGGTGGTCTTCGACAGTCAGCATCTTGAACTTGGAGGACTTGCCTTAGCAGTACAATGTGGACCTTATATCAACACCATAAGGACTACAGTACGTTACCTTATTGTTCCCTCTCCTGAGGTGGTATCCGTTTCCGAAGATTTGTCCTCTGGTGGCGGACTCCTGGGCAATCAGCATCTTGAAGGTGGAGGACTTGCCCGCGCCGTTGACGCCCAGGAGGCCGAAACACTCGCCTAAACAAAAAGACAAGATCAATAAAAGAGTAGTAGAGGCAACTTCGTTGGTTTAATGGCCGAAAGCGCCACTGTTGACCCTGGGATCGGGGATTTGATACCCAGGTCCAGCAAAGTATTATTATTAAATTTTTCCTTAAGGAATTTTGGAAAGGCAGTCTAGTACATTAATTTATATTATTATCTGCAACAAGATAGGGTGAACTTCGTACCACAATATCAATCTGCCTAGCTTTTTCCCAATTATATTGGGGTCGGCTTCCAGTCTAACCGGATGCAGCTGAATACCAGTATCTATTTTACATGAAGCGACCGCCTATCTGACCTCCACAACCCAGTAACTGGGTAATACGATACCCCTTGATAAGACTGCTAAGCGTAGCTTACCCTGATAGATCGACCCATGCGGCTGTTATTACTTAGCCACGAGCTCCTCTTATTAATTAGGTATCTTCTATACATATAAAACAAAGTCGGGTTTGTTCGAACACTTATAACTCAAGAACGGCTGAACCGATATTCATGGATTTGGATTTGTTGGATTTGTCTCCGCCCCGAATAGCAGAATAACTATTAAAACATGGAAAAATTCTCGAAAAAAAAAAAGATATGAAGAAAAGTCATGTTTTTATAAATTTTGCACTTATGATATACTGGTATAAATGCCATAAATCCTAACAAAAAGTAGGTACCTACTAGGCTTGCATGAATTCACGACAGTATTAAAATTTTTGGAAAATCCACTGGAAAAGTAAGATATTTATCAAGACCGTTCTGAGCAGTAACCTAACAAAAAGTACTAGGCTTGCATAAATTCACGACAGTTTTTTTTTTTAGAAATTCCACTGGAAAAGTAGATTTATCACGACCGTTCTGAGCAATAACCTAACAAAAAGTACTAGGTCTGCATGAATTCACGATAATGTAGGGTAGATAGGTAGGGTAGGCAGGTAGGGTAGGCAGGTAGGGTAGGCAGGTAGGGTAAGGTAGGTAGGGCAGGGTAGAGTAGGTAGGTAGGGCAAGGAAGGTTGGTAACGCCATCTCTTGGGGTATTTACAACTAATTACAACGGGCGATGATATATCCCTTTCTCCCTCCTAAAAAAGCACGCCTTGACCGAGGACGCGCATTATTCCCGCTCGGACGGTGACGCCGCTAAGCCGTGTGTGAAAACGCTGCGCGCACGCCGCCGCTCTGCTCGCTTAATCCGCTTCAACCGCTTTCAACAAAAACTGTGATTGAACTATTTAACTAATAACAGCCCGCGGGTGTCGTTGTGTAATTTGGTGCATGTGGGACTCCATTTAGTCGAGCTTCGAAAACGGGATCCCGTCGCCGCCATCTTCAAGCTGAACGCGTGTCGCGCGCGACCCGCAAAGGAAGATATTGCAAGGTAAGGCGTGCTCTTCCTTGTACCCATTCCTACTTATTTATCGCCCGTTCATCACCACCGCCAACCTTTAAATACAGTCCACTTAAATTAAATAAAATTTGAATTTGGTAGTTTTCCATACCATATTTATGGTCCTTCGAGCCGGATTAATCGCTTACCCCGCAAGAGAAGGATTTATAATCCATATTCTCCCATATAAAGCGTAGGTATCTTCTAGAAGTGCCTACGTAACTGGTTAAAGTACCTAGCTATACCCATTACGTGGTCATTCCCGCACCCAGTAGGTAATATACTCAAAGTAGCTACCTACTACATAATTATTATAATAAAAACTATCATAGTTGTCTTGTAAATTCCATACTTCAAGCATCTTTTAGTAATACCGCCAATTTTATTAAAGTTCCCGCCAAGCTAGGTAATAACGCCGCCGCATACCTATACCTACCTTACATTTAGTTAGGTATCTTATTTCATCTAAGAGTATAATACGAACTTTTAGATATCATAGTTTGGATAGGTTGTACCACAGATAATTTAATATAATACTAGTTGTACATACCTACTTATACCAACATAAACATGTCGAAAGAAAGAGAACTTTCGATTTTGGAAGCTAAACGCAATGTTTTATTTGAGCGTATTCAGGACATTTATGAGCGCTCAAAAACTGCCCATACTTCCGAAACTAAATCAGAATCGTTTCTTAGTTATTGTATGACAGTAGATAATATTCGAACAGACTTTCATCATTTGTTGGACACTTATAACGCAAAGTTACTCTCTATTAATCCCGAATCGAAGCCGAATTATCAGGCGTACACTTCATTCGAGGATCTTTATTGCATCATCAAACGCATACAATCGCGACTAGAGGGTAGAAGTAACATAACCGCGCAAGCGCCGCCGCCAGGCCGATTGCCCCGTCTACCCCCAATTGAACTTATGTCGTTTGATGGCGATATACGGAACTGGCCATTGTTCTATGCTAGCTTTAAGTCAACAGTGCACGATAATGGCTCTCTGACAGACGAAGACAGGTTGTACTATTTAATAGGTAAACTGTCACCGAAAGCGCAATCCGTATTTGCAGGTGTAACTCCCAGTGCTGAGAATTATCAGATCATATTCCAGTCACTCCTTGATAGGTATCAAGATACTCGTGTCCTAGCGTCTACCTACTTTGATCAGGCTTTGAATCTTAAATTGTCTGGCCCCGCCTCTGTTTCGAATTTCCAGCTGTTCATAGATAACTTTATTACCGCCGTTAGTGCCCTTAAAAACCTAAAATTAAAGGATCTTTCCGACTTTATACTATTACAACTTGCTCTAAAAAAGTTCGACCCAGAAACGGTTCGTGCCTTCGAGATGACGGAACGTAATAATAAAATACCTACACTAGATAGCTTCATTTCCTTCATCAAAGATCAGTGCCGAATATATTATAATCATAATACACAGCCTAGTGCATTTAACTCGTCAAATGATAACAATGTTAAACAGAGGTCGAATAAATCGCGAAATAACAAGAGTAATCCCGTCCCTAACCCGCAATCTTACGTAGCATGTTCAGAGTCTAACAATAATAATTCTAATAAGTGTCTGTGCGATAATATTAAGCACGACCATTATTTTAAATGTCCCGCTTTTAATAATTTAGACCCGACTGCGCGTTTTAAATGTGTGAAAGAAAACAAAGCTTGCGTTAATTGTTTAAGCTTAAAACATAAAACAAGTAATTGTTCTAGTAATTCTAAATGTCGATCATGTAAGCAGAACCACCATACATTGCTGCATTTTGAAAAAAAACCGCCGGTATCGGATGAGTCACTTAAACCTGCCCAGTCTGTTACGTCACCGCGACCGATTCCGAATGCCGCCGATACTACTGCTGTCCCGCTCACCTCCCAGTCGGAGGTATCGCTGTGTACGACATCTATTGCCGCGCACGGTCGGCGGCGCTCGGGAGCTTGTCATGTTCAGCGCGATATCAAGCAGCAATGTGCGGCGTCCACAACGGTTTTGTTGGCAACAGCACAAGTTATTGTTTACGATGTCAATAACAGACCACATACAATTCGTTGTTTACTCGATAGTGCGTCACAAAGTAATTTTATTACTTCTGATTGCTTCAAACGCCTCGGATTGTGGAATAACTTTAAGAATACGAAATTAATAATTAAAGGGATCGGTGGGTCGGAAAAATCTTGCAAGGGTTCCGTAGATGTTAAAATATATTCCCGTTTTAATATGAACATTAATTTTGACATTTCCTCACTTATCGTAGAACGTATTACGGACACGTTGCCAAACGCGCAAGTGGACGTATCTCAACTCACACATCTCGAGATGTTACCGCTGGCAGATTCTGACTTTGCCCAGCCGGGAGACATCGATGCCCTGTTAGGGGCCTCCTTATTACCACAAATATTTTTAAATAATGTGGTACGCAGTAAACAACATAATATACCTCCCGCTATTGAGACGGTATTGGGGTATGTGATTATGGGTACCGTACCTACGTTACATACTTCTAAATATACTATGTCTTGTTGTGCTGTTCTTCAAGAAAATAATATTGATTCTCTTCTTAAGCGATTTTGGGAGCTTGAAGAGATTTCCGCACCGCCCTCGCAGAGCCGTACGGAACTCGAGTGTGAAGAACACTTCCGCGCTACCACTGTTCGCGATGACAGTGGCAGATATGTTGTAGCGTTACCTTTTTGTGGTGACCCGTATTCGCTAGGCGACTCATACGCTGCCGCACTTAGACGCTTCTATTGTTTAGAACGCAAACTTAATACATCGCTCAAGTTACGCGGCGCCTATAATGACGTCATGCGTGACTATATAAATAAAGGTTTTTTGAGTCCGGTTGTCAACAACGAGGATAATTCCCTTCCCTCGTATTATATTCCGCATCACGGCGTAGTTCGCGAAGATAAGACCTCCACTAAACTTCGCGTGGTTTTAGATGCTAGTTGCAAGACTACTTCGGGTCAGTCGATTAACGACATTTTGCATGCCGGCCCTAATCTACAGGGTGACTTATTTAACATCCTAATAAAGTTTCGTCTTTTCCAAGTCGCCCTGTCAGCTGATTGCCGCCAAATGTTTCTAAATATCGGCATTTGTGAATCTGACCGTAGATTTCAAAGGATTTTCTATCGTTTTGACAACAGTGAACCTTTATCCGTATATCAATTTAATCGTGTTTGTTTTGGACTCAAGTCCAGTCCATATCACGCGTTACGTGTTGTCCGCAAGTTGATCGCTGATGAAGGCGACGACTTTCCCGCTGCAGCAGCTGTCGCCACCTCCGCTTTATATATGGATGACATCGCATGTAGTGTCACATCCGCTCCGCAAGCAATTTCGCTTTGTGAAGAGCTTATTCAGCTCTTCAAGCGAGGCCAGTTTGATCTTGTCAAATGGACAAGCAATTGTAAAGAGGTTCTCGCACACCTACCTGATTCTCATAAGGCTTCTCCAGACATTGAGTTTGAGAGGTCTGTACCGCATAAGGTTCTCGGTTTACGCTGGGATAAATCCTGTGATAGTTTTCGATTTGACGTCGTACCGCCCGATGATAAGTGCACCAAGCGCACCATGCTGTCCACAGTGGCTCGACTATGGGACATACTGGGTTTTGTGGCTCCCACAATTTTGTACGCCAAGCTCTTGATCAAAGAGCTTTGGCTATCAAAGTGTGAGTGGGATGACACACCTCCCGACCATATTGTCGCCGCTTGGAAACAATTTTGTATTGAGCTTTCCTCGCTCAATCAAATTGTTATTCCACGTCATCTTGGGTTGGTTGACGGATGTTTTGTCAATCTAATAGGATTTGCTGATGCCAGTGAACGCGCTTACGGCGGAGTCGTATATTTACAAGTCCGCATTGGTCCTAACTACTCAGTACAGTTAGTTTGTGCCAAGTCCAAGGTTTCGCCTGTCAAAACCATTTCGGTTGCGAGACTGGAGTTGTGCGCGGCCCTTCTGCTGTCTCAGTTACTCCGCAAGGTTCAAGACACAGTTTTGCCCCACTACCCCATCAATAAAATATACGCATTTTCTGACTCCAAGGTAGCGCTCGCTTGGATTTATTCCTCTCCGCACCGCTGGCAGACTTTTGTCGCCAATCGCGTTACTAAAATAATAGAGCTGGTTCCCGCTACTTGTTTCCATCACGTCGCGGGTATTGAGAATCCTGCTGATTGCCTTTCTCGTGGGGTTACTCCATTTAAACTTCTGCAACATCCTTTGTGGTATCGTGGGCCTCCTTGGATTTCACATGATCCATCAGAGTGGAACATACAACCTTGTGACCACAGTGCAGGAGCCGAGGATGTACCCGAACAGAAGTCTGTTTCTAATCCCGTGGTCGTTGAGGTCGCGGAGTCTCCAATCTATGCGCTCGCGCTTCGCATGTCGTCGTGGTCTAAGTTACTACGCGCCATCGTTTATGTCTGTAGGTTTCTTAGGCAACTTCCTATTGGGGCTTCTGTTTCTAGCTCTGACCTTGAATTTGCAGAGTATAAATTGTTGCGAGTTGTCCAGGCTGTTTATTTTAGTAATGACATTAAACATTTAATAAATAATGTACCTTGTTCTCCCGCGCTTCTTAAGCTCAAGCCGTTTCTCGATGAGCACGGCATCATACGCGTTGGCGGTCGTCTGTCTAATTCGGACGAACCTCACAACTATAAGCATCCTTGCATCTTACCGCGTCACGACCATGTCGTTGACCTTCTTGTTGATTTCTATCACAGGAAGCATCTCCATGCCGGTCCAGAGTTGCTTATGTCCTTACTCAGGCATAAATATTGGATTTTAGCTGCACGACGAATAATTCGCCACAGAATATATAAATGTAACGTCTGTTTTAAATTCCGTCCTCGCCAGGTCTTTCCTCTCATGGCTGACCTTCCTAGCCATCGCGTCAAGCAGGTAGATAAAGCGTTCACACATACCGGTTGTGATTACGCAGGACCGCTGCAGTACACGCCAGTGCGTGGTCGAGGCGTTAAAAGCCGTAAAGCTTGGCTATGCATTTTCACATGCTTGACGACGCGCGCTACACATATTGAAGTTGCGACGGATCTGAGCACAGTGTCATTTCTGGCAGCCCTAAAACGATTTCTTTCGCGACGCGGCCCTATACAATGTCTGTACACGGACAACGGAACTAATTTCGTAGGTACAAATGCTTATTTACGCGATCTCTATAAGTTTATCAAAGGAGAATATCGTACCCGTCTTCAGGAAGAACTTTCCATGGATCATATAGATTGGAAGTTTATTCCGCCCGCTTCTCCACATTTCGGCGGATGTTGGGAAAGCATGGTCAAGGTAATAAAAACGCATCTCTTCAAGATCATAGGTCAACAGATTCTCTCCTACGAAGAGCTTTTAACTGTGCTCGCTCAAGTCGAGGCACTGGTTAACTCGCGTCCGCTCACAGCACTGAGTAGTGACCCTGCAGAACCATCCGCGTTAACCCCTGCGCATTTCCTGAACACAGCGCCATTGTCGTCACTTCCCGCTCCTGAAGCTGACTCTTCTAGCTTGCTTCAGAGACATACTCTGCTTGATAGGCTCGTGCAGTCATTCTGGCGGCGCTGGCGTTCTGAATACCTTCATCAGCTTCAGACTAGGTCCAAGTGGAATAGTCCTGCATCCCCTATACAGGAGGGTACGTTAGTCATTGTCATGAATGATAATTCTCCGCCGCTTTCGTGGCCCTTAGCCCTCATAGAGAAATTGCACACATCTAAAGACGGTACAACCCGCGTTGTTACTGTAAAAACCGCGAAGGGTAGTTATATGCGCCCTGTTGTGCGTCTCTGTCCGCTACCGACTCAGTGAGATCTAGCCTGAAGTTGGATCTCTCTCTTAGTTTAGGTATTTAGTTAATAGCTTTCGTTATAAGTGTTCCGATAGAGTTAATTTAGATTATTTAATATCATAACGCTGTCTTAGCTTATGGGTAGGTTATGCGGTAGTATACCTAACATGGCTTATTTTATTTTGGTTCCTTCTAAAGGCAACCCTTTAAAGCCGGGGGGAAATGGTAACGCCATCTCTTGGGGTATTTACAACTAATTACAACGGGCGATGATATATCCCTTTCTCCCTCCTAAAAAAGCACGCCTTGACCGAGGACGCGCATTATTCCCGCTCGGACGGTGACGCCGCTAAGCCGTGTGTGAAAACGCTGCGCGCACGCCGCCGCTCTGCTCGCTTAATCCGCTTCAACCGCTTTCAACAAAAACTGTGATTGAACTATTTAACTAATAACAGCCCGCGGGTGTCGTTGTGTAATTTGGTGCATGTGGGACTCCATTTAGTCGAGCTTCGAAAACGGGATCCCGTCGCCGCCATCTTCAAGCTGAACGCGTGTCGCGCGCGACCCGCAAAGGAAGATATTGCAAGGTAAGGCGTGCTCTTCCTTGTACCCATTCCTACTTATTTATCGCCCGTTCATCACCACCGCCAACCTTTAAATACAGTCCACTTAAATTAAATAAAATTTGAATTTGGTAGTTTTCCATACCAAAGGTAAATTGGTAGGTGCGCCGTAGATAAGTTCTTAGTGCTACCCGTGTGAAGCCGGGCGGGCAGCTAGTCTATAATAAAGATTAAAATAACGAATAAGAAAACATGCTCATCATCATGACATTAGATACATTGTATCTAATACTTCATACAAATTATGATAATCTGTATCTGCTAGGAAATTAACAACCTTAAATTCTTTTTAAACGCTTCTTCTTTAACTGCTTCCAACATTTAAGTAGTTTAAATAAAAATGGAGTCATGCTAAAGACAGTTTTTCGCAAAGATGTGGTGAAACGCCATAAAAGGAGAAATTGTTACCTTCCTTGACAGAGAAGCTGATGCCCCTGACGGCGTTAACATTCCTCTTGCAAAACGGCGTGTAGTTCTTGTGCAGGTCGTGCACTAACATCGCGTCAGGGATCTGTTTCGCAGCTGTAAGTAAAAAAAAAAACCTTAATAAAAATCTTCACTGACAGACAAAGCACAGTCTACACCGCTGGGTCTATAGAAGCAAATGCGCAAGAGTTCCTTAAAAGGATTTTCGAAAGTTGGTATTAAAAGTTCGTAATTTTAAGGGTTCCGCCGTAAAGGGGCACCGCTGCACCGGCAGGTTTTTTTTCAGGGGGGTGCATCTTCAGCTCCATTAAGCGAGCTCGAGCATTTTTGCAGTTCACTTCGGATATGTTAAGTTATCGTTTGTCCATTCATAGAAGGTGTAACTTTGTCGACATACGCAAAAAATCACAAATAAAACAATGTAGCATTCAAGAGCGAGCGAAGCGAGATCGATAATTTTTGCATCTCACCTTGAATAGGATAGGTTTTATTTTGTCCATTCATACAGAAAGAGGACTAAGGCTACGTACCAGGGATGTTGCGGATGCGGATTTTTTCACATCCGCGGATGAGGATGCGGATGAGGATGTTTAAGATCTTATATAAATATAGTATATGAATGAAAAAATAAAACAATGATAAAGTAATTATTAACATTTTTAATAATGAAAATTAGTATTAAGTCTACTGCTCCTATTTTTTTTAACTTCACTTACTAATTTTCATATTAGCAGCGCAAACAAACACGTAATAATTTATTTACAAGAAACAAATGATGCACCACAACAAACGCGTCTGATCTTGTGTCACCAATTTTTTCGCTCCCATTGGTCATTGTCACGTGCAAACGGCACGCGCCATTCGCCGGCCCCGCCCAATTTCTTTATTGTCGCAACTTTTACTACATCCGCATCCGCATGAACATCCGCATTCATTATTGCGGATGCGGATGCGGATGCAGATGTCCAAATCTATGCGGAAGCTCCGCATTTGCGGATGCGGATGCAAATCTTCGCAACATCCCTACTACGTTTACACGGCGACTATAAGATTCGATTTCATCACGTATAGTTCGCCCATCCGTTCGGCCCCGACTTACGAGGTGCAGGTCGTGGGTTCGAACTCAAGCAGACGGTTTACTTTGTGTAAATAATTTCATCACCACTGCTCTCAAAACGGTGAAGGAAAACATCGTGAAGAAACCGGCATGTCTTAGAACCAAAAAATTCGAAGACATGTGACATCTACCAAACCCCCACTAGGCCCGCGTGGTAGGTTACAGCCCACTCCCTCTCACAGAGAGGAGGCCAGTGTCCCAGCAGTGGGAACATTAATACGCTGATTATGTATACGGTTTTCCCTTATACGAGGCAGTCGGTCACACGGCGACCATTTTAACGTTACGTTGAAATCGAATGGAACGCAGTCAGTCATTCTTTTTCCCCTTTAACGGGGACGTGGCTTACGGGGACAACGGGAGTACACGGTTTAGTTTACTCGCGCGCGAGTCTCAAATACGTGAGAAAAGTTTGTTCGTATGAACGATACTACGTGAACATAAGCGCCACTGCGATTCGTAGTCGATAAAATCGTTATGAGACGTGGTCACGTGGTCTCCTCGGTGCCAACTTCGCGCGTTGCGAAAGGGGACTGCGTCACGGTAGACGGTATTCCAACTTTATAGAAACGGACGAAGCGCGAGCTATACCTACGCGCCTCGATCGAGGTATGCGCGAGGTACGCAGACAGTCGCGACTGTGCCGCAGTGACGAACGAACGGTGTGTCGTTTTTTTAACAATAACCGCACGATTTTTTCACAAAAATAAGTTCAAGTACATATTTAATATGACGAATAGGTGTAGGATATATTTATTGTGCTGTTTTTGGTTGCATGAATTCGTCAATAACGCATCCAGATATAAGTTTTTGTTAGTTTTTATAATTCAAAGTAAAGACGTGGTATTTTATTATTAATAATAGTTGTTCATTGTACTTTATTTGTTTATATAAAAAAAGTACATTTACAATCACAAAACTAAATGGAAACACAAAGTAGGCAAATGTAATTAAAATACTGGAGGCGGGCAGCCCTATCGCATGTTTACGTACCGCGCGGCTGTAGGCATTTATTTCTAAGATATGGCTTAGTTATTATACCGTCTACCGTGACTGCGTTCCAGAAACTACAGGTACCTAACGGCGAAAAATTATGAAAAATGTCGAAAGTGACGTAAAGCGCACGTCAATGTCAAACCGCGAGGCTTGAACGTTAAAACGTTTAATTTTTTTAAGGCCAGACTAGTCAGCAGAGATGTTGTCATCTCTAAGCGCGCTGGCGATCTCTTGCTTTACAATTTCTCTGAAATCGAGAAATCTCAAAAGATTCTCTTTTGAGATTTCTAAAATGGTATTGTCATTAATTGGACTATCATAGGGGCTGCTCTTTTTTATCTGTTTATTTACAGTTACGTTGGATTCGGTAGGTGAGCTGTGAAGTTGCTGAGCTGTTGTTTCATTATCACGTGATTATCACTATTGGAGCCATCGCCTCGTGCAGCTGACCGGACTGGTGTATCCGTGTTATTTGTCTTCGGTAGTTTGCTTTGACAGTCAGGACATTTCCAAGTTGATTTCTTGGCTATATCCGTTGTTTTGAATTGCCTTTCGGATACGTTAGAGCACAGCACTTGCTGTGCTCTAACGTACCCTTACCCTTGTTTACAATTAATACAACATTAGGCAGGTTATCTTTGCTTTGAATTGTATTCATACAACCCGCACATTTGCTACGATATTGAAGCGATTCTTCTTTGTTCATATTTCAAAAAAAATCCTTTTTGCTAGATAGAAGAGTGTTTATGTACTTACGAAGAGTGATAGCCTTGCTAACGTATGCGCTTTCCGCGCGCACCATCTCATCTTGTTCTACAGGCTGCTTTGGCTTGTAGCTGTAGTTCGTCACTTTGTCGAGCAATCCGTTGAAGAAGCCGCGTTCCGTTAGGAATACCAACGTCTGAGGAACAAAAAATAAGGGGTTTTTAGAGGATCCATCAAATATTGCCCATATTTGATGGATCCTCTAAAAACCCGTTGATCTCCTAATGATGCCGCTTTTTTATGGGAAACATCAGGGTTAAATTGAATTTATGGGCTTCTTTTTAAGGGGTCATTATTAAAAAGTACTTATTTATTTATTGGTCTATCTACAATTGTTACACTATTCAGACAATTGCAAAAACAAACAATATTAAGCGATAGACACTGCATGCGAAGACACTACATTATAGAAAACCAAACAAAAAAAAATTGGTTATTTTAAGTACAGAAATTATACATAATTGTTACACAATTCGATAAAAAAAAATAACAAGATAGTAATTTACAATACTAAGGGCCTATTTCACCACCTACGATTAAGTTTCTAATAACTTACTTGACAGATAATTTCATACAAATTCTGTTCCATTTTTGAATTTATTCGGTAAGTAGTGGCTCTTCGGACATCGTGAAATAGGCCCTTAGGGTATTGAGTTACAAAGTGTTACATAGTTTGGTGGACCTGGTGCTTGAATATTTGAAGTGAAGTGCAAAAAATGTCACATTTATTTAGATCAATCAATATAATCAATCCCTTCGTCACATTTATTTAGAAGTCTACAAAGTCTTGGGACCGGGGTAGTATTATATTATCTGTGTACCAGGGAGTTAGATCCTGAAACAGTTTTTCGGAATGGGGGACGTAACATTTTGATAGGATAACGCGGATATTTACATGGTCGGTTAAAATTAAACTTACTCAACAACTGGGGGCAGTCAATTTTACTGTGGAGAATTTTAAACAGAAAGATTAGATCAATATTATTTCCACGTTTTTCGAGTGAGGTCATGGCAAATTTTTTAAGACGTTTTACGTAGCTTGGAACTTTTTTGGCTCTTTTGAATGCGCTCTAGCCTAAGACTATGTAAAGCATAGTGGGGACGCCATACAACCGCGCAGTACTCCAATACGGTACGAACGAGGCAATCGAATAAGTAAATTTTCGTTTTAGGCTTGCGAAAACATTTTGCATTTCGCATGACAAATCCGAGTGTCTTTGAAGCTTTTTTGACAATATTGTCGATGTGAGGAATAAATGTTAGCTTGCGGTCAAGAAGGACCCCCAAGTCTCTGATTACATCTACTTTACTTAGGCACGTACCATTCATTCTATAAATTGATGTCAGTAAAATTTGACTTCCGAGTAAAAGTTATTTGAGAACATTTTTTTATGTTAAGTTGCATATTATTTTCCTCACACTAGTTCAAAAGTCTATTCAGGTCTTCTTGAAGTAATGCTGAATCGGCTTGAGAACCTATCCCACGAACTATTTTTAAATCATCAAGTAGGAAGATCATTGACAAAGATAACCAATATTACAGGACCTAGGTGGGGACCGTGCGGAACCCTGGAAGCTTTTTTTAGGGTTTCAGATTTATAATCATTGGTAACCAAAACCACACAAAAGGATCTGCCAGATAAATAGGACTGAAGCCAGCTAAGAAGACGACCAACGAAGCCATACGCAGCAAGCTTCTGACACTCCATGGGACACTTTGTCGAAAGCCTTGCTAAAATCAGTGTAAACGGCATTAACTTGCTTATTAGAATCAAGCTGAGCTGCAATATTTTCGACAAAAGTGACTAAATTAGAACAGGGGCCGTACCATGAACATTTTAAATACTTGCCAAGTACAGGACAGGTCAACTTGGCATTTTAACCTGACAGGTTTTCTATTTATACCATGAGCATTTCAGTCTGACCTGCAATGTATCAACTTCAGACCTGCTACGCTACCGTTGACCGGTACGTCATATTATAAACAAACGTTCGGAAATACTTTTTCGGAATTTACCGGTTTTACGGTTATATAAAATTAATTTGATAACAGTATAAAATGATCAAAAAAATTAAATAAAACATAAACTAAAATATAAATAAAACTATGTTTCGCAGCAAAAAATCTTATGTAAAATAAAGGTACCACTAACAACACCAACCTACTTGAATGAAAACTTACCAAAGCTATTGCTATTTTCGAACGACTATAACGTGTCAAATATATATTGTCAACAAGACAAGAATATTTATTGATGACATATAAAAATTGGAAATATAAAAATATTAGATTTTTTTAATACTTAATCACAAGGATTGCAATTAGGTACATAAAAAGGGCTCAAATTCGAGAAATGTCCCGCAGATTGTGGACGGAAGTGACGGAACATTGGAACATGATGTGAATTCTATTGTTGGTGGAGATATGAGGAACAGGGTGTAAAGTTCACTCTTCTCATGAGAAATGGGAGGCTCCTCCGACCAGACGGGTGTTATGTCTGACGGGCAACTGCCCGAAAGTTGTTTTCGGATAATCTTACATATTTATCATGCAAGATTTTTGTAACGTCATGTCTTTACTGCGTATAGTTCGTATGTAACGGTGTAACCGCTACAGTGCTATCGATGATTCAAGAGGCTGGGCAGCTGTAGTTTGTTTTTTTACTAAGACTACGAATTGTTTTTACCCAAAACATCTATTAAACATTAAATTGGTTTTTATTTATGTGTATTGTGTTCTATACTTCTATTTCTTTCACATCTACTCACTCGTACCATTTCTACAAGTAGATGACAAAGAGACGTGTTTTTTTGTGGTCTATAATTTTAAATAACGCCACAATAGTATTATATTCACAAATTAACATATACTGACGTTTTTTTTTTAAATTAAAGAAAACAGTTCAATAAAAGTAAGTTTTACACGCCTGCTTAATATGACAGCAGGGCAGCTCAGTTTTCAAGGTTTTACATGTCAAAAATGACTTGATGGTAGAGCCTATCGCAGGTCAGACCAGTGAAATGTTGTCACGTGACCACTGAGCGGCTTTAGTCACGTGATCGCTGGCTCGCCTGTTATTTGACGTGTTCATGGTACAAAATAGCCCGACAGTTCACTTTCCGTCGAAAATTGACCTGCTATAAGAGTGCATGGTAAGCCCCCTGGTGGATCTTGCAGCAGTAACGCCGTGCTGGTGCTCAGAAAGATACTTTTTTAAATATTGTTGAATGTCCGGGCATACTAGTGCTTCAAAAACCTTCGCAAGTGTCGGGAGGATATATTCGTAGATAGGACGATAGTTGCTAACCAAATCCTCAGCGTCAGTTTTGTGAACTGGAACCACCTTGACCAACTTCCATTTCTACTCATCATTATGAGCAAACACTATGAGACCAACCATGAAAACGCAAAAATAATTTTATGGCCTCTACATTTAATTTATGTTCGCATAACTCGTCAAATGTGCGGAGCTACTGATTTTGTTTGCCGGTTTCTTCACAATGTTTTCCTTCACAGTTTTGAGAGCAGTGGTGATGACATAATTTACACTATATATAGAGATGAAGGTATGTGTGTACAAACATCTCCAAGAAAGATTTGTTTAGAAATAAGCATCAGCTTTGTACGTATTGTTTTGTTCTGTTCTTCTTGTCTGTTAACATGTGTGTATATGTCGTGGCCAGATCTTAGAATTGACCATTTCATGAAATGGCCAACTAACATTGGCCATATCATTTAAACATCAACGTTTAATGATATTTCAGTCGACGTTTGGCCATATCGGAAATGTAGGGTATCCATGGTGTAAGGTGATGATTTCCCACCCAAAAAAAAAAAAAAAAAATGGTGTAAGGTGTATGAAAAATAGCCAAGTAACTGCGACCAACTCGAAAGTAGCGCTCGCCGGCCGCTGCCACGGCACCGCTCGCTACGCTCGCTCGTCTAGCGCGCGGTTGGTCACAGTTCTAACCTAACCTAACCCATTTGGTCGGGGTGCCACATAAGCGGCATAAATTTTGATTTTTTTTAAACTAATTTTAAGTGCTATGTTGCAATTCACGCCGCGGCACCGGCCGGCGAGTGTTACTTCCGAGTTGATCGCTTTCCATAATATCATATTTTGTAAACCCAATAAATAAAAGTCCATCGACTTTTTTTGCGTGGTCACCCTACTTTGTTTGATTTGTTGTATGCCGCCGCCATGATGGACAACAAAAACAAAGCGACATCAACGCATCTACCGGTGGATAATCTAACTATTTTACAATAATATGATCATTAATGTTTGGCCACATCATAAAGTCGTGCGTTTAACTGTTCATATCGTTAAACGTTGAGTCTTCAATGATCTGGAAAGGCCACATCATGATGTGACCAGTGGTCGATGTTAATTTCATGAAATGATCAATTTTAAGATCTGGCCACGACACCCAATAAAATAGATGGACAAATTTTAACACAGCGTTCAGTACGTCTAACCAAATATATCCAAGTAAAAAAAGTAATTTTATTTTGACAAAAATAATAAATAGCATTGGGTAGGTAATCAACATTTTTGATGTATTTTCGTTAGCTGATTTATTTTTCTTGTAAGTATCTAATGCGTTTTTCTTATTATTTTTTTACCATTGTCCTTATTTTGGTGGTCTGAATGATTACTAAAAGTTTGTCCATCTATTTTAATGGGACATTATATAAACTATTACATGAATAAAGAAGGCTAGAAAGATTGCCTGTTGTCACGAGTGACTAAGGACCTTATCACACTGGCGATTTGTGAGTTAGTTATCGGCGAGGCGATTGTTCAACGTGCTAGCTGCGTGTGCGTAGCGAGCACGCCACGTGTGCACAACGTGTTCACCACGTTTGCGTAACGAGAGCAATTGATGCGAGTGTATAAGAGAGAGCGAGACAAGCGAGTGTACAATAATGTGAAAACGTGGAGCACACGTTGCGTAGTCGTGGTTAGCGCGCTTCGCACGTGCGGAAAACACGTTCACAGATCGCCTCGCTTGAAACACGCTGGCAAATCGTCAGTGTAATAACGCTCTAAGGACCTTTCCTTAGAGCCTGTGTAAGTGCCTGCACTTACCAACATGACTAAGAACTGCACAAACATTAAGATAAGGTTTTTATCGGGAGAGAAATCATCCCAGCAAAAATAGCATCGTGGGTTGTGGCCAGCTGAAACAATAACAATAACATAATAATCCCACTGCAGGGCTAAGGCGTCTTCTCATTCAGAGAAGGCAAGATGGGTTGGCGATTTCAGATTTTTATTAACTATAACTAATCTATACAATGTGGAGACTACCATACAACAAAAAATTAAAATACTGGCACTACTATTGCTTAAGAGTATTATGGAACTGTCAAAAAAATCTTACCTTCGAAAAAAAAAAGAGTTTTTCAAACAAATTAAATGTATTGTAAGCCGGATCCACCCTAAGCCTATAAATTCCGTTTATCCAACTAGGCCTTGGGTGAATTCTCGGGCATACATTTCAGAATATCCACCTTAGGGTGAATTTTTGGAGTGAATAAACGAAATAGCCCGAGCCGACTATGGATTTTGCCGAGCTTTAATGACTAAACTATTGAATATATTCAATTGAATTTTCGTATACAGAATGGGAACATCATTATGGACACACCGTTTAATTTTTTGTTGTATTGTCGTCTCCACCTTGTATATATAAAAGGAGAAACTGACTGATTCACTGACTGACATATCAACGCACAGCCGAAACTACTGGGACTAGGAACGTGAAATTTTGCACACGGCTTCCTTATATAATGTAGGGGAGCACTAAGAAAGGGTTTTTGGAAATTCGACTTTTAAGGGGGTGAAAAGGGGGGATTTCGATTGTATGCAAAATCTTATTCCTTGAGTTAATAGACTTGAAACTTGTCACGAAAACTTATTTAAGTAAATCATAAAGTTTGTCATTTTTAGTTTTTCTAAGCTACCCCCTAAACGGGGATTGGGGGGTGTCAAAGTTTGTATGAAAAAAATTTTACGCAAGATCCGAATAACTCGAAACTCAGTATTTATACTTAAGACCAAAAATAGAGAATAACGCGTATCAAGGTTTTTCGGAAACAACCCCTAAGGGGGTGAAAAGGGTTAATATATTTTAATGGCGACTGCGATTTACAAATTTACAGTTTTTTTTTTTAATTTTTCGTCATTGGTGTCATTTTCGCCGTTTTCAAGCCGATAGTGATGTCAAAAAATAAATCCAAGATGACGGCTGTGAATATTTTCAAATTTTTCGTTATTTTTGTCGTTTACATAGTTTTCTTATGTGCTTAAGCCGAAAGGGAGGTCTAAATGTAAATCCAAGATGGCGGCTGAGACAAATTTCTCATTTTTCGTCATGGGAGTCGTTTTCGTAGTTTTTGAGGATGTTTAAGCCGATAAAGAGTACTCCGTACGAATACTTATCTTGGTAATAAACGGGGATTGAGGGTGTCAAAGTTTGTATGAAAGATTTTTTTATGCGAGGTCCGATTTACTCGAAACTTAGTATTTATACTTAAAACCGAAAACAAAGAATAACGTGTATCAATATTTTTCGGAACCAACCCCTACCGGGGTGAAACGGGTTGAAATATTTTATTTGCATCGCAATGACCTATAACAAGATACACGCAACGATATCTATATTTTGGAATTTGCTATTCACAATTGGGCCCGATAGGTGGCGCTGCAATCGAAGTTCGAGACGAGATGAATTCACGATGTAGTATTTTAATTATTAAACAATTAATCTGCCTAGCCTTTTCCCAATTATGGTCGGTTTCCTGTGTAACCCGATGCAGCTGAATACCATTATTTAACATGGAGCGACTGCCTATCTGTCCTCCACAACCGAGTTACTGGGTAATACGATACCCCTTGGTAAGACAGATTGTCAGCCTTTGGGGCTTCTGACGACCCGTAACAACTGTCAAAAATCCAAGAATGGCAGCCGGGACTAACGGCTTAACGTGCTTTCCGAGGCACGGAGGAGTCTTGGTATGTCAAGATGGTCACCCATCCACAGACCAACCCCGGCAACCGTAGCTGAACCTGATTGTTAGACCCGTGCGGCTGTTATTACTTAGTCTCAAGCTCCTCTACAATTATTATTCTCTCAATTTCTATCATTAGACATCGTGCCCAATTTCTGAACAGTAACCTTACAAAAAGTACTAGGCTTTCATGAATTCATGATAGCTTCAATCATTGCGTTATGCTACTAATATGAATTTGTATTAGGCGACAGATAGTTTATAACCTGGACAAAGGATACTTTTTATCCCGGTAGTACGTTTCCTTGGTAAATTTCCGACTTCCACGCGAGCGAAGCCGCGGGAAAAAGCTAGTTAACTATATACCTCCTCCTAGGTCCGAATATCGGACTGTATAAGGAACACAACACTGCGCGCCAAAACCAAGATCACGGACGTTACCCAGAAAGCCACTAAGCTTAAGTGGGACTGGGCCGGACATACCTGCCGCATGTCAGATGACAAATGGGCTAAGAGAACCACCGATTGGGTCCCACTAAACGCACGACGATATCGTGGCAAACCGAGATGGCGGGACGAGCTTGACTCTTACCGAAAGGACTGGCCGATACTAGCAACAGACAGAGTTGTGTGGAAGAGGGAGAGGGAGGTCTTTGCCGTACAGTGGGACAATACAGGCTAATTAGTTAGTTAGTTATTAACTATGTTCGAGTTAATCGAACACTCAGCGAAAATGCATAATAGCATCGAACGCAAATATGCACTGCATTCGCTCGTTCACCTAAATGTGGGCCAGTTCGCGTTCGGATCTCAGTAGAGACACCACGTACTCAAACCATTACCATTACCATTTTACCATACATTTTACCAATTAGTTAGTTATTTAGTTTACCATTTTCTACCATTTCTTGTGACTAAGTGTAATAGTGAATCAATATAGCTATTTCCCTTATAATTCGAGAATTTAGCTTTTACCATATAAACCATATCCTATCAACACGAGAAAGGAGTGTTAGGTCACCATAGCGACGAGCACTACTTTCTACAAACTATAAGTCCAAACAAAATAAATATAATTTTATTATGATAACATAATTATAATGCCAGAGATGGACTAAATTTCACTACACACTATGTTCACTATGTTCTTCGTGGGTATCGTTTTCATAATTTATCGAAGATGCTACGCTTGCCGCGGTCGGTCCGTGGATGGGTGAACATCCCTTTCATACCGAGACCCCTCCGTGCCTCGGAAAGCACGTTAAGCCGTTGGTCCCGGCTGTCATTATTCGTAGAAACTTGACAGTCGTTATGTATGTAGTCAGAATCCTGATAATCTGACAACCAGTCTTACCAAGGGATATCGTGTTACTTGTGGAGGTTAGATAGGCAAACACAGGC
Organism: Conistra vaccinii; assembly: GCA_948150665.1. Classification (NCBI taxonomy): domain Eukaryota; kingdom Metazoa; phylum Arthropoda; class Insecta; order Lepidoptera; family Noctuidae; genus Conistra; species Conistra vaccinii. Next base: position 21,593,421 of record OX411327.1, read on the forward strand.
CCTGTAAAACACAGACCATTCAGCTGTATTCGGTTAGACTGGTGGCCAAGCCGTCCCAATATAGTTGGGAAAAGGCAAGGTTGAGGAGGATTCCGCTTTAAAAGAGTGTCCGTGAACTTTCTTGCCCGTTCTTCTCCCTAAGAACCTACAACGCTTTGGAATGGGCAACTAGTTTCATCTTTCTGATTGATCGACTCCTTGACGATTCAAAAGTGCCTGTAATTGGTTTATTTGGAATAAATGCTTTGAGTCTTGTCATCCGATGCAACCAATGTAACCTATTGTATTTCATTTCATTATGTGAGAATGCTGGTATCCATAACACAAGTTAAATCTTTCTTTGGATACCAGAGTTCATACAAAGACTGCTGATAACACTAAAGGTTATATAATTGTAATACGCACTATTTTATACGCAGTGTTGTTTGTAAGTGTTTGATTGTTCAACCATTTTTATTCAATAAATCTTTATCTTATCTTATCTTTATCTTATCTAGTTTGAGTTTGAGCTAAAGTCGATAGTGAGGTCAAAATGTAAATCCAAGATGGCGGCTGCGAAAATTTTATTTATTTATATACTATATTTATGTACCCCAGAAAATACACAGCAAAAAATATATTTAACACTGCAAAACATACAATGGGCGGCCTTCATTTTGTTTTTGTTTTATAAATCATACGTGAGAAGGAACTTCGTTCCTTACGGCGGGGGTTGGATCACACACGTTTTTTTTTCTCATAGAGTGTGATAAAAAGAAGAGTGTTCATCTCGGGAGCAACACTATTTTCAGGTCGAGTGACGTACTTTGAATCCCTCGCTTTTTTGACGTTCAAATAGTTCTCATCCGAATTTAAATAAATAACTTTTGTTTTATTAATATTTTTTGGACTTTCTTTTCATTCATAACATAGCATGGCGCCTGTATTACCCTATTAATAAGGGTTAAGCAGACGTTTACCTATATTACATCCACATTACGGCATTTATGTTTAAGTCCCATGTAATAGGGGGCGAGCTTATTGCCATCAACCGGGCACAAATCCAGATTCCCAGCTGCTACTGATAAATTCCGGATGGAACAATCCAATAACACAGTGCCCAACCTGAGAATCGAACCCAAGACCTCTCTCTCATTCGTCTTTATTAAAAAGCAAGCTCACCGCAACACTTTGTCACATTCAACCCCAGTTCGCTACTGATCTCCGGACAAAGTGGCCTGTCGAACTTGCACATCGCGTTGAGACGAGCCACGGTCAGACATTTTATTGCCGCTTCGACCATCGTGTGAGGGGGCATGATGTGATTGCAGACCACTAGGAGTCTGTACGGTATACTGGAGTCGTCCTGGACCTCTTCATGACCTTTCTTCATGAGAGGCGTGAAGATACCTGCAGACATAAAGGTTACAGGCTGTTCAGTCAACATGATTTGGATGTATATTCAATACCAGCGTTTCTCGGCTTAAGCATTTGTTGGTGAAAAGCTTCTTCACGGAAAAGTAACAAAGTCTAAAGAATAATTCGTTTGTATATAATTTATATAATTTATTCACATTATATAATTTATGTATTATATAAATGATGACTATAGGTATTTTGTACCGACCTTTTTCGTTTTTATTTTAGTGATTATCAGCGGAAACTTGTACATGGGGGCACTCAGAAAATTTTGCGATACTCGAAAAAAAATTACTATAGGTTATCTTATATTTTCAAAGAACTCCCCATTGGCTTCTTTCAAACCTCTTCTCAAATGCAGCCTTAACATCTTCCGCTGATGAAAACTGTTTTCCCTTTTAATGATGTAATGAGTAAAATGTATTGCAATGCTTTGTATATTCGATAGAAATTTATTTTCTTTTAATTTTTATTTAACATGAAAAATGTCATGATTTATGTAATTTAAAATTTATGATTGTTGTGTGTGCCAGGAGGCAACACAGTGTCGGATGACCGAATGTCATGATTTCCAAATATTAAGATTTGTATCTCATTTGACAGTTACCGTAAAAAGTACTGGTTTTTTAACGGAACAGAACGGAAAAAAAATGTGATGTTGTCATCGTCGCTTAGCTCCTAAGTTAGTCGAGTTTTAGCCTCTAAACCTAAATGATCTTCAAGAAGTCTAAAGCTTATAACTATATTATATTGAGTACCTAATTAGATAGTTTTTAAACATTGCTAAAAGTATACCAAGTTTGAATGTGTGCAAAAATATAAAATACAGAAATATTAGTACTGAAATGGTGTATTATTACAGTTTTCACCAACCCAATGTAGTCATTTGTGCCCCTAACATCTTCTTCTCCGAACATGATAACACAGTAGTCATTTATGTTATCCTACTCCAATAATTTGATGTCAATATCCTAGTAAGATGGTTATAGCCATGTGGGCTAAGCTATATTATACCGTAATATAGTTATATGAAAGCGGTTTATAACTGTCCGAGTGCCCTAATTTTGTTACTGCAACCAATTTCGACGTAGCACTCGCCGGCCGGGCGGCCGCTGCCGCGGCGTCGTCGGTCGCTGCGATCGCTCTGCTCGCGCGTAATGGGGAAGGTCCGGTAAAGCTAATTGTAGATGGCGTGATCATAGCTAAGTCCCAACATAGATAATAAAATTGACATACATTTAACATTTAGTTCATTCATGAATTTGCTTTTATTTCACTATTTCGTTGTTTTCGGTGATTTCAATATTTTAAATAAATTATTTGACATGAAAAGTGTCAGAATTTAACACTTTAGATATTTCCTCGAAATCACTTTCTTCAAAATGTTTCCGACATAACCTCGAACTATGTGTAATTAAAAAAAAAAAACTTCACGAATAGCTTTATGGAACAATCATTTAATTTTAGGGTCTTTCGGCAAATGGTGGACTCCAATTCCAAAGTATTTGGAAACACAACAAAGCTTAATTTTCACAAAAATAAAATAAAACCACCTCACGCCTTGTAATATTAGCTTGTTTTGGGACCTAGCTACGACGGCGCCATTTTGACAGTTGCCTTCCCCATTGATCACAGTTCTAACCTAACCCAACCTATTTGGTCGGAGTGCCCTAATAGTATTTTATTAGATCGTGCTCGTATCATAGTTATATTCCTAGTAAGACTGTTATGAACCGCCGGAAAACATCGTGAAGAAATGCCTGAGAGATATTTCTCGAGGGCATGACAAGCCAAGTCAGAGGCCCATGGGCGACTTTAAAACTCTGACATACAAATTCAAATTCAAATTCAAAATTCAAATTCAAATTCAAAAGTCATTTATTCAAATTAGGCTGAGAATCAGCACTTTTCGAACGTCAAAATTACATAAGACAGTCCCCCAAAAACGCCCGCCCTTCACCACTTCCTAGTGCCTTTGCTGGAGAGAAGAAGTGGCGCAACAAACTCCCCAGCAGCACAGCTGTCTGTTCAGTTAGAAAAAATAACTTGATTCTATACAATAGTATGCAAATAATTTACATTACTCAACACAAAACATTCAATAAAATATATGCCATAATGACAGCTAGCACGCGCCAATGTACCAACAAAAAAAAAAAAAATATCGAAATCTAAACTCAAGCAAAAATAAAAACTAAAAACGTAAACAGAACTTAATACCCGAATTATAAAGCCTCCAGGCATAAAGGGCGTGCCCGCTTACATATAGCTAATAAAGCTGTAATATACGGTATATAGCTACATTCCTAGGGATATAACTATAACACGGCTATAACCATCTTATTGCGACATATAGATATAGATAATTTTCCCAAAAATAACTGACCAAATATGCAGAAACAGATAACGAGGAACGTGCCGGTGCCTCCGTCTCCGAAGTTGAAGCTGACGAGGTAGCCGAGCACGGTGAACGACATGCTGCCCAGCAGCATGATAAGCGCAAATGTGGCTGCAGATAGAACCATTAAATAAAATTCAAATAGGTTATTTGCACTTTCAAGTAACAAAAAATATAGTCAAATTAAATTAGCTAGCGAAACTCCGCAGACGTTAAGGGTAATTGGGCATCGATGTGTATATTTCGCAGGCATATTGTATGATTCGTCATTTTACAAACGGCGCCGTCCGTTTACAAACGCTTGCGGTTTTGCAAAATGCCTAAGGCAAAATGTAGTTTGCCTAGTCACTATATAATATGCCGCAACATTTGATGAACAATTCAAACGCCGTTTACAAAATGCCGCGGCAAATTGAAGAATTTAGTTCTATTTTTTACCACGTGCGCCGCTGCTAATCAAAACAAGAAAAATGGCGTCGAGTAGTGGTGGGACCACAAAAAAACTGTTATTTTAAAGACATTTATTATAGTGAGTGAAGGAAATGTTACGATTCACAAACGGGAACAGTGAGAAAGTTTTTGAGGTTATCCGGCACGTAAAACATGCTCAGGTGTCCATGGAATCTGGTGCTCGGAGGACTAATTCGGAATATTATTGGTACAAACACTATGAGAGTGTTTTTGTTACTTTAATACTTTACAAGTACCTAAGCAGCATAATAAGTTACTCTTAGTTAAGGGGGATGCGCCAAGATAGCCCGTGAAATCCAAATTTTATTACTTTTTGTGCAATTTGCAGGTTGTATCTTGATTAAAATATGATCCCTGACGCAAAAGTAAGAACATTTGAATTTTGCGGGCTACACTGACGCTTTCGCTGTAAGTCTTCATAGGTACGTGATTGCTCGAATAAAATCTGATTTGTCCAAGCTGTGTTTTGTGATAGTCACCCTACAATAACAATCAATGTCGAAATCATAACAATTGAACGAGTTGCCAATTTGTCTTAGGCATTTTGCAAAACCGCAAACGTTCGTAAACGGACGGCGCCGTTTGTAAAATGAAGAATCATACAATATGCCTGCGACATATATACGACAAAATAAAAATCATATGATGTTTATTTTTGGGGTCTACGACCGCTTGTAGTGTTGTTACTTGAAGAATGAGTTCTGTATTATCTGTATTTTTTATTGTTGTATCGTGTTAAGATATAGATACCCATTGCATCTGCGAAGTACTTATACAAAAAAAAAATTATATTTCAATTAAATTGCGGTTAATGATCCCAAAAAAACACATCAAATTAACTTATTTTTGCTTTATCATGTTTAGATTTATTGATACCCATCAAGCCTGCGGAGTTTCACTAGCTACTTTAATTTGACCCTGTAGTTTACAATAAAATAGGCCTTAAGGTGAGTAAAGTTGCTTGTTAGAGTTGCAGCCACTAATAATTATAGGTAATATATATTATTATCCCACCCAAACTATCAATGGTGAGAAAGAGACGGAGATATACAGGATGTACAGCTCCTTCCCACACTGACTGGTCGATGTGGCAAGGCTTGCAAGAGTTACAAGTTTCCTGTGACCAGTATTGGGTGTCTGTCTACTGAAGGTCGATAAATTCACTCTAACCCGCGCTCTATTTCCGTCTTGTTCTCGTTCTCGATTATAGACCTGTTTTTTTTTAAATATTATTAGAGTTAACATTTTTTTTTTGTATTTCTTAGTGTTTCTGTGACATATAAACCAATTTTCTTTATTTCTTTCTCTCACCTAACGCATCCGGTTGGTTGGTGGTCTGATTTCGTTCGAACACGAGCACCGCCAGCACGGTGGGTAGCACGAGCGTCAGCGCGGCTAGTACAGTGTGGAAGCTGAGCGTGACCAGCCAGTGCAGCTCGGGCGGGCAGCCGGACATCACGTGGATGTGCCGCGAGCTTGTCAGCCGCTCCTGGCACGGGAGCGAGACGTTGTTGCTGTTTGTTGTTACGATTACTACGGACAAAAAATGGTTTGACGAAATTCCTGGGTTTTTCTCGCATTGAGATAGAAAATATATGGAGACGCCGCGTTATTCTATACATATATTTACTTATACAAATATGAGTGAAATACTGTTATTTAAAACACAAAAGATTTTTAATATTCATATTATGGTCACTACGAGTATAAGATGTTGTTAGGTTAGCAAATATTTATTTATTTATTTAAATTTCGTAATAACTTAAGACAGAAGGTCCCTTAAGAGGGTGCATCCTAAAAGTTGGCAACGTCGTAAATAGCTGTCAAATATTTACCTGTTTCGATTAATTTGGAAATAATACTGTATGGAAATAAGAAATGTGGCTAACTAATTTATTTATTTATTTATTTAAACTTTTCACACTCAAAAAGGTACAAAGGCGGACTTAATGCCTTAGGCATTCTCTACCAGTCAACCAAGGGTGGTGAAGAGATTTGATGGCAGGTGCTCTGCAACTAATTGACTAGAATATTAATAATGAATTGCAATTATAACATTGAATTTGATGTTGTACCCGTTTTAGGTGACAAAAAGGCATTTGAAAAGTTTTCAAATACTTTTTTTACATCTAAAACAAACTATTCGGTGTTAAGATATTAATTATTGCATTTCATAATCAATATTCTAGTTCGCTAGTTAGCCACATATTTTATTATCATACAGAAAAATGATCAAATTAATCAAAACAGCGAAATATTTGACATCTATTTGCGACGTTGCCAACTTTCAGAATAAAGCCTCTTAAGTAGGGACTTAATATGTAACCGACTTGGTATTACATGGATCTCACAACTTTTTACGGTAGAAGAACTGAATTGCGAAAGTTACTACTTACTACCTACTTTTTTTACAATAGTTTTGTTTTTGATGGCATTAAAACTTACTGGTTGCAACAAAGACGCCCCACAATAAGGTTAAGTATTTGTCCTTGGGCGGAGATTTTGAGGCGGAGTTTGAGAGTCGCAGCTCGCGGTTGATGGGGTCATTCATAGTGGTGATGGTACGTTCGTCGGCCCACGGCATGTGCTGCGCCGCCAGCATGTTGGACAGCAGGTTGAGGGCCACTGGCGCCGCGTGCCGGACTACCGTAGTGTATAGGATCTGAACAAATCGGGACGTTAGTATTAGTTCAAACAAACGTTTATAAATAACCATGCAATACAAAATACGTTCGAAGTATGTGGCATAGAAATTACCTGTCATAAGTTGATAATTATATGTATCTATAGGACACCTCAATCCGACCCCAACCAATTTTTAATCAAGTTAAACAGTCTTTTGTACCAGGTATTCCAAAAATATAACTCGAAAACAAACGTGGTCCTAACAGGTGACTTTAACATTAACACTCTTAAACAAGGCAATATTACAAATCAATTACTAGATCTAGCATACAATTATAATCTTAAACTACACATTAATGAACCAACTCGTAAGTCTTCTTGTATCGACAACATTCTCAGTAACATTCATAATGCTATTGGTACAGTAATGCCACTCCATTTATCCGACCATGACACAGCACAAATGTTGAGCTTCCCTGTGAGACATAATACACAAACTCAAGCAACGTACTATGCCTACAAAAGAGTTTTCAGTTCAAATAACATTCAGAAGTTCAAAGAATGCTTACAAAATTTGTCTTGGTCAGAAATTTACGCAGAGAAGGACATAAACAAAGCATTTAGTACTTTTCATGAAACTTTGTGCCTGTTCTTTAATTTGTGCTTCCCAAAAATAAAAGTAAAGGTAAACACTAAAAATAAAAATAAACAGAACTGGATAAGTAAAGGACTTAAAAAAAGTTGTAAAACGAAACGGTTCTTGCGTTATCAATACTATAAAAATAAAAATGTAACAAATAAAGTTCATTATATTCAATATTCAAAACTTCTACAGAAATGCATAAATAGCTCAAGGAAGAATGCAAATATCAAATTTATTAATGAAAGTGGAAACAAATGTACAGCGGTATGGAAAGTAATTAAGGATGAAATTATGGGTAATAACTATAAGAACGATGTGGATAATATCCTAATTGACAATAAAGTACTAACAGACCCCGTAGAAATAGCAACTGCGTTTAATAACCACTACATTAATACAGCACACTCTTCTAGCACGAGTACAAAGCCGCACCGCGATGAAAGTTCACTAGTTCATTCGATGTTTCTAAAACCTGTGTCCGAAAACGAAGTCAGAGCGGTGATGACATCATTAAGAAACACAAGTTCGGCAGGTTATGACGAAATTAATACGAAGATTATAAAAGCATGCACTGATGAACTTATTATTGTAATGACATATTTAATAAATCTTTCATTTTCACTTGGCACTTTTCCAGAATCTTTAAAAGTATCAATTGTTAAGCCACTCTTTAAAAAAGGTGAAAAATCTGACATTAATAATTATCGACCAATAACATTAATACCTATTATATCTAAAATTTTCGAGAAGTGTATGTGTAAGAGATTGATTGACTACTGTGATAAATTTAACATTATTAAAAAAGATCAATTTGGCTTCCAAAAAAAGAAATCCACAACACTAGCTATCTTCACTCTTGTAAAAACCATATTGACTAATATTAACCGAAACCACCTTACTACAGGGTTGTTTTTTGACTTATCGAAAGCCTTTGACCTAGTATCTCACGACCTGTTGCTACAGAAATTGGAGGCAATTGGCATTAGAGGTATTGCACTTCAATGGATATCGACATACTTGAGTAACAGACAACAGCGTGTTATAATTACAAAAGTGACTGGAAAGAACGACATGACACCACACTCTTCTGAACTCAAATATAACAAATATGGCGTCCCACAAGGAAGTGTATTAGGCCCAATTTTATTCATTCTTTATATTAATTCTATTACTGACATAACTAATCATAAATGTATATTATTTGCTGATGACATTTCCATTATTGTGACATCGGATAAAAAGAATACTACAATTGACGATCATGAAACTGACATTAATAACACAATTGACATACTGATTGAATGGCTAAATAAAAATAATTTATCATTAAATCTTGCAAAGTCTGTATATATTCAATTTCACAGATCAAATAATTCTAAATATAATAATAATAAAATGAAGATAAATAAAATTAGTGAAGTAACGCAAACTAAGTTTCTAGGTGTTACTTTGGATCAAGATATGAATTGGAAATCCCATGTCGATATTGTCTCAAAACGAATAAATAAGTTTGTATTTGCGCTGAGAAAAATTAGGAACATAACAAACGTCCAAACGGCAATAATATCTTATCATGCATATGTTGAATCGGTGTTACGCTATGGATTGATTATGTGGGGCAATAGCACCGATCAAAATAGAGCATTTGTTGCTCAAAAAAAATGCATTCGAGCAATCTACGGGCTTCAATCCGACGATTCTTGTCGGCCGGTATTTCAGAAACTTGGTTTGTTACCGCTACCGTCTCTATATATATATGAGATATGTATGTTTGTGTGGAAGCATAAGGAATTATTTAAAAAAGCAGATGATGTAGTTCCTCGAAACCGGCGCGATCCTCACAGGCTCGTACTGGATGTCATGCCAAGGCTAGCTAAATATAATAAAAGCTGTTTGTATATGTGTGTAGAAATATTTAATAAAATACCGAGTGACTTAAAAATTCTAAATACACTATTATTTAAAAGTAAATTGTATGATTGGCTGTCCACAAATAGTTTTTATAGTGTAAAAGAATTTTTTGACAAAAAATTTAAATGACTGAAATTTTAAATGTATAAATTATAAATTTTAATGTATTATATAATTAAATGTATCAAATGTCATATAATAATTAATTAATTAATAATATAATGAAATGTATGCACGACAAATTTGCACGCTTATAATGTTAAGCAAAGACATGTATGCTCTGTATTTAATTTTTGTACCATCTTCTATACCATGTTTTTATGCAAATAAATTTTATTCTATTCTATTCTATTCAAAAAAAAAATCCAAAAGTGCACGCCTCATAACACTTATTCATATACGAAAAAGAAATTCAAAATATAGTTTCTAACAAAAATGAACAATTTATCACGCAATTCTTACGTAATTTGAAAGACTATTTATTTTATATAGATATTATATTTTAGTTAGTATTTTATTAATTATAATTAAACTACTTTGAATAAAAGAGCCATTTTCAATAGGATTCCTTCTATGGCTGAAACGAATGTATTAAAAAAATAGTTTGGAAATTCCAAAAGTGCACGCCTCATAACACACATTCATAAATGAAAAAGAAATTCAAAACATAGTTTCTAACAAAAATTAACAATTTATCACTTTTCACGAAGTATGTTTTGACTGCTGTTTTACCCATCAATATGGGTAAATTTCTAACCTCGCAATCCTTACGTAATGTCAAAGACTATTTATTTAGATATTTACGTTGTGGGTTGCTAGGCAACACGTTCAGTCAAGGTTGAAAATATTTCGATAAAGATATTATATTTTTGTTAGTATTTTATTAATTATAATTAAACTACTTTGAATAAAAGAGCCATTTTCAATAGGGTTCCTTCTATGGCCGAAACCAATGTATAAAAAAATAATTGACTCAATTAATTGATTTTATCGCAAGCTACAATGTTTTCAAGCTTCATAAATTGACGGACAGGAATTTTATTTCAACTATTTTGATGTTTTTTTCATTTCTGCTGCATTAAATCAATTAGTAAAAAGTACAGTATTAATCTCCATTTAATCATCTATACAATGGCATATAAATTAAGTAGGTTATGTGTACTAGCAGGAGTGTAACAATAAAAACAGTTGCAGAAATGGGGCAAAAAATATTTTTCGATCGTAGAGCACACTCTAATGCTTCGCATTATGAGTCGTGCAAAATTGACTCCATTAATAGATTTTATCGCAAGCTACAATGTTTTCAGGTTTCATACATTGACGGACAGGAATTTTTTTTCAACTGTTTTGATGCTTTTTTCATTTCTGCTGCATTAAATCAATTTTTAAAAAGTGCAGTAATAATCTCCATTTAATCATCTATACAATGGTATATAAATGTAGGTTCTGGAGTGTAACAATAAAAATAGTTTCATAAATCTCACAGTATAGTAGTCGTTTCATAAGCACACTCTAATGCTTCGTTTGCTCGGGGCTTCGCCCTTGTTGAGGTCAGAAATTATTTCACAGGACTGTACTACCGGGATAAAGAGTATCCTATATCCTAACTCAACCGGTTTGCCAAATTTCATCGAAATCTGCTAAGGCGTGAGAAGGTAACAGACGGACAGAGTAACTTTCGCATTTATAATACTTGTGTGGATTTGGTGCTTTCAATAGTTATAAAAATCTCATTTGTCTTTTATCAGGGTCACCGGCCGATACAATAGTTAAGGAGGATCCGCGAAATTCATATTTTCTTACGTTTTTTGCATATTTCAGGTCAGTGTCAGGTTGTATATATCTTGATCAAAATATGATTCTCGACCATAACAAATATGTTATGGTCGAGAGGCCGCTCAAGCCCTGGTGACCCTGAATCGGGGACACTTGCGGAATAACCGTCAAGCCCCGCTGTGCCCGATTCGGGTACAGTCTTAACGGCGTAGCCAAATGGACACGGTGGGTCTGGAGCGGATTCCGTTTGGTCTATAGCTTGTTTCGCTCTATGGCCTGAGGTATATTCTCAACAATTAGAAGTAAAATTTTCAAAAATTGACAGGTAAAACCGTTAAATTCTGAAAAATTTCTAAAGTGACGTAATGCGTCATTGAGTGACGTAATCGCGGGGCTTGACAGCTATTACGTAACAAACGCGTCAGTGCTTGACCAGAAGAATCATTTATACATCTATCTAAGCTAGATTTGTTTCATGAAAGCATGATTTATTAGAGAACATAAACTTTAATAGATGTACAAAAACTTAAATAGATGGACGCAGTGGGAAGAGAGGGGTATGATTCTTATAATTATAATTCTTATGATTATAATTCTTACAATTATAATACTTATACTTAATTATAATTTTTAAACAATCACGATGGCCCATTTGTGGGTAACAGTATTGAGTTGGTATAGTATACCTGCTATATTAATTCTGGTTGCTTACCTTGGCATCAGTTTCGTTGATCTCCACTCCCATTAAATACTTGTTGTACTCCAAAATGTCCTTCTGGCCAGTTCGGAGTACCTCTGTACAGAAAACATATAGGTACTTATATAAACAAAAAGAAATATTGGTATAAAATAATTTAAGGGCGATTCTAGCCAACTGGTGTGAAGGGCCGCGCTGCGCTGCGTCTTACTAAATGTGGGCCGGACATCTGGGGACGCCTCCCCACCGCGCACCACATTCTGTCTAAGTAATGCAGTAGCAGTGGTGGCCCAGTGGTATCGACCCCGACTTACGAGTTGTAAGTCGTGGGTTCGAACCCAAGCAGGCGCTTTACTTTGTGTAAATAACTTCATCACCACTGCTCTCAAAACGGTGAAGGAAAACATCGTGAGGAAACCGGCATGTCTTAGGACCAAAAAATTCGAAGACATGTGACATCTACCAACCCGCACTGGGCCTGCGTGGTAGATTACGGCCCACTCCCTCTCACAGAGAGGAGGCCTGTGTCCCAGCAGTGGGAACATTAATAGGCTGATGATGATGATGATGATGAATGCAGTAGAAAGCGCGGGTGAAGAATTTAAAGCTTCAGTAGTTTTAAGGGAAATTTATTAGCAAAAAAGTTATCAAATTCCTGAGCTATTTCTACATCTGAGTTGATGGGGTTATGTGCACAAATTAAATTCAGTATATCGCTGTTTTTTCCTACCTGTTTCATCTAGACTAATATTATAAAGAGGTAAAAAGACATCATTCAAGTTTCGAACGTTTTGTTCCCATAAGCCGATATAGGTATGCAGGCAAGAAAGGATTTAAGAAATTCTACATTTTATTTTTTCGTGTGGATGGTAGTCTTTTTCTTTGTTTTAATATTGATTTTAACCCAGTAGGAGGCCAAGCTGATAGCGGCCTGAGTGGCATTATTAAGGCCTCACAGGTGCAAGTGAAGGGGCATTTAGGAAATTCCTGCAAGTGGAGCACGCAGCCTAATTGCACAATACATTTTATTTATGATTGCAATTCTGAAACGAAAGCTCGTCCATTTTTATTCGCATGTGTCGAATTACGATAAACATTTTTTTATCACATCTATTCAAAAAGACATAGTTTAATCCTCGTAAACAGGGACCAAAATAGCGTTTTAATCCCTAGGGACTAAAAGTGATTTGAATTTGGAATGTGGAAATTGTTAGTAAAAGTTCTATTCACCAAAGAGATCGATCACGAACATTGTATGAATAAGTAACAGGCTGGCAAGAGAGAAAGTGTGAATTTGATCAAAATTAAAATCCAAGATGGCGGATTCGCATTTTTTTTTTTTCATTGTTTTCGACTGTGGTAAAGCCGATAGTGAGGTCAAAATTTTAATCCAAGATGGCGGATGCGAAAATTTTCAAATTTTTCGTCATGGGTATCGTTTTCGTAGTTTTTGACGGTGGTAAAGCCGATAGTGAGGTCAATATGTAAATCCAAGATGGCGGACGCGAAAGTTTTCCAATTTTTCGTCATGGGTATCGTTTTCATAGTTTTCGAGGGTGATAAAGCCGCTAGTGAGGTCAAAATTTAAATCCAAGATGGCGGATGCGAAAATTTTCAAATTTTTCGTCATGGGTATCGTTTTCGTAGTTTTTGACGGTGGTAAAGCCGATAGTGAGGTCAAAATTTAAATCCAAGATGGTGGATTCGAAAATTTAAAAAAAAATCGTCATGGGTATCGTTTTTCATAGTTTTCGAAGGTGATAAACCCGATAGTGAGGTCAAAATGTGAATCCAACATGACGTCTGCGATTTTTTTTTTTTTTCATAATTTTTTTATTTTGTGTAAATCAGTGAGTAGGAAATTCGTTCCTGATGGGGGTCGGACCGCACACGTTTGTTTTCTCATAGAGGGTGATAAAAAGTAGAGTGTTCACCTCGGGAGCAACACTATTTTAAGCTCGAGTAATGTACTTTGAATCCCTCGCTGCGCTCAGGATTCTACTTTAGAATAGGTAGGATATGTAGGATAGGTAGGATAGGTAGGATAGGTAAGATAGGTGAGATAGGTAAGATAGGTGAGATAGGTGAGATAGGTGAGATAGGTGAGATAGGTGAGATAGGTGAGATAGGTGAGATAGGTGAGATAGGTGAGATAGGTGAGATAGGTGAGATAGGTGAGATAGGTGAGATAGGTGAGATAGGTGAGATAGGTGAGATAGGTGAGATAGGTGAGATAGGTGAGATAGGTGAGATAGGTGAGATAGGTGAGATAGGTGAGATAGGTGAGATAGGTGAGATAGGTGAGATAGGTGAGATAGGTGAGATAGGTGAGATAGGTGAGATAGGTGAGATAGGTGAGATAGGTGAGATAGGTGAGATAGGTGAGATAGGTGAGATAGGTGAGATAGGTGAGATAGGTGAGATAGGTGAGATAGGTGAGATAGGTGAGATAGGTGAGATAGGTGAGATAGGTGAGATAGGTGAGATAGGTGAGATAGGTGAGATAGGTGAGATAGGTGAGATAGGTAAGATAGGTAAGATAGGTAAGGTAGGTAAGGTAGGTAAGATAGGTAAGATAGGTAAGATAGGTAAGATAGGTAAGATAGGTAAGATAGGTAAGATAGGTAAGATAGGTGAGATAGGTGAGATAGGTGAGATAGGTGAGATAGGTGAGATAGGTGAGATAGGTGAGATAGGTGAGATAGGTGAGATAGGTGAGATAGGTGAGATAGGTGAGATAGGTGAGATAGGTGAGATAGGTGAGATAGGTGAGATAGGTGAGATAGGTGAGATAGGTGAGATAGGTGAGATAGGTGAGATAGGTGAGATAGGTGAGATAGGTGAGATAGGTGAGATAGGTGAGATAGGTGAGATAGGTGAGATAGGTGAGATAGGTGAGATAGCTGAGATAGGTGAGATAGGTGAGATAGGTCAGATAGGTAAGATAGGTAAGATAGGTAAGATAGGTAAGATAGGTAGGATAGGTAGGATAGGTAAGATAGGTGAGATAGGTGAGATAGGTGAGATAGGTGAGATAGGTGAGATAGGTGAGATAGGTGAGATAGGTGAGATAGGTGAGATAGGTGAGATAGGTGAGATAGGTGAGATAGGTGAGATAGGTGAGATAGGTGAGATAGGTGAGATAGGTGAGGTAGGTAAGATAGGTAAGATAGGTAAGATAGGTGAGATAGGTAAGATAGGTAAGATAGGTAAGATAGGTAAGATAGGTAAGATAGGTAAGATAGGTAAGATAGGTAAGATAGGTAAGATAGGTAAGATAGGTAAGATAGGTAAGATAGGTAAGATAGGTAAGATAGGTAAGATAGGTAAGATAGGTAAGATAGGTAAGATAGGTAAGATAGGTAAGATAGGTAAGATAGGTAAGATAGGTAAGATAGGTAAGATAGGTAAGATAGGTAAGATAGGTACCGGTTTCCTCACGATGTTTTCCTTCACCGTTTTGAGAGCAGTGGTGATGAAATTATTTACACAAAGTAAAGCGCCTGCTTGGGTTCGAACCCACGACCTACAACTCGTAAGTCGGGGCCGTTACCACTGGGCCACCACTGCTCTCAATTCTCTGCTCTGATAAATTGCATTGGTGACCTTAATATAATTTACAACAGTGAAAATGTCATCATCTAGTGAGAATGGAGACCCTAATTTGCAGATGGAAGAGAAAGGAAAATATAGTATATTATGCAACTAATGAATAAAGGACGGATTTAAAGCGAGGGCCATAGATGAATCACGATCAAGTGAAGGATTCTAACGACTGAATCACGACCGTAGGGAGTGATTCATGATGATTGAATCACGAGCGAAGCGAGTGATTCAAGTGTTAGAATCCTGAGCGACGCGAGTGATTCATGGCCCTCGATATAAATCCGTTTTATTCAAGAGTTGCATACTATACTTTATACCATGACTACGAGAAAAAGAAAGATTTAAGCGAAAATAGACATTTAATAAAAGGGTAACACGTTCAGTGTCGGGAGCCCTCCTGGAGGGTTCACCTACTTGGATATGGGATGTCGGGAGCCCTCGCGGAGGGCTCATTTTAAATGTAGACATTCAGTGTCGGGAGCCCTCCTGGAGGGTTCACCTACTTGGATATGGGATGTCGGGAGCCCTCGCGGAGGGCTCATTTTAAATGTAGACATTCAGGGTCGGGAGCCCTCCTGGAGGGTTCACCTACTTGGATATGGGATGTCGGGAGCCCTCGCGGAGGACTCATTTTAAATGTAGACGTTCAGTGTCGGGAGCCCTCGCGGAGGGCTCATTTTAAATGTAGACGTTCAGTGTCGGGAGCCCTCCTGGAGGGTTCACCTACTTGGGTATGGGATGCCGGGAGCCCTCGTGGAACTACGAATAATAAAAGTCATAGACTTTTATGGCGGAATGATGAGTTATGAGTTCTATGAAAATGGGTGGAATCGAAAGTGTTAAGGAGGTTGTATAGCATTGAGATAGAGGTCGAATACATTGGTGTGTTCTAAATTCAAACACCAAAATAGTGATTAAAAGAGCTTTTTATTCACTGTTTTCAGTGAATAAAATAAGCTTTTTAGAGGGGGAATGGTATAAAATAATTTTTAATAAAGAATTATTATTTTATTTACTATTTTATTTTCTCGCAATCGTAGTGAAAAGTAGAGTGTAACACACGGCGCTAAAAACCCATTATACCTCGGTTTCTGTTTACTCCCTCGCTAAAGCTCGGGAGTAAAACTACCTCGTTATAATGGGTCATTTTAGCTCCTTGTATAACAATCTACTATTTACCAATCGACGGAAATTGGATAGGGTTGTGCAAACCAAAGGCCTATATTTTGTTTGATTGATGTATTTGGTTACACCCTTTCTTATATCTATGGGTTACACCATGATGTAGGCATGATTCATTTCCAAATTATTGTGGTATAAATTTAATTTGTTTTAATTACAACTGATGCTCTACTAGTGCATATAATTGAATATGTACAATGATTGCCGAAAAATGAAAGACCAATTTTTAAAACACTTTCAACCATAATTGAAATACGTAACAAAACGTTTTTCTTTTAACGTTTTTATTATCTGTGGCCAATGACAAACTCATAGAAAAGCAGTGTTGTCAACTAAGTGGGATTTCCACTAAACCTGGGGACACCCGTATTGGTGGAGAAATTGTACTTTACGGGGCTGGTGTTTTTGTCTAGCGGTTAGTTTGATTCAATTTGTAGAAAACATTACAATCAATTACTAAAACTTTGACTAGAGAAAATATTAAAATAACAGGATGGTTTATTGTTTGTCGAAAACCGTTGTCACAAATTTTTCGATTTATTTCTTTCAAATGCCGAAACCACTGCAGATTTGAACGCTGATTTGGAAAGACTGACACAGCATGACGAAGCCTACCTATATTGAAGCCAAACAGAGAGGCTCAGCCTGAAAGGAGATTGAAAAACAAAGTCATTTCGAAAATAATATATATTCAAGTTTACTGCTCCACAGGACCATCAAAAGACGAAGACATAGAACTTTTCTACGAGGAATTATTTATAGCTCTGTACAATACAGGCCCAAATACAATAATAATGGGAGATTTTAATGCCAAAATCGGCGTCTCCAAACCAGATGAGAGAGATGTAATAGGCCTTTGGGGCTATGATAAAAAAAGGGATAACTTAAACTGTCTTATTACAAAACACGGTCTAAATTTGGTCCAAGCTTAATCCTTCCAGTCAGTTGTTTTATTTCGAACCTTATTCCGACTGGTTTAAAGTTCTTAATTCAAAATTGACAACCTAGACTCGGATTTAAAATCAGTTTTTGTATTTAGAACTTTAACGATTAAAATAAATTTCGAAATTCAAAAATGGCTCACTGGTTTAAACCTGGTTCTAAAGATAAATCTTGTTTTGTAATAAGGCCGACAGAGTTTTGCATAGAACATCGGCTCCATATTATAAATACCTACTTTAAAAAAAAACGAAAACAAAAATGTACTTGGTGTTCTTCTGATGGTAAAACCTACAACAAAATGTGAGAGATATTAATATAATAAGCACAACACACCCTACCGACCATAGACTGGTATGAAATACTCAATCGGGGCGCAAATAAAGTCAAAAAAATCTTTCGAAGGTACAGTCTGCGCCTTTACAACATTGGAAGAAGAAACACTCAAAAACAAATTTACTGAAACATTTGTATCTATGACTGATATAGTTAAAGCAATGGCACGTAAAATTTCATCGGAGAGGCAACCGGATGGCGATTGGGAATCTGGGTCTTGAAGTGATACCGAATCACCCCGTACCGTCCGAATGGACCCCAAATGGGCGGGGGCGGAGATATGGTGTTGGGAGGTCATAAAATTTTTTTTCGACGAGGTAACTGGATGGAAATGCGGTTGCTTTGAAGTTTATATCCTATAGACATAGTAAAAAAAAAATTGCCACCCCCTAACATCGTTATAATTGAAATAATGTCTTACGCGTTATTTAATTCTTGCAACTCCTTACCAATGATTTTTAACTGAAAATTAGGGTCAATTTTGATAAAACCGGATTGCATTGATACACACAATTCCTTGCTTTGAATTAGAGTTTAAATTTCGAAGGTCATGTCAAAAAAGAAAAAAATATGGCCTCCTAACACCATATCTCCGCCCCCGCCAATTTGGGGTACATTCGGATGGTACGGGGTGATTCGGTATCACTTCAAGACCCAGATTCCCAATCGCCATCCGGTTGCCTCTCCGATGAAATTTTACGTGCCATTGCCTTGAATAATATTGATGATGTGCAGGAATCATACACTTCAATCATAAAAACTATTAAAAATGTGACTTCATCATCAAACAAGAACTTTTACGAAGATTTATACCAACGCGAACGTAGAGACGAAATTTGCTTTGCAACAATAGGACCCCGACCCGATGCGGTAAACGTAGAAGTGCCAATATTTATGGAAAGTGAAATAATGAATGCTATTCTGTCTCTTAAATCCTTAAAGAGTCCGGGAGAAGATGGCGTTACCAATGATATACCTACTTAAAACTCTAATAGTCACTGTCTCCTACTGTTACAAAACTGTTCAATAATTTTTGGGCATATGAAGACATACCTAGGGAATCCGAGACATCAATCATAACTCTGTTGTACAAGGAAGGAAATCCTGAGAACATAGGACATTATAGGCCTATAAGCTTATTGCAGACTACATACAAATAATTCACGCAAGTATTTCTTTTGACGATTGCGCAACCGGAGCGACGAAGATATTTACTTGCCACTGTCGCTCAAGAGCTACGGTTAATTCATGCAGCTTCATTATTTATTTGTACTCTAAATACGGGTTAATATGGTCTGTGGGCAGTTTTACTCTGTGGCTTAAAGGATATTCTCGTCAACTAAATCATTTAAATCCAAAAAATATCAATAGGCAACACTGGAAAAAAAATATTTGAAACTACTAGTAAGTGGTCGTGAGTGCGCGCTCCGCACTGTATTTCGTTATTTTTTATTATTTTTGAGTGTAAATCGACGGCAAGTGGCGTTATTTCCATTAATAATAGTGTCATCATCATGATAGATAATATTTGCACTAAATAACATCGTATTATACCTATTTTGATCCCACCAAGAAAATATCAATAAACCCGTGATGAAAAAAGTGAATGTTGTGATAGTTTGGTGTGTGTAATCGCTGGTAAGTGTATTATAAAGGCTAAGAACTCACGGCGCGGTTTTCACCCGCGCCCGCCGCGGTCGTGGATCTGCGGTTTTATTTCAAAACTCACGAGACCGCTGATTTTCGCGGGCAGGCTAAGGTTGATTTTCAACCGCACCCGCCGCGGTCATAAACCGCGTCGTGAAAATTAATATCTAAATTTCCATGTATTACGTGTTCGTACGAGTACTTGCGGTGCCGCCACCGCGGCGGGCGCGGGTGAAAATCGCTCCGTGAGTTCTTAGCCTGCCCGCAGCCGTCGCGGTTGAGAGACCCGCAAACTTGGCGGGCGATAATCACAAGACGGGTGCAAAAATGGCGTCGGATTTCTGTACCCCCCGCCCCGCCAGCTACTGCGGTCGCCCGCCAGAGGAGGAGGGTGACCACCGCCCGCACGATTCTACAAGTTGCCCGCCGGTGCCGCGGGACCCGCAAACAACCGCGCGCGCCGCGGGTGAAAAACGCGTCGGGAAATGTGCTCTTACTTTTTGAATATAAATCTACATCCTACAGAAGCTGCGGGCCCGCAACCGCGGCGGGCGCGGGTGAAAACCGCTCCGTGAGTTCCTAGCCTTATTATTAAGAAATAATGTTTGTAGAGATTTAGATAATATTTGAATGAAAATACACCGTTCAAACATTTATTTGAACCAAATAATGTTACGTTTTGACACGGATACCTACTTGTTCAATCGTCGTAATTTTTTGTGATTTTATTTTCTGTGTTTGTCTGTAAAAACGCTTTTCTTAGAGCTTAGCTTATCTATTCATAATGTAATTTGCAAAATTTCGTGTAAATTATACACTAGTTTTTATCAGAAATAGACATGAAACAGGAACAAACGTTTTTCCCCCATATCTGATAATAACATTTTGTTTACCAATTGCTCGTTTCGATTTTAAACCAACTGACAACTGTCAAAATGGTTACGTAATTCGAATAATAGCCTTTCTTTTCGTTCACTCTTTAGCGTCTCACACAGAGTGCAGTTGCTATCACAGATTTTGAAGTTACACAATACGAAAGTCGTAAAATCAAGCAAATTATAGTCAAGTCGAAAGTTATTTGTTTCGATTGGTTATCGAAAATGTGTTGCGTAATTAGATAGATGGTCTGCACAGAAGCACCGCACTCGCACTGGGTGTTAGATGGGTCAGTAATCCCCCTCTTCGATAATCTGTGTCTAGCGCAGCCTATTTGGGTACGTTATAAATATCAAATAATAAAGATAAATTTAAGAAGGTCAAATTAAATTAGCTAACAAAACTCTCCAGACGTGACCGTATCGATGTCCACACAAAATAATACAACAAAAAAAGATTTGATGATCCTTTTTTGGAGCCATCGACCGCTAGTAGTAAATTTACATGATGTATGAGTTGAGAATATCTTTGTTTTATTCAATCACGTCTGTAAGGTTTACACAAGAAAACTAATATTTTAAGTAACTACACTAATTACGGTCGTTGGCCCCAAAAAAAAGATCATCAAAACAATTTTTATATGTTTTATAAAGTTTAGATAATAAATTAATGTGACCCTGTATACTAACCAGTGGCAATATCATCAGCATCCTGAAAGGCGACCTTGGGGTACCGTTTCCAGACCGTATCGACGTCCGACGACCGCATGACCGGTCCGTCCACATGGTACATGACGCGCCTGTCCGCCTGGTCTCCGAACATGTCCAGGTTCATATCCTGCGGTTCCTGCTTCTGGTTCTCATCCGTGCCGTTCAATGCAGACGTCAATAAGACTATCATACATATTGGTGTAAGTACTTGCTGGGGACAAAAGTTTAGATGTAATATGTAAATTAAGGTTAATATGTATTTCAGGGAATAATTCTACAACCTTCAAAAAGAAAATGAAATGTAAAATGTATTGAAAATGTAAATAAAAAAAATCAAAAAATTTATTATATAATTTATTAGATATTATGAAAAAAGTACTGAATGTATTTACTTAAAATAAAATTATTTGAACTATTGAATAAATTATATCTATCCCTGTACGGTTTATATTTTTCCATTTTCTTACTTATTTATTTACGCCCAAAGACGAGTTAAAATTAATGTTGAAATATGAAAGTTTCGACGCTCATAACTTCCAAGTTCCAACCCATTTTTTTTATTTTTTTATTCCGCTTTCATACAAGACTAGAATCAGATAATGACAAGACAAATTGATATAACTTTTAGTTTAAAACGTACACCGTCAAACCGGCGTAACCGACAATAATGTTTAGCGCTAGAATGAATTTAGTCATTTAGGAACCCCTAAATGACTATTTATAAACGTTGCTTAAAGTTAAGTGACGTTCAATCGTCAAATATGTTTTGTTAACCTTTTGTACGTCAGAGCATAAACGCAAGCGCGTGCCCTGTACGCCCAAAATGCTCACATATTGTGTCGCTGGCGTACAGGGCATGCGCTTGCTTGACACGTATATGTCATTATGACGTTCAGAAGGACAGTGGCTAATCATTACTTAACTTTTAAATTAACCCCTTATGATGCAAGCGGAACTAATTCTCGTTACAGTAACTGGGTGGTTCGCTTTTGCAAACAAGTACCCTTGCTCCCTGTTCCTCACATCGGACATAACAGGGAATATGCAAGCAATACAACACTTTTTAATTTTTAACTACATTACGTTGGAGTCTAGTAAATATCACCTTCGCGAGAATATATTTTAGGCGTTGTTCGTAGATGAATTTATGCGTCCACGTCCGTCTGGCACGTTTTGTGATGAATGAATGAATGAAATGCACCGATCCCAGCGTGGTTTAACCAGACTCGATAAATCGAATGAACCCTAAGATTTGCACTAGCCCATGAAGCCTCGTGTTTCATGGGACTACAAAAGTCATTGCATATCAGGGAGTACACAAGGTGGCGCGGTAATGGTAAGGAAGAAGGTGCCCTCAGGATCAGGAAGGATTAGCGAGCCTACCGGATATGCATCCTTAAGTAAGCAATGGACTAGTGGAGAGACGGGTGATATTTATCTATGGATGGGCATCTTTTAACGTCGTCGCAGCCGGATTGTGTCATGTCCAGCCTGGGTCCAGCTGCATCTTTTGTTGGAGTTAACTGCTTTTTCGACTCTTTTCTATGTCACTGCTATGCTGCCATGTGTAACACGTTGCCTTTTTCTTGATTTCTTGTAAATCGCGCTAGCAGCCTTCTTCATAATACCTTCCGTTGGTTTGAACTTCACCCATATTTAAACTTAAACACTTCTTCACACAAATAACTTTAATCCAACTAAACACAAAACTACACTTAGTCTTCGAAGTTATAGGGTTCAAAATACAATGTCAGAGTTAATTGCATTAAAATCTATAGGAATGCTTTTTTGGTCAACAAAGGAAAGCGCACTCGCAAAAGACAAACCATTTTGGAACACTGCACTACACAATTAATCACACACGTATTATAGTTAAAGTTAGTCAAACAAATTATAAATACACAATGGAATTATCTCACCGGATTATCCTGGCTATGAAGTTCATTGGACCTGGACCCTTCGGCAGTCGATTAGAGCCTCGTATACCTTGGATTGCTCGCCTGGGATCAGGTTCCGACGTAGGCCTAGCACACCTCACTTTTATTTGGTGACCCATGATTCACAGTCCACTTCAAACAAAACACAACACTGTTCGATTTTGTCGGTTATTTAAGTCACTGTAATATCAAAACAAAGAATCACTGTTTGATTTCGACGGCCATCTTGCTCGGTTGCTCCACCACATGTTCAAGGGGCAGAGCTAGCTCTCGGGACGACTGCACTCTATGACGTCCGACGACCCAATCCGTCCGCCTGGCACGTTTTGTGTATTAAAAACATGACGTCACGCCTATGATACTTAGTTAGACGTAGCGAGCCCGCACTCCCCAACTTTAATGCATTTTATCTATGTATTTTTTTATTATTATGAGAAAGCAATAAATACGTGTCTAATATTTTTTTATTATCTGACTGATGGACTACATAGAATTTCTTTTTTTTACCCAGGAATCATCAGTCAGTCACTCAATATGTAGCTAGTAGCCAATGGGCTACTAGCTACATATTGACTAGCTTTGGAATTCCAAAGCGTAGTAGATTCCTATAAAGAAAAACGGGCAAAGAACTATGGACACTCTTTAAAATCAAATAAAACTAATTTGAATGTTGTGTACTACCAACTAACAGTAAAAACGAAACTCCATTTCTTATGCATACTGTATTTGACTTGTCTCTTCCACAGCACGTACAATTGTCGCATATACAAGAGACCGCCATTTATTTTCTCTGGTGGCACTTCTGGAACAAGCAGGGGACACTATATGGTACTGTTGTTTTCACTAATGACATAATCAGCCTATCTTATTAATCTTCGACGCCAACAAAGAGGTGTTAATTAGTTAATTAATTCTTCAAGCACACAAATGTACAGTATCGATCATAAGTTTTTTTTTTTTTTTGGGTTGGAAATCATCAAATGACTTCTCCCGCTCTGGGCGGAGCCCCACCCGTGTACCTTCCCTTGCCTAGACCGGGGCCACGGTTTCCCCTAAGGACTTATCCGCAACCCCAGTGGTAGGCATCGGCCCTAACGGACCCCTTCAGCTTCGCTGACAACTCTTTGAGGCGCGCGTGGAACACTACGCGCCGTCGACCCATCGATCATAAGTGGAGTAGCAATCGCACAAAGCAATAGATTGACACTTCGGTTTAACTTACGACCTTCTTATATGCTATTATATTATTATAAAATGGTAACCCAATAAGCTAGTATACTATGATAAATAAGAGAGGTACTCACCTGGCTCTCTAACATTGTCCACTTCATCTTCAGATAACTTTGTGTCGATGTCACTGCATAACCTTGGGACAAAATGACAACGGTATTTAGCCCACGTTAATTAGGTACCCTAGTTTTTTTTTATAAGTAACTAACTGACCCGTCAGACGTCATATGCAAAGGACATCATTTATTTCGTACCCAAAAATTATAGAGCCGACCAGCAAAAAAAAATGCATTATCTTATTTATTATTATTGAAAATAACAACGAAAGTCTTCAATTAACCCCCTTTTTTTTGCTGCTATTTGAGTTTGAAACTAGGTACCAAAAATCATATTTTTGCTAACAATATGTTGAAAATTCGTTTAAAGACGCAAACATTTATAGCCAACGCCACGCTCCGTCCTGCGCGTCAATCTATGTTTCTGTTGTTTCTGTTGATATAAATAAATAATTTGATTTATTCATTTATTACTTCATCAAAAATGAATTCCGTAAAATGTTTTCCATTTAACAGGATTCATTAATATTATGATATATGTAATATTTACGTTCTCCAATTACCATTTTTGAACTATTCTTGAGGACCCCTAATTCACGGGAATCACGGGTATTCTACAAAAGAGGTAGTAACATACACTAATTTGCCACAAGCAACATACAAATAAGTGATTTTTAGACCTTACAGTTCCAAATACAGGACAAATAAGTGAAAATAAAAACTATGGGATCACTTAAACATCGCCATGTTTAGAAAATGGAGTCCTTGAAAATATTTTGCGTTGCAAGTGTTTTATTCACACTGACGCATAATCACTGAGTTTTGTTGATTGTAACCATTGAGATACTATTGTAACTAATGTTCTTTGACATTCTTAGTCTAAAACCATTATGCTGGGTAATTCACCACGCGTTCCTGAGAAAAAGGGTCTTGACAGACTGACAGACGGATGAACTGGGAATTGATGATAAGGATTTCGTTTTTTCCTCTTGAGGTTCGCAACCCTAAAAAGCTAAATTATGATGATGACTTACTGCAAGAACGCCTCCTCAAGCGTAGACACGCCAACTCCTATAGATTCTATCCCCAGCTTAGATTTTTCGGCCTCCAACGCAGAGAACAGCCCCGGGAACTTGCTGCTCTGCGCCGACGGCAGGCTGTACGAGATCGAGTTGATCGTCTGGTCCTTTACCGCCGCGTCGGGCACTTCTGACGTCACGAATCTAGTAATCTCTTGCTCTTTCGGGGATCCGATCGTGAGTAATGTTAGGCGGTAGCCGGAACCTGAAATGAAGAGAAAATATTTTTTTTGTTTAACCCCCATGGGAAAAAGGTTTGAGTTTATGTATGTTTTTTGTTTGTGGAACTCCAAAACCAAAAAGGGGGTCATTGGACTCATTATTATGAGCAACCTTTACTATGTGCCAACCCCTAATTTATCATCATCATATCAGCCGAAAGACGTCCACTGCTGGACATACGCAACCCCCAAGCACCACGAATTCGCCAAAAAATTACTCGAACTCGAGTTTTTATTGTTTTATCGTGTTTAGATATAAAAAACTGTTTTTAAACTGATAGTTCGGAATATCGTAGCGTGATGTTAAATAGCCTATAAGCTTTCTCAAGAATAAGGCTATCTAACGCAAATAGTAGATTGTATCATAAGGGAGCAAAATAATATTTTTACGGCGAGGGTGCTTTTTTGAATCCAGAGCGAAGTGAGGGATTCTTTAGTAGAATCGTGAACGTAGCGAGGGATTCAAAGTACGTCGCCCGAGCCAAAAATATATTTTGCGCCCGAGAGATACACTCTACTTTTCATCGCCCACTATGGGAAAATAAAAGGCGCCTCATATTTTATTGTAATATTATTATTTAATAAGACATAGTGTAACAACTAAATTGAAATTAAATAGTATCTATTAATAAAACAACTAAAAACTTATATTTACATTTGAGACATTTTCGCAATAATTATGAAAATTTATTGTTACAGATTTATTAGAATTAGAGATTGTTGTAGATTTTATATTCTGCGTGTTTGAAATAATGTCCGAATTTGGCTCATTTTGAGGAAAATGTGACGGTGAATCGCGTTGTTTGGATGTTATGAGCGCGGTGACAGTGGCATGGATGGATTAACTGAAGGTTGCAATTTAGTAAATAAAAAAAAAAAATTGCATTTGCGTTGCATTCGCCATCTTGGATTTACATTTTAAATCATTTTAAAAACTTTATGGGTTCCTTAGCTCTCAAAATAGCATCAAAAGTTGGTACTTCATAGGACATAATTACGCGAAAACGGAGTTCTTTGATACAGTCAAAAATAGTGAAATTTATTTCAAGCATTTGAAATGACTTTTCCCACATTTTTGCGATTGATACTCGTATTGTCGGGGTACGTAGCAAGGTGTCGGTGTTTTGAGGAGAAACAAATGTTAATGTTGAACACTATTTAATCACTCACGCTCAAACTGTTCTTAATGCTAAAATGTTAGTGAAAATGTTGATGAATACACCCGGCTAACGCGGTACAGGTTTCCAGGGACATCCTGTATATAGATTATATTAATGAGATTATTTACCTAAAGGAGATAACTAGCTTTTGCCCACGGCTTCGCCCACGTAAAGGTCGGAAATATTCGTACTACCAGGATTGAGAGTATCCTATGTCCAAACCGGCCTACGTATGCTTTTCAACTAAATCCGTTTAGCCGTTACGGCATACGGTAACAGGTACATTTTAGGGTTGCGTAACTCAAAATGAAAAAATTTAAAGGTTCGTTGTATGTCAAGACCCTTTTTCTCAGGAACGCGTGGAAGCATCAAGTTGAAATAGATATCAAAAACTTCGATTTACGGTCCCTTGAATCTTGTTACGAAAATCAACTTCTTGCATTTATGTCTGTAATGTTGTGCATGAGGTTCACTGTATGTACTCACCCACTGCCTTCTTGAGATACATGGTGGTTGCGAAGCAGCGCAGTACGCCGGACTGCAGCGCTGCCACGCGGTCGCCGAGCGCGTCCGCCTCTTCCATGAAGTGTGTCGTGAGCAGCACTGTACGCCCGCTACGGAGAGACTGGAACGAGAAGTACGAAAATATTGGCCGTCGGTCTCGTAACAGGTAACCCGTTAGTCTCGTGGTCGTGGCGAAATAAATTACCATTGTGTGGTTGAGATCTGATTATCTTCAAAATTGCCAAGCTAAGAACCACCCCAATAAACAGTCTTCCAATTTAAAAAAAATCGCATTAACCGGGCCACCCGTTTGAGACCTACGATGCCAGACAGATACACATTTTTCAATGGAGAATTTTACCGGGTTATTATAAATGGCGCGGGGGGCGTCATTTAGCGGGTGTCTACATGTCATAATATTTATGTTTGTTGAAAATTTACTCAATAACTTTTTTATTTACAATAATAATAAATTATCCTATTACTTTTTGGTAATGCTGTTGCAGTACTTAATATGTGCTCTTTTTGGATCGGACAGGGTTTTTGTAACACACTGTATCTCATGTTCCCACTGCTGGACACAGGCCTCCGCTCTTCAAGAGGGCTGTAACCTACCACGCGGACCCAGTGCGGGTTGGTAGATATCACATGTCTTTGAATTTTAAGTTCTAGGACATTTCGGTTTCCTCAAGATGTTTTACTACACCGTTTTGAGAGCAGTGGTGATGAAATACAAACTCAATCGAATACAAACTCTTGATAAATCTATTATAGGTCACGAGAATCGGTTTTTAAAGCAACCGATTTTTTTCCCATCACTACACAAATTATTTTGATAGGTGTCAAATCGGGCCTCTGAGATTGTCGCGAGATTAACACTATTCCAGACTAGACAGCTTACTTCACCTTAGTTTTCACGGTGAGATTTAGACCATAGACCGGCAAGCACAGGTTAAACGCTACGAACTAGTTTTGTCTCGTGGCTTAAATCGGAACTAAGGCTGCCTGTCCACTGGAGCGGAGAGGAGAAAATAGGAGCGGAGATGTGCCAATATTAACCAATAGAATCTTGACTCCGCCCCTGAGTTTAGATCAGTGATCCTAAGTCAAGATTCTATTGGTTAATATTGGCACATCTCCGCTCCTCTTTTCTCCGCTCCGCTCCAGTGGACAGGCAGCCTAATGCCGTTATCTTTGTCTTTGAGTACATTTTTATTCAAGTAACATTTCACAAGACAATTGCACGACCAACAGCAGCCCCCCCCCCCCCCCCCCCTGTCAATGTCATTCGGACGTCATATCATTATCCCTGCAGCACTCATGTTGACATGACTTACCAGCAGCAAGTCCCACAGTTTCCTGCGAGTCTCCACGTCGAGTCCTGATGTGGGTTCGTCCAGCACCAGGACATCAGCTCCGCCAGCTAAGGCACAAGCTAGTTGAACCCTTCTCTTCATCCCTCCTGATAGTTGGCTTGGCTGTGATTTGAGTTTGTCGCTGAGAGTCAGTCGCTCGGCAAGTTCGCTGGCCGACTTCCGCGCTTCTGCGTATGTCCCTTGTTTGAGCTGAGGAAAATGAATACAAATATGAAAATTTTATACAAGAAAAATAACTTACAAAATCTGGTACGCAACTACGACAAGATACAATAAACTAAAAATATAATCACTATTTACAAAAAAAAAAACTTTTTTAACTTTACTTGGATAGTTTTTGAGTTAGTAATACGTATTTTTCCCACTTAGTTTTTATGGATGATATGATGATAACTTCCAATCACTGTTATTTACATAGCAGGTTAGTGGTATTCGAATTTGTATGGGGTAGGTACCACAACTAAAAAGTGCAAAATAAAAAGTTTTTACAAAAAAAGAACAACCGACTTCCAAAAAAGACAAAAACCAAAGAGACAAAGACAAAGAGAGACAAAGAGAGTCGGTGGAAAAAAACGAAAGTTCAAAACCAAATACACCGACTTCCGAAATTAAAGTTATTTTTGACTTTATAGTGTCTTTTTTGGAAGTCGGTTGTTCTTTTTTTGTAATTTGAAAGACGGTTGTTCTTTTTTTGTATAAAGTTTTTTATTTAAACGATTTTGCGGAGTGAACCATCTGTGATATAACTAAAATTTTAAATGAATTAATCGTGAACAATTCTGTTAAAACAGTCATCATCATTCATCATTTCAGCCAAAAGACGTCCACTGCTGAACATAGGCCGCCCCCAAGCACGCCACTTCGAGAACCTTTCGGCCCCATCGGCCATCTGTTCTACGAACAATGTGCCCTGCCCATTGCCAAACTTAAGTGAAGTTTGGCAATTCTTCGAACTATGTCGGTTACCTTGGTTCTCCTACGGATCTCTTCATTTCTGAGTTGATCACGTATGGAAACTCCAAGCATAGCCCTCTCCATTCGAATTTGGGTGACTTTTAGCCTTCTGATAAGGCCCATTGTAAGCGACCACGTTTCAGTGCCATAAGTCATCACTGGCAACACGCACTGGTCAAAAACTTTCGTCTTGAGACACTGCGGTATGTGAGACGAGAATATATTGCGTAGCTTCCCGAACGCTGCCCAACCGAGTCAGATTCGACGATTGACCTTTTTCTCGAAGTTGTGGACGAGTTTGTTTTCCTAGGACAAACTGTCCAGCTAGGTAAGTCCAACACCTAGCTGGACAGTTTGTCCTAGGAAAACATACTCGTCCACAACTTCGTGCGTAGCGTCTCCGATCTTCATGAGAGTGGGAGTTACATGGGCATTTGACATGACCTTTGTGTTGTCCATGTTCATTTTAAGACCCACTCTGTCGGAGACTCTACTGAGGTCATCGAGCATTGACTGAGGTCCTCCTTGGTCTCAGCCATTATAACTATGTCGTCGGCAAACCGAAGGTTAGAGATATACTCGCCATTGTTCAGAACCTTGAAGACATCCTTCAGTGCAGCGGTGAACAGTTTCGGAGTGATAACGTCTCCCTATCTTACACCTCGCTGCAGAAGGATAGGTTTCTAGGTCTGGCCCTGGAGTCGGACTGACAGTGGTGTTTTTGTACAGAAACAGTCAATTTTATAAAGTAAAAATTTCGCCAACTAATTGCAAGTAACAATGTATTTGTTTAGTATACTTACGAGCGTAGAGAACATGATATGTTCGCGTACAGTCAAATCCTCGATGAACAGGTTATGTTGCGGACACAGACCGAGGTGCTTGCGTACTTCGTTCTGCTGCGTCACCGTGTCCTTACCGTTCACAAATACTTTCCCTTCTGTGGCACTGGTCATTCCTGTGGACATAGCATAGAAGATGTGGAACATAAACATAGTCAAGGGAGGACTCTGGTGGAACATGTCCTTTTCTCTCATACAGAGAAGTATGTCTTAGTCGTCGTAAGATAAGATGATATAATTTTATTTAATAATAAGAAAGCACATGAAGGTTTTTTTTATTCAAATTGTAAGTCTTGTGTTCCTGCGATATATCACGGGAAGATGTTGCCCGGGAATGTTTCTCTTGTTCAGAATGTTCAGATTGATTAAGTCTCTTGTTATTTATATTGTCTCTTATATTATTTTGTGCTTTTATTTATGGTTTGAACCCAGTAAAAAAATCATGCTTATTTGTTTAAATGAACGCTTTTTATTTCCTTTCTGCTCTGGCTAGTCCAACACATATTATTTTCTTTTTCATGCAAAGGTACTTTTAGGGTTAATATTTGAAGATCAGGATTCGAAAGTTAAGTTCAAATAATGCTTCCAATTACAACTTTTATGGATTTAACGTAAAGTTTATAATGCAGATTAACTAAATAAATC
The DNA here is from genome assembly GCA_948150665.1 of Conistra vaccinii. NCBI lineage: Eukaryota > Metazoa > Arthropoda > Insecta > Lepidoptera > Noctuidae > Conistra > Conistra vaccinii. The sequence continues at coordinate 21,624,640 of OX411327.1, forward strand.
AAACGCACCGTATTTGAACTTCTTTATAAGTCTGAATCTGAAGCTGAAAGTTTTCGTCGAACGGTGATGAGATTATATGAAACATACGGTAATTAGTGTTTAAAAATGGTAATTATACTTCGTGATTGGTAATTATAAATAAAATGAATAATTTACTTAAATCACATATTTATTTATTATTTAGGTGACATAATAAATGACATCAAACTTAGCTATTATATATCGACATGACTGAAAAAAACAAACTTAAAATAATCAACCGGTTTTCTTAAAAATCAACAATATTATCTGTCTAGTAATAATTTAAATACAATCAACAAAAACCCAGTGTTTTAGTTGATTTTATTTAAATTATTAAATAAATAAAATCAACTAAAACACTGGTTCAAAACTCAGTGTAAATAGAACTCAAAAAAAAAATACAATTGACGATGTATATTTAGTAACTTAATCCGCTTAACTGTTCTTAAAGAGTTAGAGAACCCTGTAAGAAATCGACACGTGTTTCGCCTCTCAACGAGGCATCCTCAGGATGACGATTGACTTGTTGCGAACTCGGACACGAAGTGTTGCCACGACAAGAGCCGAACGCAAAGTGAGTTACAACCGCCCGTCAACCCCACTTATATAGGATCGCTTATCTGCCCATCTCGGCCAGGATCGTTATCAGTGCGATAAGCAAACAATCGCAACAAAGGTGACCTCGGAATACTCGTATTTAATTCGTTCAACAATTTATTTAGTATTCCGAGGTCACAGGTCGAGAGATTGTTTACAAAATTAAGAGTAACTTACCTTGCATAATTCAGTTTCAAAAATTTTGTGAAGGTTTTTCTTAGTATCTAACAAATACTTCTTTTGCTTTGTTTCTTTTTTCTGCGTAATGAATTCTTTTTTGCCTGAAGAAGCTCTAGAAACATCGTCGCGTTCAAAAAAAAATTGAATATCTTGTTTTAGTTTCTCATATTCGACATTTCTTTGGTGTCCTTCATCTTTCTCACTCGAAAATTATTCGTTTCAGATAAAACTTTGAGATCTTTCAAAATCAGCTTATCACCGATGACAGCATCACTAAATTCTCTTTTTTCTTTGTTTGATTTTTTATTTTTGTAATTTAATTGTAAGGTATTTCTCATTGCTTCTCCAAATAAAATTTTCTTCTTAGCTTCTTCTACTTTGGTTTTGTCTGCAAGTAGTGTTGTGTGTGTAGTAGTGTTGTTGTTGTTGTGAATTAGGACTCTGCAGTCGTTTTTTCAGTCTAATAATAATTTTTCTATATGCATTATTTTTTCGTTGCAGGGATTCTAATTTTAATTTGTATAGTTGGTGTTTTTTTCCTAATATGTAGCGCATCTTTCTCAATTTGCTTCTTAAGTTCTTAACTAATGGTTCCTGTAGATCATTAGATGTAGAGGGTTGTGGCTCATTTTCGCAAATTGGGTGTAGTCTTCTGAGTCTACTTTCATTACTATTATCTTCGCTGTCACTGGAACTTGATGTATTTTCATTCATATGTTTAATTCCTTCCTCTACTAATTTCTTTTTTTGAAAATGTGTTTTAGAGTTTTCTCTCCACTTCTTTCTCTGTAGCCTTCTAGCTCTTGGCGTCATTTCTTCAACTGACAAAAGTTTTTTCTGTTCTCTTCGTTTTTTGTATCGTTGTCGTTCTTTTTCTTTTTCAAGGGCGTATAAAATAGGGTCAGCTTTGATTTTAGCGTATCGATTCCGGCGTGCGATTTTGGCTTTAGCCAATACTTCGATTGCTGTTTTTTCCGAGGCATATACAACGTTGATACGACAGAGGGGCTTTCCTTTGAACTGCCTATACTAGTTACCATTTTCAAGCTCTGTACCAAAAATCAATTAAATAGGAGCACTAGTTTAGTCGCAAATGATTTTTTAAGTTTTTGCCCCGTTTGAACACGATGTATCTTTCCTAACAGCTGATTATGTCTATACGGTTAGGTCAAGCACCTTAAAACGATAAATCTGAGTACAACCTACATGCGTTGTTGCCGCTCTGTGACGCAAATCACAAGTACATACAACCAAATATTTTCGCTATAAAGCACACACACTTGCACTTTCATTACGAGAGTGACAATCATAGCAAAACATCCCGCGCGTAAAAGAAATAGAAATAGGTCAGTGTGTTGCTATTCTAATGTTGCTTGCATCCTAGATCCTTGGTCCTTACGACCGGTAAGGGGGTGGGGCCTCTAAAAAACGTGTTTCTTCAGTGCGCCGAGGCAATCCTTTTGGAACGTACATACGTTACGTAACACGGAAGCTCCGCGAACTCGCGCGCTGATAATATTGTGATTTTGTTTTGTTAATGTGATAGGACAGGACACTAAATACCTACGTTTAACCGCTAAGGCCCCACCGTTACCACAGTAGACAGTATTTCTTTTTTTTATTGTGACAGGACACGTAACTTGGGATTATTATTATTTAGTGTTAGTTTTTTTTTAGATTGACTGCTTTACGACACGTAGTTAAACTTTGGTTGTGTGTGTGTGTGTGTGTGTGTGTGTGTAATTAAAGTGTGCCTCAGAGTTAAATACAATTGTTGAACTAAAAACTAGGATTATTTTAGCATTTCACAAATTAAAGTGCTTAGCGACAGACAGTGATTTAATTAGAAAAATAAATAACAATATTCTCCGTCGGTATAATTTGTGCATTAATGTGAATGGAGGACACAATTTATGTCATCGAGAATTTAAAAATTTAGTGTTTTTGCTGTGATCGTTGTAAGTACTTCAAAGCCGCCGCCCGCGCCCGCGCCACCGTCGGCCGCCCGGCCGCCCGGTTTGAACATACGCCGCGCTCCGGCGCGCGCGACGTTGCCGCTTTGTTACCTAGGTATCTAAGGTCAGTTAAATTTATTTACAAAGGGTGGTTGCGTTTTACTCTGATTTGTAAGCTATTTAGTTTGTTTGAAAAAAAGAAAAACTCATTTTTGGTACTTTTTATTTTTATACTGTAGACCGTATCGAATTAATACTAAACACGTATAGTATACGTAGTGTAATTTAATGCCCCTCTGTCATATCAACCCTGTATACACAAAAAAAAAAAAAAGTTTATGGTAGGTGGGTCAGTAACTGACATTTCCGCAACAAAACCTATATAGGTTTTGTTGCGGAAATGTCAGTTCACACCGAACGATCAACAATCGATCACTTCGACATTGGGCTGGCCTAGCGGAGTAAGAAGTTTCAATATAATAAGAAACCAGCTTATACTGGTACTAATTACCATTTTCAAGTTCTCATTACCGTTCGCCAAAATACGAACGGGAAAAATGGTAGTTATATAAACGGTAATTAGGTATTTGTACACTCTCTCACAATATACGTTCTTTCTACAACATAATAACTTGGGAACTTAATCAAAGCAAAGAGTATCCTATGGTGACTATTACAGTGCATAAAAAGGATGAATAAGAATAATAGACTTACCACGGGCAACTCGAACGGTAAGAAGATTTTTGTTTGACAAACACGATTTCTGTACGATTAAGGTACCTACGTACCTACGCTACCGTTGGCGCCAAAACACTCTTTGACGTGTGACCCGCACGAGTCATGACGTGGAACCACAGAGCACTATATAATACATGGAACTGAGCGCGTTCGCTGAGTTACTCTTTCAGATACCAATAAACTACGCGGAAACAAAATAATCCTGCGACTGTTTGAACAAATGGTAGTGAGCATAAAGTGTTGGGACAATTTTCAAAGTCGTTAAAAATTACTTAAAAGTATTCTTTAATGTGTATAGTTTTGCTAATTGGTAAAGCATGTTGCGTACTATCTAAATAACTACAAAAAAATACGATCTGTAGGGTTTATTTATAACTTTTCGAGCATGAACTGCTAAAATATGGAAATTGGGACACGAATGGTGATGAGGTTTGGGGAACGTTTATGAATATAACTTATTTGTTTATAACAATAAGAATATGATAAGTCCATCTGTATATAGTGCTGGAACTATGTTTTACGTGAAATAAACAAAAACATAACTTTATATCTCACTAAGTAGTTATTTGGGGAGGGCCGCGTAATATGCACATGTTCAAAGAATCACCTTCAAATCTTTTAATTATGTCTGGTCGCGGTAAAGGTGGCAAGGTGAAGGGAAAGGCAAAGTCCCGTTCCAACCGTGCTGGTCTCCAGTTCCTCAATTCTTTCTCAATTTTCTCAATTCTTTATTGCGTACCATAATGTATTATAGTTGGTATGGAAATAATAATATTAGTCACAATTATGGACACTGTCGGGCACAGCATAGATCAAGTAGAAGAGAGGAGGAAGGGCACTGGGTTTTTAATGTGTTTCATTTTATTATTAATTAAGTAGTTAGAAAATTATACTGTTTTATTAAAAAATATAATAAATATAATATATATTGTTTTATTTAATACTTAGTGAGTATTTGTAGATACAAATCACTTATAATTTATCATTTAAGTATTCGCTTATACTATAGTAGCATTTGCTTAAAAGGAAAAACTTCAATTTATTGATAAAGATTTTATAGTTATTTAAATTCTTTATTATTTCGGGTAACTTATTATAAATTTTTATGGACATGACATAGGTACTATCGGAGTGCATTTTTAGTCGCGATGTTGGTAAGTTTAGTCTATTTTTATGTCTTAAATTAATTTTGGTTTGTATGTCCTCCCTTTTTGTGAAGAATTCTGGGTACTTACGCACGAACTTACAAACTTCAAATATATAGAGACAGGGTAGGGATAAAATCTTTAGTTCCTGAAAGTGCGGTTTACAGCTTTCGGTGGGTTCACTATTTACTAAAATTCTAATTAGTTTTTTTTGTAGGGTAAATAGCGTGGGTGCGTCAGTACTGTTGCCCCATAAGGTGACACCGTATTTAAGCCATGCGTAGGCGTACGCGTAGTATGTTACTAATGCAGTTTTAAGGTCTGTTGTTTTTTTGATCTCGCGGAGGGCGTAGGAAAATTTAGAGATTTTTGCTCTTACTTTTTGAATGTGTGACTTCCAATTTATGTTTGTATCAATGTTAATGCCTAGTAGGGTGAATTTGTCAACTACTTCTAATTTATTATTTTTAAAGCTAAAGTTTATATTTATTCGGATTTTTTGCCGAGGGTGGAATGAAATTATTTTAGTTTTATTGAAGTTAATTTCTAGGTTGTGTTCAGTCATCCAATTTACTGTAGAGTCTAGTATGGAATTTAATTTATCGTTTAAATATGTGTTATTTTCGCATGAGGTGAGTATAGATATGTCATCGGCAAACAGGACATATGGCTCATTTATATTATTAGGAAGGTCGTTTACGTAAACAAGAAATAAGAAACACCCTATTACGCTTCCTTGCGGGATTGAGGCGGTGATTTGTTTGCTGTCGGATCTGACTAATTCTATTTCATTGTTGCTGTTGTTGTAATGTTCGATTTCAACTATTTGTTCCCTATGTTTCAAATAAGACACAAACCAGTCATTACATTTTCCGCGGAGTCCTATACTGTATAGTTTATTTAATAATATTTCAAATTGTACTTTATCGTACGCTTTAGTCATATCAAGCAGAAGTCCTACCGCGTACTTCTTATCATTAATGATATCAAGGGCATTTTGAATGTATTTGTAAACGGCCAAGATAGTGGAACGGTTTTTTCGGAAACCATTTTGGCAGTCATTAAAAATATTATATTTTTCACAAAACGCATAAACTCGATTACACATGGCTTTTTCGAATATTTTGGAAGCTGTTGGTAAGAGGGCAATGGGGCGGTAATTATTCGGATCAGTTTTAAAATTCTTTTTGTGAATAGGTTTTATAAGAGCTTTTTTTAAGAGATTGGGGAAAACTCCTTCTTCAAATGATTGGTTTAATAATTTATAAAATGGTAAGGTCAATTCATCTGCACATTGTCTAAATAAGGTAGGTGGAAGTTCATCGACGCCGTGACTTTTTTTATTTTTCAAGTTTTTTATTAATGTGTTCGCTTCGTAAGGATCAATTGGACTTAGAAAGATTGAATTCTCTGTAGGGCATACGACTGGACATCCTTTCGGTTTGCCGGTTGAGTTATTCGTAGCCTTCCCGATAGAAGCAAAAAAATCATTAAATATGTTTGCTACCTCTTTGGGTTTAGAAGTTTTGCTATTATTTTTTTGTAGAGTTATGTTACATTTTTCACTTGCAGTTTTTTTATTTGTCCGTTCATTTACTATGCTCCACATTGTTTTCACTTTATTATTAGATTTAATCATTTTATTTTTGTAGTGTAGTTTTTTTGCTGTCGTTACTGTCTCGTCTGTCCTCGTCCCGCTGGCACCAAATGGTGCCACTTTAAGATTGTGGAACTCGCTTCCGCCTAGCATTCGTGATTTAAAAACTATTTCTGCTTTCAAATATCGATATATTTATTATTATTAATATATAATTATTTATTTATTTATTTATTTATTTATTTAACCATTTATGTACACACATTTAACAACAGACAAGAAGAAAAGAACAGAAAAATACGTACAAAGGTGATGCTTATTTCTAAAGAAATCTCTTCCAGCATACCTGCGATAGGACAGGGGATACAAAGAGATGTAGACACCGTGTGTAAGAGTAGAGAGAAAGTAAAATACATAAAATTAAAACAATTCATTACTTAATAAAATAAAACACATAATATGAGATAATACTTACTTACATACATAAATACATACATACATACTTACATACATACTACTAAAATAAATATCACTAAGATGATGTTAATTGAAATGTAACAAAAAAAAGAAAAATACGAAATAAATACCTACGCAACTATGACATAGTGGAAAGATAGTGTTCCTTCACTCTTCTTTTAAATACTGCGACAGTTTGGCAGTCCCTGATGTCGGGCGGAAGAGAATTCCACAACCGCACCGCGTGCACAGTATTATATTTAATATTTATATATATATTTATATATATATAAATATACGTGTATTTCCTTATAATATTAATACTTGCACTACCCTACGGGTTAAATGATTTGTGTTCGCGAAATTGAACGTGAACTCCTGCGCGACTACAGCGATCGGTGTGCAAGGCGCCATAGATAAACACGAGCAGCGTCCGGCGCGCAACTTACGTTCAGCGCACATTTATGCACAAATATAAGCTTTCCGCCCATGAACTTTATTTCTCTCTCCGGTCATTCGTTAAATTTTTTCCTGCTGGAACAACGTTACTCCAGCAAAATTAGTTTTCCTTCTTTTTTTTCAAAACGACAGCACGCACAAACATTATGTTCCAAATATTCGTTAAACACAATTCATTCTAGAATAGATTTTCTTGCTGGGGTAACTCACACTGACGCGTCCATTGCCATTCGAGGCGCCTAGCGTGTACTAACGGTTTGTGCGCGAACTCTGGTATGGACGTGATTTTTTTTCTTTTATTCTTACCTGTGATGATAGACATGAGAGTAGTCTTGCCGGCACCGTTATGACCGAGCAGCACTGTGATCTCTCCCTTATACACCGCCAGGGACACATTGCTCAACGCTCGATGTTTCGGATACACCTGATACAAATGATTTAATTTCAAAGAACTATCTCATTTAATCACAATTATAACATCTTTACAGAATTATCTAAGGTGATGTTATAACTTACAATGTCTGTCTTTTTTTTTGGGTGGGAAATCATCAAATAACTTCTCCCACCCTAGGCGGACCCGAAGGGCGTGTCAGACTCTTACTGATTAAAACCCACCCGTGTTCCTTCAGTTGCCTGTACGTTGCTAGGGGCCACGGTAACCCTTTAGGACTTCCCCGCAACCCCAGCAGGCTTCGGCCCTAGCGAACCCCGACAGTTGTGCTGACATCTCTTTGAGGCGCGCGTAGAACACAACGAGCCGTCGCATCGACCCGGGTCTGGTCCTTATCGGACGGCGAGCTACCCATTGCTCTCCGTCCGCAAGCCCGCGCCTATGGTGGCCGGAAATCGGCTCGCGATTCCCGACGCCCAGGGCGTCTCCTGCGGTGGCTAGGGGCGTGAGGGCGCGAAATTTGCCTCTCCGTCACGTGCTCCGCCTCTTCCTTTGCTTCGCAGAAGGAGGTGACGGCTTCCCATGCCCTCTCGTTCCGTACCATGGCCTGGACCAGGGCTAGACGTGAGAGGTCATCGCCGTTAATGGGTTTTGTGGACATGTTAATTATTTAGATTTGTTACAGTTGTAACAGCAATCATGTCATTTCGTTTAAAATAGGTTTTTATTTTTATTAATTTATTTATCTTTTACATTATATTCTTTTCTATTTTGTGAATGTGAGAACGCTGTAGGCTTAGTGGACTGTAAACTTGTTGACCATCTTCTATTTTGTTAAGTAGGTTAAGCCAAAGGTCAGCCCAGCTTGGGTGGAGCACCGCCGTGTCCTCGTGGAGGCGATCGGCGGCGGTGACCTCTCGCGTCCGGCCCTGGTTTAGGCCATGGTAGGCGGAGCGCGTGAGGGAGAGGCAAAATTCGCGCCCTCACGCCCCTAGCCGCCGCAGAAGACGCCCTGGGCGTCGGGAATGGGTAGCCGATTTCTGGTCACCGTAGGCGCGGGCTTGCGGACGGAGAGAAATGGGAAACTCGCCGTCCGATATGGACCAGGCCCGGGTCGACGGACGGCGCCTTGTTTCACGCGCGCCTCAAAGAGATGTCAGCACAACTGACGGGGTCCGCTAGGGCCGATGCCGGGGTTGCGGGAAAGTCCTACAGGGTCACCGTGGCCCCTGGCAACGTACAGGCAACTGAAGGAACACGGGTGGGTTTTAGTCAATAAGAGTCTGACACGCCCTTCCGCGCCGCCCAGAGCGGGAGAAGTTATTTGATGATTTAGCACCCAAAAAAAAAGGCCTGTGACTTTACATGCCGTCGAAAAATATCTCTCAGGCATGCCGGTTTCCTAACGATGTTTTCCTTTACCGAGTAGTAGTAATGTGTGTAGTTTATTTAACTTTTGTAGTAGTCGTTTTAAATATAGTTAATATTAAAAGTTTGAAATCGCCAACCAGTTTTGAGCAAGCTTGATGATCAATGTTCATGCTTTTACTGTTTGAGAAGAGGACTTTGCCCTACAGTGGGACAGTAGGTAATAGGCTGTATTATAAATATCAAAAATTACTTTGTTCTCTCCAGTTTCCTTCAGTTAAAACCTTCACCATTCCTACCTTGGAAACGTTGACGACCTTGATTCCGGGCTCAGCATTCGCCGGCGGTGGTTCGAAGAATCGCGTGTCGACAGTCTTGGGGACTTCTTCATCAGGTGCCGCAAGCGGTTCCACCACACCTTTCTTCCAATACGATGCCTATATACAAAGGTTTTACACCCATATACAAGTTGTGATACTTGTTTTCAATAAGTCTAGTCATAGTCCGAGAGGTATTAGACGTTTTTGCGTAGGTATTTGAGGCACGATGATAACTTGTTCAATACTTCTCCTATTAAGGAGAATTATTCAGCACAGAACCGCAGACAAAAATATTAATCTACACAAATAAATAAAATTGAAGTTTCTGTTTGTAATCTATACAAATAAATAAAATTGAAGTGTCTGTTTGTAATTTCAAAATAACAGCTTTTTACTAAATGCATATGAAAGTATATACGATCCATACAACAAATCACAAAAAAAAAACCTGGAGGTTTGTTCCGGCTAATCTCCGAAACGGCTTTTCGACGGGAGTCTCACTGGCAGCAATGCAAATAAAGTTGATGTATATATCGTGGCCAGATCTTAGAATTGATCATTTCATGAAGTGTTCGGCCATTTCATGGAATTGTTGCATTTCATGAAATAGAACATCGACCACTGATCACATCATGATGTGGTCTAGCCAGATCATTGAATACTCAACGTTTGACAATATGAACAGTTAAACGCTCGAATACTTCATGATGTGGCCAAAAATTATTGATCATATCGTAAAATAGTTAGATTATCCACCGGTAGAGGCGTTGATGTCGCTTTCTTTACGTTGTGCATCATGACGACGGCATACAACAAATCAAACAAAGTAGGGTGACCACGCAAAAAAAACTCGATGGACTTTTATTGGATTTCCAAATGTGATATTCTATAAATGAAGTCACTAATATAACCCATGTCGGGATGCTACAACCGGTCGGCTGAGCAATATAGCACTTAAAATTACTTTAAAAACATTTAAAAATTGACGCCGCTTATGACACTCCGAGTCCCCGACGAAATGTGTTAAGTTAGGTTACAAGTTAGAACTGTGTCCAACCGCGCGCGAGCCAAGAGAGTGAAGCGAGTGGTGCCGCGGCAGCGGCTGGCGAGCGCTACTTCCAACTTGCGCGACTTCGCGGACGAAGTCGCGGGTAACAGCTAGTAATATTAATAAACTAATTAAGGACCCCTCGACGGGTATAGGCCTCCTCCAGTAATTTCCATTCTTGTCTGTTTTTTTTGTTTTTTCTAACCCGAAAAAAATTTCTTGAAGCAGGTAGGAGCCAATAGCAACGCAGACAGCTGTCGATATACGCTTTCTCACACTGCAACCTACCTAACTAACATATGGCAGTCACATTCATATAAGTTTCTCGATCACCTGGCAGGTAGAATGTCCCACCGAAATGATGTCTTTTAAAAAATATTTATTTTTAGTCATAAATAATATACTAATTACTGTTAAAATTTCAGCGTGCCTGAAATGCTTTTTTTTATTTTTTTGAAAAATACTTTTGTAAGCACCTGGCACACTTTTGGACCTGACTAAATAATCTGGCTTGTTTATTTTTTCACTCTTTCTTTATATAGTAAAACTGTAAAATGTTGAAGTATAAAAATTACAGAATGCTTCAAGAAGATTTTTTGTCGATGAGTCGATTTTGCCCCACTATCTTTCAGCCAGGTCTGCGGTTCTGTACTTACGTCTAATAGCTCTCCCTCCAGCTATAAAGTCCTTACAAGACTTGTAAAGACTAAACTTGTCAAAGACAATATGTCGGGTATAAAATATGAGGTTGTTTCAGATAATTATGTATTGTTGTTGTGGGGACTATCCCCGAAACGATCAAGATATGAAAGAGAACGGAGTGAATGATAGCGTGTCGATAGACAAGGGGGAGTGGAAAGACAAAACATTATTGTGCCGACAAGGCTGGCAAGAGAGAGAGAAAGTGTGAATTTGGTTAAAATGAAAATCTAAGCTTCGAAAATTTTCAAATTTTTCGTCATTGGTGTCGTTTTCATAGTTTTCGAAGGTGCTAAAGCCGATAGTGAGCTCAAAATGTAAATCCAATATGGCGGCTCTTAAAATTTTCAAATTTATCATCATGGGTATCGTTTTCATGGTTTTCAAGGGTGCTAAACCTGATAGTGATGTCAAAATGAAAATTCAAGCTGGTGGCTGCAAAAATTTTAATTTTTTTTTGTCATTGGTGTCGTTTACATAGTTTTCGAGGGTGGTAAAGCCGATAGTGAGGTCAAAATGTAAATCCAAGATGGCGGCTGCGAACATTTAATTTTTTTATCATAAAAATGTTGTTTTGTTATATGTACGTGAGTTGGAACTTCGTTCCTGATGGGGGTCGGACCGCACACGTTAGTTTTCTCATAGAGGGTGATAAAAAGTAGAGTGTACCTTGGGAGCAACACTATTTTAAGCTCTTGACGTACTTTGAATCAATCTACTATTTTTTGTGCACTCATGTGACCTTTTGTGTCAGCCAGAACATAATAACAATTTTTTTTAAATAAAACTTTGAATTGCCTCCGTGAACGCTTTAAATGTACGTTCGGGGTATTGTTATCTGTTTCCGGGTGTCCTCATAGAAAGCAATCGTCGCGATGGTTTGTTCGACACCGCGCACCGGCGAGCTAATAACGTAACACACTCCCAATCCTATTCATTTTGACAATTTAATACGTTATTTACGAATTTTTTAAACATGTGAAGTAATGATTTATGATATTCTCTTTTGGATTGTGATAGACACTTTGTATCGGGCGCGGGTCTAACAATTTTACTACTGTATGAGCTATTCTCATTTAGTATCAAAACGAAAAAGATCTCTCTCTTCGCTTCTCATTCGTTCACCCCACATACCTTGAAGAGGAAGTCCCAGGGTAAGGCATGACCATACTGGCCTGGCCATATATGGGCGAAGTACCACGTCAGGAAATATCCGATGGCGGCTTGAAGCAACATGAAGATGTAACAGAGGAGGACGGAGCAGCTCTGTTTAGCATGTGTCTTCGTCATGTTGCTGAAGGACAAACCTATGTCTGTAAAGCAATTTATTTACATCTTACACTAAGTTATACTTTTCTTATTTTAGGGTTCCGTACCTCAAGAGCAAAAACCGAACCCTTATAGAATCACTCGTGTGTCTGTCTGTCTGTCTGTCCGTCTGTCACAGCCAATTTGCTCCGAATCTAATGGACCAGTTAAGTTGAAAGGAGATTACTATATAGAAGTATGGGCGACTCCCTTAGCAATGTATAAACATTGTACCTAGTAATATGTAATGCTGAATAGCTGAATATTAGTATTTCGTATGAAAAAAGTTTCAGGAACTTTTTACATCGTTACAATCGTGAAAATAAAATCGTAGAAACTCCTACGTCAAAAGGTATACAAACTTGCACGATTTTGCTATGAACTTTAGCTAGGGTGTAGGAGCTGTTCATATTCATTTAATTTCTGACGTCATGCATCTTCTTGAGTTTGAAGCTGTCGGGTTGGTGAATGACAGGCAGGTTGAGCATGGTGTTTAGAATTGACCTAAATTGCAGCCTTCTGTTGTCGAAATGCTCAGTCAGTATTTCCCAATAGAATGTGTAGTTTTCTGCGCCAATACTGAGATGTTGCAAGAATCTTTCACCTTTGCCTCTGAACCTTGTTATCAGATGCTGCATCATTTGCACTTTGTTAATCATCGGGTTGCATGTTGTGAATGGTATCCATGAAAATTCAGGAACCTTAATTTTGGCGCCGACTTTTCGTAGTGCACTGTCGGCCAAATCTTACTGTTCATATTATTTTCTCTAAGCTCGTCTTACTTGTCCTCCATATCGACGAACATGTTGCAGTAATTACCGTTGGAACCTTTGAGTAACGCTTCCACTTCGACTTTAAAATGGAGAGATGGTCTTCTAGCTTCTATTTCTCAGCGACAGCTTTCATGTCAATTTTCGACATGGTGCGGTTGAGGGCTTTAAAGTTGCACTCTTTCTTACTCAGCAATGTCTTGGTGGTATCGTCATAGACGAAATTCACTCACCGTTTTCCCTGTAGTTGTTCCAGTAAGTTAAGCATGTCTCATTTTGTAGATTCGTATTGAGCTTGAGTTTTGCTGTACACGCTATCCATGAAGTAATTGATGTTTTTGGCTTCTAAGTCAAATTCCAATTCAAATTCAAAATATTTTATTTCACATAAACCAACAAGGGCACTTATGAAACGTCAGAAACTAGGTGCACGGTTCCAAATGGTCGTTTCCTATGGAGAAGAGCCGGCCAGAAACTCCACGGTTACTCTTTTAAAAATAAATTGGTTTTTACAAAGGATTTTTTTAAATTACAGTGATAATAGGTATGAGAGGACAGTGTAGGCCTATCAAAAAGTACCAGATACTTAGCAAAATAGAAAATGGACCACAGCTATACAGTCTGTTAAGCCTACAAGGTTCTCACATTCACAAAATCTAGAGGAAAATAATCTACTCATATAAAAGATAAATAAAATAATAAAAATCTATTTAAACCAAATGCATGATTGTAGCTACAGCTGTAACAAAATACAATTTTAAAAAGATTAATCTATATACAATGTCGCCCATGCGCATGTGACCGCCCGTAATTTTCTGAATATTCATGAAAAAATATCGAAAATAAACTTCAAAAGGGGGGGTCTATCTATAACATTTTTCATGTTATTCAATTTTTATTTTTTTAAAGATTTGCTTTCTGTTTTTGACACATCTCCGAAGTTTATGGGTCGATTTGGATTCTGTTTATTATTTCCAAAAGCTTATGAGTTATTTTAACAGGTTAATTAAAATATTTACAAAAAATTATCGACTACGAAAAAAAAAACGGAATCGAAGTCATTTTTTCGGTAAAAAATTGTGTATTTATTTTAAAAATACTAGTGAAAAATGTTATAGATAGACCCCCCCTTTTGAAGTTTATTTTCGATATTTTTTCATGAATATTCAGAAAATTACGGGCGGTCACATGCGCATGGGCGACATTGTATTGAAGGTATATATATAATGTCAAATAATAAAAGGATTATGTCAAGGAAGTATGCAAGATAAAATAAAATAATCATCGTAATTTGGGAGCAGTTAATAGACATTTATATAGTTATGCCGTTAATGATGTACCAGGGAAGCCACATGTGCAGAGGGAATTTGCCAAACTTCCCTGTCTTCAACGTAGTCTTTAATCTTATAGTATGCTTTTTTGATAAGGACACGTTTGATGTAGGTTTTAAACTTTCCATCGCTAAGTTCTGTAACCGACTTTGGCAACTTGTTATAAAAGCGGATACTGTTTATAAGAAATGATTTACTAGTTTTAGCTAATCTAAATTTGGGTATCACAATTTCATGTTCACTACGTGTATTTATATTATGGAAATCGCTTCTTATTTTGAAAAGTCCTAAATTTTTGCGAACATACAAAATACTTTCTTAGATATAAAGAGAAGGCAGGGTTAGTATATCAATTTCTTTGAATTTATTTCTAAGGGACTCACGAGGTCCCATTTTATAGACTGCGCGAATTTCTCTCTTTTGTAAAATGAAAATTGAATCTACGTCAGCTGCCGATCCCCACAGCAGAACGCCATAAGACATAATACTGTGGAAATAAGCAAAGTATACTAACCTAGCTGTGGCTACATCAGTCAACTGCCTTATTTTTCTTACTGCATATGCAGCTGAACTTAGTCTACCCGAAAGAGCTCTAATGTGGGCGCCCCATTGCAATCTTGAATCTAAAGTAATTCCCAGAAATACAGTTTCCGTAATAACATCTAGTTACTTGCCATCAAGTTTTAAATTTAGACCTAGTTGAGATATATTTAGTAGTGAGGACTTAAGACATTTAGTTTTGTTCGCATTAAGTAAAAGATTATTAGCTGCGAACCATTTCGAAAGAGCTGCCAGACTATCGTTAACATGTAAAACATCCGTATCTTTTCTATCTATTTTAAATATAACAGAGGTGTCATCAGCGAATAGAATTATATCTGATAAGTTAGCCATCATGTTAGGAAGGTCATTAATATAAACTAGAAATAGGAAAGGGCCAAGAATAGATCCT
This sequence comes from Conistra vaccinii, assembly GCA_948150665.1. Classification (NCBI taxonomy): domain Eukaryota; kingdom Metazoa; phylum Arthropoda; class Insecta; order Lepidoptera; family Noctuidae; genus Conistra; species Conistra vaccinii. Next base: position 21,639,975 of record OX411327.1, read on the forward strand.
TGAGGCACGCCCATCTTAACTATAGAACCCGAAGACGTCGCCCCGTTAACGTTTACTTTTTGCTGCCTGTTTGATAGATAGGAAAGAACAAGATTAGCAGCTTGTCCACGAATTCCGTAGTGGTGTAATTTACAGATCAGTGTTTTGTGGTCAACGCAGTCAAATGCTTTTGAGAGGTCACAAAAAATGCCAATTGCATCCTGGGACTTCTCCCAGGATTTCAAAATGTGACTGATAAGTTTTACTCCTGCTTCAGTCGTCGACCTACCTTTCGTGAAACCAAACTGGTGACTATGTAAAATCCCATTTTAAGTAAAATGTGACAACATCTGGTCTAGCATGATTTTACTCAATGCTGGTAGCACAGATATAGGTCTATAATTAGAGGGATCAGTCTTACTACCCGATTTAAAAATTGGTACTACTTTACTATGTTTCATTAAATCAGGAAACGTACCCGTATCTAAACATTGATTGAATATGCCTGTTAGGACAGGGGCAATTGTGTCAATTATATCTCCAAGAACCTTAACGGAAATCCCCCATAAGTCTTCAGTGTTTTTTATGTTAAGACTTTTGAATGCTTTTTTAATTGTGGCAATACAAATGGGCTCGAATTCAAAACTTGGAATGTCCTTACTGAAGTTATCTTTTAGAAGAGATTCAGCTAATATAGATGATGAGGGGAGAGATTTCGTAACCTCTATTAGGATGTTGGTAAAGAAATTTTCTAGTGACTCAGCAACCTTTAACTTATCTGAAATGGTTTCATTATTAATTTTTAAAGACAATTCATTCTGATCGCGCTGTTTTGTGTTTCCAAAAGGATTCAAAGGTTTGCGCATGTCGTTCCTCGACGTCGTCGTTCCACTGTGCTCCGAGAGATTCTAGACGCTTGATTAAATACTCTTCTCTTTTTCTGGAGGGGCTATCCTTTTTATAGTTAGAGCACAGTGCTTTGATGTTTTCAAAGTAAGATTATTGGAGTTGTAGCTTCTCCATACTGAGTTATCTAGTTGTCGAAAGAGGTAAGTTTAGTTTGATGTTGTAGCTCAGTAGTCCAGCACGTAGTTGACGGTGATAAACGTAGCTTGACATTAATTCACGACACGAAGACCACCAACGTAAGGCTATTCTGCCGTCCGCAAGCTATAATGCCGTTATCTCGCATCTGGTCGATTTTCGTTTTTTAATGGCACCATAATCAGAAAAAAATTCTCTATCTTTCTGTTTAAGCAGTATTTTTCTACGATGTATGGATTCGGAAATAAAAAAAATAAAATCGCCGTTAAGTTGCCTTTTTAAATATATTTATTACGCTAAAACGCAGGTAAGCAACATTACTAAACTAAAAAGTCACTAAGGGCTTATAACTAACATTTTAACTAGCATTTTTACCATCAATTGCGTAACTAAATTGCCGTTAAAAGAATTTCCTACTCTATTCTGAGGTTAAAGTACTTTAACGGTTTTGTAGTTCTGCTTTCTTTCAAATTACAGTATTCTAAATCCAACGCTAAAAAGCCGTTAAATGAAAGTACTAGACAAAAATGTCGTTAAATGGCACTTAACGGCATTTTAAAAAAGGAAATATAAATATTTTGCATACTAAATCAATCACAAAAATACAATTATTCTTCATTACTACACTAAAACGCGGTTATCTACCGTCGATCGCTTGACCTGCGCTCCCCCCCCCCCAAGTCCGTTTATCGATGAAACAGGCCTACATAGAGAGGAATTATACAGATCTTGCAGCATTGACTCGAGATTATGCATTTGATGGCTAACAAGTATCAAATCATCAGCGAATCGCAGGTGTGACAAGTAGACCCCGTTCGCGTTGATGTTTACCGCAATTTTGTCCCATTCAAGCGTCTGTATAACAACCTCTTAGGTACGTTTTTTATAACGTCAGTCAATACACAAGCATTACTTAATACTCTTTTATAGCCTTTTGATTGGTTGAAACTAGTTTTAAGTAATGCTTGAGCCTTGAGTGAGGTTCTGTAATACGTACCTAAGACTGCAGTAAATAATTTGAGTGAAATGGCCTTTGCCGAACAACTCTTCTGATTGGAACTCAGCCAGTTCAAGAATCGAGCCGCACCTGCTTGGTCGCCGACCTGTACAGCTTCCGGAGGACATCCACATACCGTGCATTGATCTGAATCAAACACAGCCCAGTGCTCTACGCTATCAAAAGCTTTTTCGTCATCAAGCAAAGGGGCTGTTTGTACTCGTTGCATTTCTCCATCAACTGTTTCACGGTGTAACTGTGGTCGATCGTAGAGTATCCACTCCGGAAGCCTGCCTGTTCTATGGACTGATAGTCGTCCAGCTGGCGTGTGAGTCTGTGTCACAGTACTTTGGCGAAAACTTTGTACAGTTGAGAGAGAAGGCTTGGTCGGTAGTTTTGAAGTTTGGAGCAATCTCCCTTTTTGTGTAGAATCGTTACCACGGCGTTTTTCGACGACTGAGCCGTGTGACCACCATATATTACCTTGTTGAAGAGTTCCACTAGCACTTTCACCGTAGGATCTGGTCCTGAGAGAGAGCCTCAGGAGACTTATCTTGCGTTTGAGTGCTCATTCCACCTCACAAGGTGAATGGCAGGCCAAAATCCTCGATATGACACTCGGTTGGTTCGACTCTTGGGTCTTCACTTGTGAGATTCGGTTGTGTTGCAGTTGATGAGTACAATTCTGTGTATAAGTCTTCCACAACGCTCAATATTTATTGGTTTTTTACCCAATTTGTTACGGCGGTTTCTTCAGCATCCATTAGGCTAATTTGCTTCTAAGCGCTAAGTTTCTTCCGAATAATTTTTGTTCCTCGGTTACCGGTAATGTTTTCATTATGGTATTCGGGTTGTAAATTCGCAGATAATTTCGTAGTCGAAACTCAACGACGCTCTAACCAAGCGATGGTCACTTCCGGTTTTAAAATGACCTGACCAGATACGTCAGTTATTACCTACGTGTTTTTGGGAAGCAATCACATAGCTCATTTTTGGTCTTGCCATTAGGACTGGCCCAGGTCCACTTCCTTACTGGTAATTTTTTAAAGAATGTATTCATAACGTAGATCTTTTTTCATTTCTAGTAAGTTAACCAGAGTCTGACGTCTCTAATCGCGAGTGCCAAGACCAAAACTACTGACAGATCTCGCCTTACATAATTACGGGCCTACTTCAGCATTGAAGTCTCCTATTAAGTGGTAATGTAACAGGGGTTTTCTATGAGAGCTTTGTTAAGTCTTCATAGAACTGCTCAACTTTATCATCATCATAATTATAATTACAGGCATAAACTTGGATAACCTTTAGTGAGTAGCGCTTTTTAAGCTTTACTATTGCATATCAAACGCTTGTGGAAATACTCATAAGTCCTGGATAGTACCTAGTAAGTGAGATTAAGGCGATCTCCGTCCGTAACGTCCTGGTCTTAAAGCATGCCAGAGTCAGGGTCATCGGTCGGTGGCCGGATTGCATCCAGGGATTCTTCGCACACTGCAAATATTTTTTATTGTTTATTTTGATCTCAACTCATCATTTACAAGATAAAAATTGTTTCTTTTTGTTATTTGCTAAGATCGCATTTTCAATTATTTTATGTAAGTTCTTATAAAGTGATTTTGTAAAAATTAAAGAAGACTGTGTCATTAAATGATTGATAATTTATATTTCTGTACATAAGCTCTTTTATTTCTGTAAGTACAACCTTTTTATTTGATTGTCGGTTCCGCCGTTACATTTTAATGTTTTGTATTTAGCGGCATTTTAGCTATGTAACCAAACTAAAAAAAGAATGCTGGAATAATATTCTTATAAGTTACTATACTTAAGTGCGGCAAAGTGGCTTTAGCTGCATTAAGGTTTAGTATAGTGTTTGTTCTCGGAGTCATTATGCTTAGCTATAACAACGTTAAAGTATTTTAGCGGCATTATAGTTTAGTAATTAAGCGCTTTTTTTTTAGTTTTTTAAAGATCAATAAAATTAAATGAAAATCAAACACTAAAATGCCGTTAAGGTATGCTTAGCGGCATTATAGTCGTGGTTGGGTAAGCTGTAAATTGTAAAAATACTAAACTATAACGCAAAAACCTATTTTTGTTAAGATTAAGTCATTGTTAAGAAGTGAAAGTATGACTATTTAAAAGAGCAAATCTAGACCTATTTTTTGATACCAGTATCTCTCGTATATGAGTTATAGTTATGAAACGGCACCCATTTCTAATTTCTCCGCGCTTTTTTGTCCATAACTCGAAATATGATTTTGTTGGATAACGGCTTTTTAGCTTTAGGACGGCAGTATTGTAACTTAGATAAATTACAAACCGACCCACTAAAAAGCAAGAAATAAAAACTTTTTCACAAAAAAACAACCGTCTTCCACTATGTGAAAAATATTAAAAATTTCGGAAGTTGGTGGCAAAAATGAAAATACTAAACTAAAGACACGGATATTCGTTTTTTGCCACCGACTTTCGAAATTTTAGTTATTTTTCACTTTATTGGAAGACAATTGTTTTTTTTTTTTTGTTTTTTTTTTTTCTTGCTTTTTAGTGGGTCGGTTTGTGATTGATCTAAAATAAGTTACAATAGCCTTATGTCAACTGCTCATCACCTTTTACAAAATATTGCTTTTCCCGATGCAAGAACGTTCATTGTTGAGGAGTTCTCCTGCTACTTCGCCATCAGCTCCACTTCACCCTGTGCATCGTGATGGGCATAAATTGCTTGGCAACCATATTAAAGTAATCAAATCGCAACCCGTGAAATACGTATTATTGAGTATTTCCGGTGCCCATCTGTGGTCTTCATCATCCGTTCCACTTCACTAAATGGTGCTTTCCGAGAGCAAATTCAAGAGTTGCTATAAAAAATACCGAAATCGTTATAGGTGTGCCTATAATATTTCAAGAGTTCCTTCGACTTCTCCAGGATTCCATCATCTAATCCTGACTTGATGACAATGGGACCAACTGGGAAGCCTTTCAAACAAAAATAGTAGATTGTTATACAAGGGTCGAAAGGAATCAATTCCCATACGAGGTATTTAGACGCCCGAGCGTAGCGAGGGCGGCTATAGTCCGAGTAGGAATTGATGTCTTTCACCCGTGTTAAACACTCTACTTTTCATTTCGAATATAAGGAAAGTAAAAAATAGTGTGAATATTTATTGATATTAAATAACATGATTAGTTAGTACCTTTTTAAAATGAACTGAGAAGTTAGAACAATTTGTGTTTTTTTTTAAATATGGAACGCACCGCGTCACTGCTGCGGGCCGTCCCGCGCATTAGGTATTTTTTTTAATTCACACTGGCTGTTTTATATTATAAACAGCCAGTCTGAATTAAAAAAATACCTGACAAGACCGGACCCCAGTGTTTCCACTTTTAGGGATTTCTCCCTTTTTTTGGGAAAATGGCCAATAATAAGCATGGTTTAGGGATATTTTATTTTGGCAGGGACTTTTAGGGAAAAATTTAACTTGAGTTGGTAGCCCTATTGTTTATGGCAGCACCCGATGTACTACTTTACTCTATGGTACCACCGATTGAATAAAGAGGATTCCCTGAAACTTGTAATAATTGTAATAAGTCTAATTTTAGTTTACCATGTTATTGTTAATAGTACTATTTCCGTGGCTAAAGACGGCATCGGAAATAAGTCGCATTATACCTAGAGTTGGTTTGTTTCGTCTCTCTCGATTTATAATGAATGTTTTATAGGTATTTATGCTATAAAAATGAAAAATTCCCTAAACCAAGGTAATTTTATATTTTTTAGGGAATTTTAGGGATAATTCATTAAGAAACTGGGGAAAAACCAAAAACGTAAGTGGAAACACTGCCGCAGCTTTTTTGTTTTTATTCTATTCGATATTTGTCATGTAAAAAGTTTCGTAGCAGACTACCTAACCAAAGTTCTATTTTTAAAATTCATTCCCGCCCTAGGGCGGGAAGCAATTACTATGAGTCTTTCCCGCCCTAGAGAGGGAAGCAGCGTTTTCCACCCGCTACTCGGATCAAACAAACACTACTTTCCGAGCATGAGATATGAAAAAGTATTTTCTAAAACGATCCACCCGTCGTCGAGTAATCGGGAAAAAAAAAAATATTCCGACAAACTGAGAACCTCCTCTTTTTTTTTATTCGTTTATAAATAAATGAATTTTGAATATGGGGCTCACTTTTGGGGGCAAAATAAGAAAAAAAAAAAAACAACGGGTTGCACTTCGGCTGTGCCGGCAGAAGTGAAAACTTGAACATTAACGTTGTGTTTTGAATATTTTGGAATGGTTAGGGAATAATTTCGCAAGAATTGCTTTATTTATCAGTATAAAAGAACTATAATGTATGTGGTTAAATACAATATTCATTAGTAGTATATTTATTTATTTTCAAAATATAGTAAAAAATAAACAATTTTTTAAACACTTTTCATGAAGTATGTTTTGACTAGTTTTTTATAGAAATAGAAATAAATAGAAATAATATTTATTTGCATAAAACATGGTATATCAAGTTGTTATATAAAAGACAATAAAGAGCATACATGTTTTGCTTGTATCCTAGCATGCAAATAGTTTAGGTTACATTACAAATGTTTCCTGTCAGTAAATTCTTTTAGGCTATAAAAATTATTAGAGTTTAACCATTTATGAAGTTTTTTTTTAAACAATACTAGATCTAAGGTTTTTAAGTCACTTGGAATATGATTATATACATATACGAACACACATCGCGAAACAGCTTTTATTATATTTAGCCAGTCTTGGTAAATCATTTAATATAAGCCTGTGAGGATCTCGTCGGTTTCGAGGATATACCTCTTCTGCCTTTTTAAATAAGTCTTTATGCTTCTTAACAAACATGCACACTTCATAGATATAGAGAGCGGGTAGCGGTAATAAACCAAGTTTTTTAAATATTGGCCTGCAAGATTCATCAGGTTGAAGCCCATATATTGCACGAATACACTTTTTTTGTGCTACAAATACCCTATTTTTGTCGGTACTATTACCCCACATTATGAACCCATAGCGTATTAATGATTCAACATAAGCATGATAGGTAGTATATTTTTAACCTTTCTGAGTGCGTATACGAATTTATTTATTCTTTTAGATATATCATCTACTTGTGCTTTCCAATTTATGTCCTGATCTATTATTACTCCAAGAAATTTCGTTTGTTTAACTTCATTAAGTTTTGGTATGTCAAGTTTCAAATTGTATTTATTATTATTCGATTTATTAAATTGTATATATACAGACTTATCTAAATTAATTTTTAAGTTATTCATGTCAAGCCATTCAATTAATTTGTCAATGGTGTTGTTAATTTCTGTTTCATGGTCATAAATTGAATTAGTCTTTTTATCGGACGTCACTATAATGGAAATATCGTCAGCGAATAATATGCATTTATGATTTGTTATATCTGTGAGTGAATTGATATAGAGTAAGAACAATATTGGGCCCAAGACACTTCCTTGTGGGACGCCATAATTGTTGCATTTATATTCGGATGAGTGTGATATCATGACGTTGTTTTTATCTAATTTTGTAATAATAACACGTTGCTGTCGGTTATTACCCATCAATATGGGTAAAATTTCTTACCTCGCAAACTTTACGTAATGTGAGACTATTTATTTTGATATTAACTTTGTCGGTTGCTAGACAACGGATCTTACGGTCACGTCCTGACGCGAGTTTAAAATTTTTTTGTCATCCCAAAAAGTGCACAACGCCGCTAAAGAAGGTTTCACTTCAAAAAAGATTCGCTAACTGTACCGTGTGACATATCAAATGAAAGGGCTTATTGTGAATATAGTAACTCCATTACTACCGTCCCAGGTACTGCGTTTAGATATTGCAAGTAATTGCGTTATAAGTTTTTTTTTGTGCAGTTGTATTAAAAAAAACCGGCTAATTGCGTTTCGGACCGCGCACAATGAAGGGTTCCTTAATTTATCCCAAATACAAACTTAATATTGTAGTTGAAAAACATGTCCTCTCATACATTCCAACTGAAGATGTAAATTTGTACGCACAATGTTAAAAGATTTGCCATGTTATTTTAAGACCATAGACTTCTTATAGGTTTTCCTGTAATCTATGAGTAAAGAACCATTGTCTGTATTTTTTTTCTTTTTAGAAATTATAGGCCTCTAAGTCGGGGCCGTCGCCGAAGGGCGACTAAAATTTCCAATACCGCGGGTCTGTCGCCGAACGGCGACAGTACGTTCACGCTGATTCAAACTGTATTTGTACTATGCATAGGGGCTAATATGGTCTACAGTTAATTTTATTCTATGGATTTGGTAATATACTTGTCAAATACATCGACTAAAACGTCAAAATATGCAGAAACAATTCTAGAAAAAAGTAAAAATTGGACATTTTGGCACGGCAAAATGGCGACTGCGCATGCGTTCAGCGCGCTGCACTCCGCGTTCTATTTATTTGTTTTCTATTGTTTTTTAAGTGTAAATCGACGGGAAATGGTGATAATTCAATAATTAAGTAGTGTCGTCATCGTATATAGTTAATACTTGCACTAAATAACATCGTAATTACCTATTACGGACCCATCAAAAAATGTAAACAAACTCGTTAGTGAAAAAACGTGTTGATGTGAAATTTTGAGTTTTGTGTGTGTTTTGTGCATGTAATCGCTGGTAAGTCATTTCTTTTATATTCTTGAATAACTAATAAATAATAAAAATGCATAATACAGAAAAAAAAGAGTTCAATATTTTTCTGTCAACTAAATAATGTTACGTAATGATACGGTTATCTATTTATTGAACTTTTTTAATTTTATGTGTTTTTATTTATTGTGTTTATCGGTGAATAATGGTTTTGACCGATAGTATATGTATTCATAATGTATCCTGCGAAATTTCATGTGAATCGAACCAGTAGTTTTATTATAAATAATCAAAACAATGAACAAAGGAATTTCTTATAAGAATCTTATAAGAATGTTTATTTATCAATACTAGCGTTCGCTTACAAAGATTCTAAGTATTATAAAAAATCCTTTGTCTAATCAGGAACCCAAAACCATTAACGATAAGACTATTTACGTAACAAAAAGCTCTCAGTTTTTGTTTATGTTAGCGAGCTCTTATCTCTGACGCGCCGCGGGCGTGCCGCGCGGCTTGCCGGGTTGTTGCGAAATCGCGCCGCGTAGCTTGTGAGGTTAAGTAATAGTTTCGGTGCAGGGGGGGGGGGTGGTCAAGTTTCGTCAGTATTTGGCTGTGACAGACGGACAGACAGACAGGCACACGAGTGATCCTATAAGGGTTCCGTTTTTTTCTTTTTGAGGTACGGAACCCTAAAAATACCATTTATTGTTAGAATGTTCCAAATTACTACAAGTGATGCAAAGTAGAATGATTCCAAATATTATGGCTTTATTGCTCCGGAGAATCACTGACTCGTAAGTCACAAGAACTTCACCTTGTTTAGGAGTCAGAGGGCTTAGTGTACGACGACGATGCTCCGGAGGTGACCGAGGTAGAATTGAGAGTGGCGGTACGTAGGCTGAGTGCCAAAAATACCGCCCCAGGACCAGACGGCTTACCTGGGAAAGCCTGGGTCCTGGCCATGGAGGCTCTCGGGCCTCGACTAAGGGGGCTCCTTAGCGCGTGCATGGAGAGGGGCCAGTTCCCACTTCGCTGGAAGACGGGGAAACTGGTCCTCATCAGGAAGCCGGGGCGCCCTGCGGACTCTCCGTCCGCTTACCGGCCCATCGTGCTGCTCGACGAGGTGGGCAAGCTCTTTGAAAGAGTTATTGCAAACCGCCTCGTCGGGCAGCTGGTGCGAGTGGGGCCGGATTTGACGGATAGCCAGTTCGGCTTCCGCCGAGGGCGCTCTACGGTGGACGCCATCATGCGCGTGCGAGCCCTCACGACGGGGGATGCTGTGGCCCGGGGTGGGGTCGTCTTGGCGGTGTCTCTAGACATCGCCAACGCCTTCAACACCCTACCCTGGAGTTGCATCAGGGAGGCACTCCGGTATCACCGGATGCCGACCTACCTCTGTCGGTTGGTCGAGGCCTATTTGACGGACAGGGCCGTCATCTACCCCGGTCACCAGGGAGAATGGAACCGGCGAGAGATGTCGTGCGGTGTCCCACAGGGATCGGTCCTGGGGCCGCATCTGTGGGACATCGGATACGACTGGGTGCTGCGCGCCGACCTCCCTAGTGGTGTCAGCGTAGTGTGCTACGCTGACGACACGCTGGTCCTGGCGCAGGGGAGGTCACACGAGGCGGCGGCCGAACTGGCGACACGCGGGGTTGCGACGATCGTCGACAGGATCCGGCAATTGGGACTCGAGGTGGCCCTGCACAAGTCCGAGGTCATGTGCTTTCATGGCCCTCGGAACGCGCCACCGTCGGGTTCCCAAATAACGGTAGGAGGGGTTCACGTCGGCGTCGTGGTGATGATGAAGTACCTGGGACTCGTCCTCGACAGCCGGTGGAACTTCGTGGAGCATTTCCGACGTTTGGCTCCCAAACTGGAGCGGGCCGGGGCTGCCTTGAAGCGGCTTCTGCCCAATCTAGGGGGTCCAAACGCCTCCTGCCGGAGGCTCTACGCGGGAGTCGTGCGGTCCATGGCCCTTTACGGGGCACCGGTGTGGGCGCGAACCTTAAGGTTGCGGCCAGCCCGCCGGTTGCATGCAGCCCAAAGGGTCATGGCTATCCGGATGGTCCGGGGATACCGTACGGTCTCCGGCGAGGCGGCGAGCCTCCTTGCCGGAACGCCGCCATGGGATCTGGAGGCGAAGGTCCTCGCCCACATTTGGGAGTGGCGCGAGGAGATGAAGCGCCGGGGTGTAACTCCGCTGCCGCGAGAAATCACGGTACAGCGGACAGAGCTCCGGCGGGATCTCATGGCGGCTTGGAGTGTGCGATTGTCGCAACCCAGATTTGGGCACGCCACAATTACGGCGATAAGTCCCCTCTTTGAGGAGTGGCTTGAGAGGCGCCACGGCGTCCTCACCTTCCGCCTGACGCAGGTCCTCACCGGACACGGTTGTTTCGGGAGGTACCTGTTTCGCATAAGGCGGGAGGAAACGCCCGGGTGTCACCATTGTGTGGATCGTCCGGAGGACACGGTGGAGCATACGGTGGAGGTTTGCCCGGCTTGGGTGGACCACCGCCGTGTCCTCGTGGAGGCGATCGGCGGCAGTGACCTCTCGCGTCCGGCCCTGGTCCAGGCCATGGTGCGGAGCGAGAGGGCATGGCAAGCCGTCACCTCCTTCTGCGAAGCAGTAATGCTCGCGAAGGAGGAGGCGGAGCGCGCGAAGGAGTGGCAGAGGCCGCGCCCTACCAGCCCTAGCCGCCGCCGCCGTAGGAGACTTCCCGGGCGTCGGGAATTGATAGCCGATTTCCGGCCACCGTAGGCGCGGGCCTGCGGACGGAGAGCAGAGGGCAGCTCGCCGTCCGATAAGGACCAGGCCCGGGTCGACGGCGCGTCGTGTTCCACGCGCGCCTCAAAGAGATGTCAGCAAAACTGACGGGGTCCGTTAGGGCCGATGCCAGCCGGGGTTGCGGGTAGTCCCAAGGGGAAACCGTGGCCCCTGGCATGGCAAGGGAAGGAACACGGGTGGGTTTTAGTCAGTAAAAGTCTGACACGCCCTTCCGCTCCGCTCAGAGCGGGAGAAGTCATTGGATGATTTCCCACCCAAAAAAAAAAAAAAAAAAAAAAAAAAAGAGGGCTTAGTGTGAGTTTCATTTTTTTTTCTCACTTTTTTGACATTAAGTTTTATGTAATTTATTCTCATTTTTGACATTAAGTTTTATGTAATTTATTCTAATTTTTTGACATTAAGTTTTATGTAATTTAATCTCATTTTCTTTATGTACATGTAATTATTATTAGATATTGACCGATAACTTGTATGTGTGGTGCAAACTGTTAGTATAAGTCGGTATTTAATAACTAAATAAAGGAGATCATTCATTTTGTTAGGCGATTTGGGATAAAAAAAAAAGTCTGCGGCCAAGAATGAATTACATATTATTTAAATGGCGGCAGTAGTAGAAACATTTCTTTGTATGGCGACAACGCTGTAAAGTATTTGTGAGTAAAGATATACAACGATCTTTAAATTAAATAAATTATGTACATCCAGCCATACCGCGAATATACCATATAATTATTATTCCGATATTTTGAGCTGGGTGATACCACCTGACACATACAACACTAATAACTAGCTAGCCTATCTATATTCGGCGTAGTATGGATGGATTACAATAAAATAAAACAAAGGTATGAAGTTATTTAATTAAGTATTCTTATTACAGTACCCTAATTACGTAATGCACAATCAATCAGAATCTGAATCGCTTTGAAACAGATTGCTAATCCATTGATTCAAAAGATTATTTACGTTGCTGAACAGAAAATAATTTCTGTTCAGCAACGTAAATAACGCAATGAATGTTGTTGAACTGTCAAAATGAAACAAATTAATCGGAATCGTTTACGAAAATGTGTTGCGTAATTAGATAGCTGGTCTACATATTATGTTCGTCATCTTGTAATGATGTCGAACTCAGGTACATAGGATCGTGACCAGACATACTCTTAGTGACATACACAGTGTCAGATTTACAGTCGTGGGCGCAGAAATGTGATACGGGTAAACGAGAGAAATAGCTCCTTTAACGTCTACTTGGTTTATTGTACAATGAACTGAACCTAGTCGCAGTCCACTACTGGACATAGGCCTGTCCTAAGCTACGACGCAACATCCCGTCCTCCGCCTTCCGAATGCAGTCAGACAACTTTTTAAGGTCGTCGGTTCATCTAGCTGGGGGCTTCTCACACTACGCTTGTCGATACGCGGTCTCCACTCTAGAACTCGTCTGCTCCACCGGCTGTCAGTTCTTCGACAAACATGGCCAGCCCACTGCCACTTCAGCTTGCTCACTCTGCAGGGTATGTCGATAACTCCGGATAACTTCATTTCTGATCTTATCCTTCAAAGAAACACAGAGCATAGTCCGCTCCATAGTGCGCTGAAGGACCTTGAATTTGTGGACTAGCCCGACTGTCAGTGTACACGTTTCGGCACCGCATGTCATAACGGGCAGGATGCACTGGTTACAGACTTTTAGTCTTCATACCCTACGGGAGTTTATTGTTACAGAGTCAATTACTAACACTAGTGTAGTAATTAATACTCTGAACTTAAAATGACGTAATCGAGTTTGCCTTCGCCCGAGTGTCGCGACTGGATACGACATCTTATAAATTATTCCACCAAGATTTTTTAATAGGGTAATTATGCCACACATGATGTATGATTTTAGGGAAGCAGCACCAGCCTCATAAATGCATTCCATCAACCAATAGTTATAGTGTTATATACGCAGAGAGCTTTGTACAAATCATACAACAGAGTTGAAATGTCGAGAATTACCTCGCTGATTACATTATAGAATATTGTGTTTGTATGTATGTGTATGTATGTACATAATCGAAGTTTACATTGATCTGAATGTAATTAACTTGCCTGATATTAATAATACGACACGATTTCTAAGACGTCGTCTCCAGTCGCGACACTCGAGGGCCCGGATCTATTACGAGCATAATAAGAAATCTACATATACTCATCATCTTGTAATATGACGTAATCTAAAAAACCTGCCGGTGTTTGTAAGGGCTCATCTAGGTGCCTAGCCAAGCCGAGAAACCAAATAACTGACATTGTATGTGCACAGCAGCCGAGAGTTTTTCTGCCAGCAAGACACGTACAGTAATATTTTTTAATTGCATTCCTGCCACTTTCTAAATAATCTACCATTATATAAACGTAATAGATCCGGGCCCTTGAGTGTCGCGACTGGATACGACCTCTTAGAAATCGTGTCGTATTATTAATGTCAGGCAAGTTACTTACATTCGGATCAATGTAAACTTCGATTATGTACACCCCGTCGCTGAGGTGCTCACTACAGTACGATCGGGCTAGTTGGACTCAGACTTGGGTTTGCCTAGCTTAGGGATACTGATAACGGTGGCTTCTTTCCACGGTTGCGGAAAGATCTTATTGCTCAAGGCGCCGCGCCATTGAAGATGGCGATCATAAGTATAATGAGAAGAGCGGGGAGGAGTTTGTACACCTTACTGGTGATACCGTCTGAATCGGAAGCTTTCCGAGGGTGGAGTCCTTTTATGATGTCGTGCACTTCGTCTGGAGTGACGGGAGGCAGAGGACCATCAGGGTCTTCAACGGGTGGGAAGCTTTGCATTCAAATTCAGCATCAACCTTGTAAAGGTGCGTTTGGTCTACTGGTTGGGAGCTGGGAGAACATTAGGACTCTAAGCTATTGACTAGGCAGTCGGCTTTGTCAGGGTTGTCGAAAGCGATGCTCTTGTCGGGATGGATGAGAGTGAATGAACTGAGTCACGACACGCGTATCTATTGTGTAGTGTGGGGTGAAGCCCATGGGAAGGGGCGCGGGAGGAAATGCTAGGTTAGGACAGGTTTTTACCGTAACATGCAGCGCCTTTGTAGGTACTACCTATTAAAAAATAATGCGTTATAAATGTACTTTCAAAATATGTAATTATTATTGATGGTCGCCAAAAACAATGTTTTATCTCATAATGGGTATATCTCCGAACCCAAATCGTTCTCGACATTGACGCCATAGTAAAAAATAGTGCGTTATAAGTGTTCTTTCAAAATATGTAATTATTATTGATGGCCGCCTAAAACAATGTTTTATCTTAAAATGGGTATATCTCCGAACCCAAATTGTTCTCGACATTGACGCCATAGTAAAAAATAATGCGTTATAAGTGTTCTTTCAAAATATGTAATTATTATTGATGGCCGCCTAAAACAATGTTTTATCTTAAAATGGGTATATCTCCGAACCCAAATTGTTCTCGACATTGACGCCATAGTAAAAAATAATGCGTTATAAGTGTTCTTTCAAAATATGTAATTATTATTGATGGCCGCCTAAAACAATGTTTTATCTTAAAATGGGTATATCTCCGAACCCAAATTGTTCTCGACATTGACGCCATAGTAAAAAATAATGCGTTATAAGTGTTCTTTCAAAATATGTAATTATTATTGATGGCCGCCTAAAACAATGTTTTATCTTAAAATGGGTATATCTCCGAACCCAAATTGTTTTCGACATTGACGCCATAGTAAAAAATAATGCGTTATAAGTGTTCTTTCAAAATATGTAATTATTATTGATGGCCGCCAAAAACAATGTTTTTTCTTAAAATGGGTATATCTCCGAACCCAAATTGTTCTCGACATTGACGCCATAGTAAAAAATAATACGTTATATGTGTTCTTTCAAAATATGTAATTATTATTGATGGCCGCCAAAAAAATTTTTTTATCCCAAAATGAATGATCTCCTTTACCAACTCGATCAAATGCATCGACCGCGTTTGGCGCTCCGATTTGCAGCCGCCGGCCGGCCTTCACCGGTGAAGGGCCAATCGGAACGCCGAACGCGCTCAATGCGTATGGTCGAGAAGGTTAAATGAAACTCGCACTAGGCCCTCAGAACGTTTAAATATTTGTATAAACGTAACGCTATTATAGAAAGGCTTTTGATGAAATAAAGAAATTATACATTATATTAAATAATAATAATATTATTATACACTCCCGGACTCTTAAATCGAGCCTGTGCTTTTTTTTTTTTGCACGACTCGTAATGCTTCGCATTAGAGTGTGCTCTACGATCGAAAAATATTTTTTGCCCCATTTCTGCAACTGTTTTTATTGTTTCACTCCTGCTAGTACACAGAACCTACTTAATTTATATACCATTGTATAGATGATTAAATGGAGATTAATATTGTATTTTTTAACAATTGATTTAATGCAGCAGAAATGGAAAAAGCATCAAAATAGTTGAAAAAAATTTCCTGTCCGTCAATTTATGATCCCTGAAAACATTGTAGCTTGCGATAAAATCAATTAATTGAGTCAATTTTTTTTTTATACATTCGTTTCAGCCGTAGAAGGAACCCTATTGAAAATGGCTCTTTTATTCATAGTAGTTTAATTATAATTAATAAAATACTAACTAAAATATAATATCAATATCTATATATTTTCAACCTTGATCCGGTGCCGTTGCCTAGCAACTGCCAACGTAAATATCTTTGTCAGTCGTTGACATTACGACTTCATGAAAAGTGATAAATTGTTCATTTTTAAACTATGTTTTGAATTTCTTTTTCGTTTATGAATGAGTGATAAGTATGAGGCGTGCACTTTTGGATTTTCCAAACTATTTTTTTTTTTTCTTTGGCTTCGCACGGTTTGTGCATTTAGCCAATGTCACGTTTAGTTCAGTTCATAGTGTTCTGTGGTTCAGTTTAGTTGTACTTTGAAGAAATAAAGGTAGGGAAACGAATAATTTTAAATGTTAGGTAAATTTTATCTGGATTTAGGATAGGACGGTTAAATAGGATCAGTATAATAATATATAAAGGTGAAGATAGTGAATAATGATTAAATTACAACTTAATATTATTTAAGGTGATGAATGAGACTATACATTTATAAACAGGAAAGCTATTTGTACAAAGTAAAGAAAGTATTGAGGTAGGAAAAGGAGTACGAAGGGACAAGAGATTACTGAGAAAGGAAGAACGGTCATATAATGGACAGGAGAAAAAAATGTGGTCTAAATCGCCAACATCTGTGCCACACGAACAAATGGGGTCGCTGATAATACGAAGTTTGGCAAGATGTGCTGGTGAGCAAACATGTCCCAGTCTCATTCTTATAAGAACGGAAGTCTCCATCTTGCCAAACTTTGCCCTGCCAAACCACGGTTTTTCCGGAACGTCGGGTTGAATGTAAGAAAAATATCGTCCCTTCGATTTACTTCCGATATCCCAAGCTACCTTCCAAGTGTCCCGAAGATAGGTCTTAGGTAATGTCACGAGGTCATAACAAAAATTAGTATAAGGAAATAGGTCTCCACACTGCATCGCCTCACCGGCAAGTCTATCGGCCACTTCATTACCATGGATTCCAGCATGGGCCGGAATCCATACAAATTGCAGTGTATTACCCTCGGAGATGGTTCTGGACGTAAATTCTCTTATTAAAAAAACTATAGAAAACTGCGATTTGTGTTCGAAAGGGGATTTATTAATGGCTAGAAGAGCACTTTGGGAATCTGTAAAAATGATAGTATTTTTGAGCTTTAAAACTCGAGAATATTCAATGGCTTTTAGAATGCCGAAACATTCTCCCGTAAAAACAGAAGTTTCAGGAGGCAGTTTAATTTTTTGGACAATGTTGTATTGAGAATGGTAAGTGCCTATCCCAACACAACCCGTCGGAGAACGCTTAGAAGCATCCGTAAATATATGGTGGTACTCTTTGTGTTCGGCCAGAAAATGATTAAAAACTATAAGACAATCGGGATCTGATTTATTTACACAGTTATATTTTATAATGGGATTGAATAATAAACTCTCAAAACTACTGCTAAATAGGGGAAGTTTATTGGAACGGTGAATAGGAGAAGAAAGTGAGAGGAATTTTTTATAGCTTACAACTAGACAAGGAGCACGTTTATGAGACCAATAATCTGATGAATCAATCTGCAAAACTAAAGATTCTAGTATAGGAATGAGAGGATGAGTTGAAAACTGAAGAATTCGAAACAAACATTTATCAGACAGGAATTGTCTTCTAAGATGTAAAGGAGCTTCCCCGCATTCAATTTGGAGTGCATTAATGGGACTGGACTTCATGGCACCCGAAATAATGCGTAATGCCTTAGATTGGATGCGATCCAATTTTTTAAAAGCCATAACACTACCAGGTTCTAGAACGAACAATCCATAATCCAGAGTGCTTCTGATGATTGCGTTATAAATAAGTTTCAAAGAAAAGGGATGTGCACCCCACGACACACCAGAGAGGCATCTAAGCATGTTGAGGTGTTTTTCACATTTATTAACAATGTAATCACAATGAGGAACACTACTTAATTTACAGTCAAGAATTATACCTAGATATCTGAAATTATCTTTAACTGGAATAGGTATTTCTCTATAAAAGAGATTTAGTAAGGGAATATTTCTCTTCCGGGTGAATAAAACAGCCGCACTTTTAGATGTGGATAATTCCAAACCGTTTAGATGTAACCATGACTCCAAAGAGGATAATGCAGAATTGATAGCATAACTAGCTTGTTCAACAGATTGATTTGAAGAATATAGTAGTAAATCATCTGCATATTGAAGAACCTTAACATGATTAGTTAAGGACGAGTCTAAATCAAAAGTGTAAATATTGTATAGAAGGGGACTGAGGACAGAACCCTGTGGGAGGCCTCTCCATACAAGATGAGAAACCTCTTGATCTCCTATTAACATGTTAACAGAACGTTCAGTCAGGATTTTAATAATGAAATTCAACAAATTCAATGGAACTTTTAAGGCTTTTAATTTATTTTGTAAAACTGATAATAAGACATTATCATAAGCTGCATCAATATCAAGGAAAACTGCAACAGTGGAATGGTTATTAGAGAAGGATAAGCGAATATCGGATGTTAAAATACTTAAACAGTCAGTTGTACTTTTACCTTTTCTAAAGCCATATTGTGATTCTGACAAAAGACCCTTACTTTCAACATACCATTCTAGACGATTTTTAATTAAGTGTTCCGCTAGTTTCATCAGAATTGAAGACAAAACTATGGGACGGTATGAAGAAGCATCAGATGGAGTTTTATTTGGTTTAAGGAATGGCAACACCATTTGACGTTTCCATTCAACTGGGATGTTTCCTGTATTCATAATAGAATTAATAAGTTCTAAATAATAAATGAGGACATCATCATTTAAATTAGCAAAAAAGGAATACGGGATACCATCAATGCCTGGTGCAGAATCCTTACTTTTATTTATAACACCTTTTAATTCAGTGAGAGTAAATGGAAGATCGAGCGGCGTATGAGTATCTTGATTATTGGATACGGGAGATAGGTTAATAGCCTCAGGAACCCAAGGTGGAGCTAGTTTATCTAAAAATTCACTGGCTAAAGAATCAGGAATAGGAGAAGGGTTGTTATAAATAGACCTAAATCTACGAATATTTTGCCAGACAATTGTAGGGTGAGTATTCGGTGAAATTGATGAGCAAAATTTACGCCAAGAATCAAATTTTTTCTTTTTAAAAAGTTTATAAGTTTCATTAATTAAATTAGTTACAATTTCAAAATTAATATCGGACATATCAAGGTTATAATTGTATTCAGCCTCTTTACGTTTGTTTATCAATTCTGTGAACTCCGAATCCCACCACGGTGGCGAGGGAATTGTACTAACATTGTTTTTTTTTACAGGAAAAACTTCATCTGCCGCTGCGATTAAAATGCGTGCTAAAGCTTCAGCACAACTATTTTCATTGCCATCAGAAATAACAGGCAATGAGCAAAGCTTTCTGTCAACAATATTTCTAAATTTTTCCCAGTCATTATTATTTCTATTAGGTAGTTTATGTTTTAAGTTTGATCTCCTTAATAGTGCATTTGGTTTGGAAAGAGGATAAGAAATAACTATTGGAAAATGGTCACTACCATAGGTAGAGGTTAGAGTATGCCAAGTTAATGAAGAGGCTAAGTTTGAAGAACATATTGAAAGGTCAATTGCGCTTTGGTTCTGATTGGGATCTGAACGACGTGTGGCAGCTCCTGAGTTCAAGATGCATAAGTTATGTAAGTCTATTATATCTAGTAATTCATCTCCATAACAATTAGAACTTGAACAACCCCATGATTGATGATGGCAATTAAAATCCCCCAATATTAAGATTGGCTTTGGAAGAAAAGAAAAGAGATTATTTAACTCTTGAAGAACAGAAGAAGAAGGGTGAGGAATGTAAATAGAAACAAGACAAATATGCTGCACTTTAATAGCTACAATTGAAATTTCCTCACTATGATGAGGTAATGTAATGGTAGAGAAAGGGATAGAATTCTTGATAAGTATAGCTACTCCACCATACCCATCAGATCTATCCTCTCTAATGGTTAAATAACCATTAATTTTAAAAACATGATAAGGTTTGAGCCATGTCTCTGCTAAGGCAAAGGCAAATGGTTCATATTTGTTTAAAAGATATATAACATCACTCTTTTTGTTTACTAGACTGCGGCAGTTCCACTGGATTATTTTGGATGTGTTGTCCATTATGAATGGATTCAGGTACATTTAAAGATTGGGCAACGTTGGACGGTGTAATGTTGAACTGGGAGAGAAGATTGTGTAATGCAGAAAGAAAATCGTTTATGGAAAAATTTACGTCATTTTTATCATTGATACAATTATTAGAAAAAGCACAACCATTTGATGGTTGGGGAATGTTAAAATCCTTAATAATAGCATTGTGAGCCTCTTTATTATATCCTTGTACAGATTTGGGAGGGGAGCGGGGTTTGAAGAAGACAGTCTTTTTATAGCTATTTGAAGTAGGCATTCTATTAGGTGAAGAGATAGATGGAGAATCTGCAAAGTCTTTGGAAGGAGAAGATAAAAGTGTATCAGCATATGATTTAGTTACTGGGGGATGTACTTTTGCCGCTTCCGCATAAGATACTGAACTTTGTGCCATGTAGGTTTTAATTAATTTTTGCCTAGAAAATTCCGGGCAAGACTTATTAGTGGCATAATGAAAACCAGAGCAAAGGCAGCAAGATGCACTTTCTTGTTCTCTTTCACAGCCATCCCCGGTGTGGCCTTGGCCACACTTATAACAACGAGGTTTGGATCTGCACTGAATTTTTGTGTGACCAAAACGACAGCAATTGAAACACTGTACAGTAGGGAAAATATATAAATCTACAGGTAACGCATTATAACACATGAAAATTCTTTTCGGTAGAATCTGCCCATCAAATGTAACAACTATGGATTGGGATGGTTTCCAAACGGTTGTACCGTCAACAATGGTTTTAAAATTGAGGCGTCTGACTTTCAAAATTGGACCGCAACCAATTGGTACAGTTATATTATCTATAACTTCCTCCGGAGAACATTCCGCCGGAACACCACGCACTAAACCCATTCTAGTTACATTAAAAGTGGGTATAAACGCTTTATAATTAAATGTTGTAAGACTATTATGGGAAATAAAAGAATTCGCATCCAGGAAATTGGAAAAGGATAAAGATATTTTATTGCGCCCAATTTTTTTTACGCTACCATTAATCATATTTTGGAAGGCGTTGTGTTTTAAAAACTTGCCAAAAGTAATAGGGTGCAGTGTAGTACCATCATCTGGTGAGATTACTATTTTTTGAACATTAACAACAAAAGGCGCGCTGTCAGTTTTGTCGTAGGTTTTACGACCTATCTGAGCGGGAACAACTATGGACGGAGCAGGGATATCGGTGTTAGAGACGGTTATTTCGGAGCAGTTAGGCACTGATTCAGTAAGTAAAGATTCCGTGCAACCACAACCCGAAGACTCGGAACCTTGGTGTTTACGGGTACGACGGCGTTTGTTACAGTGTTTGCACACCTGTATACGGCTTCGTTTTAAACGACGGGACGAAGACGATCCATCGGTATCCATGCCCGATTCATTGGAGATGGTAACAAATTTGCCTGCCGGGGGAACAAACTCCCCCGGGTCAGGCGGGCGGTTCATTTTCCGCAGTAACAAATAATGTAAAAAGACTTACCCTAGCGAAGAAACTGTACAAAACTAATATTAAAATATAGATACAAGAAATTATACTACTAAAACTACGACTACTGATCCTATATTACACTGTTTTAAACATTTAAAATTTACAATTTTTCTCATAAAAAGACGCGTCCACCAAGTTCAACGTTTCCCGCGCTTTCAGCCTGTGCTTTATTTTGTAATAAGTTCTATAACTTGGTTGCGAATTCAAATTTGGAAAAATGATGAAACTAAAATAATAGCCAGTATGTCGGCTTCAAATCTGCAGCAGTACTTTTTCTTTGACTTAACACTATTTTGATGTTGTAGACCTTTATACCTAACCTGGAAATTATGGAGGCTCGATTTAGTATTCCGGGAGTGTATTATTAATAGGTACACTTACCGATCAACTCCAGCATGCCCAACTCTTTCCAAAACCATATAATGGGCACATTTGGCAAGATGCCGGTTGCAACTCTGACCGTGTACGGTAGTTTGTACTTCGAGGTTAGTAGCGATGGTAGATCAAGAATAACATACGCCAGGACGGCCACGCCTGTCGCGTATCGCCCTGTGAGGACAAAACAGTGAATAAGATAGGGTTGAATTCTGAAATGTAACTTAACTTTAAACGTCCATTAACTTCTATGTCGTCACTGTGATAACGCTTAACTTAAACTGACTTTACTCATCATTGTAAACAACTTTTACTATGGGAGCAAACCTGAAATCGCGAAAAAAAATCAGCTATTCCCTACATTTTGACGAGTTATGCGAACATAAATGTATGGAACAGCTGATTTTTTTTTGCCCTATTTCAGGTTTGGTTCCATAGTAAAAGTTGTTCATAATGATGAGTAAAGTCATGTTGTTTAAGTTTGCGCACTGGTTAAAAATTGTTCCTGTATAATACTGTAGCTGTAGACAGGCTTTTATGAACATCTTATAAGTAGAAAAGTCTGGTGTCGTTAAAGTCGTAGTCAGTTCAGTTCGAGCCTCGAAACCTAAATGTTGTCTTCAAGAAGTCTAAAGTCTATAACGTTATTATATTGAGTACCTAATTAAATAGTTTGTTAAATATTGCTAAAAGTATACCAAGTTTGTATGTGTGCAAGAATATAAATACAGAAATATTTGTACTGAAATGGTGTATCATTACAATAGTTTATTTCGAACCACACATTGAAGTTCATACTATTCATATATTTAACACTAGCTTTTACCCGCGGCTTCGCCCGCGTGGATGTCGCAAAATATCCCACGGGAACGTTCTATCGGGAATACATACCTAATAGCCAAGGAAAAGATCATTGACTAACTTTCAGCGGACGCAGTGGTAGGCTACTACAGCTCCCGCGTGGTCAACCATAATTATTTTGTTACGCGTAATTTTGAAACTGTGATATCTCTTAAACTATTCATTTAAATGATGTGATGTAAATGCATATTTTAATCGAAATTGAATGCCCAATTTAAATAACCTATTTAATTGGATAAGGATTAATAAGATACCGGTCAAAATAGCTTCGGAAATAACAATGAAAATATTATACAATTTTGAAAGATAAAAATGGTTATTGTGGGTCACCCTTAAAAGATAGACATATGCCATCGCGGACTTTTTTGTTGCAATTTTTAAGATATACAATACTCTAGAACATAAATTTGATTTATCTCTCACGACTTACGCAGCGCACGCCAGTAAAGCTCCCAGTCGGCATGATTTTTTCCGACATCTTCAACAATAATCGTCATATTTCAGCCAATTTACACAAAACCTTAATGAATTATACACTAAAACCTTCCACATGAATCACTCCGTCCAATGGTGAAAACCGTTTGAAAATCCGTTCGGCAGTTTTTGAGTTTATCGCGTTCAGACAGACAGACAGACAGACAGACAGACGCGGCGGGCGACTTTGTTTTATAATATGTAAGGATAACATAACATAATCAGCCTATTAATGTTCCCACTGCTGGGACACAGGCCTCCTCTCTATGAGAGAGAGTGGGCTGTTATCTACCACGCGGGCCCAGTGCGGGTTGGTAGATGTCACATGTGTTCGAATTTATGGTTCTAAGACATTCCGGATTCTTCACGATGTTTTCCTTCACCGTTTCGAGAGCAGTGGTGATGAAATTATTTACACAAAGTAAAGCGCCTGCTTGGGTTGGTAAGTCGGGGCCATTACCACTAGGCCACCACTGCCCGCTGAATTCGTATACATAGGTATTTAGTATTAGTAAAAACGACTTAATCTTAAAACGAATAAGAACGTCGCTGTCGGGTAAAAATACTTACTGTCTGTCTTAATGTAACTGCAGGCGAAAGCCAAGGAGACAATCGTATTGAAATACAGCAGCAGCATCAGGAATATGAGGAACCCGGAGGAATGCTGTAGCAGAGGGTTGGAGGCCACTGTCAAGAGTATGGCGCCTCCGATGGAAAAGATCAGCCCGCATGGCAGCACGTTCAGAAAATGAGACAGCCCTAGAAGTTTCGGGGACACCCCTAACATTTTCATCAGCTCCTGTGAAACGAATTGGTTTTAATTGTGTGTAAAACTACAACTAGATTGCGGTCGATTGATGTCGATATTGATCGACTATGGAGTCTGATGTTGAGATTGATAGACTATGCATTATGGAGTCTGTTCCTGGCTTGATCAGTGAGCGTTTTATGAAAATTCACGCCGCCAGTTGACGCCACTTTGACAAGAGGTCTTTCATTTCGACAATGAATATAAAATATAAAATGATGACGTTCATCATTAAATCACGACTAAGTAAATGTAGGCGCTTCGACACTTTTGCCAGAGGCCCGGACCTGACGTCTCAGTGCTGCCACCTAGTGAACGTCATTTCAGAAAACCCTCATTCCATCAATCGACGTGAAAATGTTGATTGACCAAAATCACAGCGGACATTGGTTATCAGAATACTTGATCGACGGTATTATATTGTTTTCCATAATATTATTTGTCCTATTATTGTTTTCCATAATCGTCCCCACTCATAATATTTACTTGCACTATTATCATTTATACTAATAACGCTTGCCATATCAACTTATTTGTCATAACTTTTATTTGCCATAATATTAGTTTCCATAATAACATGTGTCATAATCATTAGATTCTATAAGTAACACATTACATAATCGACACTTGACATAAGCAACATTTAACATAATTTAGAAACGTTACAGACAGATGTCCTCAGTATTGTATTATATGATATGTATTATTTCGAATGTTCATTTAAATACATACATACGTACATTTTGCAAAAAAATTGGTTTTGGTGAAATAGTGACAGAAACGAATCGCTGTAAATCCGACTCCACGCAGTCTTGTCTGCCCTACCCCTAGAGTGTAATTTAAAATCGCGTAGGCGCGGAGGGGCGAGGCGGGCCGCGAGTTGAGGAGCAGGTGGTTTAACGCTCGCCGCCGCGGCTGAGGCTGAGACGAAGCTGCGTTGGTGAGCGTTAAACCATCTGCGACGATAAGCTCGCGTGGGACCGTCGGAGCCCCGCAGTGCCGGAGCCGTGACAGAAACCATGCCTGCTGCATGTTTGCTTACCTGCTGCATGTTTGCTTGCATGCTGCATGCTCGCTTGCATGCTGTATGCTTGCTTGCATGCTCGCTTTCATATTGCATGCTTGCTTGCATGCTGCATGCTTGCTGCATGTATGGTGTATGCTTGCTTGCATGCTGCATGCTTGCTGCATCTATGGTGTATGCTTGCTTGCATGCTTGCTTACTAACATGTTGCATGCTTGCTAATGTTAAAAAAAAAAGTCAAATGTTATGGAAAACGACATTATTGAAAATGAAAAATATAGCAAATGAATTTATGGACTAAAACTGTCGATTATGACCAATGAAATTAGTGAAAATGATTTTATGTCATTTCACGATTATGGCAACTGAAGCGTTATTACTAATGAAATTATGGCAAATAAAATTATGGCATATAAAATTATGGCATTTTAAATTATGGCAAACATTAGTAAACTTTGATCGACCCGAATGCCCAAACCATCTAAGATTAAAAAATTTCAAAGTAAGTTGTTTTCAATTTTAACCACTCTGACTCCGGACATCGTTTTTCAAACCCCAACGTTGTCTTAATTTGACACCATTCCTCAATCTCACATTCAGAGTAACTTACCATATCATAAATAAACAGTTTATAAAAACGCTTTCTCTTTTAATCAGTTAAAATTTAGTGAAGGCACTCGCTGACAGGCGCGACACGACACCGGAAGAACAAAATCTGTGAAGTTTTCATAGAAATCGTTCCACCGGAGTCGCGCCGTGCCTGTAGCGGGAGCCTTAACTGAACTCCTAAAGGCAAGCTGAAAGCAGTATAATTACACAAATAAACTGTATGCAATCTTACCAAGGGGTATATTAGTATTATTTTTATTACCCTTGCCTTTTGAAGGTCTGATTCGAGTCGTTCCATAAAAAAATCTGATATTCACCAGCATGCGGTTAGAGTGTTAGACTGACTTATATGTATATGCAGATGCTGACACTCACGTGAATGCCAGAGGCTCGTTCCAGGAGCAGCCGAACCACGAGGAACACGAAGGTAAGAAGCAAGGAGAACCAGCAAATATCTTTGAGGAACATGGTCAAGAGCCTCCCGTAAACGTCCAGAGGCTTGTAGTAGTACGGGAACTCTTGGAGGGACAGCGCCTGCGCGGTGCGAACGATTGTTTGAATATAAAACAACAAGAATCAAACACGTGCGCGGGAAACGACAATAATTGAGCAATTCTTGCCAATATCTAGACAATCTTTTAATTGCCGTCAAGCGCATCTATGTATACCTACTTTGCTTAATATTAGAGATGGGCCGACTGACCGGCCATATTTGTAGTCGGCGACTAGTCGGCTAAAACCGCCGACTGGTCGGCCCGTTTTTTACTCGTAATTAATAGGTCCAAATGCGTGTTTAGGTAAGGCAATAAGGTAGTTCCACTATTAATAAAATAATATACACTGTGATATCTACGTAATTCAACTTTCTTTTGAATTAAAAGCACCAACAAATGCCGGCTCGCACGTAAAGAATGATAGAAAAAATACAATGTAAACAAAAACATGTCCCGACAAGTCCGTCTGGTCGCTGGGCGGCGCGCGCCCAATTTACGAACCGAAAGCTTTGTGACGAACATTGCTGATGTCACCCGCAGCCTGATTACGAAACACCTTTTGTTTCTGATTACGATTCTGAAACTAAAGCAATTGCCTTTTTAATCGCATTCCCTAATTGGTATTACGTATTGCATTTTTTACCATTCGACGGAAATTGGATAGGGTTGTGCATAGCAATGGGCTATAATTTGCTTGATTGATGTGTTTTGTTACACCATATAGAAATGATTAATTTCCAAAATATTTAGTTATAATTTAATTCTGTTTTAATTACAACTGATGATCTACTAGTGCTTATAAATGAAAGTATACAATGATTGCCGAAAAATAAGTAATCAATTTTTAAAACACTTTCTACCAAAAACTACCATAATTGAATTGCGTAACAAAACGTTTTTCTTTTCACGTTTTTGTTATCTGTGGCCAATGACAAAATCGTAGAAAAACAGTGTTGTCAACTTAGTGGGATTTACACTAAACCTGGGGGTTTGGACACTCCTACTGGCTGAAAAAAATTGCTTATAGTGGCTGGTGGTTTTGTCTAGTGGTAACTTTAATTCAATTTTTAGAAATCAACTAGGTACTAAAACTTTGACTCGAGAAAATTTAAAATAACGGCATATTTATATATCTAACAAACATCCAAACATCTTCGCTAACTTTTTGATTAATTATTGTGTGAACCGATTTTGACTTCTATACCCTAGGAATAAGGACGGCATTAAAAGCAAAAAAAAGAAACTAACATACGCGACGAACATAATTATAGCCTCCTCCTTTTTGGAAGTCGGTTAAAAAAGTGGTTACAATACCAAGTGTTTACTGCAGCTGCCATTTGTCATGTTAGCAACGCAATGGAAGTCAAAATCGGTTGAACGGACTGTAAAGGTTTATGTCTAATCTTATTTTATTAAGGAGTACCTATAGTTTATTATAGGAGTACCGCTAGTGGACTAACATGGGCGGTTTAGGATTTTGACGCAAACGGTTAAATATCCTATTTCAGATTTTAAAATCGTTTTCAAAATTTTTTTTTAGAAATCGGTTTCAGGAAAAGTTCCGGCTCACAATTTCGATCGTGTCTAGAAAACAAATACTTGCGCAAAGCTACTCTCGTCGTTTGATCGATCATTTTGATGTTTATGATAACGCACGTCTATAGTGGACTCGGGGAAAAAATTGGCAGCACTGGGTAAAAGTTTAAATTACTTGAAATAACCATGTTCAGAGTCGAATTTAATGCAAAATATTGCTTGACTAAAGTATACCTTTACTGCTCTAACTTCATCAATGTGTAGGGAAAAGAACAGGAAAGGCATATAACATCACATGTTAAACATCGGACAATAATCCGCGCTGAAATGATCATTCTTTGTAGTCTGTGGAGAGAACACTGAGATAGGAAAAAAATATTTTGCATTGAATGTTATAATTTTCAACAAACAAAATTAATTATATTCACACTATTCTCTAGAAACATGGGCCTATGTTAAGCAGTTTTAGAACATTTTTCTTGTGGCTTGTGGAAGTCGGAAGAACTTTGGAAAATTCTCTCGTTCAAGACAGTGGAGGCAGCCACTGTTTTAGTATTCTACTGGCTGCACTAAAACTTACTTAGGCTGTTTTGCTCAATAGCGAAAAGTACCTAATTCGATATTATCACTACAAGTAAGTAAGCCAATATAAATAAGAATAACGTGTGTAAGAGAGATCTCATTAGATTATTGTAGCTGTTAGTACATTATTGGTGACAATCATTCCCACAAGCTGTCATCAATCATTCCTTTGTTTGTTGCATAGACACAAGCATCTTACGTGAGGTTAACTATTTATTGTGGTTAAAATAATTATTTAGTCTAGTTACTATGTCCGTCAACCTCACATTCTAACTAAAATTGTTAATTGATATTTTTGTACTTAAATGCTGAAAAAACGATTAAAAACCACTAACCAACTACAAAACATATTCATAATATTTCCACAGATGGTGCTAGAGCTGTAAATACAAGAATGGAATGCTACCCAACATCTATTTTGTTGACATCCTAACAAATAAATTGGTGAAATGGTGTTAAACATCAATTGGATAAGCAATACCCACCGACCCAATCTTCTGTATTAATCATTGAAGGTAAGCTTTACGACACATAGTTAAGAAACAAGTGTAGCAACTCACCTAATAATAAAATTATGAATATATTCCCTTGGCCTAACTATCTACATAGACACAGCATACGAGGGGCATGCCAAAAGAAATTAGATACTCAAAAATTATAACATTTATTCTTTATTACAAGTATCGATCTTTTTGAAGTATTCACCCTGAGCACGTATACACTTTTCTATACGTCGGAACCAATTGGAAAATACCTCTGACCACACTTCTTTAGACACCTCAGAAATCTCGAAATCATAGGCAGCCAGGGCATCTTCTTTGCTTTCAAACCTTTTCCCCTTTAGTTTTTCTTTGATTTTTGGAAACAGGTAAAAATCACAAGGCGCTAGGTCAGGGGAATACGGCGGGTGAGGGAGGATAGACACGTTTTTTGAGTTAAAAAAGTCGAGCGTTCTGGCAGACGTGTGCGGCGCCGCATTGTCGTGGTGCCAGAGAAGGTGCCGGATTCCAGACCGCGGTCGCTTGTCACACCAAGCTGATATTACTGTTGGAGCACAAACTGTCACATACCATTCGGAATTCACCGTTCTTTGATCCTCTAGCACTACTGTAGCAATATGACCCGTTTTGCAGAAAAACGAGGCGACCATTTGTTTCTGTGTGCTTCGTGCACGGCGACATTTCGTTGGAGTTGGCTCATCTTCAAAGCACCATACGGTCGACTGTCGCTTGGTTTCAGGATCATAGTTATATAGCCATGTTTCGTCACCAGTCAGTATATCATACACGTTTTTTTTCTTCCCGGCGTCGAATTTATCTATCATGAATGGCACCAGCATGCACCAATCCACCCGACGGTCTTTCTGCTCATCGGTAAGTTTGTGCGGCACCCATCTCGAACAACGCTTACGGAGAGAAAGGTGATCGTGAATTATAGTTTGCATTGCTGCTGATCCAATTCCCAGTTCTCGCTCCAGCTCTACATATGTAAATCGCCGGTTTTCGCGAATAAGTTTTTCGACTGCACGAACGTTTTCTTGTGTGACCGCGGTTGGCGGCCGACCTGTCTTCGCTTCATCTTCAAGACATCCCCGTCCCCTTTTAAATTCCGCAAACCAATTAAAAACTGTTGCTCGTGCACAAGCAGACTCTCCAAAAGTAGTAGCCAAAAGTTCAAAACATTATTGAGGCTTTAAACCTTTTTTATAGTCATAATAAATCATAGCGCGAAAATCACGTCGACTGAGCTCCATTGCTGCAAGCGAATTAAAAAATTCGCGAATTCGAAAAAGTATGCTTACCAAAAAAAAATTAAAAATGATGTGTGTTCTATTTTCAAATATATCAATAAACAACCAGCCTATATGATGGTGTATAACGTGCCAGTGTCAAACAAATGATTAAAGAATATCTAATTTCTTTTGGCATGACCCTCGTTTATTTTATGTATACCTAACTAATGTTTATTATTATAAAAAATCTGGAGACTGAAAAATCTGCCGTAAATAAAGAAAAAGAATAAATTATACAACCGCAGCAGTGACTAGGCTGATGGCTTTTGTCCAGCCATGAGCCTAATGAAGGCCTAGTACATATGTCTACTTTACTTTGCCACATAATATTTAAGTACAGAGCAGAAAATAATATGTTTTTGTTTTAAAACTTTACAGTTCCTGGGACGCTTGGCAGCATGAATGATGTCTAGAAACTGAAGATTGTTCATGAAAGAAAAACATTTTCTTTAGAAAACTGTTCAGTCTTGTACGACTACAATAAAAATGTGTGTTCCTATTTATTTAATTGATAACAGTGTAAACTTTAATAAAGTGTTTTAATTATGAACTATAGAGATTAGAGTTACAAATAAAAATAACTTGTTATGAAATAATTGAATACTGTTTTTTATAAATACAGACAATTGATTATTATAATGATACTATTTAGAGGTATTTACCTAAATTAACTGTCATTCATTAGGTTTCAGTAAGAGAAATAAACTATGGTAAACAAAACAGCTGTTTTATTATATCAATACATAACTCACAATAGCATTTATTCACTTTTATTATGAAATATTTGGACATGGGGCAAAAAGAAATTCGAACAAATATTTTGTAAGAATTAGTGGAATTTGTGATATAATTTCTTCCTGTGGAAGTCATCGTGGATTATGTATGTACTGCTTGCAAATTCTTGCTATAGAAAATCGACCTCGCTGCTTCGATATTTAACTTATCACTATTATTGATTTATTATGGCGGTTTTACACGAAAACACATTCCCAATTCATCAAGACGATGTTTACTTACAGAATTTCGTAATAATTAAGGAGATTATACGAGTAAATCCCAAAATTATTCCAAACAAAATCGATTGCGACGAGTATACTGCCTTCAGTTTGACGAAGCAAATTGAAGCAGATGACTCGATGATTTGAAAGCAGTATAAACAAATTGACAACTGTCAAAAGAGTTCCGTAATTTGAATAATAGCCTTTTTAGAGGCATATCGTTCACTCTTTAGCGTCTGAAGCAGAGTGCAGTTTCTTTCACCGATTTTAAAGTTACATAATTTGAAAGTCGTAAAATTGAACCAAATCCAAACAAATCCATACAAATTCCACTAAATTGCCTTCAGTAAATGTGTTTCATACTTAGATAGCCGAAAGCAATGTTCAGCGTGGCCGACTAGTCGGCTAGTCTATTCGAAATTAAAGTACTTAGGTATATCTTAGATATCTTTAAGTACTTCGAAATCGGTCCAGCCGTCTTCGAGTAATCGGGGAACATACATAAAAAAATCCGACGAACTGAGAACCTCCTCCTTTTTTTGAAGTCGGTAATAAAGAAAATCCTGCGGACATGGGCAACTACCGGCCGATCAGCCTGCAATCAAACATATATAAACTGTTCGCTTGGTCCCTGGAGGAGCGACTATCATCGTTCACCGGGAGGCACCCCAACCCCCGGAACAAGCTGGATTCAGAAAGAACTTCTCCACTATAGACCATATCTACACGTTGGAAATGTTGGAATTAATTATAGAGAAGTATGAAGAGCGAAGATACCCACTCAACCTAGCATTTGTAGATTACGCGAAAGCCTTCGACTCTATATCACATAATAGTATGTGGAAAGCTCTGCTCGACTGCGACGTACCATCACAAACAATTGAGCTAATAAGACATATCTACAGCAAAAACATAAGTCGCGTGAAAATGGACATAAAAGGCCCTGAAATAAGGATCAATCGAGGTGTAAGGCAGGGCGACACTCTATAACCGAGGATTTTTATAACTGTCTTTCATAGCATCATGCAAAACTAAACTGGAAAAAGCAAGGCATTAACATAAACGAGCAGTACCTAAGTATCCTCAGATTAGCAGACGATATTATCATCTTTTCAAAATCTGCATCTGAGTTAAAGATAATGGTTACTGAAATACACTCCGTTAGCTGTGAAATCGGCTTGGAACTCAATACCTCAAAAACTCAAAACCCAAGAATTATAATAGACCGATCACAAATGTTTGTCGACGGTTTATAAACTTCTTATGTCCATTTTGAGAGCGAAAATTAACACACACATTGAAAATAACTCGATTATTTCTGCCTCTCAAAATGGATGTAGGAATGGGTCCCGTGGTGCTAAGGAACTACTCCTCATAGACATGGCCATAAGCCAACAGGTTCGTCGATCCCTAGAAAACATTCATTATTAATCGAAAGAGACGAAAGAAACCAACTCTAGGTATAATGCGACTTATTTCCGATGTCGTCTTTAGCCACGGAAATAGTACTATTACCAATAACGTGGTAAACTAAAACTAGACGAATTACAATCATTACAAGTTTCAGGGAATCCCCTATAATCAATCGGCGGTGCCATAGAGTAAAGTAGTACATCGGGTGCGGCCTAGTATAAACAATAGGGCTACCAACTCAAGTTCAATTTTTCCCTGAAATTCCCTAAATCCCTGCTAAAATAAAATTTACTTAAACCATGCTTATTATTGGCCATTTTTCCCTGAAATTCCCTAAATCCCTGATAAAATAAAATTTACTTAAACCATGCTTATTATTGGCCATTTTTCCCTAAAAAAGGGAGAAATCCCTAAAAGTGGAAACACTGGGCTCCGGTCTTGTGAGGTATTTTTTTAATTCACACTGGCTGTTTATATAAATCAGCCAGTGTGAATTTAAAAAAAATCCCAATACGCAGGACGGCCAGCAGCGGTGACGCGGTCCGTTCCATAATTAAAAAAATTCTCAAATTGTTCTAACTTCTCAGTTCATTATAAGGTTCAGGAAAGTAAAAAATAGTGTTTAAAATATTTATTGATATTAAATAACATGAGTAGTACCAAATTTTTTAAAATATTAAAAATGAAAAGTAGAGTGTTCACGGGTGAAAGACATCAATTCCTTTCGACCCTTGTATAACAATCTAAGTACTATTCCTGAATTTTAAAAAATGTGTATATGTTATGCTGCTACAATAAATTTATTGTTGTTGTTAAAATATCAAGAAATTATAATAGAAAACAACGCGATTTTCAGAATTTTGATTGCTAAATTAATAGAGTTATTATTCAGATTTTTCTTTATCCTGTAAACTATGTAAAAATGGACTTAGCAGGTTAACGAATTAGGCTGACGTAAGTGAAAACGAGAATTTGTGTAATTTATTAATATATTTAATATTCTAACCTGAGGCACTTCTTCACTTGACAATAACTTGATGTAGCTTGTGTCGACCGCCCATTGGATGCTCATGAATGTTGCGTATTTGGTACCTATATAAAAGACAACATAAATCAACTAAACACGCTGACAAGAGCTAAAACGCGGTCAACTTGCTCTGGAATACAGTCTTGTGGAATCGGAAGTACCGTACTATAGGTATGTGTTTTTAAGCTATTGCATAGCTTCTATCGCGGGCCTTGACCGTGGAGACCGAATCCAGAAATTCCGTAACGAAAATACCTAACGCCTAACGAGAGTGTTGTATTGAAAATTATGTTTAACTGTTTGACAACAAAGTTCAAAACTTAGACGAATGATCTAACGAGAGTGTTGTATTGAAAATTATGTTTAACTGTTTGACAACAAAGTTCAAATTTATTTAGATGAATGATCCTTGACTATTAATAGTTAAATTAAAACCTTTTTATTAGTTTGATGTTCCCATTACGTTGTGTCAAGTTTTAAAAACTATAAATGTGAATAACAGTTCCTGTCAATGTCACCATTGCTATTTCTTGTATTCGGGTTAATATTTTACAATTGCATAAGTTGATAAAAAATGCTATGCAATAGCTTTACCGCGGCAGTCCCCGAGTGCCACACGTCTTTTTTTTTGTTTTTTTTTTATTCTTAGTTTCTTATAAATTTTTTGGTAGATGAAGAAAACAAAACATTTTTTATTTTTATTATTCGAACATGTATTTAATATAATTGTTTAAAATAGTAACCCTCCATATTGGGGCCCAAGATACAGGCTTGCCTAGTTTGGGGCCAATGTAAACACTTTGTAAAATGTTTTGGCAATAAAGATTTTATTTGTTATTTATTATTATGTGCCCGACCCAGTTCTCGAAAATGGCAATATCACGTTGTATTAGGATCGATCTATCATCACTGACAGAACTATTGTCGCCAATAAGCCAGATATAGTGGTGATAGATCGAATAGAGCGTCGCACAATGATTATTGATATAGCGGTCCCGCATGACGAGAACGTCGTGAAAACTGAAAAAGATAAGCAGATTAAGTATCTTAATTACAATTATAAAATAAGCAGATTAATCTGGCTCGCGAGGTTGTCAACATGTGGGGTGTGAATAGTAGCTAATCAACTAAAAATTTTAATTCCCGTAGGGTCATTGTGCCGATAGTTGTGACAGCCAATGGCGTAATAGCCAAGAGCCTCGACACACTCGTCTGCGGTCGGGCTGCACGTGTCACCTGTCGCCCGCCTGTAGCTTACAACGACGTGTCGCTAGCTACGGAAGGAATTTCATAGAAATTCATAGAAACCAGTCGTGTCGTCGACACGTCGCCTGCAGTTGCCTCCTGCGGTCGGGTACGCAATAGTTACTTTAGTCGCCATTACGGAATCGTCTGCCAAAGGCTTACCTTGGAAATTAAACTTGCTTAGCCACGTGGTAAAATACACACCATGTAAGAAGGACATGTTTTGTCACGGTCAACGAGAATTGTATTGTTAATGTGAATATTACTGTGACGACTTGTTTCAAATCAAATCATTTATTACTTTGCAAACATGGGTAATTATTACATTGATGTTTTATTATGACAGTCCTTCATGTTCTACCGTCACATGGGCATGCAAATCTTATTGAAATACTACACAGATCGCCACACTCCAGTTTACGCCTGTTTCCTTGATCTGAGCAAGACTTTTGACTTGGTTTCCTACGACATATTAAGGAGGAAGATGGAAGAGGTAAAGCCACCAGAAGTGACAAATACTCTAAAATACTGGTATGGAAACCAAGTCAATAGTGTGAGGGTGCGGGTACTCTGTCTAGGATGGGTTGGAGTGCGGGGTGAGGCAGGGGGGGATATGCTCGCCTACACTACACAACCTATACGTGAATGATCTGATTGGAGCGCTCAACAGCATGCGTGTCGGGTGTCATATTGATGGCGTGTGTGTTAATAACGTAAGCTATGCCGACGAAATGGTGCTGCTGAGCGCGTCAGTTTGCGGGCTTAGGAATCTCGTGGCCACTTGCGAGCAATATGCTAGACTGCATGGTCTGGCATATATATAATGTTAAGAAGAGTGTGGTCATGGTCTTTGGGGCCAGGGGTAGATACCCAGAAGCTGTACCTTCAGTGAAGTTGAGCGGTATGGTTGTCATGCTTCGCGTCGGTTTTTAACCTACTTTGTTGACTTGTTAATTCGTAACGTAACGAATCCAATGCAGTACCATACCAACTAAACACAGAGACTTGTTGCAGTCGTGGTCATAAACGAGTGACCACGAATGCCACAGGGTAAATGATAAAACTTAAAAAAGGAATAGTTTCGCGTCATGTCGCTCCCTCTTTTTGCAAGCTTTTTCGTGTAAGCCCCTACCGTTACCAATTGGTAACGGGTGACTCATGCGGCTTGAGTCACTATTGTTACTGCCAAATAATGACCTATAACCGTCTGACGGCTGATTCTCTCTAGGGCCTGACGGAATAGGTCGTCAATTTGAAGTAAAATTACCAAAAAATGACAGACAACACCGAAAAATTCCGCAAAATTTCGAAAGTGACGTTTTACGCGCGTCAATGTCAAACCGCAGGGCTTGACCCTTATAACTTTACATTATTCGGGGCACCTATTTGTGCGTGTAATTGTGGTACTTACGAGTAGATATCTAGATCTACAAAAAAGTGTAAGACTCACCAAACTTCCTGTGAGGTCCTGGTATATCATTCAAAGACTGGTACGTCCCTGTTTTGAAGTCGCCCTTCATTCGAATGGTGTAGTTCAGGTGGGTGGGCCACGAGACGCCCGTCATATCCTGTCAAAATAACGTTTCATTTACAATAAAACAAAAAACCGGCCATTTGGATCACAGAAATAAATTATGTGTACCAAATTTCAACTTAATCAGTTCTTTAGATTCGGAGAAAATTGGCTGTGACAGACGGACAGACAGACAGACGCACGATTGATCCTATAAGACATGTGACATCTACCAACCCGAGTGCCCGCGTGGTGGATTACGGCCCACTCGCTCTCACAGAGGAGGCCTAGGTCCCAGCAGTGGGAACTTATACTAGGCTGATTATGCCGTACTTACTTGAAAAATGATGATGGCGTCCATTATTTTCATTTTAGCCGCGAAATCAAGCATTTGAGAGTGATTATATAACGGAAAGTAGCCACTTTCTACGTAACCTGTGAGCAGTAGGATTAAATTAAGTGATGTGTTTGATGTTTATTGCCTTGTAACGCAGTTGTGAGTGGAAAGGACATAATAGAGGGCGCATACATCAAAGAGGTGTCCTAGGTTGTCATCGTCCGGCGATTCCACCGACACATCCGTATACGACACGTACGTTACGTACGTCTAATTATACTTGTTATTATTAGTCACACACAGTTATTATTAGTAACATAGATACAAAATTCGTCATGTCCTTTTCCGAAATCATTCAAGAATTGCATGCAAGTGTTCATGAGATTTCCATAAAAGGGCATACTATAATTGAATGCAAGTTTTGCCATTCAATAATTGCATGTGACTTACCCAGGCAATTATTGCATACAAGTTTTACCTTGTCTTAACACAGAGTTGCAGGTCGGCGTCGTTTTACAATTGATTGAAATAATATTTGCGGTGTCAAATATTTTATTCGATTTTATTGAACGTCTTAGATTTGAATGCGATTTTATTGTACATGTGGCTTTATACCAGTTTTGAACGGCAACTAACTTGCCCGTATCGTGTAACAAATTGTACGTGCTGTTTAGACGGTGCCAGTAATTTGTTGCTTCAATTTTATGGTATACCGCAAGCAAAGCCAGAAACACTTGTCTCTATGGCGATCACCCTCGTTAGCCCGTAGCAAATCTCCGCCGCGAAACCGTAGCAGCGAAACCGCAATAGTTCAATTCAACTGGCTCGCGTCATGTTCCACTACTCGAGTTCCGCTACTCGAATTTCGCGTAGCGGAACCAGTTGAATTGAACTACTGCGGTTTCACGGCGGATGTGTGCTACTGGGGTAATGGTGTAACCCAGAACGGCCCGGCTACCCTCCGCCGATGAAAATGAGCCGAATGGGGGTGAAAGGGTACTGAAATCCTCAGACTGCAGCCGCAGACTGGCGCGACTTGACACCGGTCATTGTTCTACCGTGAAATTCATAGAAATTGTTTTATTATAATCGCGTCACGCCTGTTTGCAAGAGGTTTAACGCATTTAACTACGTTGTGTATTCGTATATTATCAGCTTCACAATTAATAATTTTATAGTAATGTTGTGGTTTAATTCTCATTGGTAATGTTGGTAGGTATAGTCTGGTATTGCAATAACAATGCTGTGATTATACAGGGTGTTAAAGTAATTGCGTGCCATAGCTTCAGGATAGGTTCAGTATCGATAAAGGAAGCGAGGAAAAATAAAATATAATAAAAAAAATAAAAATAAACTTAAAAAAATATTGCAGGATCAACTTTTTTAATTTGTAGGTTTTCATTTTGAAGGAGATAAGCACGCTAAAGTAGGAAGAAAAAATACTTGGAATTGTAATATTTACGTAAGTACCTAGTTACCTATCCTTTACTCGGCGTTATCGAAGTGTTTAGGCATCTTATGATAATTTTCGGTTTTTTTTAACTTTTTTTAAAGGTATTTTATTTTTATTTTTTACGGGTTCCTTTATCGATACTGAAGTCACCCTGAAGCTATGGCACGCAATTACTTTAACACCCTGTATACATAATAGTTTAAGTTATGTCTAGTGTTCATTCATAGTTTATACTACTATCAACTTTGCTGATTGGCTACTGCTACTGCTACTGGTTACTACCACACCGCGGAACGGTAGATAAGTCGACGTGCGATTAACTCCTGCAGGCGTAGCATGACCACCGTAGAAACGGGTTTTGTCGACGGAAGAATAGACAAAATGACAGATTGTGATTGTTTATCTGTCATTTTGTCTATTCTACCGTCGACAAAACCCGTTTCTACGGTGGTCATGCTATGCGTGCATGACAGAGATCAATCGATTGGCACTGACAACTGACAAGTGCGATGCGGTTCGGTGCGCACCAAGTGCCGCATAATGCGGATATCCCCCCACACTTCTCATTCAGACCCTTGTTGGTCTAGTCTAAGTTACATCTGGCTAACTTATACGTACTCGTGTCTGTAGGTCTGTGGATCACGAGGTCCCGGCTTAAAATTCTCCGACCTGTTAAGAAAAAATGTTATTGGCAGTGGCGTAACTATAGGGTGGCAGGGCTGGCAAAATGCCACGGCCCCCTGCCCGACGGGGCCCCGGACCCGAGAGGCCGCTAGCTCGGAAATAACTTAAATTTTTTAACAAAATGTACCTAGTAAAATTTAAAAAATACGTAGGAGTGCATACTTTAAAATCAATTAAAGTTACACACAACTAAAGATCATAGACAAATTCAAATAAATTATTAAGATTTAAACGCATTCACAAGAAGAGGAACAATTTTAGGAACGCATTCATTGGTTGCTTCTTTTTTTGTCGCGGTAGGTATGTACTTTGGTGGCGTGGGCGAGCTAGTACCGCTCGGGGAATTCCCGCATTTTGTTAACCGGTAAAATATTTTTTTTGGTGGTGCTGGCGGGCTAGCGATGCATGGAGGGAATTCCAGATTTGTATTTTTTAAGTACGGAGAGATGTACTACGCATTCTTCGTATAAGGTTACCTGCGCTAGTCGGTCATTCTTCCATGCAAACGTAGGAATTACTCGTCTTTTTGACGGAGCATCTTCAACTTCCATATTTGAACACGAATTTTAACTCGTCGACTTTGGGCGTAAATAAATAACTTACAGTTCGTTTCAAATAACTTTGCCGCTCTGAAGTTAGGTTGCGCATGCGTGCTGGCATGCGCGCTACTGTTTTATAAGGCAGATCGACTACTGCGCAGTCATTTGTAACCTACTTCAGAGCGGCAAAGTTATTTAACGTGAACTGTATGTAGCAAGAAAATGGCAAAATAGAAACCGTACAGGGATAGATAATTAATTCAATAGTTCAAACAATTTTATTTTTAGTAAATATATTTAGTACTTTTTTCATAATATACGCCCAAAGGTCTGTTCATAAAACTTTACGCGCTCGTTTTCGTTATAAATCATTATCTATTTCATTAGATAAATTAATAAATAAATCAATAAAAAATTGGTACCTACTAAAAAATTCGAAATAAAAAAAAGGATAGGTTAACTAGCATGCATATTAGTTACGCCCACCAACGAGTTCGAGCCGCGGCGACTAGTGTACCCTTAATTGTTATGTATTGCAATTGGTCATTTATGACTAAATTGTTCATACTTTTTAGGGTTCCGTAGCCACATGGCAAAAAACGGAACCCTCATAGTTTCGTCATATCTGTCTGTCTGTCCATACGGACGGACACTTATTTCCGAAACTATAAGAACTATACTGTTGAAACTTGGTGAGTAGATGTATTCTGTGGACCGCATTAAGATTTTCACACAAAAATAGAAAAAAAAACAATAATTTTGGGGGTTCCCAATACTTCGAACTGAGACTCATTTTTTTTTCATCAAACATACATTCATACGCGTCGGGTATCTATGGATAGGTGTTCAAAAATGATATTGAGGTTTCTAATATCTTTTTTCTCTAAACTGAATAGTTTGCGCTAGAGACACTTCCAAAGTGGTAAAATGTGTCCCCCCCCCCCAGAATGATAAAACTAAAAAAAATATATGATGTACCCATGTAAACTTCCACCGAAAATTAGTTTGAACGAGATCTAGTAAGTAGTTTTTTTTTAATACGTCATAAATCGTAAACCGCAATTTACCTTTAACGCATAACAAGAACTTTTATATTATGTTACTTGCTGCTACGGAACCCTTCATGGGCGAGCCCGACTCGCACTTGGCCGCTTTTTTTTTATTGAGCTAATAGAGGCAAAGCAAAGTTAATTGTGAAAGTCAGATATCCACATATCTAGTTCAAAAAATCTGACTTGGCTACACTTCCGAATGGCTGAAATTCGGGTCACCAGTCAAAGTGGGATCGCCTCTCATCCTCTCCGTTACTTACCCGAGGTGTAGTTCAGCCGCTTCAGGTTCAGCTTAGCGCCTACTTCATCCATGAGCGAATTGGTGAGCATTGTATAGGGGTAGTACATGATCCAATATGGCGGAGGTATGAAATCCCCTTCGAGCCGTATTATATCCTGCGGAAGAGAGTTACTTTTGAGATTGTTTAACGGTTTTTTAGTAGATCCTTAGGCTAAGTTCCAGATTTCCTGGCAACAGAATTTTCAATGAAATATGTACAAACAGTTAGAACATCTAAGTATTTAACAGAAATATTTCAACACTAGATTCTGCCCGCGAGTTCGTTCGCGTGGAATAGTTACTTTGGACTAACGCTAACTTTAACCCGCGAGTTCGTTAAAAAAAACCCCCCGATTTTGAAACGTTCTTCATTTGTGCTCCGCTCCTATTGGTTATAGCCATGGGGTACCAATTCGAACAAATTATAATTAGTCTTGAAAAAAGATCATAGATGGCAGCATAGGTAACAATTATGAAATTAACAGTCACTAAAATGCGATAAACGGAAGATTTTGGCTGAAGTAAGATTAGTAAAAATCAAAACTTCCTTGTTTAATGCTTATTTATCTATTGTAACTCATAAATCTAGTATTTTCAACAAAAAAAGATAAAACCTTTTTGTTTAGGGCTCTTTGTAATAGATGGCGTTTTACTCAATTTTTCATAACTGTAGTAAAGGAGAAAACCAAACTCCATAGAAACTTGGGCCCAGCGTTACAGGGCTGGAATTTGGCCATAAATTAGAGCATTTAGGAATGATTCACGACGCCAATTTTCACGTCTCCCAGCAATGGCCAAATTGGTAAAATCAGACAATGTTTACATTTTAGGTTATTTTTATTATTTGAGGTATTCAAATAAAAAATGATATTTTTGAGGCTTTGTTTGTTTCATACGTTAATTGGGCAACCACATACGCTGTGCTGCAGCACCTGCAGCCTATCACGATGCGGTTAAAACCTCCTAGTAGGTACCCACATAAAAAGCGCTTAGCGGGTGATTTATCTGTATGATCTTACTGAAAACCTCAGCTGAAAACTATGTTTATTAGACAAGGTCCACTTAGAACACTACTGGCTTGCATTTGCTAATATTGTATGTATCTACTAGGGGATTTGATGCAATCACGGATTACAGTAATCTGAGATTGCAATAATATATTAAAGTAAAACACACCTATTTGTGATGAATCGTTTTATTAATCACCTTCTTCATTAGGACTATCATTATATAATACAGTATCCAGAAATTGTGCAGGAGGCAATTGAGTGGTGACACGGCACCCTACCCTGGTGCCGTGCCAACTAAGTCCAACTAAAATACCATAATTATGCTCATGGCAAAAGAACGGTTGGTTGCTGTGCCCACACACAGCAACCAACCGTTCTTTTGCCAACAATACAGGTGCAATTATATTGGACTATAGCATCCCTCCCACTTAGAGAGCTGTCGAAGTGTCGACTAACATATGAACGAAACATATCCATATTCATATTCATATTCATATTCATTTATTTGCCTATTCATTTATTTGTTTTATCCTATTAGTAATAGGATATATTAGGCTGGATTTTATTCTTCCTCTCAACATCCAGGTTGAGTCCGATGTTGACAGCCCTTGCAGCCACCGTTCACCTCTACACAGTTCTATTCTACCTCTATTCAGTCTGTTCTAGTCCATTTCCATCAAGAGATACAGCATTGGTATGATTTCAGCAAGCTTGGCAGATAGTCATTTTCATTTAAGTACCTGAAGCAAACAATCATGTGTCATTAGGTCTAGCACTAGCATTTAGCAATAAACATCTGATTGGCACATTTGGGTACTAAAACATAAGCGGCCTTATTACATTCCCACTGCAGGGACACAGGCCTCCTCTCTGAGAGAGGGAAAAATCTGTAATTTAACAATGCAGGTTCAGTCCAGATTGTAGATGTCACATGTCTAGATTGAATATGAATTTGTTGCATGCGCTGGTATCATTTTATAAAATACAACTATCAACAGACAATTGAACATAAGCGATAACACTATTTAGTTTGATTACATGAAATAATTTCATAGTAAGTACGAAAATGTTGCGCTCTATATGTATATCGGATACTAACCGTTTGATGCGCGACCCATTCCTGTACAATTGAAAAAATCATTTCATCTTTCAGTCTTCGCCTTCCCATTGTAATGCAGCGCGGTCCGTTGCTATTCCGCAATTAATGCACAGGCTCTTGATGTCGTTGTATCCAGTCATCCAGTCAAAAGAGCATTATACAGATCCAGTTTTCCAGCAAAGGTCAGCAGGAGTGACAGGATACGGTGCCCAATGTTCAAGCGAGGGCAGTCTATGGCAATCAATTTCGGAGGCCAGTATTCGAGTAGAAGTCAGAAATAATATATCCCGAGAAATACGGAAAATCATTAGCTTGGCGAATGACAACAATAACATGACATGACAGTACGAGTACAATCATGACAATTGACAGACGTTGACATTGACATTTGCCGTTTACTAGTGCAATCCGTGGTGCAATTGATTTTATCGATTATTTACTTCTTTGAATGATTTTTGGTGGTTACATTAAAAATCAATTAGATTCCAGATTTTTTTATTTTACATTGATTTTAATACCTAAAAACAATTATATCAAAACAATGTAGTACTATTTTAGGCAGTGTATAGAGTGCCACCAGTGGCACTCTATCCCTATCGGATAAAGTGCCACTACAGGCACCCTAGTAACACCGCTTCGGCCCGGCCAGTGCCGCAAGCATTGGATTGTCATTGTCACTGTCACTAAGTCACGTCACTTGGTATTTTGTTTGATTGTCGAGGTTAGATCGCTGTAAAACACCACATTCCCAAAACATTACATTCTCTTGCGCCTAAACGGACCCTGGCACTTCGCCGGCCGCTACCGCGGCACCGCTCGCTACGCTCGCTCGGCTCGTGCGTTGTGTGGTCACAGTTCTAACCTAACCTAACCTAAATAACAAGTGACAGTGACAATGCAACGCTTATGGCACCCTAGCCGGGCCGAGGCAGTGACACTAGAGTGCCACAAGAAACTCGCGGCACTCTATACACTTCGATTATTTAATTATTTGTAACAGTATCGATTTCTACGAACTCGATAATATTCTTAGGGTACGCTCTATTGATATAATGCCAGCGTTTGTGAAGTTAATGACGTTTAATGAAATAAGTGTTGTAACGGTTTACAAAGGTGATTTAAAACAATAAAATAGAAATCTACTTATTTTCTACACTTGGCCATTGCTAATGAGGCTAAAATTAAAATGGGTTAATTAAGAAAAATAGAAGATTTTTTTGGTACATATCTCATTCGTGTAACGGTTGGGCCCAAAAACGGCTTTCTCCTTTAGCCGGTCAATAGCCCGACTACCTACGGAGGTCTCATTTCTTTGTATGGAATTGGGTATCTGTACGTAGTATTTTATTATCTGTGGTTATAGCGTATAGTCTTATATAGACCCACTCTTTCGGAAGCTGTACTGAGTTCATCGAGCATTGTACTGAGGTCCTCCATAGTCTCAG
Organism: Conistra vaccinii; assembly: GCA_948150665.1. Lineage (NCBI taxonomy): Eukaryota > Metazoa > Arthropoda > Insecta > Lepidoptera > Noctuidae > Conistra > Conistra vaccinii. The sequence goes on from OX411327.1 coordinate 21,684,379, forward strand.
CCATGACTACTATATCGTCGGCAAACCGTGATGGTCGAAGGTGAGTGATGTACTTGCCATCAATGTTGATGCCAACCCCTTTCCAGTCCAGAACCTTGAAAACATCCTCCAGTACAGCGGTGAACAGTTTCGGAGAGATAACGTCTCCCTGCAGAAAAATAAGTTTCGAGGTCTGGTCCTGGAGTCGGACTGACACAGTAGCGTTTTCATACAAACATTTCAGCAGCTTGATGTACCGATGGTCAATCTGGCACCGTTAGAGAGATTGCAACGAATCGAAGGCTTTCTCGTAGTCGTCCACAAACGCTAAGCAGAGAAGCAGGCTCTTCAGTCTTCTGTATAACCTGCCGCAGCGTATGTAGGTATGTGGTCTACGATGCTAAAGCCTTTACGGAATCCAGCTTGTTAGGGAGACTGGAACTCCTCAACCCTGCGCGATAGACGGTTCGTGATGACTCTTGAAAACAGCTTGTAGACATGGTTTAGAAGTCAGCCATCTCATTTCTGAAGAGTATTACTTAAATAAAAAAGGAACAAAAAAATTAGGTTTTTTTTTTCGTTGACATTGGGGGCGCAGGCTGATTATCGCACCAAAACCATTTTCTATGTTTAGTTTATAAGAAAAAAAAATTATTACGTGAACTGATTCACGCAATAAAGAGATATAGTCAGTTTTATGTAAGGAAATTTTGCTTAGTAATAGGGTGTAATGTTTTGTTTTAAAAAGGTGTTATATACTACTTAAGATAATAAATAATTCTGATGGTTTTTAGTTACAATTACCTAAGTAAATAGCTAGTATAAGAGGTGTATGTAATGTTATAGGCTATATAAGGAGTTTCAATATTTGTATTGAGTTTTAATAAAATACATACCCAATTCCCAGAATTCGGCTTGCACCTCCTTTACGATTTTAGTATAAAAGGAGGGCCATTTCGCAAGGTTTTTTAGTGCGTTGCGGACTATAGTAAATGCTCCTCGCTACGTGAGGAACGATATAATCACTCGGGATCTCTGGATTGAGAGCCTGGATTAGTTTGTGAGGCGACTCGCTAAGGTGAAGTTCGCGCGTGCCGATGCTTCTGCCTGGCCCCATGTCAGGCAGATAGCACCATTGCAAGCGCGCCCACCTGACGCGAGACCTACGCCCCGCGATCTGGTAGCGGACTCATGACTCCATCGCACCGATATGACGCCTCGAGTTAGCAGCATCCAGGTTACACGCAGCTAACTCGATATAATGAGACTACAGATGTACACATACATCTGTGGCACGGCGTGTTCTAGGTTTATAGGCATGTCGTGCAACTGAATTACAGACAGGCTTTACACAACACACGCTGTTGCAGCGCGGGCCGCGACGCGTGTGTTACACTGGGTGGCGTTACACTACATAACTAGCCACCCACACATACATTACTGCTCAACCCTCAAACTGTAAAAGGCTCGATCTGTAAGCGGGGCGAGGGAAGCTACATTTCGTCTTGTAGGTGCGTCAAGTCGGCACCTTAGTCGCTGGTCGGCTTCGTCGGGCCTGCCTCAGGCAACTGAGGGTCTCACCTGGCGGGGTCTGACCGCCAAGGCCTAGCCGTGAAGATGTGACGTTAAAGGATTTAACGTCGCGACGCGCCTACAATAAATTCATAGCAACCATTCACACAGACACAGCTTGCTGTGCCATTTCTATCAGGCGTTTAGCCAAATTCGAGGAAGGGCCCATAGTAATGCGCCACTGTATCACTTCCGCGGGCGAGGGGCGAAGCCCCGACCCCGCCTGCCACTCCCCCTTGCGGGGGCGTCGCGACATCTCACACACTCAAGTTTTGTTGTCGCAGCCCAGCCACCAGAAGAACACTATCAAGAATGCAAGCCGAAGTCTCCGAATAAGTTCAGATAGATAATCAGAGTTTTTATTTGCTCCAAGGTATCCCATGGTGACGGTTTGTGGTACACAACCTTCGAGGTACGTGGTGGTGTGTGCACCCAGCCGTCTAGGCTCAAGTAGTAGGGAGCACGCATCAATCTATTGTGGGAGATCGTCTCAGGGCGACTGAGGTACACTGGAAACTTAGGCCGTCCGCAACATAGGTACTTGTAATTAGTATTATAAAGGAAATTATAAATTGGGAACCAATACAGTAACCCGTCGCTATAGTAGTAATTTTTGTTGGGTAGAATAGACCCTTTTTAGTGTAAATTTGAAAAGCACAAAGTGCGCAAAACCGGAGGTGCCGAGAAAAAAATCAACAAAATTTACTTTTGGGATTGGTGGGATAGCGGGAGTATTAAGGGTGGAAAAGATCACGTGGCGGTTCAAATTTGTTTCAAGCAATAATGAGGTCAATGACATCATCAAGGTCAAAGTCAAGCCCCAAAATTCAAGGTAGAACACCCAAAAAGTAAAGGTCAAACCAAAATCTACAAAAATCTTGGAACTGCCTTATAAAATGCTCTCAAGACATTGAAAATGTCCATAAAAAAAATTGTAAGGCTTTGTCAACGGAGCTAGTGTAATTTTTTTTTTCAAAAGTGTTTTTCATGACGACATCTACCTATATCTATGTTATAAAATGTTCATGCTTCGCACGCGCGGGCTATAAACTGCAGTGGAGTCAAAATTTTGAACACTATAACAAACTCACCGTGTTGGGCATTGAAGACATTGGAGGGGCGTCAGGTGGTCTAAACTTATTTCTAATGGCAAACATTATTATGAAAATTAATATAGGAATCACTAAATCTATAGCTGTCTGGATGTACCTCCGTTGCCTAACCACCGCATGTTTCCACATCAAAACTGACAATATTCTTATATTATTATTCATTATCACTAATATCACCAAATATCAATTTCACAACGATCTAATTCGACTGCACCACACAAACACAAATTTTCATCTTTATGAGACATCACAATGGATTGTAGATACAGCAAACATACAGCCGAAGTTTAAACAAGTTATTATTATTCGCATGCATAGTTGTTTTAAATTGACAGTATAAACATACGTAACAGACCGGGCTTAGGCTCTACACGAGCCTAAGCCCGGTCTGTTACGAACATTTTACAAAAAATCCTCAAAATAAAGTGTTTATTTTCCAAGAATAGTCAATTGAAAATAAAATGATTCATTTATGATTGTGTGATGAGACCGTAGACGTAGACTTGACATGACAAGGGACAGTTGACCTTGACACCGCTCTATTCTATTCTATTTTTTATTAAATGGCAAGCAAAACTGATATCGACTATTCTGCCAATGTCTAAAGTGCTTTGGAAAAACAAGTGTGCAGAAAGAGAAGAAAAAAATAAAATCCTAACTAAAGAAAAACAATAACTGAAGACAGAAGTAAAGTTCTTCGATTGATACAGTTGAACAGAATGTAGATCTCAGTAGCGGATCCAGGGGGAAAGTATCTCAGTTCTTCCGTGAGAAATCTAAATATTATTGTAATTAAACTTTTTAGCAAGCATTACTCTACCTAAGGTACAAAGTATTATGTTTTCAAGTTTTTTTCTTTATGATGTATATTCACCGTCACCGAGTTATATCTAGAAGACTACCACCTAACGAAGTCTCAGCGGAGTCAAGCCCCCCCCCCCCCCCCTAAACGACAATCCTGGATCCGCCACTGGTAGATCTTGTTGGGTTAGTACGGGACTGAAACAAACAAAAAATAAATAAAAGACATACAATATACGCATATTTATAAGTAGGGTTCCGTACCACAAAAGGTAAAAAAGGAACCCATAAAAGATCACTCTCTTGTCCGACTGTCTGTCCGTGTGTCACCACCGATTTTCTCAGGAACGGGTGTACCTAGCAAGTTGAAATTTATACCAGATACTGAAGTCTATAGTCCCTATTAGGTGTATAAAAATCAAGGTAATGAGTTAACACGGTATAAAGATATGGGCAAATATAGATTTACGCGAAAACTTAAACATTTACCATAATATTCAACTTTTTTATTTTTCGGAATTTTCCCTTTACTTGTCTTGTAAGAATTGACAATTCTATGTCAACCGGCCTACCCTGTAGGTTTTGGGTTGAAAACCTATATTATGGTAGTTCCCGTTGACCTAGAATCACGGAATTTGGCAAAAAGCAAGGTCTTACAGCATAAAAAAGGGAAAATTCCAAAAAATTAAAAATTTTGATAATTCAACGGTGTCCGCATACATACATAGTATAGGGGTATAGGTAGTCCTCTGACTTGTATGGGCGCTCATGCAATTTAGAGGACTATTTTTTCTGGGCACAGAACTATTTAGGTACCTATACGAATGAAGCTCCTTACGGAACCCTCGGTGCGCAAGTCTGACTAGCTCGATGAAAGTCATCAGCGCCACGAGAAGTTCAGGAGAAGAATGTGTTAGCAAGGAGGGAAAGTTAGTCGGAAGAGGGATTTCAGGAGAAGAATGTGTTAGCAAGGAGGGAAAGTTAGTCGGAAGAGGGATCGAACGCAAAGAGTTCTGTGCGTTCGGCGTTCAGGGTTCTTTATGACTCTTTAAGAACAGTTAAATTAACTACCTATATCAGAACACTGGCAGCCTAATGGGTGACCAAGGGTATTGAAGTCGGGAGCAGAAGGTTGACAAGCCTCCGATTTGCCGACGACATAGTCTATTTGCCCCCACAGCTCTAGAACTACAGACTATGCTTCAAGATCTAACCACGGCAAGCCGCAAGGTTGGACTCGCGATGAATCGGTCTAAAACGAAAGCTATGACCAACAGCACTAAACATAGGGAGGGTCGACTTAGACGGACAAGAAATACATTATGTCGGTGAGTACATCTACTTGGGCCAGTTAGTTTCTTTCGAAAACAGGCAAGAAGAGGAAATTAATCGCCGCATCGAAAAAGTCCATGAAGACGCAAATGAAGGGCGATCTACCGATCTCCCTGAAGCGAAAACTCATTGATATGTGTATTTTGCCCGTCCTAACCTACGGTGCTTGAGCGGAAAGGCGTGTCGTACTCTTATTGACTAAAACCCACCCGTGTTCCTTCAGTTCCCTGTACGTTGCCAGGCATGGGCGTACCCAGGGGGGCAGGGGAGGGCAGCTGCCCCCCCCCCCTGGATTTTGTATGCCTAGGTTAACTGTTGTCGATAAAAGTTATGTTAGAGTAAGTACGGTAAGACTTAGTTTGCAATCACAATATATTATACATTAATTTAAAAAAAAACGCGCTGCGCGGCCTTTGTAAATTTTGTTAGCAATGCCTTATTCTAGGGCTACCAGACGCATAAAAACAGCTGAGATAAATAATGGCCGACTCTGTGCTTCCCGCATCCAACGGATTCCTGCGGCCTTTACAAGGTCATCGGTCACTCCCCAGACCCTTTCGGCCTCATCGGCCATCTGTTCTGCGAGCAATGTGGCCTGCCCACTGTCACTAAAGTTTGGCAATTCTTCGGGCGGGCTATATCGGTTACCTGGTTTCTCCTGCGGATCTCTTCATTTCTGATTCGATCACGTAGTGAAACTTCAAGCATAGCCATCTCCATTACCCTTGGAGATTTGTTCCATTAAATGACTTTTTCATGAAATCATGACATTTCAGAACAAATCTAACTTAGAGAGATGTATTAATGATTTAATTGTTTTAATCAAGATAGGTACAATTTATTTTAACCGCCTCTGTGGTCTAGTGGTTAAACCACCTGTCTTAGACCCAGAGGTCCCGGGTTCGATTCCCAGTGGGGGAAAAAATTTCTGCTCGGTTTGGTTGGTGGTGCGCCTTGTTCTAAGTCCGCCTGGCTAGTACCACCATCTTATCTAAGTCTATAACAACAGTTTCGGCAGTTAAGAGGTAAGATAGCCAGTTCCTCTGTAGTTGCTCGCTTCCACCTTCGGCCTGATCATCACTTACCATCAGGTGAGATGCAGGCCAAGATCTAATCCGTTGCGGACAAAAATACACTGACTTGCAGCACAAAAAGTAAAAAATAATAATTTCGCGGGCTACATGTGGATCCACGTTAAGACATTTCTGATTTGCCCCCCCCCCCCCCCCCCTGAGCCAAAAGCTGGATACGCCTCTGTTGCCAGGGGCTACGGTCTCCCCTTAAGATTTTCCCGCAACCTAGGCAGACATCGGCTCTAGCGGACCCCGTCAGTTGTGCTGACATCTCGGTGAGGCGCGCGTGGAACACAACGCGCTGTCGACCCGGGCCTGGTCCTTATCGGACGGCGAGCTACCCATTACTCTCCGTCCGTAAGCCCACGCCTACGGTGGCCGGAAATTGGCTCGCGATTCCCGACGCCCAGGGCGTCTCCTGCGGCGGCTAGATGCGTGAGGGCGCGAATTGCGATTTGCCTCTCCCTCACGCGCTCCGCCTCCTACTTCGTGAGCATTACTGCTTCGCAGGAGGTGACGGCTTGCCATGCCCTCTCGCTCCGTACCTGGACCACGGCCGGACGCGAGAGCACCGTCGCCGATTGCCGCCATGAGGACACGGGCGGTGCCCTCCGCCCAAGCCGGGCAGACTTCCACAGTGTCCTCCGGGCGATCCACACAATGGTTACACCTGGAGGGCGTTTCCTCCCGCCTGGTGCGAAACAGGAACCTCCCGAAATAACCATGTCTGGTTGTTGAACGAGGAGGGGGAAGCTTCATTCCGTCCTGTGGGCGCGTCGAGTCGGCACCCTTGTCGCAGGTCGGCTTCGTCGGGCCTCCCTCAGGTAACTGAGGGTCTCACCCGATGTTGCTGGACCGCATATGTGGTCCGTGAACAAATCGGCGCTATTGATTAATAGCGCCGTGGCGCGCCTACAGATAAACACATAGCAATAGCAACCACACACAGACGCAGATTGCCTGCGTCGTTTCCATAGGCGCTTAGCCAAACACGAAGAGGGGTTCATACCGTTCATAGTTTTATGAACCAACGTAGGGCCTCCGTCAGGCGGAAAGTGAGGACGCCGCGCATGTAACTACGATTCCAAGAATCGTAGTTACATGCGCGTTTGCGATGTTTGATGTTGTTATTGACTGGGCTATTAGTATACCATTAATTGTATTTTACATAGGTACCTATTACGTTTTTTGCTGAAATCAGAAAGCCAGATTTTCGAGCGAGAGCAAAAGCTAGCAAGTAGGTAGGTATTGTATGTATTCAGTCATAATCGTTTGGTTTGGTTTCTATTTCGGTAGTAAAAATATCGGTTATGATTTGGCGATCTGGCAGAAACGAGGGGGCCCCATCGATCGCGGGACCTTGATGGGCACGTGCCCAGTGTGCCCAGTGGAAAGGAAGGGCCTGACCGCAAGGGTTGGATGGAGGTAGCCCTGGAAAAGGATGCTTGGAATGATTTGGGGGAGGTAGGTTATGCTCAGCAGTGAGGGACAGTGCAGGCTAGAAAAAAAAAAAAAAAACTTCCTTGACCAATACCCTACACGTTAAAAGAAAAAAATCGCTGTTCTTAATTCAAAAAGCAAGTTGGCCAAATTCCCCGGAATAAAGGACGTTTTCTGATTTTCCTAACAATAATAAGACACGGCGGCGTCATTCGACCGTGCGTCAGCATAAATATTAGGTATAGGTAGTCACAGATAATACAATACTACGTAGTATAGTTTAGTCTCAAGACTCTCAAGTAACAAACATGCGGATTAGTGGTTTACAAAAATAGGACAATAACAAGTGTAGGTATTTACCTGTCTTATCATAATATTATCGGCCAATAATATTTTTTATAGCTACCTACATAAAGTTCAATCACTGCCGCGTTTCATAGCACAGTACGGAAATGTGATAAAAATTGGTAATTTACAAAGTATTATTAGTAGGTAAGTAGTAGTTTTATTTGAAAACTTGAATCTGATGAGTCAGCATTATCTACAATTGAATTACGTCGACAATAAGACAGTGTCATGTTGATAGATTAATGATACGATATTATTAGCTTAGAAACTTCGTCTCAACAAGTCATAAGACCGCTACAATAAAACGGTCTCGCATAAATCGAAGGGGAAATTGCAGTTATCAACGCTTCGCACTTACGGGTGCATGGTAGACTGCCGATGCCGATTGTTACTCTACTCAACTCTACTGTAGATGTTCTAGCTCTGATTTGAAGTAGTAGTGTTTCCGCCTAGTACGGCACTCACCGGTGGTGGGGTTTTCTCTATTTTTACCGGTTTTTTTTTTTAACAGTGTTCATAAAACGGAGGTGCTCTCAATTCGACTGAATTTTATTTTAGTCTTCGTCCTGTTTGAGTATTTTGGGATCTAGAGCATAAGCTAAAAGAAGGGTGTGTTATGGAAATAAATAATATTACAAATTACCACAATAAATATTGTATTTACTAATTTACTTCCACATTATCTACTTAGTCAACAATAATCTATGTGTTACACATACTTTTACATTGGGCTAGCTAGGTACATAAAAACACGAAAATAAAGGAATGTGTTTTTGACAATGCACATTTTGAACATACTAGTTCCAGTTAAACGGCACTAAAATACTAGATGAGAGAAATGCTATTATTTTGTTTAATCAGCAAAGAATTTTATTAAAAACAGATTTTAACTTTTCTACCTACTTCTAGTAATTTGCTTAGATAAGGCATCAAAACTAACGCTTGTACAGTAGGTACTGCAGGTTTTAATATGTTCTAAGAAGATATCCTCAGTAAAGACAAGCGAGGTTAATAAATATTACTTTATTGGTAAGTATATACATATAGATATATTGATACTCCCATGATTCGAAATCTAAGAAAAAAAAATTTACTTTAGCTTGATATTTATTTTGTTTACATTAGAGTTTGATAAGAAGATACAATGCAACAATGATAAAAGTGTTCATCTTAAAAGTTGGCAACAGTGCAAATAGCTGTCAATAAGGAAATAAGAAATGTGGCTAACTAGCGAAGTAGAATATTAATAATGAATTGCAATTATAACATTGAAAAAGGCATTCGGAAAGATTCCAAATACTTTTTTACATCGAAAACTAAATATTTGGTGTTACAATATTAATTATTGCATTTCATAATCATTATTCTAGTTAATTAGGTGGCCACATTTCTTACTTCCATACAGTAATATTGCCAAATTAATCACAACAGCGCAGTATTTGATATCTATTTGCGACGATGCCCACTTTCAGAATAAACATTCCTAACTGAAGACCTCTCCTTGATAAGGTGATTGTAAAGTACTTTAGTAAAGATAGCAATTTACTTCATTAACCACTTTATCAATCTGACTTGACATAATGAAACTACACAAATATTATAGATTGTGATGTTAAACAAAATATCCAATATTATATTAAATTTCATGTTTAAAACTAAAACCTATGAACAATTTAAAAAATAAGAATATATTGGTTCAGTTCAATTTTTATTTGTTTTAAAATTTTATCATTCACTTCAACTTATTGTACCTATATCTATAATAATGACTTGCCAATTTAGAGATAAAGCCACTATGAGAATGAGAATATTTATGCAAATATTGTGTATTCAGCTATTCACCGAAACCACAGAGTCCTGATCCGAACTACAATTTTATTGTAAAGGTCAAAATTAAAAAACTGAAACCTTGAATTACATAATATTATGCAAATGCTGCAAAATAATCTCATGCAATATTTTTATTTTAGTGCAGTGGCTGTAAGTATTTGTTTCATTTGATCATAATTTTAAAGATTGGAACAGTGGATTATTAAATAACATCAATATTTCTAAGACAAGACCATACTCTGCAATGTACACAGCTCAAGATTGACCTACTTATGCTAAATTAATTAGTTTGCTATTCTTTGCAACCCAATGTTGTTGAATGCAGCTTTTACACCTTCAAACACTTCGACTGGAGACACTTCAGCATTAATCCTGCGCACATGACCCATTCCATCGTAGTGGTTGATGATGGGCATGGTGTCGTTTAAATAAGTGCTGAATCTCTTCTGGAGACTCTCCAGATTATCGTCCGACCGCCCGCTGCCGGCGGCGCCGCGTCCTAAGCACCGCTCCGTGCAAATGTCCCGCGAGCATTCGAAGAATAACACGAAGAGCAGCTTCGTTTTGTCAGACATGACGCGTTCCCAGCCGTCTAAATTGTCCTTGTTACGCGGGAAGCCGTCAACAAGGAAGCGCGTCTTACCGGAGTTCTGCATAGCCTTGTGAATGAGAGAGCACGTAACCTCTACAGGTACAATCTCACCGTTCCGAATTTTCTCCTCGATCATCTCCCCGTACTCGGACCCAGGTCTTTGTCGCTCTTCGCGTAGCAAATCGCCAGCAGACAGATGTACAAAACCATATTCTTTAGAAATAAAAGAACATTGGGTTCCTTTGCCGGCACCAGGCGCACCCAATACGAACACAACTTCAGGCACCATTTTGTTGAGATACTGCGAACACTGCCGCAACGCGCCACTCAGCATTAAATAAGCGAGACTAATTTATTTAGCTGGATTCCAATTAGTTTTATTAAAACATGCGCACTTTGCGCACAGCTGCAGCCTTGAGTTTTGACGTAACAGATGAATGTCTGAATGAACGAGTATGAAGAATCAATCAATTGTTTGTATGAATGACTGACGCTGAACGAATAAACGTCAAACGTTTCTATTGCACCTCATGCACCCAGTCACAGATAATATAAGACCCAGTGTTACCAGGTACACGGTAATTACCGTAAATGCACGGTATTTTTTACTATTATACGGTCTACGGTAATGATTCATTACCGTGTAATTTGCTACGGTAATTTTAAATATTAACTACCGTGTAATGTGCCTAACTGTTATTTAATAAAATAATGAAAGCCTATGTAAAACGAAACGCATTTTTAGTTTTTGTTGCTTGGCATGCTACGCCCCCGAGGAAATTCCTAAAAATACGGGTTATGTTAGTACGACTAAATGCAAAAGTGTTTCTGTCATGCTACGGCTACACTGTCACGTTATCTCGATCTTTACTTCGTGCGCACTTTGTTGCTCAGCGAGACGTCGAGCGGTGTGTGAGGGAGAGTGCGTGAAGTAAAGTTCGCGATAACGTGACAGTGTAGCCGTAGCATAAGTAGTTTGTCCGCTTGTCTAACCATAATCCTCACTGTGCGTTTGCACTGGCGAAACATTCCCAACAAAACATGTTGGGATCTCAATTTTCTGTCAATTTTCCATACAATGTTTGACAGTAACTAGAGATTTCAACATGTTTTGTCGTGATGTTTCGCCAGTGCAAACGCACAGTCAGAGTAATAACTCCATAATCAAAACTGATTGTTTAATAATCACAGATAATATAATACTACGTACAGATACTCAATCCCATACAAAGAAATGACACCTCCCTAGTCGGGCTATTGACTGGCTAAATGCGCTACAGTTATGAAAAATTGAGTGAAACGCCATCTATTGCAAAGAGCCCTAAACAAAAAGGTTTTATCTTTTTTTGTGAAAAAAATACGAGATTTATGAGTTACAATAGATAAATATAAAAATATTTTCCAGCAAACGAAATATAATCTTGAAATGGAACGCATCCAAGAAAGTTTTCATATGTCGTGTTGGCACACTTGATTTTGTGACCTGAATGAAACTGACTGAACTGAACCTGAATGACTGACGCGAAAATCTGTCAGTTCGTCATATTAAGACGAAGTGACAAAAAAAACACGGGAGTGAGTGAAAATGAGATATTATCTCATTTTCACTCACTCCCGTGTTTTTTTATAGAAGACCGCGGTTTTTATGCTCGCCTTCGCCTACTACTTACTTGGCTCGCCGTCGGTGACACACGTGAAGATTTCTCACACTGTATCGCGATGTTTTCGACTTTTCTAAACCAAACTAAACAAAAATAACACAAATGACGAAACAAAATGCTGACTCGCCACTCGCGGCGATGATAGACGTACGAAACTACGAACCAACTATATTTTAGTTTGACAGCACTAAAATTGCACTGAGTTATATTGAAAATAAGAGCAGTGGTGGCCCAGTGGTAACGGCCTCGACTTACGAGATGTAGGTCGTGGGTTCGAACCCAAGCAGGCGCTTTACTTTGTGTAAATAATTTCGTCGAAAACTAAAACATCGTGAGGAAACCGGCACGTCTTAGGGTCGCGCTCCTAATGTTTTTCAAGTTACCTATGACACATCAGCCGAACGTTACGTCGGTTCATGAGCAAGCGTCACATGACGCGACGGAACGTTCCGCGCCGAACGTTCCGCAGGTGTGCGGGGTGTGCCGCTACACTTAGAACCAAAAATTCGAAGACGGCCCACTCCCTCTCACAGAGAGAAGGCATGTGTCCCAGCAGTGGGAACATTAATAGGCTGATTATATATATATATATGTATATATTATTATGTAGGGTGTAGTGGTAGCCAAAGAACCGCGTGTACCGTATGAACCATAGTACCTACCTACCGTCAATACGCGACGTTGCTAGTTCGTGCAAAAAACGTATCCATGACTCGCTTGCCATGTCGCGAAGTATGATCTAATCGCCGGCCACTTGTCGCCACAAACAAACTCGTGCGACGCGTCCAAGTGTTTCCTCAAGCAAAAACGACGAAAAAAGCGTGAGTTTCTTTTTGTAATTACTTTATTATTTTAATTCTTTCTTATCTGAGAGTGGATTGTATGTGTAATGGGGGTTGCGCTTGTTTGAGAGTATTTTTTGGAATTATTTCTCAATGGTTATTAGGTAAAACGTAACCTAACATTTCCTAAGGGGGGATGGGTACGCAGTGAGCCATTTTTCCTGGGTAACCAATGATACGTTACATGGTTCACTGTGTAACACATCTAAGTGGTGGGGAATATTATTCCAGTCAACCTCTGAGTATCATTACTATTTGTTTATTTCAGCATGGGACGAAACACGATAGGGCGGGAAGCCCCTAAAAAAGGAAATCACTCGAGAAACTATCCAAACAGCACCCTAATTGCGTAACTGTAACACACGATCAATCGTCATCTGAATAGTTTTGAAGGAGGAGGCTTATCCATTGCTTCTTATGTTCGAAAAATTTGACTGTAATGAATGATGTTGAACTGTCAAAATGAAACAGATTGTGATTGAGCGTGTGTTACGCAATTAGGGTGCAGGAATAGACTTTCAGGACAGATTATCAGAAAAACAGCCAAAGATTGCAACCTTCTCTATACTCGTACAACACGTCATAACAGTCTGTAAGATTTTTGATTTGGATCTTTTTATGTATCTAACGGTTAAATGTTTTTATGATTGCTATGTTGTTTTTTTTTTATACTGTGCTGTTATGTCGATCTCTCGTGACTTAGGACGAGCGAACTGATTATTGCCAAAATGATTATTATTATTTTGTATCCATTTTTAAGTACAATTTGTGATTTTGACTTGTTATGTGTTATCAATAGTAAATTATACGACATTTTAGTCAATAAGCTATGTTAAATTAATCCTGATTTTAATACTAAAAGTATTGTTTTGACTATTGTAGTACCGACTGAGTTCGTGGATGGCACGACTAACCAATCACGGCGCATTACTTGGAACGGAGGTATAATGGTGGGGGAAAACGCCATCTTGTTTGTCGTGCCAGTCCGGCGAGCTCAGTCGTGGATAAGACGTCGAGATACGAGTACTTAGGCTCGTGCTGTGTTTTAAAGATACCTAGTGTTGATTGTGAGGTATATCTGATTTTGTGTGTTGGATGGAGGAATACAATATGTAAGTACATGATCAAGTGCCTATTATTTCTGAAACCTTATTTTCAAAAGCCATGAACTAGAATGATAGTTAATTTTCATATTTAAACTATTACTAGACTCTGTAAGAATACGGAGTCTACATCTCAGAAGTGGGTAAAGATTCCTGTTTTGGCTAGTTAAATATTTTTCTACCCTTAATTATTTATATGTGGGTTTATTTTATTTTTCCTCCTAATTTGTTGTTATATTTCTTCTACGTTATCAATTTGTTTTGGTTCTTGACTGTTCAAATCACATTGATATTCTTATTTAAAGTAAAAACAAAAATTAACGTTTTGTTTTATTGTGTTGTAATGAAACACGACCTAGCTACGCTTTTTTAAAAATTTGCTTAGCACTTTGAGGGACACTAAACACCCCAGACCCCAGATGTAATAACAATAAAAATTCTATTGTCTCGTTCAGTGCCCTTCAACTGATTAATACTCGTATAGACCTACATACTTTGATTTCTTTTAATATAATTTTATTGTTTTATGTAATAAAACATCGAGCATCGGGCCGAGCGGACCTCCGAGCATCGAGGCTGGCGGACCGCCGAGCATCGAGCCGGCTGGACCGCCGAACATCGAGCCGGCTGGACCGCCGAACATCGAGCCGGCTGGACCGCCGAACATCGAGCCGGCTGGACCGCCGTGCATCGAGCCGGCTGGACCGCCGTGCATCGAGCAGGCTGGACCGCCGAGCATCGAGCCGGCTAGACCGCCGAGTATCGAGCTGGCTAGACCGCCGAGCATCGAGCCGGCTGGACCGCCGAGCATCGAGCAGGCTGGACCGCCGAGCATCAGGACAACTCTCTCCTGGCCGTGCAAGCTGCAACTCGCCAAGAAGCTGTAAGAGCTGCCGTTCGCGTAGCTCAATAAGGCAGCCGCAAGCTAGCGTGGTGAGAGACTTGCTAGCCGCAGACCACAGGTGAGTTGACTTCTCCATTTGGATTATCTATTTTTTCGGAAGTTGTCAATGTTTTAAAATCTATGGCTAATAATGGTGCCGACAAATTAGGTTCCCTGAACATCTCGATTCCGGAATATGACCCAAGTAAACGGGAACAGACAATGACTATGTCGCTTCATAAAGTCAACGAGTGCGCAACCATTTATATGTGGTCGGAGAAGCAAGTAATTCATTTTACATTACCAAAACTAAAGGGTATTGCCCAAAGATGGTACAAGGGGCCTTCTGTCAGTCCTGTTTACTTGGGCTGAATGGCAGGAGAAACTTTTGGCTACATTTCCATCACATGAAAATTATGGCCAAATGCTGAGCGATAATTATGTTTGCCGAGCGGGCTAAGTTCACGGACTCCTTAGAAGAGTATTATTATGACAAACCGTCCCTAATCAATAGATATGGTGTAATTGGGAAAAGGGCAGTCGAATGCACTTTGCATGGCATCGACGTCCGGTCGGTTAGATTAGGTGCTGAGGTAGCTCAATTTTTCCACCCTAAAATAAAACTCCTTTCGTATTTGCATAATGCTTGAAATACTAAATTCAACAACGAGCATAAACTATATAGCTACCGGTCAACCTTAAAAATACCAAAATAGCTCAAACCCTAGGCGGCCTACACGTTGTTCAAATTGCATAAAGGAGGGTCATGTCACATTTCAGTGCACTCGTCCCGTTAAGAAGTGTAGTCCATGCAATAGAATAGGTCATGAGGTAGAAGAGTAGGGATTGATTCTTCAAAAATAACCACCCGGTGTCGAAACCCGGCTTTTGCATAACGTTTATAGATTTTGGGAGTTAATGCTCAATATTTAGGTTGTCAGCATTTCGAAATGAAAGTTCGAGTTTTAGTGCCAATAACTTTCCGTTTGAGTTATATACTCGTAGTACTACACTAGCGAAGCTACAACTTTCATTAGAGCCAATCAATCTTCAATCTTCTTAGCCTTTTCCCAACTGTCTTGGGGTTGGCTTCCGGTCTGGCCGGATGCGACTGAGTGCCAGTGTTTTGTATGGAGAGACTGCCTATCTGACCTCCACAACCCAGTAACTGGGTACTTAATACGATACCCCTTGGTAAGACTGGTGATACCTCAAAATTAAAGTTATCTCTTTACTTTTCTTACATAAACGCCATATATCTTAAGATCAAGTAGTAGACCCAAAGACCTATCGTTATACAAACTAAATTATCAATGTTTTGCAGAAATAGAACTATAATAGGTATTTTCGGTCGTAGTATTGTAGCTGAAAAACAGTCTATTACAAATATTTAAATTCAAAAAGTATGTAATAAGTTGCTACTACACAAATGCAAAAGAAAATAAAATTACAGTTAATTTATCTATCAACACGTTGACACAATAAAATATTTGCAAATCTACGAAATTCAACAACACCTCATTCAATCTCATTCTCGCCTACGCATTTTTCTCCCGGTAACAATTTGCTCGAGAAGGGCTCGCCCCGCGCCGTAGGGAGTGCGGAAACCCCGATTGATCTGACCCACCATGCTAGTGGCATAGTGGCACTGTTCTCCTCTGAATTCTTATTTAAAAAACCAAAAAAAACTATTGCGATTTAGGATAGACTCTATAGGTGTGCATTTTTGGGATGTTTTCTTATCTTATGAGGGATTTAATTCCTGAAAGAAGAATTAAATAAACCCAAGTAGAGTTAGCTGGTAGGAATGGGGCTGCATCAGGGTCGTGATGTCGTTACTCAAGTAACAAAGTTTGATACTATAAAGGTCCTGAGAACGTTTTAGAACGTGCTAATTAGTATTAATGATTAGTACTGTAATGGTTTTGTAAAAGTTTGCAGAACCCCAAAGCGGCCCTAGTTTGATCACTCATTTGTTCTATAAACATGACATCAAGGCCGTCACGGTGATAAATCAGCTCTATAGTTGAAATGTAAAAGTGTCGAAAAATGCTTTTTGGTGCTAAGATGGTGCTGTCTGCGACGTTCGTGTCGCGAATTTACATTATAAAAGTAAACAAAACATGGTTGTGGTGCTATTATGCGACATAAACGATGCCAGTGATGTTTTTATCATATTTGTAAGTGTCATAGAAAACAAAATATATCGGGTAATTATTCTATATGACATTTGCCATGGTTCCTTAAACTAAAATAAAAGGGACATACCTACTACAAAATATTCATGGACCGTAACTCTGTCATAACTTGCACTTAAATAATTGTATCGATAAAATCAATATGCTAATTTCAAATTTGACAATTCGCCCTTCTTAATTTTCGTGTTTTAATTAAAAGTAAATTAATAAAATAAGGACTTGTCCCGACTATGGCTGCTATAGTACACATTGGCTCCAGCCATGGTGCTAATGTAGTATTATGGCAGAAAACAGCAGCCATATTTTCACTAAAAATGAAACAGGGTTCATTGATTAAATATAAAATAGTGTACTCAAAATAAATTTATTTGTATAGTTGCATTAAATGCACCCTGGGGCATACTTTGGGATTAGGTCGTAATAAAATATAAAAAAATACTACTGTTAAAATTGATACTGAAAATATAGTTTTAGTTTAGATCTAATTAGTCCATTACTTATAAATTTTAGTGCTTTTGTGTTACGCTTTGGTCTTAGCGATGACACAAACTGACTGAATAGAGCTGTTAACAATTTAATACTATGGCACTATTTAGTACTATGGAAGAGTTTTCATTACTTTTACAGAACTGGCCCCATAGCGATGTTGAGGGAGCTAAAAGGTTACGTAATGGTTGTGCAAGGTACTTTAGTAGTGCAGATTGATCCTGTAATTGCGTTTTCGATACCGCTACAATACTCGTGCTGTAGAAATTATTTTGACGCATTATTAATGCAAAATAGATGAGTACATTAATGTGTCAGTAAGGTCGTGTAGAAGTCTTAATGGTACCATAATCGCTTTTTGCATATCTATTACAGTGCAACACTTTAAAGATTCCTTTGTATGGATTTGTAAGCGTTTTAAAAGCTTAATTATGGAACTTAAAAGCTCTTTAATCTTTAATCTTTAAAACCAAAACGCTCTGTTAAAACCCTTTATAGTGCAAGCAGTCACAATAGGTACTATTATGGGCGTACTATATCACTGTCTGGTGATTAAACGCTTTGATTATAGAAGCATTCGCTACTTGGGTAGTGATTACGATTAGTTAACTCAGTTTACAGCTCAAGGCGCAGATAGTGAGATTCAAAGAATAGTTAGAATTCTACATATTAACATAGAAACGACATTAACATTTATTGTTATTTCTACATTTATATCTGTGATCCGTATGGTTTACAGGTAAATACTTTTCTATTCTAACCTAAGGGGTCCTCGGTTTGATGACGTACTCAAATTATATGTTGAAGAATAATGAAGTGTGTTGGCTGCTTGAAATTAAAATGCAATGATCTTCTAGCTGATGTTCAGTATGCATAGTAGCATAAATCGAACACCATAGAGGCTCTATTCGGCATTAGACTATCGGGTCCAAGTGACTAGAAGTGTTTCCGACCTGTCAGACGACTTATCTGGTCTTTTAAACCTACTTTTACTTATAAGCTGTTAGAAGCTTATCAGACAGGCTTATCACAAATTACAAATTTTACCCCATGTCAAATTGAGGATATTGCCCGAACATGAAAATCTGGTTTAGTCTAGGAATGACTAATTCGCGAAATGCCTACAGAGTCTATAATTGACCAATTCTTGGAATGTACAATTCTATAAATGACTGATTCTACAAATGACCGATTCTTAAATTGACTGATTCTATAAATGACCGATTCTATAAATGACCGATTCTACAATTGACTGATTTTTTTTATTATATGAACTGACAGTAGTAGGTACTTTGATTAGGAATTAATTATCTAGTTAATAAAATGCAATGGGTATGGCGAATCATTTATTTCAAACAGTATTCATTAGAATTAAAGAATAACGTAAACATCATATTATCTAAACACAAAAAACTTTTTACAAAAAAAAAAACAACCAATTTCCAAAACTACTTACTACTTAAATTTTTTTCTTATCTGCTATTAGCAACAAAATATTATAGAAATGTTTGTCGCAACTATGATACGGATTCGGGAAAAATACGTATTCTTGAAGCTAACTCAAAAACTATCCAAGCAAAGGTAATAAAATTTATATGGGACCACCTTGGGACCATACCCTTTCAAACAAAAAAACAATTTTCAAAATCGGTTCACAATTGACGGAGATATCGGTGGACATACATTTAAAAAAAACATACACGACGAACATACTAAACGGATTTGGATGCAGATATGTGTGCCAAATTTCATTCAATCTTTGGAATCAGTCAATTGTAGAATCGGTCATTTATAGAATCGGTCATTTATAGAATCAGTCAATTTAAGAATCGGTCATTTGTAGAATCAGTCATTTATAGAATTGTACATTCCAAGAATTGGTCAATTATAGACTCTGTAGGCATTTCGCGAATTAGTCATTCCTAGACTAAACCGAAAATCTAACTGGTCTTACTCGACAGTTTGTTTCAAGTGACAAAATTGAGGCGTGGTTCAATTTTAATACAACACATGACATTTCGTCTGGCAATGACAGCGAATAACCTAATTAGGTGTTCTTACAGCAAATGTCAATATTATTATTCAATTTGTGATTAAAAAACCTTTACCTGTTACAGTTTTATTTACAGGTTTACCTTTAAAGTTTCTGGGCCATGAAATAATGCCCGTGTATACATATTTGTGATTAACGAACCTTTATCTGTTTCAAAAACTGAAACAGATAAAGGTTCGTTAATCACAAATATGTATACTTACAAAATTACATTTCAAGTTTTTGGGACATGAAATAATGCCCGTATAATATATATATCGAGCCATGAAATAATGCTCGTGGGCCATGAAATAATGCCCGTATATGTACTCCGAGCCATGAAATAATGCTCGTTTCTAATTATAGTGGGCTTGAAATACAGCCCGTATATACATATTTGTGACTAGAGCTTCTGCTCGCGACTTCGTCCGCGTGGAATAGTTACTTTGGGCTAACGCTAAAAAAACCCCGATTTTGAAACATCCTTCATTGGTACTCCGCTCCTATTGGTCCTAGCGTGATGATATATAGCCTACAGCCTTACTCGATAAATGAGCTAACTACCACTGAAAAATTCTTCAAATCGGACCAGTAGTTTCGGAGCCTATTCGGTACAAACAAACAAACAAAAAATCTTTCCTTTTTATAATAGAAGTATAGATTAACAAACTTTTATCTGTTTCAGTTTTACTTACAGGTTTACCCTTCATGTTTCTGGGCCATGAAATAATGCCCGTATATGTACATCGAGCCATGAAATAATGCTCGTGGGCCATGAAATAATGCCCGTATATCTACTTCGAGCCATGAAATAATGCTCGTGGGCCATGAAATAATGCCCGTATATCTACATCGAGCCATGAAATAATGCTCGTGGGCCATGAAATAATGCCCGTATATCTACATCGAGCCGTGAAATAATGCTTGTTTCTAATTATAGTGGGCCATGAAATACTGCCCAAAATTGTGATTTGTAATTTGTAAATAAAATAATAATCAAATGTTAATAAAATAACAGTTGTACCTATAATAATTCGATCAGTTGTTTTCTTGGCACTTAATATAACAGTTGATATGCTGTATAATGTGATACGTGTGCATAAAATAATTACCGTACTATTTGGATGTATTAATTTGGTCGATAATTAATTGTCGTCGATAATATTTTGGCTAGGTATATTGAAGTTGTTTGTGTTCACGAATTTTACACGAGGACTTGTAATGTACCTTGGATGGCCGACTGTTATCAATAGTAAATTATACGACATTTTAGTCAATAAGCTATGTTAAATTAATCCTGATTTTAATACTAAAAGTATTGTTTTGACTATTGTAGTACCGACTGAGTTCGTGGATGGCACGACTAACCAATCACGGCGCATTACTTGGAACGGAGGTATAATGGTGGGGGAAAACGCCATCTTGTTTGTCGTGCCAGTCCGGCGAGCTCAGTCGTGGATAAGACGTCGAGATACGAGTACTTAGGCTCGTGCTGTGTTTTAAAGATACCTAGTGTTGATTGTGAGGTATATCTGATTTTGTGTGTTGGATGGAGGAATACAATATGTAAGTACATGATCAAGTGCCTATTATTTCTGAAACCTTATTTTCAAAAGCCATGAACTAGAATGATAGTTAATTTTCATATTTAAACTATTACTAGACTCTGTAAGAATACGGAGTCTACATATGACTGATTGCGTTGTTTTGAATGGTTCCCTTTATGTCGAGTCCCTTTACGTCGAGCCGAGAACCTTGTCTCGCTTCTATTACCCCTACGTCGAGTCTACGGGTTATTCCCGCTCGGTAACACCCTTTCGTCAACACTGTTGACAATCGGGAAAAAAACGTTTCGTTCGTTCGCAATGTCCATGAATGCTGGTTTTTATTTTTTAAATATGGAAATAAAAATAAAACATGTCATGGATTTTTAAAATGTTTTAATGGATTATGTTAGATCTTTTAAAACACAATTAACTAGAAAATAAAAAAAAATGGCCTTATCATGTGCATAATAACCATTTTACACTTTGCTATGTCATAAAATTGTGACACTGATTTAACATAATCAAATATAGTTGAGAAAGTCACTAATGAAAACTAAGTACACTATTATGTATCACAGATAATCATCTAATTTACACTAATTAAATAACGAAACTATAACCATATACCTTATTTTTTTATATTAAGTACCTAAAATTAAAATATACCTAATTAAAAACAGTAAAAATAAAATATTTCAGATAATCAAGTAAATAAAGAATTTTGTATCACAGATAATCAACTATTTTACAATAATAATTAAAGCGTTGTAAATACCTAAGTTTTAATTAAAATAAATATGTAATAATAACTACTATTAAAATTAAAATAAATACGGGGTGTCCGGGACATCGACGCGAAGCCTGATACCATGGATTCAGTACATGATTCTGAACCCCCCTGAAATTTTTCGTCGGAAATTTAAAAAAAAATCAGCTGCTCCATACATTTTGACCGCGTAGGTATTGCACTTTTCTATGAAACAGCTGATTTTTTTTTTTATAACCGACGAAAAATTTCAACGCAGGGGGGTTCAGAACCATGTACTGAATCCATAGTAACCGGCTTCGCGTCGATGTCCCTGCCACCCTGTATATAATAATAATTATATCTTAATATATATAAATCTCGTGTCACAATGTTTGTCCTCAATGGACTCCTAAACCACTTAACCGATTATAATAAAATTCGCACACCATGTGCAGTTCGATCCAACTTGAGAGATAGGATAGTTTAAAATCTCAAATTATAGTCGCAATTTTAATTTATTGCTAATTAGGGCTACCCATGCGAAGCTGGGGCGGGCAGCTAGTTATTACATATTTATTTTAATTAAAACTTAGGTATTTACAACGCTTTAATTATTATTGTAAAATAGTTGATTATCTGTGATACAAAATTCTTTATTTACTTGATTATCTGAAATATATTATTTTTACCAGGGGCGTAGACTCCGTACAAGCCGATTCCTATCGGCTTCCCTTCGGTAATTCGGAACACAACCACTCTATCGTCATTGAATAATCACACTATAAGTATTTGAATACAATTAAAACATTACAAAACGCCTACATTAAATATTTTGTCTTTTATATCCCAACAACAAAACATTTCGCTCTAAAATAACTCGTAGGCGCATTCGGCTTATCACGAGTTCAATTTCTATAGAAAATAAAATCCGTCTGACGTCACTCGGTCACGTGACTCCGTGCCTTTTATACCAAGCTAGGAAGCCGGCTTGCAACGAGTTATAGTAGGTAAAGTAGGCGAAAACGCGCGCGTGGGAATGAGAAAGAGCTATTGCTATTGCTCGCTCTCGCATTTGATACTCGGTTCTTGTCGTAGAGTTTCGTAATGCATTCGGCTTGAACTTCGCTCATTCGGTCGGACCGGAAATCAAAACATTCATCTATAATTATTGTAGTCCTGTGCATTCATCAATCATTCCAATTTCTGTGTGGTCGATTTTTGTCGTAATCGCATTAGAACCATATAATTTGTTTACAATAAGTAGTTAATTTGCATTTTGTATTCATTAGTTTATCATTACTAGTATTTACTAGTAGTAATATTAGTTTTTAGTGTAGAACAGTGATAGTGTTTGTGTTTTGAGTTTCGTGAAAGAGAAGTACGTTTTAATTAGGTATTTGGGGTAAGTAGATAGTATATAAGTTGTTATTACAAATTAGAGTAGATTTGTAAAATAATTAGTAGTTTAGTACGATCAGTAGGATTAGAATGGCCGCATTAATAGTTTTAGATTGTTGCTTGACGGATTATTTACTTTGTGAGGAAACATCTTTTTCAAGGTTAAGTTTTGAAAATAAGAAACACATAATTAAATTAGGCCGTGCTCGACCAGATATGACTATAAATTATAAACGGCGCGATGGTTTTTTCAAACATTTTAACCGATGGCGCCAAATCGCTACTCGCCGTGTAACAAGTCGTCCATACCCGTCAAGCCCCGGTGACGCACCTGGTGTAACACCCTCTCGCGCGGCACTTTTTTCTATTTTTACTGCTTAATATTTCGCTTTACGATAAATATCAATGGCTGACCGGCAGTTGTAAATTAAATAAAATGTATTGTTTTCCGTGTTTACTTTTCTCAGATTCTAGTAGTTTATGGAATAAAGGGGGTTTTACAGATATTAATAATCTGACGAATTCAACAAAAAAACATGTTCAGACTGAAAAACATATTCGTAGCTGTTTAGAGTTACATGAGTTTGGGGCTAATAGGATAGAATCATTTTTCGCTAGTTCGCATGAAGCTCATAATAGAAAAGTAGATCGAAATAGGAATTTAATGAAACGGTTTATTGACACCGTTATTTTGTTAGGTAAACAAGAACTAGCTTTTCGTGGCCACGATGAAGGTCCGAATTCCGATAACCGCGGTAACTATATCGAAACTTTATTATATCTGAGCAAGTATGATACGGTAATGGACTCGCATTTAGAACTATGTTCTTCAGTTCAGAACCCCGTGTTTTCTGGTCTCTCTAGTGATATTCAAAATGATTTAATACATAGTATAGCATCGGTTTTACGAGACCACATTAGATTAGAGATAGATAAAGCTCAATTTCTGTCTGTAATGATTGACGAAACTCCAGATGTCAGTCATAGGGAGCAATTAACTGTAATTTTTCGATATTTATCAGAAACTGGAATTGAAGAACGATTCCTGGGTTTTTACGATGTTAGCGAAAGTCGAACTGCTGAAGTTTTATCTAAACAGTTGTTAGAAATACTTGACCAGTATCGTTGTAGAAATAAGTTAGTTGGTCAATCTTACGACGGCGCGGCAGTTATGTCTGGCGAGCACGGTGGAGTACAAGCGAAAATTCGTGATGCATGCCCTATGGCAATGTTTGTCCCATGTTACGCTCATATATTAAATTTAGTACTGAGCCGTTCCCTTGAAAATATTCAGGAAATGAAAACGTTTTTTGGACACGTAAATAGTATTGTTCGGTTTTTCAACAAATCAACTAAACGGTCTAACCTTCTGAAGGAAATAGCTGACCGCCGTATGCCCGGAGTATCAGAAACCCGTTGGCACTATCACTCACGCATTATCAATGTAATTTTTAACTGTAGATTAGACATGATTAATACTTTTAATTCAATGTTAGATAACCCGCAATCATGGGATAGTGAATCTCTTTCCTTGGCAGAATGTTTCCTCAGTAAGTTAGAAAACAAGCAGTTTTGTTTTTTTTTGCACGTATTGTCAGACATTTTTCAAAAAACCGACGTTCTTTTCAATTTATTGCAGTCAAAACAGATAGATATTGAAGTAGCAAACCGCGAAATAGATTCATTCAATAGTTGGCTTACAAATGATTTTATAAATAATTTTGATTTTATTTATGACAGCGTCCAGGAATTCCATGAGCCGCCGCGACAGCGTAGACGACTTAATACAGAAGTAGACGCTAGAGCTATGTATCGGCGTCTTTTCATTGAAATAATAGACAATGTTAAGACGCAAATACAACACAGTAGAGATGAGACGTATATACTGGTAGAGGTATATATACCAAGTATGTGCTTCCCAGTACATAGACCGGGTACGGACCGAAATACTGGGTAAATACCTTGAAGGTATGACGTCAGACGCATAGTACGATACGAACCGCTACCACAAGGTAGCGCCCAGTTTTATCGGTAGTTCGGTACGCCGAAGCAACCCGAAGCTACCCGACAGCTTACGAAGGGACCCGAAACGTCATTCGTGCTTTATGAACATTCGGTTGATTTAATTTAGTTAGACAAAATGGGTACTTATTTTTACGTGCATAAGGAACATAATAGCATAATTACATTTTTTGTCACGACGTGAAAGAGTTCCTTAGTTTGTTTATGTTAGGGAATATTATTGAAACATCGTACCTACAATAAATTGGAGGCATACCATACTTATCGCATACGTTTACTTATCGAAATCCTACCACACCCAAATACTTAGAAGTATTTTGATACCTGGTATTTGTACCAGGTATTTAGTGATACCCATACCTTAAAGGCCGGGTATGGAGAATGGCAGGTATATCTCATCTCTACAACACAGGTACCAATCATTTTCCCAAATGAGTTTTCTAAATTTACTTAATAAATCTAAGTATAGTTTTTATAGTAGATCATTTCCAGATGAAATAATATCTTCTTTGCTTTTAAAATTTCCACAAATATTTGAATTCACTGCTTTAAAGAACGAGTTGAAAGTCTTATACACAACTCCATCTTTGAATAAATTAGATGTTTACGAGCTTTATCTCAATTTTCAAAATTCATTATTAGGTGACACTTTTCCACAAATTACAAAATTATGTAGTATATTTTTGACACTTCCTGTCACAGTAGCATCCGCGGAGAGGTCGTTTTCGGCCTTGAAGCGAATTCATACATACATGCGTAATTCTCAAAAACAAGAACGATTATCTGATCTAGCCATTCTTTCCATAGAGAAACATTTATTGCTAAAGATTAAGAATCATCCCGGGTTTTATGATAATGTCTTAGCGCACTTTGTAAGAAAGAATAGACGAATAGCTTTATTTAGAGTATAAGTAGAATAAGTCAGTAGTCTTGTAAGCAAATAGTTTTGTATAGTAGACATCATTATCGACATCACTAATCACACCGCAAACGGCTTTTTTCAAAGCCACTTTTATTATACTTGCAAGACACTGTTTCAATCCATCAGTGCTTACACGTATAGTAAAGGTGGACCGAATGAAGACATCTGCCTGTACAAGACTGAAGAGCCAGAAAGCCAGCCACAAATTGTAAGTAACTGGACTTCACGGCTGCAGCCCCTGGTAAGCCATCTTATTTTTTTTTTTTTTTTTTTTAATTTTTTTTTTTTTTTGCTCCGGCTTACCTTTTCTATTACGGCACCCTTCGCCACTGATTTTTACTGTTTTTAATTAGGTATATTTTAATTTTAGGTACTTGATATAAAAAAATAAGGTTTATGGTTATAGTTTCGTTATTTAATTAGTGTAAATTAGATGATTATCTGAGATACATAATAGTGTACTTAGTTTTCATTAGTCACTTTCTCAACTATATTTGATTAAATCAGTGTCACAATTTTATTACGTAGCAAAGTGTAAAATGGTTATTATGTACATGATACGGCCATTTTTTTTATTTTCTAGTTAATTGTGTTTTAAAAGATCTAACATAATCCATTAAAACATTTTAAAAATCCATGACATGTTTTATTTTTATTTCCATATTTTAAAAATAAAAACCAGCATTCATGGACACTGCGAACGAACGAAACTTTTTTTTCCCGATCGTCAACAGTGTTGACGACAGGAACGAAAGGTGTTAACGAACGGGAAATAATGAGTAGCGTTTGTCAACACTGTGAACGAACGAAACTTTTTTTTCCCGATCGTCAACAGTGTTGACGAAAGGGTGTTACCGAGCGGGAATAACCAGAGTACGATTTCTGTTCCGTTTCTATTCCGTTAACGTCGAGTTTCTTTACCCCGCTTCTATTACCTTTACGTCGAGTTTAATCTATACTAATACTAGCTGCCCGTCCCAGCTT
This sequence comes from Conistra vaccinii, assembly GCA_948150665.1. NCBI lineage: Eukaryota > Metazoa > Arthropoda > Insecta > Lepidoptera > Noctuidae > Conistra > Conistra vaccinii. Next base: position 21,711,284 of record OX411327.1, read on the forward strand.
AAAAAAATTAAAATTGCGGCTATAAATTGAGATTTAAACTATCCTATCTCTCAAGTTGGATCGAACTGCACATGGTGTGCGAATTTTATTATAATCGGTTAAGTGGTTTAGGAGTCCATTTGCCATTGAGGACAAACATTGTGACACGAGATTTATATACCTATATTAAAGATTATAAAGTTGAAGAGTTTGTTTGTTTGTTTACTTGAACGCGCTAATCTCAGGAACTACTGGTCCGATTTGAAAAATTTTTTCAGTGTTAGTTAGTCCATTTATCAAGGAAGGCTATAGGCTATATATCATCACGCTAAGACCAATAGGAGCGGAGCACCAAAGAAGAATGTTTCAAAATCGGGGTTTTTGTTTTCATTTTGAGAGCTTCCGCTGCGTGCGCTGCGTAAACGGTGAAAGTTTCGCAAAAATTATGTATGACAGAATTGTTCCCTTTTAAAAGTTCTCAAAAAAAGTCCGCGATAGCATAATGTCTATCTTTTAAGGTTGGCTTGTAGCGGTTGTAGCGGTTAGACCGCCACATAAAACTACGAAACAAAAAGACATGACGTCACACAATTCCTACATCTCGCAGTTAGAGTTTACTGAGCGAATAACATAGATAAGACTATCCGAAATCAACATATGGGCAGTTGCCCGCCAGACATAATACCCGTCTGGTTGGAGGATCCTCCCTTTTCTATGGTGGATGAGTGAACTTTACACCCTGTTCCTCATACCCCTAAATTGGTGACCCCGAGTATGAACGTCAACGCAGCCTTCGTGCAACAACTTCAGCGTGACGTCATCATCATCACTCCCGCAAGCTTTCGTGAGGCGAGTCACACAGCCAGCCAGCACCCACGGCTTCAACGGGTATCCTGACCACCAGCATGCAGCGAACGCGCATTCCTGGTCATCACCCTCAGCCTCATCAGCAACCTTGGCACAGCACCTGCACTTCCGGCCGGTCTCACAAGCAGAGCCTATTCTACCCTCTCCTGGTCGACGCAAGCAGTCAGCCAAAAACCCGGCGCTGTACCACATCCGACTCACTGGATGACGACGCAGCGCCACCCCGACTCACTGGGGAATCACCGCAGACAGTTCCGACTCACCGTGAACTATGCGGCACCCGGTTCCGACTCACTGGAACCACAGCTGGCACTGTGAAGCATCGCAAGATCCAAAACTCAGCCCACTATCGACCTCCGGTCTCCGGAGGGGAGTGATGTAGCGGTTAGACCGCCACATAAAACTACGAAACAAAAAGACATGACGTCACACAATTCCTACATCTCGCAGTTAGAGTTTACTGAGCGAATAACATAGATAAGACTATCCGAAATCAACATATGGGCAGTTGCCCGCCAGACATAATACCCGTCTGGTTGGAGGATCCTCCCTTTTCTATGGTGGATGAGTGAACTTTACACCCTGTTCCTCATACCCCTAAAGGCTCACTATAACCGTTTTTATACTAACCAAATTTGTTCTAAAATAATGCATTATTTGCGAAGGTGTTTTTATAAACATGACATTAATCCTTATCCAAATAAATACGTTATTCATGACAAGTATTTAATTTAAAACAAAATTGCTCTTTACATCATTCGATTTCAATGAATATCTTAGGAGATATCACAGTTTTAAAATAACATCGCAGCAAAATAATGATCAAGTCCTACGCGCGCATTTATGATGGCAACAGGAGCAGTGGTGGCTCAGTGTTATCGGCCCAGACTTACGAGTTGTAGGTCGTGGTTTCGAACCCCAGCAGGCGCTTTACTTTGTGTAAATAATTTCATCACCACTGCTCTCAAAACGGTGACGGAAAACATCGTGAGGAAACCGGCGTCTTAGAACCAAAACTTCGAAGACATGCGACATCTACCAACCCGCACTGGGCCCGCGTGGTATATTACAGCCCACTCCCTCTCATAGAGAGGAGCCCTGTGTCCCAGCAGTGGGAACAGTAGGTAATAGGCTGATTATGTATGTTATGTAAGGCAGTCATGAGGGGGAAGGGCGGTGGACCCAGTTAGCTCTGCGAAATACCATGCCGCGCAGCTCAGACGCGTGGTTGGCTGAGTCGGCTCCTTGGGCTGGTTTTCCTCTCACGCTGACCGTCGTCGGCGCTGATAAGACAATGTGTATAAGTTTAGTATTCATAGGCTGATTTTAGTCTCACGCTGACCGTCGTCGGCGCTGACAAGACAGTGGTGCAGATTCTCTTGTACACCGAACTAAACTACGACTAAAATACCTTACTTTTGGCTATGAGAATCTAAAAGCTATTCTGCGGAAAAATATCTCTAAATTAAAAAATAATTTTGACACAATCTAAAATTGAATTTGACAGTCACGTCGCGACCCACGTGGTACTTGTTTGCTCTACCCCGTGAATTTTTTTAGAGCCAGAGGCGCGCGGGGGGGGCAGCCTTGACGTATTTTGTATGGAATTTTAAACTTTTTTTATGGAAAATATGAAAAAGTATTACCTGTGACACGGTAGACGGTAGAATAACTAAGCCATATCTTAGAAATAAGTGCCTACAGCCGCGCGGTACGTAAACATGCGATAGGGCTGCCCGCCTCCAGTATTTTAATTACATTTGCCTACTTTGTGTTTCCATTTAGTTTTGTGATTGTAAATATACTTTTTTTATCTACACAAATAAATAAAATACTTTGTGAATTGAATAACAAAACAAAACACAAATGCCCGAGGTTTTAAAACAAGCGTACCTACCGTATTAATTCATGAACCTCCTATAACTACCTATTTCACTCGTGTTATCACTTTCCTTTACTCTATTCACTTTATTTATTAATCCAGACATCTTTTTTTCGGGAGATAAAAGGAAATACTTCTCCATTAAAAATACACACAATATGTACCTACCTACCAGTAAGTAAAATAATTTTATAGTAAGACTATAAAATAATTTTGTTGTTGTTGTTTGTTAATAATAATACCTTTCAAAGTTTCCAGGTAATCTAAAAAAAGTTATCTCTGGATGCGTTACTGCCAAATTCATGCAACCAAAAACAGCAACAATATATCCTACTCGTCATATTAAATATGTACTTGAATTTATTTTTAGTGTAAAAATCGCGCGGTTATTGTTAAAAAAACAACACACCGTTCGTTCGTCACTGCGGCACAGACGCGACTGTCTGCGTACCTCGCGCATACCTCGATCGAGGCGCGTAGGTATAGCTCGCGCTTCGTCCGTTTCTATGAAGTTGGCCTACCGTCTACCGTGCCTGTGAGTAGGGGCATATGGGTTTCCGGATGGCAGAGGGGGTCTCAATGTCATCATTGCTATTTCTTGTATTCGGGTATTTTACAATTGCTTAAGTTGATAAAAAATGCTATGCAATAGCTTCGCCGGGGCAGTCCCCCGAGTGCCACACGTCTTTTTACTTAGATATTTTTTTGCAGAATATCTCATTAGATTCTCATAGCCAAAGTAAGGAATTTTAGTGATTAAGTTCGGTGTACAAGAGAATCGGCACCAATATCGGGTAGCTGTAGTTCCAATCGGATCATTATAGTCCACGGTACATTAACAAGAGGTAGGTTTTATGATGAAATGGAAAGACTGGAATTTATTAAATCATTTATTGGTACAAATATTGTCTCAATACTACTCAATAGTAAGTTGACCAGGACTAGCAGAGTACCTGAAACAGACACAATTATATTTAAATAAGTGAACAGATTCTTAATCATAAAATAATGTAAAGCATCCAAGTTAAATTTAATCAGAAGTAATAATAGGTTGACCTCAAAATAATTCAGAACAGGTCTGTGAATGTTCATCATTTTAAGAAAATATTATGCAAAAATTTGTCAGATTTTTTGCTATTGTTCTCACCTTTTGCATTCAGCTTGCATCTTCCTTTTTAACCGTACTTGGTAACAGGCCTCTGTAAATAACAAAAAAAATCGGTTAAATAATCCGTGACCTACTGAACATTTTTACAATTAAAATATAATGTAAAGCATCCAAGTTTAATTTAATCAGAAGTAATAATAGGTTGACCTCAAAATAATTCAGAACAGGTCTGTGAATGTTCATCATTTTAAGAAAATTGTATGCTAAATTGTAAATATCTTGGTCAGATTTTTTGCCATTGTTTGCTCACCTATTAGATAGCTGGCATCTTCTTTTTTAGCCGCACTCGCATCTGTTATTTAAAAAAAAAAAGGTTATATTAAAATCTGTGACCAAAAACATTTGTCCCAATTTCAATGAAATAAATTAGATCTCAGGCCTGTTGAGCTTGTTAAACCATCACGGGGCATCTAGAACAGTGTTGTCATCATACTATAATACAATTAACATAACATAACAAATAGCCCCTCGTTCCCCGAAGGGTTCGGCAGAGGTGTACTTGTAGAACACCCACATTTCGCCAGTTATGTTTAAGTCCCATGTAATAGGGAGTGAGCCTATTGCCATCAACCGGGCACAAATCCAGACTCCGGGCTGCTACTGAGAAATTCCAGATACAAAAACCCAATAACACTGCCCGACCTGGGGATTGAACCCAGGACATCATGCTCAGCGGTAACGCTTGCGACTACTAGACTAACGAGGCAGTAAAAATACAATTCAAAGAATTGATATTACGAACTAAGGAAGTGTTTAAAATAAAAAGCTTGGTCAGATTTTTTGCCATTGAGCTCACCTATTAGATAGCTTGCATCTTCTTTTTTTGGGGCACTCGCAGGCATCTGTTATTAAGGAAAAAGGTTAAAATCTGTGACCATAAAGATTTGTTCCAACTTCAGTGAAATAATTTAGATCTCAGGCCTGTTGAGCTTGTTAAACCATCACGGGGCATCTAGAACAGTGTTGTCATCATAATAAATTCAAAGAATTGATAATTACGAACTAAGGAAGTGTTCTATTATAAAAATTGATATTATTATTTTAAATAAATGAAAGTATCCACCATACTTATAGATAAGAAAATGCTAGTGGAACTATCTTATAAATTGATTGAATGTTGCAAATTACCTGATAAGGGACTAATCAGCGTCCTTCGGTACACGCGAATCATACCGATGCATATCTGTAACAAAAAAAACCTAATATTAGTTTGTTTCAAATTGTTTATTATGTTTTGTGAGCAATTATAAGTTTTCAGGCCTGTTGAGCTTGTTAAACCATCACGGGGCATCTAGAACAGTGTTGTCATCATTATGTATTATAATTCAAAGAATTGATAATTACGAAGTAAGGGAAGTATTCTATCATACAATCCCAGAATCGGGGGAATTTTATCATCATTATAAGTAGACAATATGAAGTAACTAACAATACCTGTTCTGGTAACTTTGAAACTCTGAATTAACTTTTATTTAACAGTAATAAACGATTAATTAAAAGATTTGGTCCACAATTACATTAGACCATGAAAAGTGGAAGGCCTCCCTTCCCTCTTGCCCTGCAGTGGGACAATATAGGCACCATAGGCATAGTGAGATAATGTATGAAGGCATAGGTTTGAATAAAAAAATGTTATCTATGTATTAAAATGAATAAAGAAAGTAACAGAACTAACAGATCAACGAAAGATGCTAAATATGATGAACGAGGCTTATGTTAGTCATTCGAGTATTTATAAATTGTCTTAAAAAAACTACGGAAGGTTACACAAAAAGTACTAGAACTTGCTTATCATCAAATGACGTGCTATTGGCGTGAATTTTAACATTATCCCAACATTGGTTGAACAGATCATTCTAATGGAATATAACGCGTTTACACATTTTATTATAATCGATTGTCTACATAACATACTAGAGATTTCAATAATATTTACCTTTTTTTAATACAACTGTCTTCGCTCTTCACTTACTCAACAGCTGCAACAAATAATAACAAATAAGCAACCAAATCATTTCTGGATAAATATTTTTATTTTTGTTTATATTTTCAGTGTGATATTTTTTGTTCCTCATTACTCAGTACAGGTCTGTGATAATCATCATTAAAAATTATTTGAGTGGGTGTTGTGAACAATTTGGTTTGTGTTGTTTTGAATATTTTAAAGCACTCTCTTTTTAAAATAATATGAATATTGTTGAGACATTTGTAGGGTAGGACGTGCAAACTGACTTGTTAGATGTAATTAAGAAATTACAGACACTGAAAAACATTCTTACCAATTTTGTCACGTCAGCATCATGCAGTATTCTCAGAAACTGTTGCCCTGTGAATCAAACTGTATGGTTACTGTATGATCAAAATCTAAAATAAAATGAAACATGCATTAGTGCAGTGATAACATAACTCATTAATTTATGACAAGATTTGTTTTCTACTGCACTTATGTATGTTACACAATAAAAGATACATTCTGGCAGATGATTCAAATAAAATGCAAGACAAAAGCACGCCAGAATGTACCTCTGAAATGTTTGATTACTTATCAACTCACCTTTTTCGAAATGACTGTTTCAGCCAAATAAAAACACTAGGGTTGTTTACAATAGAAAAATTATAATTTAAAAATTAATTATAGTACAAGTAATGAATCATGGTTCCCGACATCATAGCGATTCATAACAAACAGGCTGTGGTAGTTTCAATAGTTTATTTAGTATCTCGTGGTGGCAGCAACATTCTACCACTCAGTAACAAACGGGCCGACCAGCGTCGTCGTGCTTAACACTTAACTTAATTGAGGCGATACATTCCGTTTTATGTTCAAAATAAAATTATTCATTATGTTAAAACGTAAAGTTGTATAGTGCGTGAGGCGCGCTCAATAATGTTACATATATTACAGTATGGATTGCATTAGCTACGACGTTTACAGTTTGTCCAGATATTGAGCTAAGTCGGGCAGACCCTCCTTAAGTCCTTTCCTTTTCCTTGTCTCCTGCAAAGATAAAAGAAACCAATTACATTTCAGAACAAAAATTATTAATATCATTGGAGCTTCTACAATATAAATGTAGTGCCCGCGCCGTAGCATGCAGTCCCGGGACATAAGGATAGAGGTCCTGTGCAGCGTTTAGACGCGGGCTCGCTTCACTATGCTTCGTTAGCACGCCGCAGCCGTCTGCGCGACGCGGCCGACGGGCGGCCGGCTCGCTACGGCGCGGCACGGTGTGCCGGAAGGGGTATTTAAGAAATGTCATTACTAAATGTGGATTACAGCCCTGTTAGCCAAAGACATTATCTATGAATAGATTAAAATTTGGCTAGCAGTTTCTCGCTAACAAAAAATTTATTTTTTAGTAAATTACTTCCATCTGAGCGTGTCGATATCATGTCAGCCCAGAACTAAGCAAATCGAAAAGCATTTTCAGTAGTCTCCAGAATGATTCTCGTTCGAAATTTAATTAGTGTCAGCAGAGAGGTATAAAAGCGTGCCCTGTAGTCTATACGTTTCAGGAACTGATTTAACGTTACTCAAGGTGCCAAACGCGTAGCCAAATTCTGGGCCGACTATCATTAGGCTGGTTTTCCTCTCACGCTGACCGTCGTCGGCGCTGACAGGACAATGTATATAAAGTTTAGTATTCTTATATTACGCCAACCGCTCAGCGCTGACATCTGAAGTACATACGTTTCGGCTGTCAGCGCCGACGGTCAGCGTGACTCTAAAACCAGTCTAAGATTGCCCATACAACTCACAAAGAAGATAATAGCCATTGAAATCAATCACAAAGTATCAAGTACAAACCTGAACAACAACGTAGGGCTTGGTGCCGGGCTCGCACGGGTCACCGGGCAGGACCTGCCAGTGGTCGAACACGCACTGCGGGAAGGCCTGGCCGCCGGTGTTGGAGCGCAGGTCGGCGGTGAAGCCGAACGACTCGTTGACGGGCAGGTACGCCTTCACCACGAACATGGGCGTGCCGGTCACCTGCGACTCCTCGAACACGTGCCCACGACGCCTGTTCAGCACGCCGTAGATACCTCCGACGGCTACCTCAGGGCACTGTGGGGGGATTACAGATATGTATGTTATTGTAATGCAATTGTAAGATATTCTACATCAGAAATGTTGTGTACAACATAGATTTTATTTTAAAATGTAATAATGGAATTATTCAATTTCAAGGTTTCATGCCAAATTGGCAACATTCTTTCACTGAAAATGTATATGCAGTATTCATACTTAAGCATAAAGATGTCAGCAGCAAACATCAAATTACTGCGCACTATGGTATTTTTTCTGGATTTCAGTATATTCCAATAATCAAGGGTTGTTATAATATTGTAAGTGTTAGTTCTTATATTCAGGCAAGGCATGTATGGGTGACGGTGCCTAAACATAGAACTGTTGATGTGCCACGTCTCGGAAAGGCGGAACTATCGTAGCGTGCTAGTCCGCTCAGGAAAAACGTGGGGTCATGCTGGGAACATTCGCAGCCGATAACATATGAACTAGATAGCTGTTGCCGTCATATTTATATAGATATATAATAGAATATATATTAATCGCAGTCTCGCAATCCAGTCGTCTAAGTAAATCAAGGCATTTCATAAAATTTCCTACTATTACTAAAGTTCAGCAAATATTTTTACTTTCTAACTTTATTGGTAGATATTCTAGACGTGAAACAACTTTCAAAACAATACAATCTTACTCTTAGGGAAACCACTCCTTATAGTGACTCATTTTAGAGTTCAATTAACGAATCAACCGAGTTTTTGCGACTGGATTAGCGGTTCTAAACACTCCATGCACGTACCTGAATCTCGCACAGGTACACGGGCTCCATAAGTCTCGGCTGCGCGGTCAGCAGACACGCGTACAGACATCTTCTCGTCGTTGGAATGATTTGACCGCCACCCCTGTGCAACAGAGAAAGATTAGATTTTCGTTGCACGCTGTTGACGGCGAGACATGTTCAATCTGTAGTTTCATTTTGTAAGGTTAAAAAAGAAATCACATGAGTCAGTGCGTGCCAGAATAGAATTACGAACTAAAGTTTTACAGAGACCGCTTTAGGAAAGTGCGGTGAGGCGGGGAGCGCGACACCGGAAGACCTGAAGCGCGGTACAGCGGTGAGGTCAAACTATAGTATCAAAACTGACGAAAATTACTAAAATACAATAGACGACATAATAATTAGTAACCTAATCTACTTAACTGTTCCTAAATAATCACAAATAACCCTGTAAGAAATCGACAAATGTTTCACCTCTCAACGAGGCATCCTCAGAATGACGATTGACTTGTTGCGAATCCGGACACGACATGTTGCCACAACAAGCGCCGAACGTAGACACATGCGCCAAAAGGTTCTTATTATTTTACACATTTAGTAATGACAAACCTGTGGATAGCATCAGTGTGTAGCGTGACGTCGTAGATGTTGAACCTCACACCACGCAGGTTCTCCTCGGCCATGACTCCCTCCTTGGCGGCCCACTGGAAGCCGGCGACCACGGAGTCCTTGATCTCGTTGAGGTACTGCACTCCCTTGGAGCAGTCCACCATGAGGTTGGGGCCGGTACCCTCGGGGCCGAAGCACCAGATCTTACGCGCCTCGGTGACGTCATACTCGTACTTGTCGGCCAAGTAACGCCCACGGGTCTTGAAGTCGTCGCGGGGGTTCACTTTGCCCTGAGATACAGAAATATTGTTAACACTTAATTATCTGCTTACTGCCTGTAAAACGTGTAATTTATTTCATAAAAATGTAGTGCCCGCGCCGTAGCATGCAGTCCCGGGACATAAGGATAGAGGTCCTGTGCAGCGTTTAGACGCGGGCTCGCTTCACTATGCTTCGTTAGCACGCCGCAGCCGTCTGCGCGACGCGGCCGACGGGCGGCCGGCTCGCTACGGCGCGGCACGGTGTGCCGGAAGGGGTATTTATTTATATTTATATAAACATACAAAAAAAATTATTCATTTAGAAACTGCAGCTGGTAAGCTGTAATACTAGTTGAAACAAAGGCAAATGATGCAGAAATAATCCTCGACAATCAGTGCATCTTGTAATGACAATAACAGCAAATTAAGTAAAACAGAATATGAGTAAATAATCAAGTTTCCTTACATCGTCGATGTCCTCAGGCAGACCTTCGGGCATGGGTTGCGCCCTCATAAACAGACGGTTGTGCTTGTTGGGCGACTTGGACAGACACATCTGGTCCGACTCCTCCGCCACGGTCTCACGGTACGACACCACGGGGTCGGATTTCTTGATTGGAATGCAAGCGTGGTCCTCTTCTAAGTCCTGGACAAATAAAGTAAAATAGTACATTGGTAATTTGGTATACATATCAACATATTGGCCCAGTGCAGTGGTGGCCCAGTGGTATCGGCCTCGACTTACGAGTTGTAGGTCGTGAGTTCGAACCCAAGCAGGCGCTTTACTTTGTGTAAATAATTTCATCACCACTGCTCTCAAAACGGTGAAGGAAAACATCGTGAGGAAACCGGCATGTCTTAGAACCAAAAATTCGAAGATATGTGACATTTACCAATCCGCACTGGGCCCGCGTGGTAGATTACGGCCCACTCCCTCTCACCGAGTGGAGGCCTGTATCCCAGCAGTGGGAACATTAATAGGCTGATGATGTGATGATGTGATCAACATATTAGTCTTGAATTTTGTCGTAACTAACCAATATTCGTAAAATAAATGTCTCATACATTTATGGGGTCGCAGGCTATGGAGTCTTGCAACCAATTCCGGTATGAAGTATACTGTTAGTCCTCTTTGACACCCAGATGCTTATTTTAAGTAACTGGCAACACTTGGGACTCTTATTGAAATGAAACTTTTTTAGGAAGATTGAGCGAATTTTTACTTAGCTATACGTTTGTTAAATAAATCTTTACAAACCTTAAGACAGATCTCAAGATGCAGCTCTCCGGCACCAGCGACAATGTGTTCTCCGGACTCCTCGTTGATGCACTGCACCATAGGGTCGGACTTGGCCAGACGCTTCAGACCTTCCACCAGCTTGGGCAGGTCAGCGGGGTTCTTGGGCTCCACAGCCACGCGCACGACGGGCGACACACTGAACTTCATGACCTGAGGAAGATAGGGAGTTATAGTATTTGGGGGTCTTGAAAAGAATAATTCGGTAAAATATCTGGCAGCTTATTTACTAATGATAGGAATTTTTCATGATATTGGTTCCCCAATATTCATGCAGACGGAGCACCAGATGGTAACTAGCAACTGCTGCCAATGGATGCAATACCAGAGGCAAGCCCAGCTGTGTTAGCATCTTCAAAAATCTAAAATCATTCACTGACGCGCCTAAACTGCTGAGTCTAGAAGCACGAAATTTTGCACTAAGAAAGGATTTATGAAGATTAGATTTTAGAAGTGGTTAAGAGACGGTTTTTATTTAAGTTAAGTTCGACATTTTTGCCGATGGAAAATTCCACCAGGCACTCGGCATGTAAATAATGATTCCGTTTACCTTCATGTTGTGTGCGTTCTTGAAGGTGGTGATGGTTCCTGTCTTGACAAGGAACTGATCAACGCCGACCAGACCGCAGATGTTGCCGCAGGGCACATCCTCGATGGCCTCTACGTAACGACCCATCATGAGGATGGTACGCTGGATGGTCTTCTCATAAACGTCCTATGGAAAATAAATTTAAGTTTAGTATGGAGTTACTAAGCATGAGTGCTTGCCACAGATATTTATAAATCAATGTTTTGAATTCCAGTACTACAGACATGTGCCAGTTTTCAAAGAAATAAAAAATTATGGACACATGAAGAAATAAATAAACTGAACAGTTTTGTCTTGAGACTTTGAAGACCATGTTAACAAACTTCTATATCTTTAGACTCAACTAAAGTTTAATTTACTGCCTTACCTCTTTCTTGCCGGGCGTGAAGTTGGGTCCCATGATGCGGGCCTTCTGTCCAGTGATGACCTTGCCTGAGAACACACGTCCGAAGGCGTAGAAACGGCCCTTGTCGGAGGTCGGCACCATCTTGCTCACGTACATCATGAGGGGCGCCTCGGGGTCGCAGGTCTACACAACAGGGAGAAGCAATTAGTGTCTTTGCAAGGAAAGGAGTAGATGTTATAAAAATAAATATATCCACGGCTTCGACAGTAAGTTATTTTAATGACAAAAAAAGATCTTGTCAATATATTTTAATTGACCGTGTAAATACAGTACTAGTTGGTGATTTACCTTGATACCAAGAGCGGCCTCGTCGTCATGGGGTCCCTCGTACAGCATCTCCATGCGGTACTTCTGCGCGACCACCGGGGACGGCAGGTGGATGGCAATCATCTGCAGGAGAGCCTCGCCGGCTGGCAGCCAGCTACGCATCACCACCTGGACAATAGAGACAACAGTTTAGTCAATTTTCAATTTAGTTATAAAAATCGCACCATATGGCCTACTGCTTGCTACAAAAACATTTTTGTACATCATCTCTTTTATGCAGTAGCTGTCTCATACATTTATGGGGTCGCAGGCTATGGAGTCTTGCAACCAATTCCGGTATGAAGTATACTGTTAGTCCTCTTTGACACCCAGATGCTTATTGTAAGTAACTGGCAACACTTGGGACTCGGTCCAAATTACATTACTTTTTTTTTAGTATTTAGTACATTGTACTGTATATTCAATAAATTTTAAGCTTCTTTACACAATAAACTGTTTTTAAGATGAGCTGGATGTTTGGGAAACCTTCGTCTTTTAATTTCAATCAAACAAAAGGCTATTCTTATATTTTTTCCTAACTAACAGACACCTCACAGTCAAATGTGACGGTGATCATAATTATAATATTTATACAATCCCTGTTTTGAAATCCAAAGCAATAATCGCGTGCGACTTCACTCGAAGTCTCGAGAATCTTATCTTGAACTTAAAATCTCAGTCATTGAAAATATTTTTAGAACCTTTTTATCAAAGAAGGTAACTAAAAAAAAACCTGCCGAATGCATAACCTCCTCCTTTTTTGGAACTCTGTTAAAAATCTGAGAATACATAATCCTAAAGTAGATATTTGAGTTAGTGGAAATGAGTAAGTAAGTAAGTAAGTAAGAAGTTTCTTACCTTAAGCAGGGCCTTGCCGTCCTTGTCAGCATCTTCGTGCTTGATGGTGACTCCGATCTTGGTGAGCAGACCGTCGATCTCCTCCTTCTTGAAGTTCATGATGGCGTCGAACACCTTGTAGATGGGGTCCAACACGTACATGCAGAAGGAGCGCTTGTTGTCATTGTCCTTCTGTTTGGCCCACTTCTTTGTTTTGGCGTTGAAGAAATTCTCTCCCCACAGCCTGAGGGAAAGGTTGGAGTAAATTATTTTGGCCACCAAGTATAGGGGACGGCCAATAAATTGATGAGAACACGACAATAAAGTGTTATATATCGAAGAGCCTGCGCTCACTGGCGGCACGACACGGCATGCATGCGCATACTGACGGCAACGATGCCGCGGTATCCTTAGGTATGCCGCGGCGTCCTTAGGTGTCGTTGAAATTTCAATTTTATTGTCATACTATTAAGTTATATTCTTATTCGTCGCATAAAAACGCCTTTGCCGTGCCCTGCCTTGCCGCCAGTGAGCGCAGGCCCTAAGTGAAAAAATCCCTTAAAAATCAGTGAAGTATTATCCATTTTATAAACAAAATGCTTCATACATGATAAATACAATTCTATAAATAGAAACTAGTAGTGGCTCACGTTATTATCTTTATCATTGTGTGCTTTTAATTTATACATCCATCTCGAAACCTCACTACAAGTTTTTTTTATTGAGAGTTCCAACGATTACGACTACGTCACCGCTTTAATTATTTCTTAGCAACAAGATGTATCTCAACAACCGTAGTAAATTGCCCACAGTAAACAATTCACCATTTGAGAGTTGAGATTTAATGTTCGTCCCGGTCTGCCGCTGGTGTATAGCATTAAATGCTTAACCCAGTATCAATGGGACGAAATCTGATAAACGGAAACCCAAGGAACTAGGGTTTAAATTCTAGAACAATTTTAGTGAAAAATGGAAGAACTTCTTGTCGGAGTCTGTGTCCTGATGGCTATACTCTTAAACAGACCATCTTTACGTGACGAATGAGTCCTCCAGACCGTATTTCGGCTACGGCGGCCAATCTCAACGGAGACTAGCGTTCGGCGCGGGAGATATTATAGTACACAAGTGTGTGTGCAGACACTGGTGCACTCTCTCTTCCCTCACTCTCATAGTCCGATGAGACGGCAATCCGACACAACCGGAGTCACGAATGAGTAGGTAGTAGGTAAACGAGTACCATCACCGATCCAATCATCGCATATCCGATATAGAACTACTAGAACTGTCGCATTATTCTCCTAAGCGTGTTGATGGCAATCTAAACTGACATGATTAAAATACCGTAAGTTTACAAACCACCAACGTGGTATGAGGCTCTCGAAGCTAATGGTACCACGAAAATCATTAACTCATTCATCATTCATCATTTTCGTTGGATCTACAAGACAAAATAAGTTCTATGTGAAGACTATAAAGTTCGTTTCAGTGAGGCTATGCTGTAACGACGTCGCGTGTACAAGAATCAATGCGCGCGACACGTCATTATGTACATCTGCAATGCTGCATTTGGGACCTTACTTGTGGTTAATCTAATATATAAAATTCTCGTGTCACGGTGTTTGTTGCCAAACTCCTCCGAAACGACTTGACCGATTTTTATGAAATTTTTTGTGTATATTAGATAGGTATGAGAATAGGATGTAAACTATTTTTCGTACCCCTAAGTGATAAGGGTGGTCCACCCTAAGTTCTTTTTTTTTCTTTTTTTGGACAATTTTTTTTATTGCAATTTTTTATGATTCGGCATTAAAAAATACATACAACCCTAAATTTTCACCCTTCTACCACCAACCCCTATTTTTTAATAGCGATATTAGTAGTGTGTAGGGTAGGTAGGTAGGGCAGGGTAGGTAGTTAGGTAGGTCGGGCCGGGTAGGGCAGGTAGATAGGGCAGGGTAGGTAGATAGTAAGGTAGGTAGGTAGGGTAGATAGGTAGGTAAGGTAGGTAGGTCGGTCAGGGTAGGGTAGGGAGGTAAGGCAGGGTAGGTAGGTAGGTCAGGCAGGGTAGGGTAATTAGATAGGGCAGGGTAGGTAGATAGGAAGATACGGTAAGGTAGGTAGGTAGGGTAGATAGGTAGGTAGGGTAGGTAGGTCGGGCAGGGTAGGGTAGGGAGGTAGGGCAGGGTAGGTAGGTAGGTCGAGCAGTGTAGGGTAGGTAGGTAGGGCAAGGTAGGTAGATAGGTAGGTGCGCCGTAGATAAGTACTTACTGCCCGTGCGAGAGTACTTACCCGTGCGAAGCCGGGGAGGGCAGCTAGTAGAATATAAAGTTCGCGAAGGACGAAATGGAATAGTTACAAAACAACCGTTTAGTAAATTAGAAAGCAATTTTAGCTTGGTAATTTCATGAGAAACTCAATTTTCGTAAGCTATTTTCGGTTTTACTTTACTTCTACCTAACTTACCTAAGTTATAAATTTTGTAAATAAAGATTTTCTACTAAGTTACGTAGCGAAACAAATAATCCCAAATTGAATCAACACAACGTAACTAACGAGTAATTTCATTTGGTCAGGTTATATTTTAGCGATATGAATCGCTAAAACTTTAACCGTCTTATTACAAAAAACGATCTAAATTTGGTCCAAGCTTAATCCTTTCAGTCAGTTGTTTTATTTCGAACCTTATTCCGACTGATTTAAAGTTCTTAAGAGGCCGACGTACTACGGCACGAAATGCAAACTCGAGACGTGAGCAAAATGCGTTTGGAATATTGCTATCTCTGTTCGACAAAAGAAGGCGGGGCCACAGATTACGGGCGCGCTTCGCAGTGTGTGTGAGCGGATAATACTAATGTAGGTACTGTATGCCATTCATTCATAGCGAGTCGACATCATAAATATTATTTTATTATGAGTTATTACTCATTAGGTATGTTCATTATTTGCTTTATTTTTGTTGACTAATTTGGGGAATCGCTAGTGAATGTACAGACTAGTAATGCGTTTTTTGGAAATTTCTTTACCATGCCGATGTCTCAATATTTTAGGATATCTCGACTAATCTCAAGATAGAAGGCCTTGTAGAGAAAACCTAGCTAGTAGATACGTCATACAAATAAGGTAGGTAGGTAGGTAGAAAGAAGAGGTAACTTTGCCGCTCTGAAGTAGACTCTATATGACTGCGCGCATGCCAGTAGGTACGCATGCGCAACCTAACTTCAGAGCGGCAAAGTTATTTGACGCGAAGTGTAGGTACCTATACTTCGTTATCGAGCATGGACTTGTGGCACGGTAGATCGGCGGACCGACGGACGACGCTAGAGTAGTCATACGCACGTCGCGTAAATATAAATTATAGGGATAAGTATCTATTATTATTGTCATTATTTATTTTAAGTCTGTTTGTGTTTATTTATTTCCTTTAGAGTGGTCTCCACTTCTTATTGGTGGTCTCGCACTGGATTTTAAACTCTCCGTGTTGAGCCGAGCGTTGAGAATCCAACGCGCTGGGACACTCTCGTCCTAGCGCGTTGAAAAAACACGCGTTGAAAATCCAGTGTGCGAAAAAAAAATCCCGCGGAAAATAACAGCCCGTGCGGTGCGAACCTGGGCGAACTCGACATTATTTTGCGACGGCACAAGCAGCTCTGCATAATTTTTTACCGACATGTGCGTAAGTGCAAGCGACACGTGGTGGCGGTATATTTTCATCATCCGAACATAGACATACTGATGTCACTCGCACCGCTGCTGCACCGACAAATAAAAATCTGCGTTCGCAGTTCATTTGCCAAACATCTAAACAAACACGAGTTTTTGGAAAAATAACTGTTATGGACTACACATAAGGTTCAGTTTGCGCTACAACTTCATATTTTTTTTATGACTTTTTCAACATTACTAGTCAGTCTAAAATCAACTTTATTTACACTAGCATAAAGTTCATATTTGCCTAAGTGGAAAACTCGTGTTTGTTTACATGTTTGGCAAATACATTGCGAACTCAATTTAGAGCGAGCAGTGTTCTCAATAGTGTCCTTGAGACAATAATTACGCCCGCTCGGTCACATAAGTAAAGAAAAGGAACAGTGACATGACATGACAAAACTTCGTACAACCGCGTTATGATAGGTAGGTACTTACAATACTACAACTTGGTGGTGGCTATGGCTTCGTCGCGTACGGAGAGCAACTAGCTTATACCGTCTCGGCCAATACTCACCACGCTACGGCTCATATTACATTGGCGCAGAAGGAACGGAATGGAAGCGAGTTTTTGGCACGAAATTGGGTCAAAACATAATGAACTTTATGTCAATTGTGTAACTTACAAACTACAAAATACTCGCTGAGGCCATAGCTGAGGCTCTTTAGACACATAAGTAGGTACCTATCGAATAATATTAGTAACTAGCTGCCCGCCCTGGCTTCGCACGGGTATGCACTCATCTACGGTTCGCCTACCTACCCTAATTACACCTACCTACATACATACCTACCTACCTACCTACCTACTTACCTACCTACCTACCTACCTACTTACTTACCTTCCTAAGTAGGAAGGTAGGTAGGTATGTATGTATGTAGGTAAGTAGGTAGGTACCTACTTACCTACATACATACATACATACCTACCTACCTTACCTACATACCCACTTTACCAAGATACATACCTACCTACTTGCATACCTACCTACCTACCTACCCTACCTTCACCAACCTATCCTAAGAACCATCTCCTTACTAGATAACAAACACAACAAAATAAAGAAAATTATTCAAAATTTTTTGAATAATTTTCTTTATTTCAAGCTTTTTAGTTTTATTAATAAAAATCAAAATTTGGCATTGACTCGTTACCTACTAGCTTTTATTTGATACCAATATTGTTATAATTTTTTTTTTTAAACCTTCCCGTCCCTTTTTTTTGTATTTGCAGATGCAATATATAAATATTATATAGCCTATGACACTTCTACAATTAAGACGAATCTAACGACACCTCATAATATATGTCAAAATCCATCAAGCCGTTTAAAGCCGCGTGCCAAAGAAATAGACATACATACATACATACATACTCTCGAAAAACATTACCCTCCTTCTGGGGCAGTCGGGTAAAAAGAATTAGTGAAATTGGTCCAGCCGTTCACGCGTGATGCCGTGATCAAGGAAATAGGGATTCTTTTTTATATAATATAATTATATAGATCAAACAAAGACTTTTTCGTTTATGGGTGGTAGGCTCGTTGGAAACAGACAAAAATTAAAAAAAAACTTTTTCCCCTAGAGGATGATATGCTATTTTATCTCCGCTTTGGTACACTACAATGACGGATTTTTTGAGCAAGAAGAGTGAAAAAATTTTTATTTCTTCCTTTTTAGTGGGTCGGTTTGTAATTTATCTAAGATACAATAGCCTAATGTCAACTGCTTATCACCTTTTACAAAATATTGCTTTTCCCGATGCAGGGACGTTCATTGTTGAGGAGTTCTCCTGGTACTTCACCATTAGCTCCACTTCACCCTATGTATTGTGACGGGCATAAATTGCTTGGCAACCATATTAAAGTAATCTTCTCTAATCGCAACCCGTGAAATACGTATTATTGATAAGTTCCGGTGGCCATCTGTGGTCTTCATCATCACTTCCACTTCACTAAATGGTGCTTTCCGAGATCAAATTCAAGAGTAACTATAAAAAAAAACCTAAATCGCTATAGGTGCGCCTGTAATATTTCAAGAGTTCCCTCGACTTCTCCAGGATTCCATCATCCAATCTTGACTTGATGACAATGGGACCACCTGTGAAGTATACCCTTTCTGACAAAAAAATAATTTTCTAAATCGGTCCGGCCGTCTTCGAGTATTCCGGGAACAAACATTAAAAAAAAAATCGGACGAACTGAGAACCTCCTCCTTTTTTTGAAGTCGGTTAAAAATAGGTCAAGTCAAGAGGAGTGTCAGAAATATTACATACAAATACAATACAATTTAGCAAACAAATAAGTACGCGCGTACAGGTACAGCACACTGTAAAGTACCTAATCGTCTAAAGTTGACAAAAAATACTATGAACGAACTCCAACCAAGCACGTTGCGTTAGTGTGCCTTGTGCCTGTCGGAGCGATAAACACCTACAGGGAGCACACACACATTGACAATTATTGCTTGACGCGATAGCACTACTAGCTATCTGAAATTATGAGAAATTTGGATGTGTTCCGTAATACCAAAAATGATGAATGAAAACTTAATGTTTTTCCAATTTTTTTTCTATAATTTGTAACTTGATAATATAAGCTATGCTTGTGATGAAACAATATTACAAATATTGTTGTTTATAATAAAGAAAAAACAATATGAAAACAAGTCATTTACGCTGTAAAAATGTACGAAATGCAATTCGCTAATACTTCATGTAGAGGTAGGTTTTTGAAAAAAAAAAGAATTGGAAGCCTAGATAATTATTGTCTCAATCCGAATATCAAATTTATTTGGTGGAAATATGCTCGAATTGGAAATGATTTAGGTATTACGTTTGTATGGACAATTCAAAGGTCGCCGCGTTCTTAATACAAAATTGACAACTTAGACTCGGATTTAAAACCAGTTTTTGTATTTAGAACTTTAACGATTTCAAAATAAATTTCGCAATTCAAAAATGGCTCACTGGTTTAAACCTGGTTCTAAAGATAAACCTTGTTTTGTAATAAGGCCGTAAGAGTTGAGCGAATTTGGTATTATTTGTTGTTGATTGAATTGTCGCTACGTAACTAAGTAGAAGTTCTTCATTAACAAAATTTATAGTTTCACGTGACGGGGACTTTATTTCTGAACTATATTCCTGCAACATGAACACGTGTTCAAACATAACCTCAAAATTTCGACAATAACACACAGGTGGCCATTTTAAAATCATGGCTACTAAGTAATAAATTCAGATTGAAAATACCAAAAGGGTTGATAACGGAAAACAAGTTTGCAGAAATCGTTTTATTGACTGTTTTAGAGGATTCATGCCTCATTCACCCTTTAACCAATGCTATACATTATTGTACATTTCTTTGACAGACTGTTTCTGAAACATAGCTATTCTTAAAATCTGAGGCGTCTCTGTAGTGTGTAGCAACACTTTGTTGGGCAACCCTAACTGCGTAACACACGATCAATCACAATCATATTGAAGGATATTTCTAATCAATTTCTTCACAGGTTTAATAAATTCGTCATCTCAACAACGTTAATAACGCAGAGAACGTGGCAGTACAGTCAAAATGAAAGAAAATGCGACCATTTGTCATTTTATGTGGGTTACGGTAGGCATGAATCGGCACAGCGGCAAAAATTAATGTCCGAATTGCCGCCCAGCTGCGCGTAGGCAGTGGCAAATCAAACCGACTCGAACACGGCGCATGTAGTAGGCCTGAAAGAGTTAAACATGACGTACCTGTTCATAAGCTTGACAAGGTCGATCTTGAACTTGTCAGCGTACATCTCGGCGAACTGCTTGAGGGTGAAGGCCCAGCCGTGGAGACCGGATCCGAAACCCACGGAACCCTTGCTGGGGTCCACACGGACCTCACCTGATTAATGGAAACGGACGTTGGGTATATCGAAGGTTTGAAGAAGGAACAGGCAGAGTTATTACAAATACTGATAAATTTACCAATCCTGCTGATTATGGCTTTTTTTTTGTCTGAGACTTCGTGGAACGCATCTATTCAGATGATGATCATCATTACCTATAGTGTGTTGAAGGATAGAACACGCGTTTTCAAAGATGTTTCGTGTTGGAGATAAAATGATAAAGTAGTTGCTGTGATGTTTTCGCTGTTATCCTCATTTTCTATTACCAGTAAAATGTGTACAGTTTTCAATACACAAAAGAAGTGGTAATCTGTAATTGTATCTCAACAACCGTTGTGAAGAGTCAACAGTGATCAATCCACCAATCCAAGTTGAGATTTAATGTTCGTCCCGGTCTGCCGCTGGTGTATAGCATTAAATGCTTAACCCAGTATCAATGGGACGAATGATTCAAAGAAAATTTAAAGATGCTGAGCAGACGATGGCCTATCTGTCCGCGACGATAGAGTGTACTGCATAGATTTCCATACGTCGCGGACAAATTGTTCAGTCCGCCAGTCTCAGCGCCTAACAATGAGCTTACTCAGTCAAAACCACGCCGCTATATCGTCAAAATCTGCAAGCTCGTTCGACACGGTTTCAGCCCTTAGTGCCAGGTCGCTTTTCGGGTCTGATCCCAAGACCATGCATTTTATTATATTGTTTTTTAATAGCAGATAGACAAACCTAAGTACGACTATACGGAGTCTAGGAGTAAGAAACGCATTGAACTACTACAGTACTGGTAAATTATTTTATAGCTCTATTGAACTACTTGGTCACAATATTTCTTATAGAAAATAAACAACTGTCTATAAATGTATTCAGACGAAATTGACGATGTAATCAAATATATCGATCTTGGCGAGGCCACCTTAGGATCATTGACCTATGGCACGTAACCTTCAGAGCAGTAAAATGGACTGCCTAATTACAATTGCAGAATATTTTTCTTTATAATAATATAAAGGTGTGGGAAACGAGTCTGATGCCGAAAATATAGTTAAGATTTTTTTTAAGGTTTAAAAGGTTTTCGATACCTTTTCTTCAACACTGAGTCAGCAATTAGAAGGTCAAAAGTTACAAAGTACATCCCTCAAAACGCCCACGGTTTCATGAAAGCAATATTTTAGAAAGTCATATTTTATTCGACTTTCTAGAATCCGAAACATTTGAAATCCTAATCAATCGCAAAGTTTATCGAAACGAAATTCATGAAATCGTTATCAAGCGTAACTAACCGATGTTCAGATTATGTTCGTAATGTGAAAATGACACAATATTATTGTAAGAGAACACATTGGGCGACCTTGGCGCGGATTTGACGCTTTATCAATGCGGATCGCTCGATTCACATGTACGAAACACGCCGGCATCATGATAACGTGACGTACGAGTTTGTATTCAAACTAGGTAGGTATGTACTTCTATTGTCCACTAGTGATTCCGCAGATTGCTTCTTTTGAGGGGCCCAGGGCTTCGGTTTATGGTAACTAATAAACGTAATCCACTACTGCTTTTTGCGTAGCGGTAAAACAATCAGAACAATAAAATGTTCTATAGGCGCGCTCACCGGAAGAATTCGGATGTAACCTCCTTCAAAATTCTAAATATTTTTTTTCTAAACCTCCGCTGTATTGTGGCGAACAAAATAATTTTTTTTATTGAAAACGGTCCAGTAATTTTCGAGTTTATACGAGACTAATGAACGGCAATTGATTTTTATATAATAGAAGATAAACCTACAAGGGCACGTATGAAACGTCAGAAGCACGCACGGTTCAATTGGTCGTTTCCTTTACCTGCGATCTAACAGTTTTACTTCTAACATTTTCAACTATATATATCTCTATACTACCTAGCAGTTGATGGCCTGCGCAGTCTACTTGCTAAGTCCTAGCCGTTACAGGGAAATCTTGGATTTATTACATTAGGCACAGACGAATGGTAAGGGAGCGCCTTTATATAAAATATATCTAAATAAAAATATATCGAATTCATATTATGACCTCTTTTTCTTTAAGTCTGTTAAAAGGAAAGACGGAAATATGCTTGCAACACCGGATGCCACGTCATTGTAGGCGGGATTCTCTTCTCATCGCGTGGAATGTGCTCAATGAACGCGCGTCCGAGTGGAGTGGGGCGGGTGCTCCATCAGTGCCAAAAACCAGTCTACGGGCTTCACGTACTTCCTTAATTAACCCGACGAAAAACGACTACAGTCATTTTTTAGAGTTTATTTTATGTATTCGCCAATTTGTCTAAGATTTATGGCCCGATTTACGCGATGCTTTATTTTATTTGATCCGAGGTAGTCCTTAGAAAATGCCACTGACTTTCATTAGGCTTTTAACCACCTTCATTAACAGGAATATAACAACATTGGCAAATAGAAGTAGTGATAAATGGATTCATATTTTAACATCCAAGTTTATTTTATTTCTTCTCTCAAACCGAGGGCGCTTTACGTAACTCGTTGACGTACAAATGACATTAATAACTCGCTTTGAAAGTGTTTCCTCGCCCACCCTTATTATTTTTCAAGACGGAGGTTCTCGGTTCTCGCAAATTGGACAAAGTGCTATGACGTCACAGGCGTAGGGGAACATTGCGTGGGCAGGTGGTAGTGAAACACGTCAGTAGACTCGACTGAAATACGTTATTGATTCAATCCCACGCACGCACTAAGCGAAGGGCATAGAAATCACACGTGGGGGGCCCAAGGCGTGTTCTGGATCCAAGGCTCCCGCAAACAGTCGCGACTCTAATAAAACAATTTCACGGTAGAACAATTACCGGAGCCTTAAAATGGCGATAAAAATTTGAACCAGTCTTCGTAAAAATGGAAATTACACAAATGCGAAATACAAAATGTTGGAATTGTTTGTTTATATTGTTTTTCCTGCAACCTTTATCAGTAGGTACCTACTCTTTCAATGCATCGAGGCCACGTGTATAAAGTACACACGTGCAGATATGTAGTAACCTAAGTAAACAGCATAAAATGGCAGTTTTATAAACTTTAGAGTACTCTTCTTTTAAGAATATTATATAATGATCCGAATCATTAAATAATTATATGAAAAAGTAATCAAAACTAAGAATTAAAAAAATTATCTCTTCATGTAACAAGTCACAGCAACTATTTTCCAAGATCACAAGGAAATTAATATTGCAGTGTAATACACACACACAAGTCATCATAGGTGTTATTCTAAATACAAAGCAAACATGATCAACAAATTATTTACCTCTTGTCATTATGCTAACAGCACATGAATCATTCATAGACAAAACAGCCAGTCAGCAAAATTGGTACAACTTATCTAATCTGTACCACAGATGGTTCACTCTGCATTTTAGATAGGCTACAAGTACGCTGCGGGTCTTGTCGGGCCAATTCAGTGAGTGAAAGATAGTCTGAAGATTTATGCAAAAGAAAGAGGCAACTTCTAGGAGAATATCACTGTGCAACCTGAATTGCACTTTATTCTGTTGTTGCAAGAGTTGATTTTTTTTAAACAATTTTGTAGAGTGAACATCTATGTATTTATGTGTCTTAACCTAAGTATAGGTAATTAGTAGGTAAACTCACCCATGGGACCGCCATCGTCATTGTAAGTGGCGATGATGACGTTTACGTTTTCAACGATACGCTGGAAAGTCTGGTAAAGCTCCTCAGCTTCCAATTGCAGCTCCAGAAGAGCACGGTCCATCTTGTTCATGAACAGAATGGGCTTGATGCGCTCGGCAATAGCCTGACGCAGTACAGTCTCGGTTTGTACACACACACCTAGGAAAGGGAATGTGTTTAATGTGGCGGTCATTGTTGCATACATTGTGTAATAATGTGTTAAGATTATGTCAGATGGCCGTTCTGAAAGATCTTCATTGATTTTCAGTTTTAAATGGTAAGAACATTCATCATTTGTGGCTTTTTTTAAAAGGATTGCATGTTTTTTTTGTGCTGAATACTTTTTTGAATAATCAAGCTGTACTTACATAGCCTTATCAGCTTGATTTACAAACATCATGTCAAGTTTATAAATAGTAATTTCCGTTTAATTTGTGAGTTGTAATAATGTTGGTCTTCCAAAGTAAGGTATTTTCGAAAATTTCACCATTGTGTCATCAAGAAATTTGTTATTCAAAACTTTATCAACAAAATGCCTACTCTTATCTAGTATTGGTAAAAGTTAATGTCATCCAATGACAATATACACTACTTAGTAATTATCAGGCAGCTATCCTAGAAATTGCATGTCATTTGGAATTATTATAATCTTTTAGCATACTGGTATGCAAGCTATGTCAGCTTGGCTGCCAATAACTATGTACCTGATGCACTGTCATGCACTCTTATTGAAACAAATTATGTAACATTCATTGCATGCAATCCTGAAACTCTTTTTTCAATCTTTTAATGCAATTTGTATCTCTTTATATTATACTTGTTTGTGCAGTGTAGAAATCAATGAAAGACTATAGTAGCAAGAAGCAATGAAGAAATGTTAGAAATTTCCGTATTATTTTTTGGTCTGAATGAATGTAAAAGATGATAACATACCAGAGACACAGTCAACGACGACGAGGGCACCATCAGTTACACGGAGCGCAGCAGTCACTTCAGACGAGAAGTCAACGTGTCCAGGTGAGTCGATCAGGTTTATCAAGAAACCCTTCTCGCTCTTCTCACGCTGGTCAGCGTTGGTGATGAAGACCAAGTCTTTCTCTTCGAGCTCGAAGTACATAGAGATAGCACTAGGAAAGAATTTTCATTGTTTAGCATGGTCATTGTTGTGTACATTGTGTAACAATGTGTTAGGGTTATGTCAGATGGCCGTTCTGAAAGATCTTCATTGATTTTCAGTTTTAAATGGTAAGAACATTCATCATGTGAATTTTATTTACATTGGGAGATGATTATTTATTAAAATTCGATTTTCTAATATTTCACAATAGTGTTTGTTCATGTTGTGAAATCATGACAAAACAATATATTTTAGTGCAATTTTAGTATTACTAGTAGAAAACCTTACTGTTCAATTTATAGTGATATTCATAATGGTTGAAAATTTTATGAACAGCTGATTTTGTTGGATGGTGTCATCATGTAAATACCATGTTGTCACAACAATTTATATTACAAAGTACACTCTGAATATGATTAAAACAGAAGCTACAAGTGGTTTCTAAGCTTTAATATATTATTTGCTACACTTGGCAAGTTTGCAGAATGTCAAATTATCAACCGTGACTTTACACTGCGAGAATAACCTCAAATTGCAAAATCGACAATCATTTCAACAGTCAAGTTCAAGGGTACATAATTGCCGACTCAGTGGCATCCATGTCAAGCAAACAAAAGGCTGTCAGTTACACCATGTGGTGACTCAAATACTCACGTTGACTTGATGGTGATGCATCTGTCCTGCTCGTCCTTGCGCGTGTCCGTGAACCGCGTCTCGCCGGCGCGGGCGCCAGCGATGATACCGGCCTTTGAGACCAGGGAGTCCGTCAGTGTGGACTTGCCGTGGTCGACGTGAGCGATGACGGACATGTTGCGGATATTCCGCTTTTTGTCCATCATCTGCCGGATCTCGTCTACGGTGAAATTCACCTGCGCAAACCAGAAAACAGTTCGTCAACATATCCAACATCACAACACAGATGGAACACTTGATACACGCACGTTTCATTTTCGGACGGTTTATTAAACTTCGGTTTCGTATCCGCTAACGTTTAGTGCTATTCTAGCAGATTTTTCGAATCGCGAATCTACACCGACACCGATCAATCACCGCAACACTTGGAAACGTCACCCGATCACAAAGACGGCCGTCGTGAAGAATGTTATACTTTATTTCCATTTTAAACTCGAAAGCAGTAAAATATGAACGCGAAACGTTAGCACGGATACACAGGAACACTTTTCGGCACAGAATTATGATGTTAAATACTCACCATATTGGATGGTTTTAGATTTTTCGTTCAATAAAATAAACTACCATACGCCAGCAATGGCGTACGCTTGAAAAAGGACCCTTTCGTCCGAGAGGGCCGGATGTGGCAGGCAGCCGTCAAATGAAAGTCAGACCATAGACAACTTATATTGCCACTACCAAATAATATAATTGTTGTAATGAACAAATAAAATAAGTTCTAGATTAAAATATTATCACGTTGTTTGAACAAATAAAATAAGTTTTGTAAAATATATCACGTTTTTTCACTTTGCAAGTAACGAATGAAATGAGAATTTATAATGCAGGGTCGGTATTTATAATCATACGTTCACTGCACTAGAGGCACTAGCGCACGTTTACATTTATAATTTTTGTTTGTGGTACTGTTATCAATCTCTGAGTTATCAATACTAATATATAGTTATCTGTGCTTGATTGCACAACATGCACAATGATTGGACAACACAAACACAATATTCTTGGACATGGACAACACGTTGACCCAGTGTGGATTTTACTTTGATTGGACCATGTCCAATGTATTCATGTGAAGCATTACTATTTTTCAACTTAGTCATTTATTTATTCTTCAGAAAGCTTACAGTCTAATAACTATAGACACATACACTCCCGGACTCCTCAATCGAACCACCTTGTATTTTTATGTTGAAAAGCCTAAAACATCAAAATAATGATCAGTCAGAGAAAAAAATTCCTAGAAGGTACCTACTGCCCATCATTTTGGTATCACCATTGTTCCAAATTTGAATTCACGAATTTAAAAAAGTGAAGAAGATCGAAGTTTAGGTCGCTTTTAAGCAACAAGCTTTGATTAGAGTATCTTTATGTGAATAATTATTTTGTTATTTGTTTTATTCATAAAAAGAGTATCGAAATTGTTTCTCCCCAATTTTGAATCCCATTTAAATTATGGATACTGCACCTGAAGTAGCCACGCAAGCTGTGCACTTTTTCAGTCTGGGTTTAGTTAGCGAAACATAAGTGCACAACTTCATGAAAGTCGGTCTACCGTTCAAAGAATTTACCATTGATACCTGAAGATTAACAGCTTCGCGCGCCGTCCAGGAGGACCATGAAACCGGGTTACTACAGCACGACAAGATCGATTTATCTTTACCAGCAGCCTGTGTAATCGCCATCAGTCTGACCTCAGTATAAGTCCAAGAACAGCTTCGGGCCTTTCATAAACTGACTGTTTGAGCTTGAACTGTTGGAGGAAGAACGTGGCCCCGTTCAGGAAGCCACGTTCTTCAAACTGACACGGACTCACAAAATGGCGTGCCTACATTTTGCACGCGAACATTTTATACTGGACTAACGTCACTGGAGCCAGGTTCTTTTTGCGGATGTAACCAAGATTATGCTCTATGGCAATGATGGACGTAGGAAAGTCTACCGAAGACAGGGAGAACGTTTTCAGCAATGTTGCATTGAAGAGAAGGTGAGTTATGGCGGTGGGTCATGGACAGTCGGGGGCAGAGCAGAACCGCAGAATTTCCACCGAAGGAAAAACTGACTTTGAGGTTATGACGGGACCACGGTTGCCAGTTCCACCACTAAATAGCGACGGATACATTCGTTAATACCTACAGGGTAATGTGATGCCATATGCAGAGTGTGTGGGCCAGTAGCCCAGTATTTCATTTTTGTACACGATAATGCAAGGCCGCACACCACATGAACTGTGCGACAACACCTGCATGATGTATATAGCAGTAATGAAATGGCTAGCAAGTAACCCGAATCCAATATAACACTATGGGATGAGCTACAGAGGCATGTTCGAACCAGCTTCAGAAACCTTGCAGGAGCTGTATCTTGAAAGCATGGGAGAACATTCCACAGCAAGTCATAGTGGTAGTATTAATTCCATGCCGAACCTCATGAGGCCGCGGACCGTCATAAATGCTCTTTGAGGTAACACAAGTTACTAAATAAACGTTTTCTATATGTAAATCAAAGTTTTCTTAAAAAATTCTACGCAAATTTTGCTCCTGTCAAACGCGAAAAGACGACTTCACTTAACATAACATCATGCGTTGTTTCCCCGAAGGGTTAGGCAGAGGTGTACCCATAGTTGATAAACCCACATTCCCCCAAAGAAGATTTTTTTATTTTTTTTTGTATTCATATTTCGAATTTAGAACATTGACACTCGGAAATGATAGTGAGTGACTGGCTTTTATAACCACATTATTTTTTTCTTTTACTACCACTATTAGATGAAAATATGCAGGGTTCGGTCGATTCAGGTGTCCGGGAGTGTAGAATTAGCGTTTACAATATTGCCATCTAAAAGCTTCCACAAGTATATGCTGAAAAAACACAGACCAAAAATAAATATTCATAGACAAACAAAACAATTTTTTTTTTTCGATAATCAATACTTGGAAATTTTAAATCGTAGATAATAATACACATAATCGTGACAGAATAAAATAATGTATATTTACAGTATGCTTTGTTCCCTTTGTCCATGAAACTATCTAATCTGTGCATTTTATTGAATGTGTCATCTTGAGTTATTTTTCATATGTAAAAACAGATGGCGCTACTAGTACTCTTAGAGAACAAAAACTGAACTCTTAATCGTTTTGCTACTCGACACTAGGTGGCAGTGCAGTAAATTTATATCAACAGAAATATTATTAGAATATTTTTAGACATTGTTGTGCATTGTTATTAGTACCTAGGTATCTTACATCACAGCCGTAGCTATCAGCCAGCACCGATATGAGTTTATCCACTTTTATCTATATTATAAAAGCTTTGTTTTGTTTTATGAATTTAACTCGTTTCCTTGAAGATCTTTCACTGCCCACAGACTTATACCTATCTAATTTCGATTCTTTTAGTTTAAAAAAATTCAAGTCAGGATCAGTACTCTAATTACGTAATGCATGATCAATAAGAAATTGAAATGAATTGAAACAGATTGCTAGTCCATTGCTTCATAAGTTTGAAAAATAAATTCAGCAGATTGCAGACTTTTGAAGCAATGAACTAAAAAATAAATTGAGCAGATTTTTTTTTCGAACTTATGAAGCAATGGACTAGCAATCTGTTACTAACCAAACAATCAAAATGTATAAAAAAAACAGCTGTTTATCTAAAGCAATTAAAATAAATATTACGGATTTTATAGGTAAGTATAAAAAAGTTCAGTTCGTAATGCAGGGGCAAGGGCAGTGGGGTTAGGGTGGACATTGCATTATTGCGAGGGTGGAAATAGGGTTGGCAGTACGCAGAAACATTTTATTTCATTTTTGTTTTTTTAGACGTGGTTACAAGTTAGAAGCTAGAAGATGTCAAATCCTGGATTCGTTTTATTTTCAGACCATCAGACGATGAATATTTCTGAAAGCAAGCTCCGGATCAGGATGTTGGTAATTTATTACTGTTACTAAAAGAGTCGCTTTCTACCTCATAGTAGAGGTCAATTTTGATGATCTTTGAAAGCACACTGTTGTTTACACCTCTATATTCGATGGAAAATTAATAAACGTTTTGAATAATTTTTTGAGGATTACTTAACTTTTTAATGAAGATTCTGGGGTTTCAGGTACCTACGATATTGGGGATGGAGATGCATCATCATCTTCATCATCATAATATAATTCACTGTGAGAAATCGAGTGGAAATGCAGAACCAGAGCTTTAAGTCCAAGCAGGACCTTCCTAGGTATATTAAGTATGTATACTTTTTTATATACCTTCTGAAATATTGGTCTCTTACTATAACAATGTTATAGGTACATTCATGTATCTTACCTACTTATTACCAGTACCCTAATTGCGTAACACAATCAATTTTGACAGTTCAACGACATTTATTGCGTTATTTACCTTGTAGAGCAGACAAATTTTTCGAACCTATAAAGCAATGGATTAACAATATCCTTCAAAATGATAAGTACGAAGATTATGATTGATCGTGTCTTACGCAATTAGGCTGCCTGTCCACTGGAGCGGAGAGGAGCGGATATGTGCCAAAATTAACCAATAGAATCGCACCTCTGGAGCGGAGTTTTGATTCTATTGGTTAATATCGACACATCTCCGCTCCACTCCTCTCCGCTCCGGTGGACAGCCAGCCTTAGGGTGCTGGAAAATAAACATATTTCTATTCTAAGTACCTATATACTAGGTATGTGGCAGAAACTTACTAAATGTGAAATGTTGTTTTTTGAAACCTCGAAATCATCCAATATTTAGATAAGTCCCTACAAAATGGACGTTTTACCATGACCTTACTTAGCTACTTACAAATTGCTTTAAAAGGTTTTTAAATGCTTCGGAACGGCCGAGTTACGTAGATAGTTTATCTAAAGTAAAAACAAAACAGTTACCTAAGCATTTCACGGTGTTTGTTTTTATTTACTGCCATGTTTACCTATCTGGAAAAAGAACTTTAGTAGGTAAGTGGTAAATAAGTAATGAAGATTTATCTAGACGAGGAGATTTTACTTTTGTCATTTCTCATTCTTTTTAAGTTTGTTGATCTTTAGGTATCTAGAGGGATAAGGCTACCTGTCCACTGAAGCGGAGAGGAGAGGAGAGGAGCGGAGATGTGCCAAAATTAACCAATAGAATCGCACCTCTGGAGCGGAGTTTTGACTCTATTGGTTAATATTGACACATCTCCGCTCCTCTCCTCTCCGGTGGACAGGCAGCCTAATGGATACGTGTGCCTTCCTCATCTCTCAAACCAGCCCTACCTACTTAGAACAAGAAGAGAAGAGAGGAAGATAACCATCTAAACAGGATTCTGGATTTTAATTTTAAACACAGTTATATTGTAATCGATATTACCTATATCGAGCTAGTCAGCTACATATTAATAAGCATAGCCTATTATTAAAAGTATAATGAAAAAAATAAAAACAGCAATTAACATGATGGCAATTATTTACATCGGACAACCCTGTTCCGCCGGTTCGTAGGGGAGACGCCAAGGTCGCGAGATTACATAAATTTGGACAAAATTGCTCGTCTGATACAGTGGGTGCGTGTCCGAATAAATTACACCTTTGTAATTGCATTTTATATAGATTACAGTTACATAAATCGATGCTTTTGTGGCACTGAATGACTTTTCAAACCATCCATTTTTGTAGCCATCGTAGTTCGTAGCAACCTTTCAAAAATGGAGGTTCTAAAACCAACTGTTCTTTTTTATTCTGAATATTTTTTATAGTCAAATCAAATTGAAGGTGTTGTAAAACTTATGGTATGTTATTGAATGATCTAATAAATTAATAAATTAAAGTATGTTTCATTAGCAAATAGGTTCCGTCAACTTTGGCATCTTCACTTTCCATGAGAAACTTTACCCATGAGTTTAATAAACAAATATTTCTGGATTACTAAAAATCTGTTACAAATACGGTCGGTTTTTCTACTCTTGTATCTCTTTGACAGATTTTTAATAAGTAATCGAGAGACATTTAAGTCCAGGGGTAAAGTTACTCATGGAAAGTAAAGATGCCAGCCACAGTTGACCGTAGGTACTTACTTTTTATCCAATCATAGACAATATACTTAGATCAATGCATAATGCTATGTATTTATACAGTTGCTATTCTCAGCAAGTTGGTGTAGAGAGGAAAGTTTAGTGCTATCATGTGCGTAGGTGGTACGGAAGTATCATAATTCATAAGGTAATTAGGTAGCATCACCGCGCGTAACCTCATGAATAATTTAATTTAATACAATATTGTAGAAGATCTTAGATCTTTAAGGAAGTGAGAACACTATTTTTTTTTTCAAATAAGAATCTGTAAAGAAATTTCTACTAATGCCTACATATCACTACTGCTGTACCTATTTTATTATTAAAAATAGGTACCATAGAGGACTAATTCACTATGGTTTTATTAAAACCATAGTGAATTAGTCCTCTATGGTATAGAGTCTAGAGGCCTCTATAGAGTCTAGTACATTAGAAAATTCTAAAACTTTAATCGTTTTCCTTTTCACCTTTAGCAGTTACTAGATGTTGTAAATCCGTTTACTACGGCGTGCAATTAGCTCGGCAGGGGCACAATAATAGACCGATGTTAAATATAAGGCGGCTATTTCGGACCACTGAACATCACGACCAGATGTACACGAATAGGCACAGCGAATGGAAGTGAGAATAAGTTTAGTAATCACGAAGATAATATCTGGATAAAACGCTATCTCATTGGAGGCTGTTGTCTATGGTTTGTAAGCCGTTGGACTTTAAAGTTTGACATGGGCAAAAGAAAAACCCAGACCATGCATCTTCTAGCGCTTTTCGTTTTTGCGATGTCACTCAGGATGGCTGGACAAATCTTCAAAATAGCTCGCATTTAAGTAGGTCAACAGGGCACTTTATGTGACGGCTAAACACCCTTATCTCAGAATTTGTGACGCTACAGAATCTTAGATAATCGATCGAAAACGTGTCCAGCCAGCTTGAAAAACCACTTTTCACTGGTCTCTCAATCTCGGTAACGGAAGTGATTTTGACGACTTTTTGCATATCAACGGGCGTCACATAAATTTGTGACAGGCATGGAGCTAAAAGTTTTGAGATACGTACAGTGGTTTAGTAGAAAAATGTAAAAATCTGTGCCAGCCATCTTGAATTTACGTATAAAACTTTTGGCTGGCACTTTCGAATCTCAATAACGGTAGCGTTTTCGAATATGACTCCTTTACTAATATTTAGTGACGCAATTTGTGACAGTAATAACGTTTGATTTATGGCGGCACATGTAAGGGTTTACGAGAAATCAATGAAAACTAATGTCCAGCCAACCTGAAGTTCAAGATGGCTGGACACCTGTATCTCCGCTGCCTGATGATCTACGACCTTCAAAATGTGTTCAAAATTTTGTGACGGGGACGATAATGATAACCTGAATTTGTGACGGAGAAACTTTGCGTAGTTTCAAAGATATTGAACATTTTAATTTTCCCATACAAACACTGCAGTAGGGTTACCAATATTGTAGGTTTTATGTAGGACTAAATATATTTTATGGTGTGTTCTTTAATGGACGAAAATCCGTGTATTGGTGATACTAATAAGAACAACTGTAGATATTTAAATCAATAGAAGACAGAAGTGAGGAAGGGGGGTAATTTTTTAATGTTATTGATTATTTACGTGCAGATATCTACTCCTTTTAGTAGGTAGGTATTGGTGTTTTTCATGGTAAGTACATGGTAGTTAATGTGTCAGGATAACTAATGCTCTAAGGTATTTAAATGAAAAAATAATGTTTGCTGTAAATAAAATCACATTTATTTATTTGTACATATACAGCGTTTCAAATGACGACGATCAACTCCATTTGCACTTCAGTAACCCTCGCCTTGTACCACAACGTTGTTTTTACCACCGCCCTAAGTGCTTGAAGCGCAAATGAAGTCGGTGGTCGTCATTTTAATCATAATACCTAGCTGAATATACTTAAATATTCTTCAATACCTATTTATAAAAGACAATTATTACACAAAAACAATCACAGCATCAGTAGCTGCTACCGGCAGATTAGTCGATTAAAAAGAAATCCTTTATTTAAGTAAAAAATATGGTCACCTCACAATATTAGTGGATGTTTGTATGGGAAAGTTTAAATGATCAATATCTTTGAAACTACGCAAAGTTTCTCCGTCACAAATTCAGGTTATCATTATCGTCCCCGTCACAAAATTTTGAACACATTTTGAAGGTCGTAGATCATCAGGCAGCGGAGATACAGGTGTCCAGCCATCTTGAACTTCAGGTTGGCTGGACATTAGTTTTTATTGATTTCTCGTAAACCCTTACATGTGCCGCCATAAATCAAACGTTATTACTGTCACAAATTGCGTCACTAAATATTAGTAAAGGAGTCATATTCGAAAACGCTACCGTTATTGAGATTCGAAAGTGCCAGCCAAAAGTTTTATACGTAAATTCAAGATGGCTGGCACAGATTTTTGCATTTTTCTACTAAACCACTGTACGTATCTCAAAACTTTTAGCTCCATGCCTGTCACAAATTTATGTGACGCCCGTTGATATGCAAAAAGTCGTCAAAATCACTTCCGTTACCGAGATTGAGAGACCAGTGAAAAGTGGTTTTTCAAGCTGGCTGGACACGTTTTCGATCGATTATGTAAGATTCTGTAGCGTCACAAATTCTGAGATAAGGGTGTTTAGCCGTCACATAAAGTGCCCTGTTGACCTACTTAAATGCGAGCTATTTTGAAGATTTGTCCAGCCATCCTGAGTGACATTTCTTTTTCAGCAGTTCCTGAAACAAAACGTCATGCAAGTTACAATGTTTTTAGAACAATTAATGAGATGATAGGGACACATAAAATCATGCCTATATATTTCACGAAGATGACAGAAACTGATTACCTGACTTATTGATTAATATAGATTTGCAATACTTATGTTTTAATTGTTATGTTGCATGCCATACGGTAGAATGTACCTACTATCGTTTTGTTTTTCTTTTTTACACCATCAAATCTGTGTTTTGTTACCTACAGTCTTTGCAAATAAATGATTCCAGATTCTGATACTGATTCTTATAATTCCTGAAGGTTTAGGCAGAGGTGTAAGTACCAAAGGGCGGATCTGCAGGATTTATTCCTGGGAGGGTCACACTCACATGGGCCAGGCAGATAAGAAGTGTCTCCCTTATCTTGGATTGCACTATTCTGATTTTAGGAATAATTATTTTTCAATGAAGATATGCCTGAAGGCTGAAGATAGCCTACTTCTTCAGCGTCGAGATCTATCATTGAAGCAATGTCTTGATAGATTGCATTCAGGCCATTCCATCCAGACGATTCGATTTTCTTTTACTTAAACCATAGAAATATATCTATGACTTAAACCGTTTAGGAGGGGCACGTGCCCCTGTGTCCCCCGCTGGATCCGTCCTTGTACACACGGCTACACCACATCAAGCTATACCTACATTTCCAATTTCAGCTGACCTCGCATTGTACGGAAATCGTTTACAATACGAGATCACCATAAACTGGAAATGTATAGCTTGATGTGTAGCCGTGAGTACTTACCTATAGTAAGTACACACACATTTCGTCAGATATGTTTTCGATCCATCAGGTTAAGCTACGCTTGCCGGGGTTGGTCTGTGGATGGGTGACAATTTAAACATACCGAGACTCCTCTCTCACATTTGCCGTCAACCGGGTAGAAATCCAACCTCCGCGCGGCGGGCGGCTACTAAGAACTTCCTGATGGAAAACTCAATAACACTTTGCCCGAACTGGGAATCGAAACCAGCGCTTACGACCACTAGACCAACGAGGCAGTCACCTCTACACACACCCCTGCCTAACCCTTCGGGGAATACATTCGAGTTGTTATGGGTGTGTTGTGTGTTTTAGGTCATTTTAACTTTTAATTTTCATGCTTTATAACACCCTAGCGAGCGACCTTGAGCGTTCGGTCCTTCTCCGTCCTGCTGCTCTGTCCCGCTCCCCGTGCACGCCGAATTCACACAATTTCTGGAATTATTTTAATCTTCTTCTTTTCGAGTCGATGGTAAACCATGTATTATGCCCAGTAGGTGGCCACGCCAATCGCGGTATCAGTGGTATTTTTTAGGTCCTCAAAAGTGCAGGAGTGTGGACACTTTGGACACTCCAGCATATAGGACATGGTTTGGTCAGGAACACCGGATTTGCACTGGGTATCTGTGGGATCTATTATCTCCCATTTTGCTTGATTTTTTTTCTATTATTTTAATAAAAAAATTAAAACCATCTTTTTAATTAAAATAAATCGTGAATTATTTAGATTTTTAAATTATCTATCCATTAGTGTCATCCTTAAATTAATAGAGTGTCACCTTTAGCAAAAGATTGATGCAATAAATAATTTTTTTACAAGAAGATTTTAAACGTGTTTTTAACACAGAAAAACAAAAAACTTTTTACAAAAAAAATTTAAACCGACTTCCAAAAAAAACCACTACAAAGTGAAAAATAACTTTAATTTCGGAAGTCGGTGTCTTTGTTTTTAATTTTCGTTTTTGGCCACCGACTTCCGAAATTAAAGTTATTTTTCACTTTGTAGTGGTTTTTTTTGGAAGTCGGTTTAAATTTTTTTTGTAAAAAGTTTTTATTTTTCACTTTTTAGTTGTGGTACCTACCCCACACAATATCCAATACCACTAACTGCAATAAATAACAGTGACAGGAAGTTATCATCATATCGTCCATATAAACTAAGTGGGAAAAATATGTATTATTGAAGCTAACTCAAAAACTATCTAAGCAAAGTCAATAAAATTTATATGGGACCACCTCGGGAGCTTACCCTTTCAAACAAAAAAATAATTTTCAAAATCGGTCCACAATTGGCGGAGATATCGGTGAACATACATAAAAAAAAAAAAAAAAAAAAAAAAAACATACATAAAGTCGAACATAGAACCTCCTCCTTTTTGGAAGTCGGTAAAAATAGAACGTGCAATGTGATGATAGGCTATCGAACAATAATAATGTGCTTTTAGATGTAGTTTAATGAGGAAATAGCCTGCCACTGGCACTAGCCACTGTCGCCGCAAGGTTTTGCTCGGGGTAGAGCCAATCTAGGAACTTATGTTGCCAACTGTAGGTACAAGTACCATGCAAAAACATATAAGTCCAAAGCAGCTCTGTAGGTAAATATTCTATCGGTAGTATAGCAATCAGTCCAGTAACAGCGATTCTGGCACATTGCCTATATTTAAAACTTCTATTGTTTTTCTTTGATTTCATTAACTAACCCGGATGCAAGGAGCAATTAATTAATTAGTATTGTAAATGTTGTAATTACTTATGTACCTAAGTAACTTTCTGCAATTTGATTGTATCAAATAAATACCTATTATCAGATTAGCAACCAACAGCTAATTTTACGACTTGGAGCCCAACTTCGAACCCAGACGGGCGTTTTAATTTGTGTAGTTTTTTTCATCACCACTGCTTTCTAAACGGTGAAGGAAAATATCGTGAGGAAACCGGCATGTCCTAGAACTAAAATTTCGAAGACATGTGACATCTACCAATGACCAACCCTCACTGGGCTCGCGTGGTGGCTTGCAGCTTGCAGCCCACTCCCTCTCACCGAGAGGAGGCCTGTCCCAGCAGTGGGAACATTATAGGCTGATTATATGCTAATTTTAATCATGGTAACCGAACAAAAAGCAAAGTATACTGAAATACCTATAAGTAAGGTGTTAAAAAATTAACTTGAGAAACTTTAGACCTCCTAACTGAATAACTTTTACTATGAGAACAAATATGAAATCTAGAAAAAAATAAGTATCTGCTGTTCTATAGAAAACTGTGCGACCAAAAAGTTGTTTTTCGAATAAATGAATTATTATTTACGAAGTGTATAGAGTGCCGCGAGTTTCTTGTGGCACTCTAGTGTCACTGCCTCGGCCCGGCTAGGGCGCCGTGAGCGTTGCATTGTCACTGTCACTTGTTATTTAGGTTAGGTTAGGTTAGAACTGTGACCACACAACGCACGAGCCGAGCGAGCGTAGCGAGCGGTGCCGCGGTAGCGGCCGGCGAAGTGCCAGGGTCCGTTTAGGCACAAGAGAATGTAATGTTTTGGGAATGTAGTGTTTTACAGCGATCTAACCTCGTCAATCAAACATAATACCAAGGGACGTGACTTAGTGACAGTGACAATGACAATCCAATGCTTGCGGCACTTTAGCCGGGCCGAGGCGGTGTTACTAGGGTGCCTGTAGTGGCACTTTATCCGATAGGGATAGAGTGCCAATGGTGGCACTCTATACACTGCCTATTATTTATTATTATTACCTACTGTTCTAAACTGTATGGAGCTGCAGTTTTTTTTTCGCGATTTCCAACTCTGTTTACACCTTATAGTATAATAAATATTTTAAAATAACTTACTACACATCAAAAGTGTCTAGGGATCAAGCATTTTTATGCGGATTTCTTGAGATTGAGATGTGGCTTTGTAATAAATTTATGATTTTATAAATTTATATGGATCCTTTTTGGTGCATTTCATAATTTGAATCAGGAACTGTGAATCAAATTCGAGTAAAAGATGAAAATCAGCTGTCAATATTTTCCCTATAAAAACATACAACGCATTGAAGACATTATTAGTGCTACTGTTTCCCTACTACTGATTAAAACCAACGTTATTATGGAGCAGCGACGTCATTTAAGCAGGGAAGAAATGCTCAGAGCCGTGGGAATGATAGAAGCTGGTTCCCGGCAACGTACTGTGGCTTTAGCTCTGAATACAAGTCAGAGTGTTATCAGTCGACTTTGGACACGTTACCGAAGCACTGGTACCGTGGCTGAGCGCCATGGAGGACGGTATCGCTGCACCACACGGAGACAAGACCGATACATTCAAATCTTAGCTCGAAGAGCTCCAACAATAACCGCCATGATGTTAGCCGTGAGGCTTCATCACTCTTCAGGGAACTTAATTAGCGACCAAACAGTCAGAAACCGCTTGCATGAAGTGAACCTTCATTCCCGAAGACCGCTACGGGTACCACCTATAGCAATGCACAATCGTAGGATTCGATATCAATGGGCTCTTGAACACAGAAATTGGGCAGAAGAACAATGGCGTTTCGTGTGCTTTTCTGATGAGTCTCGTTTTGGTATGAGACCGGATACAAGACGTATACGACACTGGAGAACCCCTGGACGCCAACAGCGATTAAAATCCTGCCAGGAAGTCCATCCTTATAGTGGTGGAACCATCATGGTATGGGCGGGTATTTGGATCGGCGGAAGAACTGAGTTGATTTGGATCAGAGGCAACCTCAACGCTCAAATTTATGCTGAGACGATTGTATCAGACGTCATCGTTCCTCTACAAGTGCAAATCGGTCCCTTATTTCAGTTAATGCATGATAATGCACGACCGCACACCGCAAGAGTTGTAAGACAGACTCTCGCCGCAGCTAACATCAATGTCCTGCCCTGGCCTGCTCAGTCGCCAGACTTGAACCCGATTGAGCATGCATGGGATATGCTACAGAGAAGAGCTCTGCCGAATATGGAGGGTATCCAGTCGCAAGAAGACCTTTTTTTGTTGTTGCAACGAACATGGGCGGCCATTCCACAGCGTGATTTGGATGAACTCATTTTGAGTATGCCAAACCGATGTTCTTGTGTTGTTAGTGTTCGCGGTAGAAACACGGATTATTAATTGTTTAAGTTACCCAATAAAATTTTAAAGAAAACTGTTATTTCAGTCTTTTTTTCGAACTTTAATGTTAGTGGTTCAAATGTCAAAAATCCCTTTATTAGGAAAATGGCAAATTTCTTTATTAATGCAAAGGTGACTTGGTTTATCGTTACTGTGACAAACGAAAACACTTTATTTGATGAATCCTTAAAGAAAATTTTAATTAATATCAATCAGGAGAAAAGTTATTGCAAAAATATATGTTGATCCCTAGACACTTTTGATGTGTGTATTTAATTAACTTTCAGCACTAAAATAAGAAGATACAAAGGTATGTACTTACTCCATAACACTTTGAAAAATTCGTACAATGTGCGACTTCTGCTTTCCGTTGACAGTACCGTGGTGCATTGTTCGTCGTAGTGTCACATATTGTCCAATCAGCGGTCATTGTTTTCTGTAGCCATTAATCCATTTATTACGATCAGACAATTTTCTTCAATCAATTCTTGTCTCTGTAGGGGATTATTTATTTATTTATTTATTTATTTTATTATTTATGTACACACAGTAAAATACATTCAGATACGACAATCACGATACGATTATATTATACAAGCTGCCGCCGCGCGCCGCTCCGGGTGGCTAACGTAATTTTATTCCTAAAATGGCTGGCAATGTCAATATTCACATAACATCACGCTTTCTGTAACTATCTCCGAAAGCATCACTAGTTATGTTTATGCCTGGGGCGATCCAGCACCTCACCTGCATAAGACACTTCATTCAATCACAATCCCAAAGATTTTGAAGGAAA
Source organism: Conistra vaccinii (assembly GCA_948150665.1). Taxonomy (NCBI): domain Eukaryota; kingdom Metazoa; phylum Arthropoda; class Insecta; order Lepidoptera; family Noctuidae; genus Conistra; species Conistra vaccinii. The sequence goes on from OX411327.1 coordinate 21,751,902, forward strand.
TTCTTAATTCATTGCTTCATTCCTACTTCACTACTACCACCCAGCCACCCACTACTGCTTGCCCACGGTAAACCTTTCGGATTTTCCCGCAAATGTCATGCACGGCTAAACATCAAGCTATACATTTCCCTCGCATTGTAAACGATTTCCGTACAATGCGAGGTCAGCTTAAACTGGAAATGAATAGCTTGATGTGTAGCCGTGAAACCCAGGGTACCTCCGTACTCTAATTTGTATCTAGTCTGACTTTGTATGAAATAATTTCCTGCAAGTTCAGCATTCTCTGAGGGAGTCTAACCTATCCAAGGCAGGGTGCAAAATTTTTTTGTCGATCAATTTACGTCTATTTCTATACGAACGGTCAAAGACAAAGAAAACCTAACTTATTCGAGCGGGATGCTAAAAATGTATTCTTTATTTATCCTCTCGAAATACTTTATTTCTTCTAAAAAAAGTTGTCAACCCAAACCCCCCCGAAATTAATTCCTGGCTACGGCCCTATGTACATACAGGGCCGTAGCCAGGAATTCATTTCGGGGGGGTTTTTGTGGCAGGGACATCGACTCGAAGACATCGAACGATTCTGAAGCCCCCCTAAAAAATGAGCCCTCTGCGAAGGCTCCGGGCATCAGATATGCGACTTGAGTGAACCCTCCAGGAGGGTTCCCGGCACTGAACGTGTTTAGTTCAATACGTTGTGTTTTTTTATCAAACAAAGAAAGTAAAACAAGTCGGTAATGATCAGTCAGACAGATATAATTAATGTAAAACATTAATTAGTGTTATCAAGTAGGTGCTGGTACAATGTTTCGTTGTGCTTTTAAATTCATTATCATTTCGGCAAGGTCAGGAGTGAGACCCCACGATAGTATTGTACAAACAATAAGTCATGGCATGAAATTCAGGGCTGTCTCATGAAGGAATTGATGGATTTTTTTACCGACTTCTAAAAGGAGGAGGTTGTAATAGGTTGGCGTTCTTATAGTGCCAATCTTGTAACTATAAACGAAGGCAAAGGAAGATCACCTCTGGTTAGCATTTAAGGCTATTATTATCAATGTTGCCCATGGCCATGTGAGATTTGTCGATGTGAACGCCTGTATTTTTCTGAATATTCAATAATTATTTTTTCAGTGGCGTTTGTGTGATATCTCGATATCTCCGATGTTTTTTGCTCGATTTGGATTTTGTTTATTATTTTTTGTTTATTATTTCTATAAGCTCATGAGTTATTTTATCGGATAAGTCGAATATGAAGATTATTATTTAAAGTGAATTTTCGAAAAAAAAACCTAAATATTCAGAAAAATAGGGGCGGTCACATGCCCATATGGGCGGCATTGTATTAGGCTAAGCATTATTTTAAATACATAAACTCACACCTTCTTCCCATGGAGGTAGGCAGAAATTACAGAACGCCACCTGCTACGATCCTTACATATTCCTTTTGCTTAATTTTGTTAGCATTTTTATTGTTTAATTTTAATGGCAAATTCAAGCAAAGGACTCAATAACTCGAAAAGCAGACATGGCCCGCATGAAAGCACTTAAAGAACGAAAGCATAAGACAAAATAAAAAAGAAATTCAAGCAAAGGCAGGAACTGCCAACCCTTAACCAGGCCGATAGTAGGTAACGAACAAGCAAAAGCAACATTAAACAGTACGACCTTCACTAAAGCAACTGATCCAATGAGTCAACGACTCAACGCACTGGCGGATAGCAACAGTGGCTGGTCGTACTGACGCTCCTTGGATCCGTGCCAGCCAGATTCAGACTCCCTGTCGCTAGCTGTTGATGCTCATAGGAGATTGGAAGCAGGTATAAACATAGATTATTTGAAAGCAAAAGTCGGATGAAATCATCTTCAGATCAAAGAACAAAGTCCCAATACGATATTAGCGGAATATTACGACGAAAACATGGTCCTTCTCAGTCAGATCTAGTTTTCGTTGGCAGAAATGTTAGGTTGAGCTAAAGAGATACATTTTCATTTTCTTTCACCGAAGTGAAAACTGTTAAAAAAATCGAAGCAGTCTTCGGGGACTATCGGCAATAGAAGCGAAAACTAAGATCTTGACGAATTTATAAACTTGACATTATGTATTGTATTGCCTATTTCAATTTTTTTTTTTTTTTTTTTTTTATTCTGAATTTCATCTTGACATGGTAAACTTGTATTGATTTGATTGAATCTGTTAATAATTTTTATATTGAATCAGTCTTTATTATTATTTAAACTGTTTGCATGCCTTAGTATAAGGATCATTTTATTAAACTTAACATCTGTAACTTGTACCTAGGTACCTACTTTCTGTGCAAATAAAGAACTATTCTATTCTATAAGTACCGCCATCTAACGAAAATGTCATGAATTTATGTGGCTTGCTGTCAGTACAAGAACGAAAAAAACAGAGTGCGCTGTCAACACGAAAATCATGGGAAGCGTGCGGTGACGATGGCGTTCGGTGACGATGACGCGAGTTCCATGATCTTTGTTCACCCAATAAGTGCTCAACGCGTCTAAAGAAGTTTTCACTTCAAAAACCTCGCTGCGATATGGACTAATTGTATGGGGAAATAGTACCGACCTTATCAGAGCATTTATCGCCCAGAAGAAATGTGTTCGAGCTATTCAGGGCATTCCACCGGACGTATCTTGTCGACCAATATTTATAAAACTCTGTCTGCTACCACTACCCTCACTATATCTATATGAAACGTGTATGTTTGTAAGGAGACACAAAGATCTATTCAGAACAGCAGCAGAGGTAAGCTCTAGGAATCGGCGTGACTTTTAGATGGAATCCCTCGATTAACAAAATATAGTTAGAGCTGTTTGGCTATGGCTGTACGTATATATTACAAACTAGCTGCCCGCCCCGGCTTCGCACGGGTGGCACTAAGTACTTATCTACTCAACGTTTAAACCTTCCCTGGACTACGACAAACATTTCAAAACCAAAATCAGCAAAATCGGTCCAGCCGTTCTCGAGTTTTAGCCAGACTAACGAACAGCAAATGATTTTTATATATATAAGAAGAAGAAGAAGAAGATTACCATGTAAACTTAAATTACTAAATAGCAGACTGTTTAAAATTCATTTGTTTAAATGGCTAAATGATAAAAAAAAAAATAGCAATAAGGAATATTTTGAACATAAGTTGTGTTAATAATTTTGCATGCTTTAGTCTTAAGCAAAACATGTATGATCTCATCCTTAACTCATGTACCACCTTTGTACACACTACAGGCCTCCTCTCTGTGAGATCCCGGGAGTGGGCTGTAATCTACCACGCGGGCCCAGTGCGGGTTGGTAGATGTCACATGTCTTCGAATTTTTGGTTCTAAGACATGCCGGTTTCCTCACGATGTATTCCTTCACCGTTTTGAGAGCAGTGGTGATGAAATTATTTACACAAAGTAAAGCGCCTGCTTGGGTTCGAATTCGAACCCACGACTTACAACTCGTAAGTCGGAGCCGTTACCACTGGGCCACTGCTCGTATTTCCACTATCTTTATATTTAGTCTATGAAAAGAAATGTCTTGCTCAGAGAAACGATAGGATATCGTAAATTAAAGATTTCAGTGGCGTTATTCCCGATCGATTCTGGCAATCTTACAGAATTGCCAGCCTTGAACATTTTATGGGTCGCATTTTCATGGAAACGAGCTTATGTCAATTTATGATTGTTTATTTCACCATTTGAAGGACATTGCGTAGGTAGGAATGTAGATCGTAAAGTATTTTCCCGAAATCTCGGAACTTTAATAAAGTATGCCAATGACCGTCTTCCGATTGTCATAATAAAAGTAGATATAAATCAAACTAATCTGAGAACTCGTTTAGAATTTTATTTTCTTCGGTTTTATGGAAATGCCAGTAAAGTGAGTGTTCCTAGTTTCCTGTACAAACATTCTTGGCATGAAGATACGCAAGAAGCTTTTTCTGATAAAGGGTGATCGAGCGAGAGTCAGAAGTTCGGACTCTCTCTGATTTTCGATCTTGATTCGGACTCCAAATTCGGACTAAGATCGACAAGAAGATACAATAGAATACGCCTTTTTGAAGTTAATTTATTTTTCATTTTAATTTTTTCTTTGCAGGTTTTTTTTTAGTTCTTGGGGGGGCTCGTGGCTTAGTAATAATAGCCACACGAGTCAATCGATCAGGCTAAGCTACGCTTGCTGGGGTTGGTCCGTGAATGGGTGACCATCTTATCGTAACGATACCCCACCGTCTCCGTGCCTCGGTAAGCCGTTGGTCCCGCGGCTGTCATTCGTGGATCTTTGACCGTCGTTATGGGTCGTCTGAAGCCCGAAAGTCTGACTACCAGTCTTACCAAGGGGTATCGTGTTACACAGTAACTGGCTTGCGGAGGTCAGATAGGTAGGCAGTTACTCCATGTAAAATACTGGTATTCAGCTGCATCCGGTTAGACTGGAAGCTGACCTCAACATGATTGGGAAAAATTACCTTTTGTAGTTACCAACGCTTGTCAACCCGAGTCATTTGTGGCTAAAAGTTAACTAATAATTTAATATTTCGATACTGTTTATTTGTGATTCATACGTTGTTGTTATCAAGTCTTCGGAATAATAATTATTTATTATGGAATATTTTAAAGCATGAACGCAATAATTATGCGAATGGTGCAATAGTCATTGCGACTAAAAATATTCGTGTCGGAACTTGTCTATATGCTAGCAAATGCATCTATGCATCCGGTGCGATGACTAATCTACCAAGATAATTTAAAAATAGGTATCCATTCTAGGCAATTATAGCGTGGTCGCGTGGGAGGACTATTTGAAAAATGAGGCAGTGGCAAACTGCATGCGGAAGCCGAAGAACGGGGTATTATAGCGCTACATAGGAGAGGCCAATGTCTAAACGAAGCTAAATTCGTTTAGCTTTCTTCCTCCGCGTCTTTTCATTCATACTTCGGTTCACACCGCGTACTAAATGAAACGAAAACGGAAGTATGAAAAGATGCGAAGGAAAGCTGCTACGTTTCGCTTCATTCCGAGTGTGGACAGCTATAAGCTGAATAGTTTGGCCTATCTATCCCACCCGATATTCCGGATAAAACATTTTATTTATTATAGGTATTATTTTATTCCTTAAGAAAACTTACAGCTAGGATACAGATAGTTGACAGTTAGTGAAAGAACGCCAATTAAAAGTTTTCACTGACAATATGGGGGTAGCACAAGAGCAGGCCCGCCGCTAGCTGTTTCGTCGCCCGCGTGCAAAACCGAGTATGCCGGCCCTACAACTAAGTACTTACTCTGAGTTTTGTCAAATAAAGGATAAAATTAATGTTTTTTTCATTATGATGGGGAAAAAGGAAAATTGCAATTTACGTGCCATCGTTACTATATCTTCCATGTTCGAATGCGTAATGCGTATAAGCTTAGGTACTTAACCTGCCAATTGAGAAGGAAGCTCAAAGGGGATTCCCCTAACATCGCCAGTCCTGTTTTTCATAGAGTGACGGACGGACGACGTTTGCTATTGTTGCATCTTAATTTTAACGGGTGCCAATAGATGGCGGTGTTATCGTCATTCGGTGGGATTTTTTTCTATGCTATGACATTGATATTATACTTATGGTGGGTTGGGTAGGTATTATGACAATGACTTGAATTACGTGATGAGTCGCACGATTTGCCGCCCCCTGGTTGTGCCGCCCTTGTGCGGTGCACGCTTTGCACGCCCGCTTACGGCGGCCCTGCACAAGAGACAGGCAAGCGAAAGAGAATAAGTGTAAAGCGCTCGGAGAGAAGACTAAACAGGTTTTAGTGTTCTTCAAAGAAGTTTTTACACAATATTTTTTTAAGTTAGCTTCTACGTACAACTGCTAAGAGCTGGATTGTAAGATAAATCTGTATTTTCTATTTATTTCGGGTATGATGACTATTACGCATCTGTTGATGATGACATGTATAGAAGTGCAAATGCAACATTAAAAACATACGGGAGACCATTAAAATAGATAGTGTTTCAGTTTGTAATGCTTTTCTTAGTTTTTCTGTTGCTTTATCAAAAAATCCCAGACTTTCCAACTAGTTGATCAAGTCAGTGACAGCTAATACTTACTTGCATTGTAACTCCGCAAGGCATTTAACTCTTTGTCAAATAGTTCATTTTAGTAAAAAATGCTCATAAATAGTGTATTGTACCTAATTAGAATCCTCCTGTATCTACCGAAGCAATTAATCAGCATCATCTCATATCACACAGCGCGACGAAATCATCTGAATGGAGCCAAACGAGTGATGAATGAAATGTTCCTGGAAACAGTTCCCGGGAAAATGTTGCGTAAGATCCGATTCGGTAGTACAGAACGTGCAGAATTATTGGCACGCTGTATTATAAAAATAATGAGTCAGTCTTTATTTTCGGAGATTATGAAAATACGTAATATGTTACTATCAAAAGTCGTTTATTAAAATTAGGCTGAGAATCAGCACTTTTTGAACGTCAATATTACATAAGACATTTCCCCAAAACGGCCCATTACCACTTCCAAGTGCGGGGAAAAAGAAGTGCCGTAACAAGCTACCCACTCCCCAGAACGAGCAAAACCGCAGCAAAGCAGTTAACCTGTATAGTGAAACATAGTGTTAGCACAAAGGAAATGTTCAAATTCAGGATTTACATTTATAAAGTGAGTGCCGAATGTTGTCTCTTGTCGTTTCATTAAATTTTCTTTCATTTGTTCTGGAAAATCTTGCAGTAAACGTAGATTTTCCACGTTTTCTGCCACTCGCCTCCATGGATTCATCCATGGAGGCGAGTTCATTAAATAAATTTTAAGATTATTATGATCAGTGTATAGCGTTTCATTCTTTTTTTAACCACAGCGGGATAGCACGGCCTGCGTCTCACCTAATGGTAAGTGATGATCAGGCCGAAAGTTGGAAGCGAGCTGCACCCGGAATCCTCAACCACAGAGGAACTAACTGGCTATCTTACCTAACTTGGTAGCTAACCTGGCGGACTTAGAACAAACCCTACCACAAACCAAAATTCATTCACCGTTCTTATTAATATTATTATCAACGTTGATAAAAATATGACAATAACATCTCATGTCAATTTATTTGGTCTGCACTGTAATGGGACAAGTGCCAGTAGTTCGTTAAAACGGATGAAAACACAGAATAAATAAATGTGACGCAACGCACCGATGGAAACATCTAGAAAATGTATTTCGTATTATCTGTACTGTATGTATTTTACACAAGAAAATAAATACTGGGGTTTCAAAAAGGTCGTCATCTTTTATTTTGAGAAAAATCGTATCTCTGCGGGACACGAGGAGGTACGGAATTTTCCAATGTTTAATTCTAAATTGAGCTTTTTTCGTTCAGTCAGATATTTAAGTGATAGGTAGGTACCTACCAGATTATTTCATAATTTTATTATAATGAATGGTATACAGTGATAAGTTTATAAAAAATCTAAAAGTGAAATACCTTACCTTATTGTTTTGGAAATAATCTCTGGGTTTTTACTTTTTAACCGACATCTTAAAAAAGGATGAGATTTTCAATTCATCAGTATTATTTAATTTTTTTACACCTTTCATCGATATTTTTGTCGATTGTGAATTGTGGTCCGAATTTATTTTTTTACTTTTATTTGGTAGAGAAAGCTTGCGTCGTGGCTATATATAAATGTATCTAAGTATTAATGGCTTTGCTTGGGTAGTTTTTTAGTTATCTTCAATAATAAGTATTTTTCCACTTAGTGTAAGTTGATGATGTTATATTAACTTCCTGTCGTTGTTATTTACATATGCTATTAGTGGTTTCCGAGTTGGTGCAGCACAACTAAAAGGTGAAAAATAATGTCTTTTAAACAAAAAAAAACGACTTACAAAAAAATATTACATACAAAGTGAAAAATAACTTTAATTTACGACACCTAAAAGTTATTTCTAACTTTGTAGTGTTTTTTTTGGAGGTCGGTTTTTTTTCTGCTATTTTGTGAAGTTTCACGTAAGTATATGAAACTTGATAACAGTCATGGAATTAGTATGTACTTTAGAGTACAACACTATCTTTCACTCCAAGCCTGGGCCATTGTGAAAAAAAAAAAACAAAATAAAATATTACGATGACGCGTTTCTAATAAATAAATAACATCTTATACTTATGGATGTTTATCTATTAAATACAATTAAATGCTAGTTGCCTTGGCCTTGTTTAGATACTAAACGACCTCACCTACTCGCTCGCAGACAGTACCTACAACTTATTAAGAATTATCTCTTTTATAAAATAATTCAATAAGCTTATCTCCATATTGATCTGTGAGTAATGCGCTAATAATAAATCATATATTAATTGGTTGTTAAATGGGTAACTAAGGAATTATAACATAGCATAATTGTAAACATCACACACAACTGTATTGCTTCAAGAGGTTAGAGGTGTATTTCTATTCTTGATTACGCCAGAATGGCCAGATACGTTAAAAAGCTCTGCACTATAAGTCTATAAGTACAAGGTGGAGACGACAATACAACAACTACTAATGCATACGAGTATTTTGGAACTGTCAAATAAATCCTAGCTTCGAAATTAAAAAAATAGTTTTTCAAACAAATTAAATGTAGTGTATGGATCCACCCTAAGCCTATAAATTCCGTTTATTCAACTATGCCTAGGGTGGATTCTCGGGAATTCCTTTCCGAATATCCACCTTAGGGTGGATTTCTGAGGTGGATAAACGGAATAACCCGAGCCGACTATGGATTTTGCCGAGCTATATTGACTAAACTATTGAATATATTCAATTGAATTTTTGTATACTGAATGGGAACGTCATTACGGACACGCCGTAAAATTTTTTGTTGTATTGTCGTCTCCACCTTGTATAGTACCTACCTACCAATATATCTGAATTTCTATTTTCTATTGCCACTATTTATTTATTTATTTAAACTTTTCGCACACAAAAAAAAGGTACAAAGGCGGACTACCGCGGCCGCGGCGGCGCTATAACAATAAATAATGAATATAAAATAAAGTAAAAAATAAAAGTAAAGTAGAGTAAGTAAAGTAGTAGTAGTTGTCGTATCTGAATGTATTTTACTGTGTGTACATAAATAATAAAATAAATAAATAAAAAATTACAGGGGGCATACAAGAAACGTGTTTTAATTCGGCGTTTTTTTACTAAATATTGTACGGTGGTACGGAACCCTTCGTATGCGAGTGCGACTCGCATTTGACTGGGTTTTTATTAATTATAAAAACCCGGCCCCAAAAAACATATTTTTCTCTTCTTCATTCATTCTTTTTTATTGCCATGAACTTAAAAATACAGATTTCCGGCTGCTTCTAAGAAACTCTTTTGGAAAATCCCAATGAGATTTTGCTCCACGTGGGGTTAAATCCGAGGAATCATCGCGCCTACGACTGCTACACCACAGTATAATAAAGTAACGGTAAGCGCACTCGAGACTGTTGCGTACTGATTGACACTGAGATTTTGTAGCTTGTCGTTTCGGCCGTTTTCTATGAAGATCATCATCATAATCAGCCTATTAATGTTCCCACTACTGGGACACAGCACAGGCCTCCTCTCTGTGAGAGGGAGTGGGCCGTAATCTACCACGCGGGCCCAGTGCGGGTTGGTAGATGTCACATGTCTTCGAATTTTTGGTTCTAAGACATGCCGGTTTCATCACGATGTTTTCCTTATATTTCTATGTCTTTCACCGTTTTGAGAGCAGTGGTGATGAAACTATTCACACAAAGTAAAGCGCCTGCTTGGGTTCGAACCCACGACCTACAACCCTTACCATTGGGCCACCACTGCTCTTCGAAGATATAATACTGTTACTTATCTATACTGTGGCTACACCAACGTGGTAGTCAACAAGATAATAAAAAATTATGAGGATGTTCTAATAAAAACAGACGCTGTAGGGGCTTTATTACACGGGCGAGCGAGTGTTTACAGCGAGGAGCTCGCCGAGTGTGCGTAGCGAGCACGCCACGTGTGCCCAACGAGTTCGCCGCGTTTGCGGAACGAGAGCGATTGACCTCTCTCCCGAGTGCAAAAGAGAGAGCGAGACAAACGAGTGTATAATATTGTGAAAACGCGGCGAACACGTCGCGTGATCGCAGCTAGTTCGCTTTGTACCAGTGGCGCAGCGTGGGGAATCGAAGGGGGTAAGCCGAAAGCCGGAGCTAAAAAAAAAAAAAAAAAAATACATATATACTACCAGGCCCGAACTCATACCCAAACAATCCATATACTAGGTACTACAATCTGAGAAAAGTAAACACGGGAAACAATACATTTTATTTGCTTTACTAGCTTTTGCACGTGACGAAACTGAACTGACTGTCAAAGATCCACGAATGACAGCCGGGACCAACGGCTTAACGTGCTTTCCGAGGCACGGAGGAGTCTCGGTATGTAAAAATGGTCACCCATCCACTGCCCAACCCCGTCAAGCGTACCTTAACCTGATGAATCGACCCGTGCGGCTTGTTATTACTTAGCCACGAGCTCCGATATAACTGCCAGTCAATCATTGATATTTATCGTAAAGGGAAACATTAAAATGTTTGAAAAAACCATCACGTCGTTTGTAATTTATAGTCATAATTATCTGGGTTCTTATTTTCAAAAGTTAACCTTGAAAAGCATGTTTCCTCACATTTATCCAAATCCTACTGATCGTTTTAATTACTTTCAAATCTACCTTATACAAGTAATTTCAACATAATAAATTATATTCTTACCCCACATATCTAATTACAACGTGTTACAACGTACTTTATTTTCACTAAACTCAAAACACTTAAACACTGTCTTAATCACTGTTCTATACCTACAACAAATATCAGTAATGAGAAACATATGAATTCAATGAAAAATGAGCGATCAAAATGCAAATAATTGTTTTTAAAATACGATTACGTCAAAAAACAAACAACCACATGTATCAATTCAATGTCAATATTATTATGTCCGAACTCCGCGCCGAACGCATTACGAAATTCAACGGAAACAACCGAATAACTGCGTGTGCGTGAACGAGGTGGCAATAGCTGCTTCTCGTTCCCGCGCGTTTTCTACTTTTCTGTCCATAGCGTAACTCGGCGCATACCGGCTTACCAGTATACTATCTACTTACCCCAAATACCTAATTAAAACGTACTTCTCTTTCACGAAACTCAAAACACAAACACTATCTTAATCACTGTTTTACACTAAAAACTAATATTACTACTACTAGTAATGATAAACTAATGAATACAAAATGCAAATTAACTACTTATTGTAAACAAATTATATGGTTCTAATGCGATTACGACAAAAATCGACCACACATCTCACATTGTTAATGGAAATTGGAATGATTGATGAATGCACAGACTAAAATTATAGATGAATGTTTTGATTTCCGGTCCGACCGAATGAGCGAAGTTCAAGCCGAATGCATTACGAAACTCTACGACGACAACCGAGTATCAAATGCGAGTGCGAGCAATAGCAATAGCTCTTTCTCATTCCCACGCGCGCGTTTTCGCCTACTTTACCTACTATAACTCGTTGCAAGCCGGCTTCCTAGCTTGGTTTAAAACGCACGGAGTCACGTGACCGAGTGACGTCAGACGGATTTTATTTTCTATAGAAATTGAACTCACGATAAGCCGAATGCGCCTACGAGTTATTTTAGAGCGAAATGTTTTGTAGTTGGGATATAAAGACAAAATATTTAATGTAGGCGTTTTGTAATGTTTTAATTGTATTCAAATACTTATAGTGTGATTATTCAATGATGATAGAGTGGTTGTGTCCGAAGGGAAGCCGATGGGAATCGGGTTCTTCGGAGTATTCGCCACTGCTTTGTACCCATGGAGAGCACGTTCACAAATTGCTTCGCTGGAAACACGCTGGTAAATCGTCAGTGTAATATCGCTCTAAGCCCAGGACGCACGGGCGCATGGGCGTACCCAGCTTTTGGCCCAGGGGGGGGCAAATCAGAAATCCCCCCCCCCCCCCCACATGTTTTACATCGTTTGATATTGCTGCTGCGTTCGTGTATTTTTAACCGACTTCAGAAACGAACGAAGACTTCAAAGACAAAAAGGACGTATTAAGCTTTTTTTTTATACGTATGTTTTTTACCGAATATAATCTTCTTTTTTTAAATGATACACGAATTTTCAAAATCGGTTATGCATAAACACAATAGATACAACAAGAAAAGCCGTTTTTTGTTTTTAAATTAATTCTAAATAATGTAGTGTAATTGTAAAGGAAGTCTTATCGTGCTTTTATCGACAGCAGTACCTACTTATATAAAATCCAGGGGGGGGGGGGCAGCTCCCTCCCCTGCCCCCCCTGGGTACGCCCATGCACGGGCGATTTTTTATTGCGCACTGGATTTTCAACCCTGAGTGTTGAACCGAGCATTGAGAATCCAACAGTGAATCCCAGCGCGATAAGCAGTGATAGCCTAGTGGTGTGACCGTCAGTTTGCCAAGTCATAGATCTCGAGTTCGAACCCAAAACCTCTGACTTTTCGGATTCATGTGCGTATTGTATATTTATCATTTGCTTTAAAAACGGTGAAGGAAAACATCGTGAGAAAACTGGCATGCCTGAGAGATATTTATCGGCTATCTCTGAAGCCAAGTCAGAGGCTCTTGTGCGGCTATAAAACTCTGACACCAGGTTAGTCACTAACCATACGAAGAGAAGAGCGCGTCCAAAAAATACACTGTTGGATTTTCAACTCTCGGCACTAAGCAGTGCGTTGAAAATCCAGTGCGCGACAAAGTGGTACGAGGAGGGCTTACAATACATGAAACGAAGCCAGCAATCGACGCCATATTGAAAAGTAAAAGTTTGTACTTGGTACCCAGCCCCCTGAGACCAAAATGTAACATCTAAGCATAGACACGTCAATCAAATGTTAAATTAACATACCCAATACATGATAGATTGTTATTGAACAGTAATTTTCTGAATCTCATACATGTCTTCGACGTTACAAACTTACAAGACTTGGCTACATGATCATTTTCCTTCCGGAACAGATTTGTGCCCTGTTTATGACAATACATGGCACCAGTTAATAAATTTTTGATTGTCGCTGGTATGAGATTGCCACAAAATTAACGTAAGTTCCTAATTTTTTTTTTTTCGTACTTTACTGGAATTTGCCTTCTGATCTTTGTCTTCTTTTCTCATTGACAACTAGGAACCAGAATTGGTAGGTAGTTTACAAATAAAATTGGTAGTTTTACAATGGAAACCTTGACGCTGGCAGAATAGTTGACATCTGCTCAGTTGCCACACAAGAAAAAAAAAATTTAAACCTTCGCTTCTCTAACTATGCGTTTGACAGTTCCACTACTTCAATTTTAATCAACAGCTACACACAATAGCCACAGGCAAAAAACAAGCAGGCATCATTCAAGCCCAAATTACCAGTCTAAAACCGGTGGTGCCCATCTGGCATCAACTGTCACCATACTTCTTATTGGCCCAATTTATTTTCGGATGCGCACGATTCTTCGAAGAGCTAAGACGAGCTAGAATTGGCGTAGCGACCTTAAAACTAAAAGCAGGACTCTGAATCATGCTGTTTCGTTATTCATGGCATCAATTATGGGGCCTCAGTCTTCGGGCTGCCAATTTTCTATTATTTGTTTAAGAATTTATTATCTCAGGAGGTATTCTTTGCACATCTTTGAACTTTGTCGAATACAAGCTTCTTGTAGTGAAGACAAATTGCATCAAGACTCGTCTTGATGCAATTTGGACACTGGGCAGGCCATCTCTCTACACTGACCATTCAGAACGGTTAGTAAGGATTCAACCTTTCTAAATGACTTTCGCCACAGTCAGACTTTCTTGCACAACTCAAGAAGGAAGAGAGAGTTTTGAAAAAAGAAAGAAAGAAAGAAAAATAGGTTTATTCATCACAGAAACACGTGCATACAAAAAGACATGAGTAGCAAAATAGAGAACAGAAATAAGTAGGCCCACTCAGGATAATGCTGTGCTATGGGGGACCCACAGCACAGCGCTGATTTTCAGTGGTCACCCGAAAAAGACGTACGGAAATCAAGTCAGGGGGTTTTCTAAGCACACGCCTGAAACCTGAGTAAGTAGTCGAAGCAGTACTGTTAACAACAAAAGTCGATTAACACTATTACTTTTACATAATTATCATAAAAAAATATACAAAATGAATCGATACGTTGCAGGTTTAACACTTTCGACTCCACCCATTTTCGTCGAGCTCATACGCCATGCCGTCATACATATTGCAAGTGGACCCTCCGGGAGGGTTGCCGGCATAACGTTTGCGGTAAAGTTAACCATGGCGGATGGTCAACGGCATTAGGTTTAAAACCGTGTTATAAAAAACTGCAAAACGAAGTGAAATTGTGTTTTCTTTGATTTGAAAACCAACGCATATGCTAAAACATCTTGTTAAAATATACATTTGATTTTATTTTCACGGTTAATAATGCTGAATTCGCTAAGAAAAACTTTTAAAATGAGCCCTACGCGAGGGCTTCCGGCATCCCATATGCGACTAGGTGAACCCTTCAGGAAGGTTCCCGGCACTTAACGTGTTAATAGGTACATTTTTTATATCAATTTAGATTTTTTATGAATCATCATCCGCCTAGCGTTTTCCCAATGCAACTAAATACCAGTATTTTATGTACATGAAGCGACTGCCTATCTGACCTCCACAATCCAGTTACTGGGTAATACGATACCCCTTGAGAAGACTGGATGTCAGACTTTCGGGCTTCTGACGACCCGTAATGACTGTTAAAGATCCACGAATGACAGCCGGGACGGGACACAAACCATTTCAGATTTTTTATGAATACTGCTGTTATTGCTGGGTACCTCTGAATGAAAGAGTCCTTTTTAATGACAGGAATCCATCGACACGCGCGGCTAAGAAGAAGAGACGAATGATTGGGAATATTCTCCAAATCAGTATACAGGGTGGCAGGGACATCGACGCGAAGCCGGTTACCATGGATTCAGTACATGATTCTGAACCCCCCTGCGTAGAAATTTTTCGTCGGTTATTTAAAAAAAAATCTGCTGTTCCATACATTTTGACCGCATAGGTATTGCACTTTTCTATGAAACAGCAGATTTTTTTTAAAATAACCGACGAAAAATTTCTATGCAGGGGGGTTCAGAATCATATACTGAATCCATGGTAACCGGCTTCGCGTCGATGTCCCTGCCACCCTGTATGTACTGACAAAGCCTAAAAATGTATCAGGACAATATTATGACGGTCATTCGGTCAAGAATTCTAGTGGATCATTCCAATATCAAGTCCCGATGCAAATGACTTGCAGTGTGACATTGTATCACAAGGTGCCCTGTTGTTTCTGATTCTGAATAGAAAATAAATTCAAATGAGACGTGATTAAATGCTAATGTAATGGAAAATACATAAATGACAATGGAGGTCGAATAAGGATTCGTTTGGCAGCAAATTATTACATATTATTAGCTCCTGTACAATTATTGTTTTGCGTTTGCATTTGCACACTTCTCGCATCGTAATATTTGAATGATTTTAGGCATTGAAGAAGCAGCAGTTCTATCAGCTATCTAAATAAATAGATATTTTCGTAAACGATCACGATGAATCTGTTTCATTTTGACAGTTGAACAGAATTCATTGCGTTATTTGCGTTATTGAGCAGATCTTTTTTCGACCTTTTGAAGCAATGGATTAGCAATCTGTTTCAAAACGATTCAATTTCTGATAATCGTATATTACGCAATTAGGGTACCTACAGGTCAGACTCAATTAAATTCCAAAAAAGTTGGGGTAAAGTCAGATTGGGGATTGCGAAACTAGATCGATACTCGTATTATAGATCCTACTCGCCAAGTCGTAAACAAGAGTTGGTTATCAGTGATGAGCTGTGGTGCGCCATTATAGCGAATTGCATTAGGTACATGTACACAATGTACATGATTGTGCATGGTAAGTAAGTACCTGTTGCATCAGATGAGTACAACAGATAAATAAATTTGTAAGGTACATTTATTACCATCATAGCTTATAAGTAACTAACATCATATGGATCAAGGTTTGAATTAGGGTTGTCAACCCTCCTGTATTATATAGTATCCCGCTTTATCAGACACCTACACTATATTTCTGAAGAAAAAATACAGTGGGCGAAAGTACTGTATTTCTATTTTTATTTCAATACGAAGTGGCGAGATGATTGCGATAGAGCCTGTATTAATCACATAAAAGCTGAATGTAACCTTAATTTAGAGTGTAAAAATAATTACGAAACATGAAGAAAAAAAACCTGTTAATAAAGCTCATAGGTAGCAAAAAGTATGCATTAAAAAAATAATAAAAATGTTTTAGAATCATATAAAAATTTTTTTTCGCCATATTAAGCTGCCTGTCCACTGGAGCGGAGAGGAGCGGAGATATGCCAAAATTAACCAATAGAATCGCACCTCTGGAGCGGAGCTTTGATTCTATTGGTTAATATTGACATATCTCCGCTCCTCTCCTCTCCTCTCCGCTCCGGTGAACAGGCAGATAATAGTACTATGTTTTTACAGGCAATGGCTTCGAAAATACTATATCTGATATAAAAAGTGGGCGACCCTAGTCTGATATTTGTTTTTATTTTTTTATTAGTGAGAGTTTTGGTATGCATTTCTTCACTGACCCTTTTGTATCACTGATGATTTGAAAATTTGAATATCACATAAGTATACCTTTGAATGATTTCAGTAGGTAGGTAAAGGTACCTACCAAGGCTTATGAATGACTCCGCGAACCATCTGTCCCATCGTTGACCATCACGGATATTGAATTATCCCTGTAGCCCTGTAGTTGACTCTTACAACTTGAAACAAGCAATACCAACATGACTCATGTTTTGAGACTGTATCTCCTCTCTTTCTTTCCAGCTTCAGTGTCACATGGTGATGGGATCAGCTCTCCTCATCTCTTCCTCCACTTTGCTATTCCAATGGCAAAGACTTTCGATTCCTGCGAAAAAAGGGGTAGGTTAGATAGACAGCTAGAGTACTCTTAAAGTACATTAAAGAGGGTTTACGTCGTACGACATTTCATACAAACTTTCAAACCCTTATTTTTCGAAATGACTGAACCGATTTTAATGCAACTTCATGTGCATAATTATGCAGGATACAAAGGTCTAAAAACTAAGTTAAGAACATTTTGGAAAAATTGTGTTACAGCCAAATTAGACCGATTTTAAATTTTCCATAGACACAGAGATTTCCAGTTATCTGCTTTTAAATAAGACATTTTGAAAATGTTCTTAACTAAGTTTTAAGAACTTTGTATCCTGCATATGTGTATGAAGTTTCATTAACATCGGTTCAGTCATTTCGAAAAATAAGGGCTTGAAAGTTTGTATGAAATGCCGGGATTTAAGTACATTTAAGATGGTCAGAAGAAGAAAGTGATATTGTCAGAAGTTATTGTTTTAATTAGAGGTTTAACAGTTACCATGCTATGGACAAAAAACCAACTCTTTAATGTACACACGGCTACACATCAAGCTATACATTTCCAGTTTATGCTGATCTCGCATTGTATAAGATTTCCGTACAATGCGAGGTCAGCTTATACTGGAATGTATATTTGATGTGTAGCTGTGTGTACCTAAGCAGCACCCTAATTGCGTAATACACGATCAATCACAATCTGAATCATTTTGAAACAGATTGCTTAAGATTGCTAATATATTGCTTCATAAGTTCGAAAAAAAAATTTGCTCAACAACGTAAATAACGCAATGAATGTTGTTGACCGGTAAAAATTTAACAGCTACTCGTATCTATTTAACAACTATCTAAACGCAACACATTTTTGTAAACAATTCCGACTATACAATGTCGCCCATGCGCATGTGACCGCCCGTAATTTTCTGAATATTCATGAAAAAATATCGAAAATAAACTTCAAAAGGGGGGGTCTATCTATAACATTTTTCACTCGTTTTTTAAAAATAAATACACAATTTTTTACCGAAAAAATGACTTCGATTCCGTTTTTTTTTTCGTAGTCGATAATTTTTTGTAAAAATTTTAATTAACCTGTTAAAATAACTCATGAGCTTTTGGAAATAATAAACAGAATCCAAATCGACCCATAAACTTCGGAGATGTGTCAAAAAACAAAAGCAAATCTTTAAAAAATTAAAAATTGAATAACATGAAAAATGTTATAGATAGGCCCCCCCTTTTGAAGTTTATTTTCGATATTTTTTCATGAATATTCAGAAAATTGCGGGCGGTCACATGCGCATAGGCGACATTGTATAATATTTCTTTTTGACATTTCAATATTATTCATTGCGTTACATACGCTGCTGAGCAGATTTTTTTCAAACTTATGAAGTAATGGTTTAGCAATCTGTTTCAAAACGATTCAAATTCTGATTGATCGTCTATTACGTAATTAGGGTGCTGATTAGTCGTAATCGTTTACGAAAATTGTGTTACGTAATTAGATAGCTGATGTATTTACACAGCTATTGAAGATTTGTGATGATCACTTATTGTAATCTTTGTAAGTATTTAGTTGAAGTGCTTGAATAAATTAAAATGAAACAGTTACCATGTGTTATCGTCAAAAGCCAACTCTTTAACCTTATTGTCTAAAACCCTGACAATATCCCAGAAAATCATCTAGAAAGAGGTCGGTCTTATTTCCTTCTCCATAATAAATGGGCAGTATCTTCGTATCAATGTAAATGTTAAAAGCTTCTTTTAAACATGAACACACTGAACTAACAGTGAGAAGAAAAGTCTAGTAAAGATAATTATCTGTTTCAGTTTCAGCATAGAGGAAGTGCTGTGTAGTTGGAGAGGATTTATATACCCGAATGGACAGAGATCGAGAGACAAAGGCTATTCATCAATCCACGTCAACCAGTTGATTGAATCGATAATTATAAATAACTAATAGCTTTTCTCACCGTCTTCGCCCGCGTCAAGGTCAGGAATTATCTGACAGAAACTACTACCGAGATAAAAAGTATCCTATGTATTAATGCAGATTATAAACAAACTTTTTTTTTTTTTTTGGGTGGGAAATCATCAAATGACTACTCCCGCTCTGGGCGGAGCGGAAGGGCGTGTCAGACTTTTACTGACTAAAACCCACCCATGTTCCTTCCCTTGCCTAGACCGGGGCCACGGTTTCCCCTTAGGACTTATCCGCAACCCCAGTGGTAGGCATCGGCCCTAACGGACCCCTTCAGCTTCGCTGACAACTCTTTGAGGCGCGCGTGGAACACTACGCGCCGTCGACCCGGGCTTGGTCCTGATCGGACGGAGAGCTACCCATCACTCTCCGTCCGCAAGCCCGCGCCTACGGTGGCCGGAAATCGGCGATCGATTCCCGACGCCCGGGGCGTCTACTACCGCGGCGGCTAGGGGCTCGAGGGAGAGACCTTTGTCTCTGCCTCACGCGCCCCGCCTCCTCCTTCACGAGCATTACTGCTTCGCAGAAGGAGGTGACAGCCTGCCATGCCCTCTCGCTCCGCACCATGGCCTGGACCAGGGCCGGACGTGAGAGGTCACTGCCGCCGATCGCCTGCACGAGGACACGGCGGTGCTCCACCCAAGCCGGGCAGACCTCCACCGTATGCTCCACCGTGTCCTCCGGGCGATCCACGCAGTGGTGACACCCGGGCGTTTCCTACTGCTTTATCTGAAACAGGAACCTCCCGAAACTACCGTGTCCGGTGAGGACCTGCGTCAGGCGGTAGGTGAGGGCGCCGTGGCGCCTCTCTAGCCACTCCTCAAGACTGTATGCCAAATTTCATCCAAATCCGTCGAGCCGTTTTTGCGTGATTGACTAACAAACATGCAAACTTAGAATAATAAATATAAAGAAGGATGCCGAAATATCGTTGATGCAAAGATGATGATGACTGAAAGATAAAGGCATTTGTTACATACAATGTAACACATTCATTAGAACATTCTAGAACATTCATTAGACAAAGCTGGCTCGTAGTCTGGTCTTCTACTGTAGAAGACCAGACTACGAGCCAGCTTTGTCAAAACAAAGCTGCTTCACCACAGACCTTTTAAAAAAGATGAGGTGGCAAGTTCAATGAAAAACCTGCAATTTGTCAATTGTCAAACGAATAGCCAATTAGTCAAAGGCAAGGACAAACAAGTCAGACATTTGTGGAGGTTTGACCAAATTGGTATAGCTATAACTATAACCTTTGCACGAAAACCTGCGGTTTGCTACTCCTTTCATACGAAATAATGCTTTTTAGCCAACTCATTAAATGAAGGTAGGTTGCATATCAAGCTATACATCCAGTTGCTGATCTCGCATTGTAGAGGATTTCCATACAATGCGAGGACAGCTTATACTGGAAGTACACTGGAATACTACAGTAGCGTCACTATAGGTACCTACTTAAATCGAATCACGTTATTGGTATTTTGTAGTACGTGACCCGACTATCTGTGGGTCGGCTCTCAAGGAATAACAGAATAATATTCTGTTGTTTCCTCATTTTACGAGGAAAACCACGTTGCAATTGAAACTGATGATCATTTTTGTTCATTATAAATCTGACGATATGGAAGCAGTCTGTCGACAGCTTCGACATTGCGATATTTTCTTCCTTTACTGCTCGCTCCAATAAATTGATGACAGTGGACGGTCAAGCAGCTGCATTGAGTCACATTCAGAAGTACCTACACAAATAAATACGACTTGTTACCGCGTAAAATTTGTAGATAAAATCGAGTAGGCTTTAAATAAAAGCTAAAACAGACTGAAGAGGCTGATAATGGCAGAGACACAAATATAAACAAGAATAACTATGATTGAAAGATGAAAAGTGGGTTGAGGAGCGGGTCGATCCATCAGGTTAAGCTACGCTTGCCGGGGTAGGTCAGTGGATGGGTGACCATCTTTACATACCGAGACTCCTCCGTGCCTCGGAAAGCACGTTAAGCCGTTGGTCCCGGCTGTCATTTGTGGATCTTTGACAGTCGTTACGAGTCGTCAGAAGCCCGAAAGTCTGACACCAGTCTTACGAAGGGGTATCGTATTACCCAGTTACTGGGTTGTGGAGGTCAGATAGGCAGTCGCTCCATATAAAATACTGGTATTCAGCTGCATCCGGTAAGACTAGAAGCCGACCCCAAGATAGTTGGGAAAAGGCTAGGAAGATTGAACTAAGTATGAATCTATGATTAAAAGATTATTCCAGACGATAGATTAATGTGTGTGACTTCTGTCCATCCTCGACTCCTCGACTACTAACTTATTGATACAGAAAAGTCAGAAATCACTAAAACAGGCGCCGTCAAGTGACAAATAAGTAATTATTATTTAAGTTAATGATCTTCTAAATCCTTTAGTTCTGCAAGTGTCCGCCATAAATCAAGTGGCGCCAGTAGGCCGTGAGTCACGGATCGACGTCGGCGCGGGCGCAGCTTCGTTCCTACTATTTTTCAGCTAATTCTATTTTCAGACATATTATTAATTGCTCACTTAGTTCGGCCAGTGGCAATTGAATTGTGTGAAGTTAGATGGTACTTAGTAATAAAAATAATAATGGCGATTCTAAACTGGTTATGGATCCTGTTCGCTGTAACTACCTATATGGTCTATGGTTCACTGAACACATTTTCAGGCTATTAAATTATTAATATTCGTCATATTATTTCCTTTACCTACTTATTTCATTTACTAACATATAATTAATATTTTTATAAAAACACTAGCTGCCCGTCCCAGCTTCGCATGGGTAGCCTAAATTTACAATAAATTAAAATTGCGACTATAATTTGAGATTTAAACTATCCTATCTCTCAAGTTGGATCGAACTGCACATGGTGTGCGAATTTTATTATAATCGGTTAAGTGGTTTAGGAGTCCATTGAGGACAAACATTGTGACACGAGATTTATATATATTAAGATAAGATTTAAAAATATAAAAAATAGTCGCCCACCGGTATCGGGAACGGCTCCTGAAAGAGGAACCTCCTAACCATACGCGCCGTGTCCAGAAGTAGCTCTTTCTGGATCAAGTCCTTGATCCAGCTGCCTAACGACAGCCTCGTCAGGTGTTGGTCGAGGCTCTTGGCTATTATGCCATTGGCTGTCACGACTATCGGCACAATGTTCGTCATATTATCTTTGTTTTTGAAAAAGTTTTCCACTCGGGTGTTGTCCCGTCGTCTTTTCTGAGGCCCTCAGGACAAAAAAGGTTCGGTTCCCCTGTTAATTAGTAAATTATAATAGTATATAATTATTCCGTGGTTTAACATTAGTAAGTATCTATATATTCAGTTTTACATATTATATATTAAAATCCCAAACAAGATATCGCCAGTCCGGGGTAATTGCGTAATACACGATCAATCAGAATCGGAATCGTTTTGAAAGATTGGGTTGGTAAGTAATGCATTGCTTCATAAGTTCGAAAAAAAAATCTGCTCAACAACGTAAATAACGTAATGTATGTTGTTAAACTGTCAAAATGAAACAGATTAGTCGTAATCGTTTATGAAGATGTGTTGCGTAATTATAATGATAGCAATTTGAATGTCACTCTCAAGGTAGGATCAGACTACACAGGCACTTTATTACTATCGAGGGTTATAAACATGAAACACTCCGCCCACGGTCAGAAATCTGGGCCATGAATTCATGATATTGAAAATGGAAAATATACAGATACCTACTGAAGCAGGTAAGTTTGCACCGAAGTTTTGTACTGCTTCGTATTCCACGCCACCATTTCATAAAACTTTAGAAAGCATAATAGTTGGCTCCGTGTTGGAAGATTCTGAATCAACCAGCGCGTAGCATATGGGAAGTAGAAGACCAGACTCCAATCCAAGAGTAAAGTAATAAAAAGTTTACTAACTCCAGGAAAAGATTAGATTTTAAAGTTACGCCAAGTTTTCAGAATAACATAACATGGTATTGGATATAGTATGTTATAGAATTGGTATAGATTGGGTATGGTATAGAATTACGTAACATCACGCCTTGTTTCCCCGAAGGGGTGGGCAGAGCAGAGTTGTCCTGTACCAGGTACACCAACATTTCGCCAGTTATGTTTAAGTCCCATGTCCCAGGCCTATTGCCATCAACCGGGCACAAATCCAGAGCCCGGGCTGTTACTGAGAAATTCCAGATGGAAAACATAATAACGCTTTGCCCGACACGAGAACCCAGGACCCCATGCTCAGCAGTAGCGTTTGGGTCCACTAGACCAACGAAGCAGTAAGTTTTCAGAACGCAGCACTTTTCAGAAATAGGATGTCTAAATCCTGAAATTATTGCTATAGATAAGGACTATTTAGACCTTCGGTTCTATTTCAAGCCCTATATTAACCATCAGAAAGTCCTAACTAAAAAAAGCGCTTGATTATTATGTACATAAATTACTAGCTGTCCGTTATCCGGTTAACCCTGTCACTTCTAATGAAACGCTAAGCTAAAATCCATTGCGTAGCGACCCCCGCTCCAGAGATATAAAATACGTGGCGCGTCTGTATATAGGGTTACTTTCCCCTACCATTTGTATCCATGGAACAGATTTGTTTTAAATAAATAAATAAAAATCTTTATTGCAGACCAAATGATCCATCAAAAAACTCGTCGATTAAAAGCACGACAAAAAATAATAACATTACGTCTTAATATTATAAATAATTACAAAAAAACAAAATTAAAATTAAATATTTTATAAAAATAAAATCAAAATTAAAAATTAATTAATTATGTTATGGTATTAATTATGTTTTGCGTTTTGAAGACTGCAGCTGCATATTATAGACTTCCTTTATTCCTTGGTTAGTTATTAAATTCGACAGAAATCATTGTTAGTTTATTTTCCCCCAATTTGTTATTTTTCGTGTTCTTTTTTTTTTCTTTCCTTGCGTCATGTTTGCCGCAAATGAACGTATTTTCATTCTTTTTCTTTTCTTTTTTTTTTCTTAGTTAAGTAGGTAATTGCGAACATTTAATTCTTATTTTGTTTTGTTTTTTTGCTGCATATTATAATAACATAACATAACATAACATCACGCCTGACTTCCGCAAAGGGTTAGGCAGAGGGCACCCACATTTCTCCAGTTATGTTTAAGTCCCATGTAGTATGGCACAATCAACCGGACACAAATCCAGACTCTAGGTTGCTACTGAGAAATTCCAGATGAATATATCCCATAACATTTTGCCCGACGATTTGAACCCAGGGAGCCATTTCAGTCACTCAGTCAGTCATTCATTGACTCATTTTCTCCCTTATACAGGGTGGCAGGGACATCGACGCGAAGCCGGTTACCATGGATTCAGTACATGATTCTGAAAGTCAAAATGTATGGAACAGCAGATTTTTTGATGAAAAATTTCAACGCAGGGGGGTTCAGAATCATGTACTGAATCCATGGTAACCGGCTTCGCGTCGATGTCCCTGCCACCTTGTATGTTTAATCTTATGTATTCTGCTATAAATATATTGGTGACTCATTAAGGTAACGCTAACCTCAGACCAAATAAAAAACCAAGACAGAGCGCTGTCAACAGTGACGTGAGGCCGGTTTCGTAAACATGTGTGCACTTAGTGAGGTGTAGTTTGATTGTAAATGTGTGAGTGTGAGCGTGTATGCACAGAGCACCGAGGTGTAGTTTTGGCATGCTTCACTGTATTGTTCGCAGCGCTATGTCCCGGTTTTTTGCTAAGCTAACAGGCATCATATTATTTAAAGACCAACAGTGCAATATCCGACCGGACTATTCCCTCAACAATACGGTCATTAAACTCATTATTCCAGAAAGAAGTCGAGTTCCGATAGTAATTCCTGTCGCGTCAGGGGCGAAGGCGTAGGGCGCCACGACGGCGCGTCGCTCCCGCCGCCGGGGCGCCGCCCGCCAAATAAACGACGTATATTATAGTCTGTGCCACTTGAAAAACTTCCCTACTCTTTGTTAGTTATTTATTCATCGGTTTTTGAACGTTATTTGAGGGATTGTTCTTAGTATTGAGGTTTGGAGAAAGTTCATTTTTGCGTAAAAAATACGGAGTTTCTCTTTCTTTTAGGTAAGTACCTACTTATAAAAGATCCCGTTGCTTGTTTTGTTCCTGGCCATTATTTTAAACAATTGTTATAATGTTGTAGTGGTATTTTTATGGTTGTTAAGGTTTGAACAATGCTTGAAACGGCATTTTTTTTGAAGATTAGATTTAGTTATCATGGCGTTATTTCGTTTTGTTCGCAAGCAATGTCCCATGCAGGTAGGTATGACAACGTTGACAACGATATCAAGGAGTTGCCCTTTTTGTCTGTCTTTTTGTCCAGAATTTTGGTAAACCTCGTTATTTTCAGTTTAATTTTTCCTTTTAACGTGATTCCAACCCAGTCAGTGAAAAACAAGAAGAAAAAACCATAGGAAATCAGGATTGATTTCTTCCAAAGAGTTCCCAGTAGCTCTATGCATAGCATACATAGGGTTGCCATTTTTTTGTTATATCAAATACCTATAGTATTTTTGAAGCCATGAAAAATATAGCAGACAGCGAAAAGGTAGGTAGGTAGGTATAATATGCCTCAAAAAATTATGTTATTTTTTAAATGAATATTTTTTTGCTACTTTGTGCCTATCTATATTAACAGGATTTTTTTCTACAAAATATCATTAATTCAGCTTTTATCTCTTCTTTTATCATAATACCTTTAAACGAGCAATTCTTGTATAAGTATATGTATACTGAATCTCTGAAACGGTTTAACGATTTTCATCACATTTAATATACAGGGGGTTTCGGGGGCGATAAATCGATCTAGCTAGGTTTAATTTTTAGAAAACGTAGCAAAAAAGCCGAGCAAAGCTACCCCAGTACCCAGATATTGAGATCAATACTGGCCCTATTGCGCTCATTTCCCCATTTTGTATTGACATGAAAATATAGTAGTTTCGCCTACTATATTGTTTTTTTCTAATATAGCAGAGGGCCTAGACAAAGTAACATTCGATTAGCGACAACGCTAGTAGAAAAGTCAAAAATGTATGGGATTGACAAAAGCTATCGAAACGTCACGTGATCATAGCTCAACGAATAGAAATTAGCTAGACAATATTTAACATCATTCCATTCATACAGCCTCGAACGATAACTTGCTATCGAAAGACCAGAGACAATATGTAATTTTTATCGAAGAAACCAATGGATCAGACGATAGCGAAACGTAGTGTAGGTATGTCGTTGAAGCGATAGCGATTGTCGAAATAGAATCGCTCCGAAGCGAATGTCATTTGTCTAGGCCCTCAGGATACTATATTAAATGTACAGTGTGGTTCGTGAAGGAAAACATCGTGAGGAAACCGGCATGTCTTTGAATCAAAAACTCGAAGACATGTGACATCCACCAACCCGCACTGGGCCCACGTGGTAGATTACAGCCCACTCACAGAGAGGAGGCTTGTGTCCCAGCAGGGGGAACATTAATAGGCTGATTATGTTATGTGATGTGGTTGGCAACCCTAATCATAACCCACTGACTTCTTCGAGTCGCTGGCACGAGTTGTTCATGTTGGCCCAAAACATCAAAACATCGTCACTTCCACGACGCGACGTTATCGATGGCAGCACAGAGCACAGCAGGATAGGAGGAAGCGCATAGTGTGTGCCACAGCTCTACATCCACACCTAGCAGCCGTTCCCACTGACTAAGAGATACTCAAACTTATCTTAACACACAATCAAACAATAAACTGACCCGTAAACTATCAAACAATTACATTTTCGCAGTAACATTATAAATCAAACGTTTCATTATGCACGCATTTGATCAGCCTTCAGATATCAGCAGCACATAAATCTATAAATAAATGCTGAACAGTACATAACACACCCATAAAACCAGCTGTTATGGGAGCAGCTAATACATATGGAAGTACTGACGACAAATAAGTAGGTACGTGAGATACATATAGATTTTATTACTTGAGACAAGGTGTGACTGCTTCTAAAAGATTGTAATGTGGTATTGTTAATGTGTTGTGTTTTGATTTTCTTTTTAGTAACAACCGACCGACCGACATCGGTTTCAGAGCCAACCTGCCCCCCAATTACGCAATGCACGATCAATTTTAAATTGAAACCAAATTAAAGACAAAAAAAATTGAGCAGATTTTTTTTGTCGAACTTATCAAGCAATGGACTGGCAATCTTTTTCAATTGGTTTCAATATAAAATTGATCGTGCATTACCTACGTAATTAGGGTGCTGTTCATGTTCATACTTGTTAGGTTTCATTTTATTAAGAGATAATTGTTGGATTTGTACTGGCAACATCGAAATATTCGATATATAAAAATGGCGGAACAACGGTTTCGAAATAGTGCTCGGAGGGTAGTGCTCGTGATAACAACGTGCTGTGTCAGTTTAAAAAGATGGATTGGCATAGAATGCTTGGTGATGGTCAGGGTAGTGTTTTTCTACAGTATCTTGGTGTTTCATATCATTTTCCTTATCCCTGAAATATTGTGAATATGTAGTCTTATTAGACAGTTTAGATAATGATATTGGGGTAACGAATTTAGGATTCATTTGGGGATTAGTATCTATCTGAGGTATTAGTTGTTTTAGAGCCAGGTTAGTTAATGCTACACTTCAGAAGTGGTAAGTACATGTGCTCACATTTTACATTTTAATATGTAACGATTTTTTTTTAGTTGGTTTATTTAAATTATAACGGTAAAATTAAGTCTGATTACTATGAATATAATTATAGTTTTAAATAGTTTTTATATTCCATCCGATACCGACAAGTTTTTATTAGTCTTGGTTTTACATGACAGTTGAAATTTGAATTGAGTTGAATCTGACGGTTACTTTTAGATAATTTTAAAATAACTGTTCTTTTGGCCTACATTTTATAATTTTTACTGCCCATATTTCTCCTAATGTGTATCTAGACGACAATTTCATGTTGAAAATTAAGTTAGAGTACGTGACATGATTTATTTATGGCGGGGTTCTAGACTCACAATTATTAATATACGGGGCATGTTGCGGGGTGCAAGGGGAGCCCAAATTATTGTTACTTTTGCGATTGGACCTACCGTTTAGAAGATATTTGAAATTTAAAATTATCCACGGAATCTTCGAAAAGGAGTCAAACCCGTTGTTATGAGTTTCAGATAATGTTTCGCGACAGTGAAGCGTCCTCGCGTCCCAGCGCGGCTCCGGTTGACGACCCGGCCCGAGATAGTATCCGGTCAGGGATTGAACCGGGGACTGGTCGCGGTCACAGCTGACGCCATGGAGGTCGCAGCCACCGTGGTTGGAGTCTCATGAGCGGGCGAGAACCGGTGCAGCTGGATGCCGGTGCAGCTCGACGCCGGGTGTAGGCGTCGGTGCGGCTGGACGCCGTTGCGGCTAGACGCCGGTGCAGCTGGACGCCCGTGTGGCTGGACGCTGGATGGGCTGCCGGTGCGGCTGGACGCCGGGTGGGCCGCCGGTGCGGCTGGACGCCCGTGCAGCTGAGCGCCAGTGTGATGCACCAGGTGATGGTAATTGGTGCCGTTGCTTCAATTTAGTTAAGTATTTATTCAAATTAATTTATTTGCAAACAAGGTACAGAAAGTTCGTTTGATAATTAATTACATCTATTTTATAATAAATGCCTTATGTCTGTGTGAGATTCGTCTTGGGTTGATATAACCTGTTGGTATAAAGAAATAAATTATTTAATAATTTAATGATTTAATAGTTTAATAGTTTAATAGTTTAATAGTTTAATTTTTATAGTTTCATGATTTAATAGTTTCATGATGTAATAGTTTCATGATTTAATAGTTCCATGATTTTATAGTTCCATGATTTTATAGTTCCATGATTTTATAGTTTCATTATTTAATAGTTTCATGATTTAATAGTTTCATGATGTAATAGTTTCATGATTCAATAGTTTCATGATTTAATAGTTCCATGATTTAAAGTTTCAGGATTTAATAGTTTCATGATTTAATAGTTTCATGATTTAACAGTTTCATGATATAATAGTTTCATGATTTAAAAGTTTCATGATGTTATAGTTTCATGATTTAATAATTTCATGATTTAATAGTTTCATGATTTAATAGTTCCATGATTTTATAGTTCCATGATTTTATAGTTCCATGATTTTATAGTTTCATTATTTAATAGTTTCATGATTTAATAGTTTCATGATTTAATAGTTTCATGATGTAATAGTTTCATGATTCAATAGTTTCATGATTTAATAGTTCCATGATTTAAAGTTTCAGGATTTAATAGTTTCATGATTTAACAGTTTCATGATATAATAGTTTCATGATTTAAAAGTTTCATGATGTTATAGTTTCATGATTTAATAATTTCATGATTTAATAGTTTCATGATTTAATAGTTTCATGATTTAACAGTTTCATGATTTAATAGTTTCATGATTTAATAGTTTCATGATTTAATAGTTTCATGATTTAATAGTTTCATGATTTAATAGTTTCATGATTTAATAGTTTTATGATTTAAAAGTTTCATGATTTAATAGTTTCATGATTTAATAGTTTCATGATTTAATAGTTTCATGATTTAATAGTTTCATGATTTAATAGTTTCATGATTTAATAGTTTCATGATTTAATAGTTTCATGATTTAATAGTTTCATGATTTAATGATTCCATAATTTCATGATCTAATGGCATGATGATTTAATTTAATGAGATCATGGGGCATAGTAGCTTGTTACCCGCTGAAGAAAAAGCTAACGTGCTAGTTACGATTGTCAAGTTGTACAGTTTGTCACTAAATGCAATGGTGCTCTTTTGTTAGTTGGTTACATTTGACTTTTTAGTTCTTAGCCTGAGACAGACGGACTCAGCAGTTATGTCACTATGGTAAGCACGAAGTTTCGCTACCACCATGACTTTTTAGTTCTTAGCCTGAGACAGACGGACTCAGAAAATATGTCACCATGGTTAGCATGAAGTTTCGCTACCACCTTGACTTTATAATTCTATTATATATTTGTTTGTGACGGAAGGTTCACAAGTTATGTCATCATGGTTAGCACGAAGTTTCGCTACCACCGTGACTTTATAATTCTATTATATATTTATGTTTGTGACGGAAGGTTCACAAGTTATGTCACCATGGTAAGCACGAAGTTTCGCTACCACCATGACTTTTTAGTTCTTAGCCTGAGACAGACGGACTCAGAAGTTATGTCACCATGGTTAGCATGAAGTTTCGCTACCACCGTGACTTTATAATTCTAATATATATTTATGCTTGTGATGAAAGGTTCAAAAGTTAATGTCACAATGGTTAGTATGAAGTTTCGCTACCAATATGACTTTACAATTCTATTTAGATTTATATTTATGCTTATGATGCAAGGTTTACAAAATTATGGTTATTAAGAAAGGTAAACAAGTTACATA
Source organism: Conistra vaccinii (assembly GCA_948150665.1). Lineage (NCBI taxonomy): Eukaryota > Metazoa > Arthropoda > Insecta > Lepidoptera > Noctuidae > Conistra > Conistra vaccinii. The sequence continues at coordinate 21,782,421 of OX411327.1, forward strand.
AGAAAACGATCGTTTTGCATAATTAAAAAGTATATTTAAAATAAAATCAATGCTACTGGTTAGAGTTTATAAAGTCAGTTATGATAATAATATCAAGGATTTCAATTGTTTTAGTTTAAAATCACATTACAACCGGAACAGAAGCTCTGTTTGGTCGTAATTTAATCCATAGTAGTGAGAATAATTATGAATGATATATTTTTACAAGACAGGTAGCTGAAAAAGAATGATAAGTTGATTGATAAGACGGGTAATACATGAAATACACCTTAATTGTGGGGTATATAATTGGTCATAGTTTATACAAACGAAAAATTGTGTTACATCATAAAAAAAAATAAAAACAACAGAAGTTTATGATTTAGATTTCTTCATTTGTGATACGCACTATTTTTATGAAGTGAGAAGTTAAGCTTCAGTTTACAGTTTTAGATTTATTATTAACAGTTGGATAAATATACTATTAATACGAAGTGAGAAGTTAAGCTTTAGTTTACAGTTTTAGATTTATTATTAACAGTTGGATAAATATACTATTAATACGAAGTGAGAAGTTAAGCTTTAGTTTACAGTTTTAGATATATTATTAACAGTCGAATAAAATATACTATTAATATGAAGTGATAAATTATGCTTTAGTAACTAAAGCTAAAATTAAACAAAAGTTTAGTTTAGTTTTTAGTTCAGATCAGTTATGTTACGTTAAAGTAGATTAATTAATAATTGTTGATCCATGTTATTGGTTTGCCAGTTTAACAACCATGTGATTGGTTTGCCAGTTTAGCAACTATGTGATTAGGTTTGCCAGTTTAGCCACCATGTGATTGGTGTGCCAGTTTAGCAACCATGTGATTGGTTTGCCAGTTTAGCAAGCATGTGATTGGTTTGCCAGTTTAGCAAACATGTGATTGGTTTGCTAGTTTAGCAACCATGTGATTGGTTTGCCAGTTTAGCAACCATGTGATTGGTTTGCCAGTTTAGCAACCATGTGATTGATTTTCCAGTTAATGTTAATTCGTAACGAGACAGTGTGCTAATGGAATTATGAGATTAAATTTAAAAAAAAAAAAAATGTAAATTACCTATAAATGGTTAAATAGAAATGAGAGTTTTGAGCTTGAGTTTACGTGATACCATCTACTACGACTAGTGAAATTTCAATAATGTTTCTCTTATCTGTATTATATTTTATATTCTGGCGAGAAGAATGGTTCTCAGTTTAAAGGGTTTAGAAAAAATTAGAAATAACGTATAAGAATATGGGAGCCGAGTGTTAGGTTTTAGATGCAAATACACTTGTGTGCATGAGGACATGCACGATGTCAGGATGGTCGAGTGTTAGGTTTCATTTTATTAAGAGATAATTGTTGGATTTGTACTGGCAACATCGAAATATTCGATATATAAAAATGGCGGAACAACGGTTTCGAAATAGTGCTCGGAGGGTAGTGCTCGTGATAACAACGTGCTGTGTCAGTTTAAAAAGATGGATTGGCATAGAATGCTTGGTGATGGTCAGGGTAGTGTTTTTCTACAGTATCTTGGTGTTTCATATCATTTTCCTTATCCCTGAAATATTGTGAATATGTAGTCTTATTAGACAGTTTAGATAATGATATTGGGGTAACGAATTTAGGATTCATTTGGGGATTAGTATCTATCTGAGGTATTAGTTGTTTTAGAGCCAGGTTAGTTAATGCTACATACTCATATCTTTATTTACATTTCATATCGGCTTAAAAATAATAAAATCTGTCAAGTGCGAGTCGGACTCGCACACGAAGGGTTCCATACCATGTCGTACAAGATTTAACACTATGAACTTTCGTAAAGGTAACAACAGAAGCGCTATAAAAATACAAAGATTTTTAAAGAAATTGTCTTATTTTAATGAAAAAATGTTGTTGTGTTAAAATATAGGTGTAGGAGTATATTTCATTTATTTTAAGAGAAAAATATTAAGTTAACTTTATCCATTAACATGCATTAGCTAAAGTCAAAGTTATTTATTTGCTACTAACATAGTATTAGTAGGTATAAATAGGTATATATGGTAGGTAAGCAGGTAGATATGTAAGGTAGATAGGGTAGTTTAGGTACCTACCTACCCTGGTAAGTAGGGTAGGGTAGGTAGGTAGAAATAGGTAATTAGGAAAGGTAGGTGCGCCGTAGATAAGTAGGTACTTAGTGCTAACCGTGCGAAGCCGGGCCGGGTAAAGCTAGTTACTTATATAAATAAAAGGATTTCTCTTGCTACATCAGACTATATTGTACAAAATAGAATGTAAGTAGTACGCCAAATTTTAATTATAACTGTGCGTTTGCACTGGCGAAACATTCACAACAAAACATGTTGGAATCTCTATTTTCTGTCAATTTTTCATACAATGTTTGACAGGAACTAGAGATTTCAACATGTTTTGTCGTGATGTTTCGCCAGTGCAAACGCACGGGTCAATACAGGTATTTATTTACGATATTTTTGATAGTCATACAGAAATCTATTATTTCTTACTTATTATTTTTACACATCCCATCGGACTATGAGAGTGAGGGAAGAGAGAGTGCACTCGTGTCTGCGCACACACTTGTGCACTATAATATCTCCCGCGCCGAAGGCCAGTCTCCGTTAAAATCGGCCGCCGTGGCCGAATATTTTTACACCAATAATTTTTCTCAATATGAAATTGTATCCACAACGGTTTAAGGTAACTGAAATAGTACACTGTATGTGCCAGCATTCATTTCAATGTTACTGAATATATTGTCTATTGGAGTGTATTTTTAAGTTATTACTCTGAGATTTTTAACATGAGGTACACATTGACACCGTCTAGGGATACTTTGAAAAAAGTTCTTAAACTCAAAAAATACTGGCCGGTTTTAAAATCTTGTGAAGAAAGCTAAAGTTTATTTTGTAGACCTTTTTGGATGATCTGAAATGATCGAAATAGTATATGCTGCCATGATAGTAGGTACTTACTAATTCCATGTCATTACTCCGACTATTAAATAGTTATCTGTGGAATTTATATCGCTTATTATTAGCATGAAATACAAAATTATTTTTTTAAGTTGCAGAAAATCGCCCATATTATATAAAATACGTTATGAATCGGCGTTTTTAGTATTTGTTGATTATAAACAGTATATGTTACATGATACACACAAGTTTCAAATTCCTAATTTGTTTAGTTGTTGAGATAGACCTCGTACAATAATGGTCTAAAACAGACAACTTCTACGGCCCCCTAATACATCATTTTTTAAGATAAAAACAAATAAAAATTATATTTATTCTCTACTCAATGAGCTCTAGAAAATGATACCCCACATTCTAGGGTCAGATTATTTTTTTTTCAAAATTTAATTTTATTGTATGGCGACCCCCCTTTATTTTTTAATTTTATTATTTGTTGCTCTTGCGGCAATAGAAATGCTCAATCTGTGAAATTTTCAGCTGCCTACCTATTACGGTTCATGAGATAGAGCTCGCTGACAGACAGACGGACAGCGGAGGCTTATGAATAGGGTTCCGTTTGTCACCCTTCGGGTACGGAACCCTAATAAGGTACAATTACGGACACAGCAAAAAGCATAAAATTAATTCTTATAATAAAAATTGTTTTTTTAAATAATTTATGAACACTAATTAAGAAAATTATAACATTTTAACTTTTACCATTATGAACTGTTAAAAATATGGTACATCCTTCATAGAAACATTATTTATGATTTTAAACACTCATGAATGTGTTTGGTAAATTAGTTGCAAGCGCAAAAGCTGACCGTCCGTCATCTGATTGGATTCCTGTGTCACGTGGTGTTTTGAGTTTTTCCACCATAATTTCTCAGTAGCTCTCAGAAGTGAAGTTTGAGTTTTTGCAGTAAGTTAGAGTGGCAAATTAGCAATAGGGTTGGCCCTATGTCTAATGGAAATAACAGGCGAATTTTTTGGTGTCCTACAAACACTTTTGCCTAATCCTTCAGGGCCCTGGGTCCGATACCCAGTTCGGGTAAAGTGTTGTTGGGTTTTACCATTAGGAATTTCTCGCTAGCACCTAGCAGCCCAGAGTCTGGATTTATGCCCGGTTGATGGTAATAGACTCGCCCCCTATTACAACAATCAATCTGCCTAGCATGTTCCCAACTGTGTTGGCGTCGGGTTCCAGTCTAACTGGGTGCAACTGAATACCAGTATTTTACATGGAGCGACTAATCTGACCTCCACAACCCAGTAACTGAGTAATACGATACCCCTTGGTAAGACTGGTGTCAGAATTTTGGGCTTCTGACGACTCGTAACGTTTGTCAAAGACCCACGAATGACAGCCGGGACCAACGGCTTCCCTTCGGGGATTACATGCGTGATATAGTGTTGTTTTCCTTCAGGGAAACAAAGGCACGGCGTTTTGTGTTTTATTTATCTGCTAGATACGGCGACAGTAGGAAATGGTTTACGTAATGAGCTGCAGGTGCCGCTTGTCACGTACCTTACGACGAGTCCACACCAGCGCGAGCGTGCACGGACCGTGTACGCTAGGCGCCTCGAATGGCTATGGATGCGTCACATTCACAAGTTGTGACGTTTCGCGTGCAAGGATTTACAGTTCCACACCTGCGCAATTGAAGCTCACCGGGCAAACTACGTGCCTCGAACAGTCTCAAACTACTGAGCACATTCGAAGTACCACAGGTACACTGTACACGTAATGTGTTCGTGAATGAGTGTTTTGAGTGTCTCTTGCACGCGAACCATTCGCTAACGGTTCGCGAACAAGTCTAAAGGTGTCCATACTTATATTCCTAAGATGCACGCGAACTGTACTGTTCGTGTCCGCGAGAGGACATTAAACTTGTACGCGAACTACTCGCTAACAGTTCGCGAACATATACAGGGTGGCAGGGACATCGACGCGAAGCCTGTTACCATGGATTCAGTTAGTACATGATTCTGAACCCCCCTACGTTGTTTTCCGTCGGTATTTTTTTTTTAAATCTGCTGTTTCATAGAAAAGTGGAATTCTATGTTCTTATGGTGCACGCGAACCGCACTGTTCTTGCGCGTGCGCAGGTGTGGACCCGCCTTGTTCACGCCATTTATTATACTACGTGTCACTAACTAATTATAGAAAGTGTGAATGGTTCAACACGTTTCGAGGCATCAGTTATTGTAGGTACTAACACCATCTGTGTTAGGAATTAGGGTTGTAGTATATTGACAATGGATAATTCAATGTTATTACAATTTTTTTTTACAAATGATATCGTAGGTAGCAGTATTGCAATGGGTAGCTCGCCGTCCGACAAGGACCAGCCATCTAGTTACGCAACACATTTTCGTAAACGATTCCGACTATTCAACAATATTCATTGCGTTATTTACGTTGTTAAGCAGATTTTTTTTCGAACTTATGAAGCAATGGATTAGCAATCTGTTTGTGCAGCAATTGATCGTGTATTACGTAATTAGGGTACTGGCCCGGGTCGACGGCGCATTGTGTTCCACACGTGCTTCAAAGAGAAGCCAGCACAACTGACGGGGTCCGCTAGGGCCGATGCCCGATGCGGGAAAGTCCTAAGGGGTCTACCGTGACCCCTGGCAACGTACAGGCAACTGAAGGATCACGGGTGGGTTTTAGTCAGTAAGAGTCTCACACGCTCCGCCCAGAGCGGGAGAAGTTATTTGAAGAGATCCCAGCCAAAAAACAAAAGTTAACAGCATTAAAAAAAAACAAAATATTTTATTTCACTTAAACCTACATGGGCACTTATGAAACGTCAGAAGCTGCGTGCACGGTTCCAATTGGTCGTTTCCTATGGAGAAGAGCCGGCAAGAAACTCCACGGTTACTCTTTTAAAAATAATTGTCCTTTACAATACTTCCAAATTACAGTGTTAATAGGTAAGTATGTATAATTATACTTCCAAATTACAGTGTTAATAGGTAAGTATGTATAATTATGGTCAATGTAAATAACAGTGATAGGAAGTTATTATAACATCATCAACATACTTACACTAAGTGGAAAAAATACGTATTATTGAAGCTAACTCAAAAACCACTCATCAAAACTTGACCAAATTTAAATATATGGGACCAACCTGGAAATAAATATCCATTCAAATAAAAAAAGAATTTTCCAAATCGGTTTATACAGAGTTCAGACGTAACAAACTATTTAAAAAAAAAAGAATTGTTAACCTCCTCCTTTTTTTGAAGTCAGGCAAAAATATAATACTTACACAGTATTTAGGTATATAAGTACCGTAAAAATTACCAAATTATTTTGAATTAGATGGCAGAGGCAACAGGCGTAGGGGGGTAGCAAACTAGGGGTTGCATGCCCGGATGCGCGTGCGGGTCGTACTTGCACAGTACATAGGTGTCACTCAAGGAGGCTCTCTTTGAATCAATAACTTCTTTTGGTATACAGAGCTATTATGATTCGCGGTGCTGTATTTTCAGAAGACCGTCCATGTAGAAAAGCGTAATAAGTTATAAGCCATCTTTATGATATCTTCAGTGTCTTTTACGAGTCGATTGTAATACCTAACGTAGATTGATCAAAGCAATGCGATGCTAACTACCATTTGCCTAGGGCTTCTCGACCAATAGCGACATGCGTCAGGCAATAAAACTATGATCACTTTTGATCGTTCAAATTATAATTTTATGTGGGTACTTAGATGCCCGTTTACATGTAGCTTGTCTGCGTGTCCACGTGTAACCCCTTGGTTACAGACAACACATTTATTAAGTAGGAGCAGATAGAGGTCATGTAGGGTGACCGTAAATTTACTGGTTTTTCCGAATTTATAATGAACAAAGATAAATTACCTACTAAAAATGTTTCACTAAATCGTGAATTTTTTTGACAATATTATTATTATTGCTCATTTGGGAATCTTGAAATATTTTAGTTACCTCGGGAGTAAATTATTCGGTTTTCCATTCATTCGATCAAATCGTTTACCTATCGCAATTATTTAATCTAATAAACTAATATTCTAAAGAGAAAAGTTTTGATCATTTGTATGTTTGTTTGTAATGAATGAACTCAAAAATTACTAGACCCAAATTAAAAAATATTTCACCAATAGAATGCTATATTATCACTGAGTAACATGGGCTATAATTTATAAAGATATCACGCGGGCGAAGCCGCTGGCGAAAGCTAGTGTTTTATACAGTATCCATTTAGATATACGGCAATTAACATCTTGATTCTCGACAGTTGACCTCACATTGTACGGAAATCGTTTACAATGCGAGATCACCATAAACTGGAAATGTATAGCTTGATGTGTAGCCGTGCGTACCACATCGTAAGCGCCTAAGCGGGCCCACCTGTACCTAGGTACCAGCTCATGTTGTGGTACCTGACTTTGAGATAGGTATCTCAATGTCGGGTCAAGTCAGGTCAAGGTAACCTCATCTTGACCCGTAAAATGCACATAACGAAATGTCCATCAACTCCATGGTCACCACATAATCATTAAAATTTTACTATACAAACGTCCTCGGAGCGGTCATAAAGATATAGTTAAGTACAATGCAGGCGGTTTGTGTGTCACGTCGGATCTGATGCAAGGTGTAAACCTAGGTCATCGAGGATCATCATCATTAATTTTATTGATGCATGAGGAACAGGGTGTAAAGTTCACTCATCCTCTATAGAAAAGGGAGGATCCTCCCACCAGACGGGTGTTATGTCTGGCGGGCAACTGCCCGACGCTTGATGTCGGAAATTTATATATATAACCTTCATCGCGCGGTAAACTCTGCTTGCGCGATGCATGATTTCGCGTGACGTCAGTGTGATGCGAAGTTTGCATGTAGATGCCGCCACAATTTATTAAAATAAATAAAATTGAATTTGAAAAACAATATTATGTTGTTTGGAAAACTGATACTTAATCTGTATTCGCAATATATTTGCCAAACATGTAAAAAAAACGAGTTTTAGGAAAAACAACAGTAATGCCCACACATAAGGTTCAGTTAGCGCTACAAATTCTTTTTTATTTTTATTTTTCAACAGTTCTAGCCCGTCTAAAATCAACTTTATTTACACCTTCATAGAGTTGATGTTTGTTTGAGTGGAAATAACAGCAATTGGACAATTCAAGTGACAGGCAGCAGAAATAGAAAAAATATTGATACGAAGGTAGGTAGTGTGGAGTGCGGAGTCTCCCATCTGTATTCATCTGTGACAGAGGGTGGAACAAGGCTTCAAGTGATAATAATTAACAGGTCACCGTCAAAACATTGTGTGTTATTCGACCATTAGTACTAATACGAAAAAGTCCCTGAAAACAATGATTAATTAACAATATTTCCCCTAAGGAATCGTTTGACATTTATCCTAATTGTTTTTGGCGTGTCACGGAGGTTAGTAGGTAACCGCAATACAAGTACTTACTTAGTTATTGTACAGTCTACGTTAGGTAATTAAAACTAAAATATAACAGTATAATTGATATCGAGAGGAAAATTTTGTTGTTTTGACAGACGATGAAGATTTTTCGTTCATTTACCTTGACGTTTTCCTATAATTATGTTATCAATTACTAGTTACCAAAGGTATTTAATAACTATTTGGATTCTATTTTATATTATTAATAATTAGTTATTTATAACGTATTTAATAACTAAGTATTTGGATTCGATATATCTATGAATTCTATTCAAATTTATCTAGCCTTTTCTCAAATATGGTGGGGTCGGCTTCCAGTCAACCTGATGCAGCTGAATACCAGTATTTTCAATGACTGCGTACCTACTTATCTGATTTCCACAACCCAGTTAGGTAGGTGACTAATGAATCTACAGACTCCATGACCATGACTGTCCATGTGGCCTTTTTATAAGGTTTTAGGTTTTCCAATCTCAGTTAGCTCATTTGTTACAGAAATAATTACACCGTTGAAATTCTATGAGCGCCATTTGAACTAAATTCGACTGTCGGTTCAAGAGCATTCATCTCTGATTATTTAGAACTGTGATTTAGAATGTCTAGAACTATATTTCATTTGAAATAAGATTAGACACATATCTAAACCATTTTTATAGTCCGTTCAACCGATTTTGATTCTATGCGTTGGTGGCATGAGTCGGCATGACAATAATGGCAGGTGCAGTAAACAGTTGGTATTGTACATTTTTGCTTTTTAATGCCATACATATTATATTATGCCTACGGTATAGAAGTCAGAATAGATTTAGAAGACTGTAAAAAAGGTTTGTCTAATCTTATTTCAAATTAAGTACATAAATATTATAGATACTGTCACGCTGAAAAAAAACTACTTTAAGGGGGATGCGCCATGGTAGTCCGCGAAATTCAAATTTTCTTACGTTTTTTACAATTTGCAGGTCAGTATCAGGTTGTATGTTGATCTAAATTTATGATTCGCGGCCGTATCAAATGTTTATTTATAAAATTATTATAATCATAAAAGTCATCAATACAATTCTCTAAGTTCATGTGTAACTGTATTGAATAACTAATTCATGAAATCATGACATTTGACACCTTTGCTAACTTAAGGAGTTGTATTGCTAATTCTAATGATTATAATTCTGTAAAGCCATATTTTTTACGGTCGCGAATCATATTTTAATCAACGTACAACCTGACACTGGGCTGCAAATTGCAGAAAACAAAAGAAAATATGAATTTCGCGGGCTACCTTACTTAGCGCATCCCCCTTAAAAGAAACAAGCCAACTTTTTTTATGCTGGTGTGCGTGCATTTAGCGGCCAATACAGTTGGGCGCTATTTTTTTCGACGATGTCGCAGCTTTGGCTGTCTATCTAGACATAATGTAGGTAAAGTAGGTATATCTTTGGCATACATAAATAGTACATGACTATAATTCCAACAACTGGTCACATTTGAGTCTGTAAATCCTTTGTCTTTCAATATAAATTCCAATACCGACTTACCGAGTTTTCCCTTATCAGTTTGAGCTATTATAAAACAATTAGACATATTTTGTAAGACAATAACAGTTATAATAAAAATACAAATCGGGAGATGTGTGCGAGTCACCACAAAATTATCAGCTCAAACATTTAGGTATTCCTCACAACTAACCACAAAGATTAACGTCGTCAATAACAAATACATTTTATTGCAGCGAACGGAAAAACCCCATTGCCGACGCCATGTTTGTTGGTGGCCAGTATTCCTTGACCCACGCGTTGAAGGGACGGTGAACATTTTTCGAACGTTCAGAGAGGTCACCTTAAGTTGGACGTGTGGAGTTTACCCAACAGTGTTGCGTGGTCGGTGAAAGTTACGGATGCATTTGCATTTAGTTGTCAATTGTGATATTGTAAAGGATATTTGTCCAGGGTCAATGATCTCTTTACAGGATAGTTCTGAGAAAAGGTTGCAATATTTTTCAGTAGGTAGGTAGTTAAAGAAGTCAGTATTTTCCTGTAAAATGGGCATTGACCCTGAATAAAAAACACAAGGAAAAATATGGCTAACTGACTTTATTAACAGGACCATTTTGACAAAATTAAACGGCCCAAGCGCAGCTGCTGCTACTTTAAGATGGCCAGATTAGAGCATTTCTACAGCAGGAACCACCAGGAACTCAACTTTTCAAAAAAAATCAGAGGCGAAAAAGTAACTTCACAATATTCTGGGAAAAGTAATGTAAACCATTCAATTCTGTCAAGGACGAGATATAATAAAGGAAAAAAAAAACTTGTGTTTATTTGCAAGACTTCTAGAAACTACGAATCCGAGGAACCGTCAAATCAAACAGAAATAAATAAAATGTTGTTAATCCACACGAAAACAAAATGAATGTCAAGGATATTCGTTTTTCAAATTGTTTCCTAATTTAAAACCGTCAAAAGCCGTCAAAGCTCAATGCTAAGCACTGTTTACACGCACTCGCATGTGTGAAGTGCCTACTCGCCTTGACCCGAGGCAACTTTACAATTTTACATCATGTTCCCTTGATCACTGGAACGTTCGTTACGGCCACGGGTAATGTAACCTTTTTGGTTTAATGTTCATTTTGCAAATTGGCAAGTAATGGTGATGGATCATGTACCTAGTGACTGCTCTGTAATTTACGATGCGTATCTGCTGATAGTATCGCCCTGATTGAGGTATTCGAAACGCATAGAGCAGTAGACGTTAAAATGTGGACGTGCAGATCTAGATCTATAAAATAATGGTTCGTTTGCCTTTAGAAATCTATATATATAAAAGGAGAAACTGATTCACTGACTGACATATCAACGCACAGCCGAAACTACTGGGACTAGGAACGTGAAATTTTCCACACAGCTTCCTTTAATTATGTAGGGGAGCACTAAGAAGGGGTTTTTGAAAATTCGACTTTTAAGGGGGTGAAAAGGGGGGATTTCGATTGTATGCAAAATCTTATTCCTTGAGTTAATAGACTTGAAACTTGGCACGAATACTTATCTAAGTAAATCATAAAGTTTGTCATTTTTAGTTTTTCTAAGCTACCCCCTAAACGGGGATTGGGGGGTGTCAAAGTTTGTATGAAAAAATTTTTACGCAAGGTCCGAATAACTCGAAACTCAGTATTTATACTTAAAATCGAAAATAAAGAATAATGCGTATCAAGGTTTTTCGGAAACAACCCCTAACGGGGTGAAAAGGGTTAAAATATTTTAATGACGGCTGCGATTTACTCATTTTCGTCATGGGTGTCGTTTTCGTAGTTTTCGATAGTGCTAAAGTCGATAGTGAGGTCAAAATGTAAATCCAAGATGGCGGCTGCGAAAGTTTTCTTATTTTTCGTCATGGGAGTCGTTTTCGTAGTTTTCGATGGTGCTAAAGCCGATAATGAGGTCAAAATGTAAATCCAGGATGGCGGCTGCGAATTCTTTTTTATTTTTCGTCATTGGTGTCGTTTTCGTAGTTTTCAAGGGTGCTAAAGCCGATAGTGACGTCAAAAAGTAAATCCAAGATGGCGGCTGTGAATATTTTCAAATTTTTCGTCATGGGTGTCGTTTTCGTAGTTTTGGATAGTGCTAAAGCCGATAGTGAGGTCAAAATGTAAATCCAAGATGGCGGCTGCGAAAGTTTTCTTATTTTTCGTCATGGGAGTCGTTTTCGTAGGTTTCGATGGTGCTAAAGCCGATAATGAGGTCAAAATGTAAATCCAGGATGGCGGCTGCGAATTCTTTTTTATTTTTCGTCATTGGTGTCGTTTTCGTAGTTTTCAAGGGTGCTAAAGCCGATAGTGACGTCAAAAAGTAAATCCAAGATGGCGGCTGTGAATATTTTCAAATTTTTCGTCATGGGTGTCGTTTTCGTAGTTTTGGATAGTGCTAAAGCCGATAGTGAGGTCAAAATGTAAATCCAAGATGGCGGCTGCGACAAATTTGTAATTTTTCGTCATGGGTGTCGCTTTCGTAGTTTTTGAGGGTGCTAAAGCCGATAGAGAGTACTTCGTACGAATACTTATCTTAGTAATAAATGGGGATTAGGGGTGTCAAAGTTTGTATGAAAGATTTTTTATGCGAGGTCTGATTTACTCGAAACTCAGTAGTTATACTTAAAACCGAAAACAACGAATAACGTGTATCAATATTTTTCGGAAACAACCCCTACCGGGATGAAAAGGGTTGAAATATTTTATTTGCATCGCACTGACCTATATCAAGATACACGCAACGACATCTATTTTTTGGAATTTGCTATTCACATTTGGGCCCGATAGGTGACGCTGCAATCGAAGTTCAAGACGGTATTCTGTTCATGACACGTGCACAATTTCTGAGCAGTAACCTAACAAAAAGAGTACTAGGGTTTCATGAATTCACGATATTAGTATTTCAATTATTAAACAATCAATCTGCCTAGCCTTTTCCCAATTATGTTAGGGTCGGCTTCCCGTGTAACCGGATGCAGCTGAATACCATTATTTTACATGGAGCGACTGCCTATCTGACCTCCACAACCGAGTTACTGGGTAATACGATACCCCTTGGTAAGACTGGTTGTCAGACTTTCGGGCTTCTGCCGACCCGTAACAACTGTCAAAGATCCATGAATGGCAGCCAGGACCAACGGCTTAACATGCTTTCCGAGGCATGGAGGAGTCTCGGTATGTCAAGATGGTCACCCATCCACAGACCATCTACGGCAACCGTAGCTTAACCGGATGGGTCGACCCGTGCGGCTGTTATTACTTAGTTTCCAGCTCCTCTACAATTCTTCTCTCAATTTCTATCAATTCATCAATTTCTATCATTAGACATCGTGCACTATTTCTGAACAGTAACCTAACAAAAAGTACAATCATTACGTTATGCTACTAATAGGATTTGGCGATTTGGATTTAGGCGACAGATAGTTTATAACCTGGACAAAGAATACTTTTTATCCCGGTAGTACGTTTCCTTGGTTTTCCGACATCCACGCGAGCGAAGCCGCGGGAAAAAGCTAGTACAAAATAAAGGAATGTAGAAATCTGCTTTGGAAACTAAAAACATGGCTTGTTTACTCGTTTTTTTCGTGGACAGGAACTCTACCAAGACAGTAGCAAGTAGTTACAAACAGTACTATATTTTTCTTTACGTCACTGCAATTTGTATTTCGCAAGAAATGTAAATAAAGAAACACAAAGCTGTTTTTACGAAGTCCTCATAATTTCTCGGTATCCTTCCAACTCGAGTGTGAAAATAACAATGAACTTTTTTACGAAAGTCATTCACTAAAAACGTCATGACCTCACAACCGTGAAATATGTAACTTTTACGTTCACTCCGCTAGTAAAGGAATGCAACTTTTTTTTTCACAGTGATTTATGAGCAGAGGCAAGGAATGCATCACGCCTCTTTGGAATGCATCACTTCGTGCGCTGCTTTTTCTGAATACATTAACGAATTATAAATCTTAACATAGTGTGTTACAATTGAAAATCCTTTGTGCGTATTGTTTCTTTTTTTAATTATAAGTTGTAGTAAGGGGTGTTTATTATTGTTAAAGAATTTACGGCACGCTATACCAAAACAAACATGTCTGTCACTAACGACATGCCATATAGGTTTAATTTTGATGATGAATTTATTTGTCCGTTTAGATAAGAGAGGTAACGCCTATAACTTAGTAATTTTGAGCTGAGACTGAGAGTACCAGAACGTTGAAATTGTCAATTTGATAGCAGAATGAGGGGAAGGAAGGAAGGTCCCTTAGCAGACGTGGATGGTCGATGCAGAATATAATTTCCATTGCCGAAATTGTTTCTTTTTTTAAATGTTATATGTGTGTTTTATTTTCAAGCTGTATCGAGTCGAATCTTAATGATTTGTTTTTATATGAATTTTAAATGAAAAACACTCACCGGCAGTAAATGTGGCCCAAGCCACAAGCGGATTCGAGAACAAACTAAACTTATTTTAACTACATAGGTACTAATACTAATGAAAATAGAGGCCAAGTGCAAGTCTTGTACGTATTATATAAATAATGTCATATTAGGTAAGGGGTTTGAAGATTTTGGCCCTAAAATCAGCCACCATTTTGTTTTTTTTTCAAAATCGAGGTGCACACTAAATGTCATATATTTGGAGGGACATTTATACAGACACTAGCTTTTTCCCGCGGCTTCGCTCGCGTGGATGTCGGAAAACCAAGGAAACGTACTACCGGGATAAAAAGTATTCTTTATCCAGGTTATAAACTATCTGTCGCCTAATACAAATTCATATTAGTAGCATAACGTAATGATTGTACTTTTTGTTAGGTTACTGTTCAGAAATAGTGCACGATGTCTAATGATAGAAATTGAGAGAAGAATTGTAGAGGAGCTTGAAACTAAGTATTAACAGCCGCACGGGTCGACCCATCAGGTTAAGCTACGGTTGCCGTGGATGGTCTGTGGATGGGTGACCATCTTGACATACCGAGACTCCTCCATGCCTCGGAAAGCATGTTAAGCCGTTGGTCCCAGCTGCCATTCATGGATCTGTGACAGTTGTTACGGGTCGTCAGAAGCCCGAAAGTCTGACAACCAGTCTTACCAAGGGGTATCGTATTACCCAGTAACTCGGTTGTGGAGGTCAGATAGGTAGTCGCTCCATGTAAAATAATGGTATTCAGCTGCATCCGGTTACACAGGAAGCCGACCCTAACATAATTGGGAAAAGGCTAGGCAGATTAATTGTTTAATAATTGAAATACTATATCGTGAATTCATGAAACCCTAGTACTTTTTGTTAGGTTAGTTTAGGTAAGGCTCAGAAATTGTGCACGTGTCATGAACAGAATACCGTCTTGAACTTCGATTGCAGCGTCACCTATCGGGCCCAATTGTGAATAGCAAATTCCAAAAAATAGATGTCGTTGCGTGTATCTTGATATAGGTCAGTGCGATGCAAATAAAATATTTCATCCCTTTTCACCCCGGTAGGGGTTGTTTCCGAAAAATATTGATACACGTTATTCTTTGTTTTCGGTTTTAAGTATAAATACTGAATTTCGAGTAAATCGGACCTCGCATAAAAAATCTTTCATACAAACTTTGACACCCCCAATCCCCATTTATTACTAAGATAAGTAACCGTACGAAGTACTCTCTATCGGCTTTAGCACTCTCAAAAACTACGAAAACGACACCCATGACGAAAAATGAGAAATTTGTCGCAGCCACCATCTTGGATTTACATTTTGACCTCCCTTTCCGCTTAAGCACATTAGAAAACTATGTAAACGACACCCATGTCGATTTTTTTTAAATATTCACATCCGCCATCTTGTTTTTACTTTTTGACGTCACTATCGGCTTTAACACCCTTGAAAACTACGAAAACGACACCAATGACGAAAAATAAAAAAGAATTCGCAGCTGCCATCTTGTATTTACATTTTGACCTCACTATCGGCTTTAGCACTATCCAAAACTACGAAAACGACACCCATGACGAAAAATTTGAAAATATTCACAGCCGCCATCTTGGATTTACTTTTTGACGTCACTATCGGCTTTAGCACCCTTGAAAACTACGAAAACGACACCAATGACGAAAAATAAAAAAGAATTCGCAGCCGCCATCTTGGATTTACATTTTGACCTCATTATCGGCTTTAGCACCATCGAAAACTACGAAAACGACTCCCATGACGAAAAATAAGAAAACTTTCGCAGCCGCCATCTTGGATTTACATTTTGACCTCACTATCGGCTTTAGCACTATCTAAAACTACGAAAACGACACCCATAACGAAAAATGAGTAAATCGCAGCCGTCATTAAAATATTTTAACCCTTTTCACCCCGTTAGGGGTTGTTTCCGAAAAACCTTGATACGCATTATTCTTTATTTTCGATTTTAAGTATAAATACTGAGTTTCGAGTTATTCGGACCTTGCCTAAAATTTTTTTCATACAAACTTTGACACCCCCCAATCCCCGTTTAGGGGGTAACTTAGAAAAACTAAAAATTACAAACTTTATGATTTACTTAGATAAGTATTCGTGCCAAGTTTCAAGTCTATTAACTCAAGGAATAAGATTTTGCATACAATCGAAATCCCCCCTTTTCACCCCCTTAAAAGTCGAATTTTCAAAAACCCCTTCTTAGTGCTCCCCTACATTATTAAAGGAAGCTGTGTGGAAAATTTCACGTTCCTAGTCCCAGTAGTTTCGGCTGTGCGTTGATATGTCAGTCAGTGAATCAGTTTCTCCTTTTATATATATAGAAGATAAAACTTCATTTATCCTAACATCATAAAGTGTCACGTTTCTGAGATATTCAAAGATAAAAATAACAATAGTTATAACGAATTTATATATTTATGTTGTAGTTACTTCATGTTGATTAGGTTATTTACACATGAATTAATTGACTTCACATAATGGATAAAACATAAGATTTTTTAATCATATTTGGTATAAATAATATCATCCAAGAAGACAGCGGGAGGCTGAATAGGATTTTCTTGGTGTCGCGCCCATGCCATGCACCATATAACACATATACCATATAACACGCGTCCTCATTCGGCAGAGGGTATACATATATTTTTGTCTCTTTCGCTCCTAACTAAAATATTACCTACACATGATGCAATTATGTTTTAATAGTTCAATATACTTCCCTGAAGGGGAAAAAAAACAAAAAAAAACCTTGTTTCAGCGTTCACTTTTTGACTTATATTTCGGTGAATAACTCCGAAACCTGACGCTTTAGGATATTATGTCATATGACATTTTTTGTTTGTATTGTATTGTATTGTTTGTGTCCTCTATCTAAATATATAACTTTCAATTTTTTCCGCGATTCTGAAAAAAAAACAAATTGGCGGCATCATGTTAGAGTCACCCTCCATACAAAAACCTTCAAACCCCTTTAAAATTGACTAGTGTAAAAATATAGGCCAATGCAGTTTTTGAAGTTCCTAGGAATGCAAAATATAAGATTGTTTTGCTTTCAAGCTGTAAAATTTTCTTCATACCCGACCCGATTACTGTGCGAGAGCAAAGACAGAGTTATTTTTTAATTATGTGTAAGAAAAAGATCGCAAAAAAAACAACCCAAAGAATTTAGTTTAGTTTGTTCACAAATTCGCATTTAGTGCAATGGTGGCAGTGCAGTGGTGGTGTGGTAGGTGTCGGCCCCAACTTAAGGCTCCGCAGACAGGCGCGATGCGACACGACAGCGCGATGCGACTGTGGTGGAACAATTTCTATAATGAAAACTTCACGGAAATTGTTCTACCGGTGTCGCGACGCACGCGCTCGTTTGCGGTAGCTTTTTCGAGTTGTAGGTCGTGTGTTCGCAACTTCGAACCCAGTTCATCACCACTGATCTCAAAACGATGAAGGAAAACATCATGTCCTAGAACCAAAAATTCGAAGACATTTTGTGACATGGGCCCGCGCGGTGCTACACGGACCACTCCCTCTCACAGAGAGGCAGCAGTGGGAACATTAAAGGCTTATGCTATGCTTGCGCGACATTTACTGCCGCTGAGTGTATAATGCCATCCATCCATACCTGCAGTTCAAGATGATTACTGCTCGTCATTATTTTTATAATCATAGGACTAACTCACGGTTACATCTAGTTCCTATATCTATAGCACAGTGAGCAGTGGTGGCCCAGTGGTAACGACCGCGACTTAAGAGTTGTAGGTCGTAGGTTCGAACCCTGACAGGCGCTTATACTTTGTGTAAATTATTTCATCATCACTGCTCTCAAAACGGTGAAGGAAAATATCGTGAGGAAACCGGCATGTCCTAGAACCGAAAAATTCGACGACATGTGACATCTACCAACCCGCACTGGGACCGCGTGGTAGACTACAGCCCACTCCCTCTCACCGAGAGGAAGCCTGAGTCCCAGCAGTGGGAACATTAATAGGCTGATTATGTATCACAGCAGGTGACTGCCGTAATCTCAACAACATACAAAGGTTAGCTGTACAAAGGCTAACTTATCAGGCTAATTCCAAGAATTACCGAGGAACTAACGAGGTACAAAGGTTTTAGCCCAGGTCCGCGCGGGCAATATTTTCCTGCGGCGATATTTATCTTTGCACTGGATTTTCATCGCACTGCTTAGCGCCGAGAGTTGAAAATCCAACAGTGTATTTTTTGACACGCTGCACGCTGGGATGCGCTTTGTTAGATTTTCAATGCTCAGTTCAACCCAGAGAGTTGAAAATCCAGTGCGCGACAGAATCCCGCCGCGATATTTTTACGCGCGTGCGTACGTGGGCTTATCACCAGGTAGGAAGTATCCTTACTGTCAAAGCTAACGCTGACTCACTGCTGATACTGTATTCATTATACAGACATGTTTACTTAATTAATTCACTAGCATAATATAATTATTATCTGAAGCAAATATTGTTTTGTTATTCATAAGTATTTTTAGATCGGTGTCATAGTCTAGTGGTTGAAGGAATTTTAAGTGTGAGAGCGTGGGTTCGATTTTTAGGGTTCCGCAGCCAAATGGCAAAAACGAAAGCCTTATAATTTCATCATGTCCGTCTGTCCGTCCGTCTCTTTTTGTTCATGATTGTATATTCATCATTATACATATTAAGTAGATACTACTATTAGTACTATATTAATGATGAATATACATAGTACTAGTAAATTCTTGTGGCTATGTAATAACAGCCGCACGAGTCGATCGATCAGGTTAAGCTACGCTTACCGCGGTTGGTCCGTGGATAGGTGACCGTCTTTACATACCAAGACCCCTCCGTGCCTCGGAAAGCACGTTAAGCTGTTAGTCCCGCTGTCATTCGTGGATCTTTGACAGTCGTTACAGGTAGTTAGAAGCCCAAAAGTCTGACAACCAGTCTTACCAAAGGGTATCGTGTTACCCAGTAACTGGGTTGTGGACATCAGATAGGCAGTTGCTCCATGTAAAATACTGCTATTCAGCTGCATCCGGTTAGACTGGAAGCCGACCCAAACATAGTTGGGAAAAGGCTAGGCAGAAGATGAGACTATTAGCTGATATCGATCAATATTGGAAAAAAAGGTGTATTCTGTACAACGTTAAACAATTCTGTAGGTAGGTAGTGAAATTACGAAAAAAAATATTATCTAGCGTTGGTACTCTCCAGTCTCCATACAAATGAGGGATGAAAAATCAATTCACATAAGCGTGTAGGGACCGTTAGATCCCATAATTAAAAAGACTGATGTTTCTAAGTTATCAACCGCGGCAAGCGACCCGTGCGGCTGTTATAACTTAGCCACAAGCCCCCCCACAACAAGTCTGGTAGCGGTTGATGAGGACACCCGGATGGAACGAAGTTATGGAATGAACCTCACAAAGGCATGCCACTAATTAGTACCTGTGGTCGCTCACAGATGGCGTTATAATAAAAAATAAAAAGTGTCGTTTCAACTTTTGGTCCCAATTTTTTCCGTCTAGCCCCTTCGCAATGCGCGCCCTAAGTTCCCTTTCGCAACGCGCGAAAGGGAACTTCGTTCCGAAAATAACTCATCAAATTAATTTCTTTTACATTTTATATTTGAACTAAAGTCCCCGTCAGGAGAAGCTATAAATATTGTAAACAAAAACCTACAAAAAAATATAACCCGACTAAGTGAAATTGCTCATTACTTTCGTATTACACGTATGTTACTTTGAGTAGATTGAATTTGGACCAAATTTATAGCTTCTCCTGACGGGGACTATAGCTTCTTCCCGCGACTTCGTCCGCGTGGAATAGTTACTTTACACACCATGCTCAGCAGTACTGCTTGCGACCACTAGATCAACAAGGCAGACATAATACCTATTTTATTTTATGCAAAATAAATTCAATGAAATTCCAAGATATTTATACTGGTAGGTAAGTAAATAAGTATGAATGGCGAATGCATCACGTGATCGTCACCATCCCATACCTAACTAACAAGTATTCTAGAATAATAAATATAAATAAATAATAAAATATACCTACTTGAAAAACCGCAATCCCGTGACGACTGTGTACGTGTTTTTGCGAAGATTTAATATTTATTTATTTTTAGTTATGTAATAAAATTATAAACGGTACAAGTACAACACCAATGGCACTTTATACTTACCTACATTAATTAACTTATAAAAATAAAAAGTAGTTTTCAAGATGTTGCTAGAGCTGAAGGAGTATAGGTACAGACGCCAGCACATCAACCTATTTTCCCAATCTACATTGAACCTTATTTTTTAGTGATAAAGTTGAAAATCTATTAAATAAATTTGACAGATTGTAGTAACTCTATGTGCTGGCGTCTGTACCTAGCTCGTACCTAGTACCAACAGAAGTTGCATTTACAACTTGCACCTGAAAAGGTTTACCATCCCTGACCCTGATTTAATGCAATCCCAATAGATGGCGTTAGCTTCGTACAAAAACACCTTTAGGTACTTCTGCTTAGATTTATTAGGTACCTTTTTACCAGTTTTGCGATTTCCTGTCGATTAAAAAGCTATCAACTGAACATATCTAAATATAAAACCAGTTTTCCATTAATTCACAATATAATGTGAATTAATGAAAAACTGGTTTTGATTGCTTCAGGGATCCAATGGCGTAAAAACTCTTCTTATTGGCATTTAGCAACAAAAAGATTTGTGTTTAGCAGTTTATGAACTTTTCGTAACTTAGACTCAAGTCTGAATAAACTTCTGAAAACAATGAAACAGACAAAAGTCATTTGATGAAAAAACTGTTTATCTGAAACCAACACAATGCAAGCTATAAACCCAAACTTGACATTGACTTAAAGTCAATAATTTTATCTATTAAAGTAGGTAGGTACTCCATCGACCTCGACACCAATGCCAGACAAATCCAAGCAAAATATGTGATAGCCATTCATATTTTCAGCAAAATGAAGCTTAAACAAGCAAAAAATAGATTCCAATCCAGCTTGGCAAAGCTTTTGATAAAAGATCTTTCGTTGTTAAAGTATGTTCGCCTTTAATTTATAGTCATAAGACTCAAAATCGTTTAACGTAATTGGGGAACAAATGGCAAAGTTTACAAAACGACAAAATTCGATTTTTTATACCTTATTGCGATCACAATAAGGTTTTTAGAACTGAAAAATTAATTTGGTTAATTACTAGTGGGTGTGACTGCGTTGTATAAAAAACGTTTGTTGTTCGTTTTTTTGGCAAACTTTTTTGAATTTAGAGTGTCCATTATATCTTGAGAGGTCATGGCGGGCGCTGCTATACACAAGAATGTCACATACGTTTAGTTCTCTATGAAACCGCATGCCAAAATATACTGGGCTCTCTGTACATGGCAGTAAAAAAAGTTGAGAAGTTTTTTATAGCAATACTCTGTACACTCAACACTATGGGCGTTTTGTAAGTTTGTAACTATTATAAACGCTCAATACAAGTTATGTTAATCATACTTACTTTTAGTTACACAATGTTTGAATCATCAAATGTATTGGATAAACTGTGGTGTAAAAAAACAGGTTATATTATGTCATTTATTAAATCAATATACATACGACAGTGAATGGCTTTTTCTAAGTAAATGACGTACTTTTCTTTGAATGAAACTGTTTTATTTATTTGTAAGTATTTTATAATAGTTGAGAATTTCTTAGTCCCACATTATCCTGTTCGAAACGTTATATTGATTCCTTACAGTGCCTACATGACTGCCTACTTACAAAGTATACTATCGTAACAGACAGAAATACGGTTATAAAATAAATTTGATAGCACTACAATACCAACTGCTGCTGTATTTTTCAGTTCCTTTCTTGTCTATGCCCGGTTACTTTGTGCCTGGTTGAAGGCTCGGCCTCTTTTTCATGACATTACTGGCGAAATGTAGGTGTACTATAGGTGCCCCGCTGCCTAACGCTTCGGGGAATACAGGCGTGATGTTATGTTATAAACTCATATTATGTTTATCACAACGTCTACCACAAGCCGACGAAGAAGTTAAGTACCAGGAATATGAAATAACAGACAGCCCATCGTCCACAAATAAATAAATAGTGTTTTCAAACGGGAAAATGTTAATTTAGTCATAAAAACACGAAAATTGTTATGTTATTGCGAAAATCCTTGAAAACATTGAAAATACTCAAATAGACGCAATTACCTACTGTGCTTCCTATTTACGCGGCAAAATGAAGTTTGATTTTTGCGTGTTTGAAAATAGAACATTCGTTAGCTTAATTATTACTACGCTGTAGTTTTTCTTCAAGAAGGTTAATAAAATATATGTAGATACAACTAGTATGGATAAATATATACAGGGTTATTGGTAATATGTCGGCAATCCATTGAGGGGATGTAGGAGAGGTCATTTGCAACCAAATGAGATATGCAATTGTCAACCATTTTCGGGTAATTTGACATTTTATAATTACTTAATTTAATTTTTTAATTAAAAAATGTCAAATTACTCAATATTTTTTTGACATATGCATAGGTCATTTGGTTGCAAATGACCTCTCCTACAACCTATGGATTGGCGCTTGAATGACGCTGCTATTAAACATTTGGACAATATTGTTTTTGATATGATAAGTGATCTATGTAGTCAGAAACAAGATGGCGGCGTTAGTTCCGATTTTGGTCACGCGCCAAAAGAACCTTGTAGCGGTACATCTACGTTGTCATATTTCTGGAACCTATTTTCACAACATCGACTTAGAATTTTTTTTTTTTTTAAATCAAGTGCCAAACTGAGCGGTCGATAGTGTCGCTTCGCAGTATTTCGTAGCTCCCGACTACGCGTACGTAGCTACCAGGTAGCTACGCATTAGGTAGATCTACGACATCTACGGGGTATGTAATTCAATGTCCTTATTAATGTAAGCAGGTTGTATTATGATTTTATTGTTAATTATTTAAACAATTATTATGTTGCTCTAAAATGATTTTTAAACTAATGTATCCAATGGTCTGATAACCTTTTCCTATAAATGGAAAATTAAGTACAGACTTTTGAGACTTTACTACAATGCAGTCTCAAATGTGAAGGAATACATCATGCATCGCATCGTTAGAAAACAATAAGTACCTAATTACTTATGTCCTAGATCCAGGGGCGTAGCTACCGCCGTATCTGCCGTATCAATTATACGGGGCCCCCGGGCCACGGGGCCCCCTGACGTACGTAAGCAAAAATTAATTAAATCTTCCCAAAAAAAAAAAAAATTCAGAAATGTCAAAAGTAAATAAAATGCAATTTATTTTTTTCCCTCGTATAGCGTGCATTAAAAAGTTGGCAACACCCTACATCGGTTATCGCGGGCTGCGGGATTTCCACGTTTAAGGCATTTACTTCAACGTTGGAATCCCACAATAATCGATGTACAATTGTACATACCTATTATACCTACGATGATAAACCACGGAGAGCAGTGTTTATTGGCGCGTTTTATTTAATTGTGCATTCGATTTTACATTACTTACATAAAATTTTTGGAAAAAGTGACTGATAGATAATTATGATGAATACAAATATTTCTTTTAATTTTATGCAAACATTTTCTTTTCTTTTGTGAGAAATCTTTACCCTTCATAAGGGCCCCCAAACAAATTTTTATGCGGGGCCCCGCCAAGTCACGCTACGCCACTGCCTAGATCCAATTATGCGAAGACATTATTATTATGACGTGAATTATATCTAAGGTGCTTTCGATTGCAGTCCACTCCCTACCATATAGGGATGCCCGATCTTTTGCTTTGAATCGATCTTTTGGATCGTAATGGATCGTAACCTCGTGAAGTCGTGAATCGATCCACGATCTGAATCGTATTGCATTGAATCGATCTCAATCGATCTCGGAAGATCGTATCGTGATTTTATGAAAATAATAAAAAGGCACAGTACGCAATACGCAATTACGCATGCAAAGTTTTTTATTTTTATTTAAACGTATTTTAGTTTTTTATACACTATACAAACTACAAAGCTACAGATCCCAACTGTCTTCATTTAAGCTTTTCAAAAATAATATGTCACACTCACAAAATAGAACACTTCGTATCGTATCGTAGTAATATGTTCAATGAAATCAAAACAACTTAGAGAATGGTGTTCTCAGAACATCAACAGACACAGCGGAATAAAATAAACAAAATATTAACACATACCCTCATTTCATATTTCATACGCGGCGCAGTCCTAAGTAATTCGAAGCTAATTTCTATGAAGGAAGGTAGGTGTAATCTTACTTTGTTGTATTATTCTGTCCCCGCCAAAATGCTAGTGTTGGCAAAGATCATAAACATCATTATAGTTGTATCATTTTCGTTCTTTATTGAAACGATTTTTTCATACGATCTGCCAGGCATACGATTCGATCTGAGCGGAGATCGCATCCTGTTGAATCGATTCAAAAAATCGACAGATCGCATTGCCGTGAATCGATCTTCTAGAAGATCGATTCAGATCGGGCATCCCTACTACCATAGAAGGGAGGCCTGAATCCTAACCCATGTTTTTCCAGGATGTTGCTTAAAAACTATCCCAAAAAGCAGGACATGTCCTGGGAAAACAGGACGGTTGGCAACCCTAAACTATGCGCTATTGTTTCCTTTTTTACCCGACTGCCCCAGAAGGAGGGTAATGTTTTTCGAGAGTATGTATGTATGTATGTATGTATGTCTATTTCTTTGGCACGCTCTGTAGCCTAAACGGCTTGATGGATTTTAACATAAGAGGTGTCGTTAGATTTGTCTTAATCGTAGAAGTGACATAGGTTATATAATATTTATGTATTGCATCTGCAAGTACAAAAAAAAGGGAAGGGAAGGTTTTTTTTTAAATAAATTTCAATAATATTGGTATCAAATAAAAGCTGGTAATGAGTCAATTCCAAATTAAGATATATTAATCAAATTAAAAAACTTAAAATAAAGAAAATTATTCAAAAAACAAAAAACCCGACTGCAAAAACACATAACTGAAAAGAGAAAAACAAGCATTATAAGTAATCTATAGAATTTTGGTATCGCAGGCGGGGACAATAATAATATAACAATAATAACCGGAAATATGGTGTACCTAACTTTTGTTTGTCCCCGCCTGCGATACCAAAATTCTATAGATTAAGTATAATGCTTGTTTTTCTCTTTTCAGTTATGTGTTTTTGCAGTCGGGTTTTTTGTTTTTTGAATAATTTTCTTTATTTATTGTTTTTTTTTATCGCAGGCGGGGACAATAATAATATAACAATAATAACCGGAAATATGGTGTACCTAATTTTTGTTTGTCCCCGCCTGCGATACCAAAATTCTATAGATTAAGTATAATGCTTGTTTTTCTCTTTTCAGTTATGTGTTTTTGCAGTCGGGTTTTTTGTTTTTTGAATAATTTTCTTTATTTATTGTTTTTTTTTATCGCAGGCGGGGACAATAATAATATAACAATAATAACCGGAAATATGGTGTACCTAACTTTTGTTTGTCCCCGCCTGCGATACCAAAATTCTATAGATTACTTATAATGCTTGTTTTTCTCTTTTCAGTTATGTGTTTTTGCAGTCGGGTTTTTTGTTTTTTGAATAATTTTCTTTATTTATTGTTTTTTTTTTTACTTTTAAATGAGCATTCTCGATTTTCACCCAAGCAGAGCTTGGTCGACCCTGGTAGGTACCTACTTAAGTATAATCAGCCTATAATGTTCCCACTGCTGCAGCTGGGACACAGCCTCCTCTCCGTGAAAGTGAGCGGACTGTAATCCACCACGCGGGCCCATTGCGGGTGCTAGGAACATTAGGAGGCTGAAAGACCTAGATACACAATCAGCGGCAAAAAATGTCCTCACCAAATGAGCACCCACTTGAACATTTGGGTGCGCTTTTGATTTAGTAGCATTCGAACACTCCGACGGTAAATATGCCACATAGACATATGTCGTAATTTTTTTTTGCTTTTTAAACATAGCTTTTTGAAATAAATTTAAGGTTGAATTTACATTAATGTTTATATAGTACAACTATTATTACTTATACACAATTTGGTGACAGTTTTAAGAGAACTTTTGTTTGGGATTGTGTATCTAAGTAGTTCTTTATTAGTGTTTATTAGTGATCGATGGAGGCTGATTATATTTGTTATGTTTTCAACTGAAGAATTTCAAAGATATCCGTTATCACCAGCTATCATTGAACTATTCGCCGGCACGAAGAACAAAGAACATTATCTCGGATGAGCAAACAGACATGTTTCTAGTAAAACAAGTAATCTTATCAAATCTTGCGAATTCCGCGAAAGTTGCCTGGTTGGCCTGCTCCGGTACTAACGTTTACTTTATGAGCGAAGTCAATATTAACTGTTACAAATTACTGGAATATCAGGCTTGGAATTCAAGCCCTCGTTGAATTACTAAGTCATAGGTTTAGGGGAATTCCAGCCTTATTAGTATGAAGTCACACTCAGAACGTTCGCAGCATCAATGTTCAAATAACATCACGCGTTGTCTCCCCGAAGGGATGGGCAGAGATGTACTTATAGTACACCCACCCCTTCGCTAGTTATGTTTGAGTCCCATGTATAATATGGGGCGAGCCTATTGCCATCAACCGGGCACAAATCCAGACTCCGGCCTGCTACCATGATGTTGTTATGATAGGTTAGCTATAACGGTTGCTCAGGTTGGAACATGTCATACGACATGTTTTATGACTATTCTGACTTTCTGAGTTCTGACAGTCTTCTTCTTCGTGTTGATGGCACACAGTTTATTCAATTTTGTTGGTCTAAAACCATTGAGGTTCACTGTAAACTAGGGATTTGATGTTAACTTGAGACATTGACCCTCAATGCCTAAAACTTCGCCACTTCTCCGACGCCGTCGGTGGCAGTTCTACTGTAAATATAGCACATTGCAATATATCTTTCGTATCATTTGTAAGCCGATCACAAAGTTGATGTCCTCGTGATTGTTCTAGAATAAATCACGAATAAGGACATTATAATATGTAAGTCTGATCACTTGATCAGTGAAGGCGAACGATAAAATGCATGCATTACTTCTTATTCTTCTAATTACCTAATGATTTAGAAACTTCTAAATCAGAAATACAAACCCAGAGCATACTCAGAGCCAGTTGTATAAGCGAATGATGTGTTTTAAGCTGTTTTAAGACCAGCGCGATTTTTCGCGCGACGCGACACAAACAATACAAAACTTCACGGTATAACATAAATCCGCTCGATGCCCTTGAAATTGGTGGATGTCCTTTGAAATCGGAATCCGCTGGAACTGGGAAGCACAGAATCGGTCGAAGTGGCGATGGCGGTGCTTGGGGGAGGCCTATGTTCAGTTGTGTTGTGGACGTCTTTCGGCTGCACTTATGATGATGATCTTAGCATAATGACTGAAAGGCTGTTGTCTAACGAATCAGGTATCCTTTTGCGCTTATATCTAACAATATTTTGCGATCATCCATCCGCAGATGACATTCTGGCCACTCACATTAGCAACCTATTAAAAATCGTATGCTCAACAGTAGCATTATGGACCTGCATAATGAAGCCTATCACCACAAACAATACAGATTGCAACACAATTAAGTAAATACCAACCAACCAAGTAGGAACGTAATCAGTGCTGTAGTCCACACAAGGCAACTTGTTACCTACTCGGCATGAATGGAATTCGCAGGTGTGTATATGGCTTTTAGGCTCCTGCAGACAGACGCGACGCGCCGCACTGTGGATCGAAAAAAGGCTCTCGAAGACATTGAAGCTTACATTTTAAAGTGTCGGTTTTTTGCTTGAAATGGCTTCTAATAGACAATATTATGCATAAATATATCATGGGATACAATCTGGTAGATAAATTGCAAAACTTTTTTTTTTTTTTTTGCTAAATATATGTATGGACTCATGGATCTAATGCTTATTGATAGAATACTCTTTATTATGTACACCATAAAAATTACAGACATAGGTGAAAAAAATCATATATAAATAGTTACATCACCGTGTGCATGCAGAAATGGTTTCTAATAGTGCGACAGTTCTAGTAGAACAATTTTTAATGACATTTTGGTAGAAATTGTTAGCACGGTTAGTATTGTTATTGTCATTTTCATAGTAGGTACTAGTCGCGTTGCGGCTGTCTGCGGGAAGCGCTTATAAGCAGTAGTATTGTAAATACAAGTAGGTATGTTGTTAGTTATAATTACGTCCATATTGGTTTGGGAATGTAAGGAAAATCATGTTATAGTAGGTACGTCATTTACAGCATCTTCTGAGATTTAACTAAATGGAATAGGTATAAGGCTCTATTGATGAATGGTATTTACCTATGGAATCTGGAATTATAGAGAACAATAGCAATTATTGTGTACGTAGCGTGGGATGCATCCCGAATCCAGCTGGAAATATTCGCGGCTTAGGAAGGAGGGACCAATTAGTGCTGTGAACTAATCAGGTATCTAGTACCCAGTAGGTACACTAGATAGCGTCCTTGACAATTTTACCAAACGTCATCTTACATAATACAATGCCGCCCATGGGCATGAGACCGCCCGTGTTTTTCTGAATATTCTTGACAAATTATTGAAAATTAACTTAGGGGGGTCTATCTATACCGTAGGCGCGGGCCTGCGGACGGAAAGCAGAGGGCAGCTCGCCGTCCGATAAGGACCAGGCCCGGGTCGACGGCGCGTGGTGTTCCACGCGCGCCTCAAAGAGTTGTCAGCAAAACTGACGGGGTCCGTTAGGGCCGATGCCTGCCGGGGTTGCGGGTAGTCCCAAGGGGAAACCGTGGCCCCTGGTATGGCAAGGGAAGGAACACGGGTGGGTTTTAGTCAGTAAAAGTCTGACACGCCCTTCCGCTCCGCCCAGAGCGGGAGAAGTCGTGGGATGATTTCCCACCCAAAAAAAAAAAAAAAAAGGGGGGTCTATCTATAATTTATTTTTTTAATTTTTTCAAAAAAATTCAAGGCTGGTTTCAGAATCATGTACTGAATCCATGCCATGGTAACAGGCTTCGCGTCGATGTCCCGGTCACCCTGTATAAATGTGTAATACACAGTGGCGGATTTGCAGTGTTGGCCGCCCAGGGCCCCAGGCCATGTGTAAGTATCAGCCGCCCCCTTTCTCAGTACCCATCATCATTTACTTACTTTAGTGCCAACTTCGTAATCGGTTCAGTAGTTAACTATGAGCCGGGTTGGCGCCGCGAAATTCTATGACGCGGAAAAGGAGAAGGAAATGTCCAGGAGTCAGAACGGAAAAGTCTAGAGGATCAGTGGAAAAAGGGGTAAGAGAACAGGAATTTAAGACGGCCTCTATTTGAGTCAAGCACGTGGCCATCTCCTCGTAAGTGAAGTGCGTTAAGCCTAACAGTCTCTTGAGGTGATATTTCGTAGATTTGACGGCGGCTTCAGCAATGCCGTCAACAACGCGTATCAAATAGCTACTTGGACATATTTTTCGTGTAGCGCGGCCCGCCATAATGTGCGCGAACGTTTAGGATATTTCTTCTTATCATTGCTGAATTTTTTGTCACATTTGGCCGCCCCAATATCTGGCCGCCCTGGGCCCGGGCCTGCTGGGCCTTGCCACTTATACACATAAACCTTTTGGAATAAATTCTATAAATAAATGATGGTAAAACCGCATCAAAATCCG
This sequence comes from Conistra vaccinii, assembly GCA_948150665.1. NCBI lineage: Eukaryota > Metazoa > Arthropoda > Insecta > Lepidoptera > Noctuidae > Conistra > Conistra vaccinii. The sequence goes on from OX411327.1 coordinate 21,812,520, forward strand.
TTGCATAGTAGGTAGAATGCGGTCACAGAGCTAGACACGAAAAGGGACTTATTACTTAGTAAAGAAAGTATGTATAAATATGGATGTATGATGGCGCCATAGTAGGTACGCAGAGTCTCAGATGGTGTGATACGGTACGGTGTATTTATGATAAAAAAGTAAACAATTTTACGGATTATTGCGTCGTTATCGTTGATTAGTAATATCACTTGCTTTGTGGAATTTACTCGAACAGAACTCACAAGAAAAATAAGTTCAGTTAAGTAGGTACTTGGATATAATCTGCCAGATTTCTACCAGAGGCAGCAGTTCTTTGCCGATCTTCATCCTGAGGAATTTTCAATCCATCATAATGAAAATAACTGCAAAAAAGAAGTTGTTTCTAGCTCGCCAGAGTCAGAACATCCTTGTAAAATCTTTAACATCCTAAGGGATCTCGCGCACTAGACGGCCACGATTCCGACCAGTCGTGGCCGTCTAGTGTTATTGTATAGTCTGCGGCTAGTTGACCGTTGCGTGCAAATCGAGCACGCGTCGACTAGTAGCATGAACACAATAGAAACGGGTTTTGTTGACGGAAGAATAGACAAAATAATAGATAAACAATCACAATCTGTCATTTTGTCTGTTCTTTTGTCGACAAAACCCGGTTCTATGGTGGTCATGCATGCCAATGCCACGCGTGCTGACTACCAAGCACGGCCTTGTGACATGGCTCTAGTCACACATTTTATCACAGTTTATTCATATAAAATGTGTGACTCGAGCCATGTTGCAGTAGAACGTGCTCGCTAGTTTGGTCGCGGTCGTGGCAGTGGCCGTCTAGTGCGCTAGATCCCTAAGAGGCTAAGATCCTAATGCCCGTTTTCACCTCCACTAAGTGACACTGAATCCCTAAATAAAGTGCATTTGCACTGAACGATTTTCAACGCTAGGCTCAGCGCTGAGAGTTGACACTTTTATTTTGGGATTAATTTAAGTGTCACTTAGTTGTCGGTGAAAACTGCTAATAAGTCTACCTACGGTCCTAATAAACAGTGGTCTATAGATCTGCCAAATTGTGTGCGAGGTTTTATTGACCACAGTTTTACTCACAAATCTTAAAACATGCAAAATATAATCGAGATCATCACGCTATATTCCTCACGCGAACTTCTAAAATTGGTTATAATATCTTTAAAAGCACGTGATGATACAGATACACAATATCGCTGTGGGTTTCCCCATTACTACGACATTCCCATAATAAGCGTCAAGTGTTTAGTAGGTACCTACGCCGCCGCCGCCGCCGCCGCCGCCGTCGCCGTCGCTTGAAATTATACAAACTAATCTTTGTGGTGCACTCCAAAATCAGAATGATAAATCATTTCCAACCAGGGTTGGAAAAAAGACATTTTGGCGTAACTACAGTTCAAAATGTTTTAAACAAGAGTTGTTTCTTTTTTTTTGTGCGATTTATCATAATTATCAACACAAATCAATCAGGCCTAATAATTATATTTCTAGACTATTTTAAAATTAATCTGAGGAAATATTTACAAAGATCGATCAGAACAACATAGTAGATAATTATATAGTTAGTACTAACTATTACACTATCTAATCAGTCTGTGAAAATATGTACTTACCTTTTTTTCGTAATCAATATGTATAAGTACATAAATATATAACACAGATAGCTACTGAGTACATTCCGAATTGCGAAATTTAAAGTTCTAAACATTTTACTTTTCATTCAGTCGCTATTAAAATTTAATTTAAAACCATGTTTTTTTTAATAATGTTTAAAACATTATTCGAAACTTGTTTTAAACTGTAACTTTAAACACTTCATAAAAACATTGTTTTATTCCAAAGTTCCATAAAATACGTGTTTTCAAACAACTTGTTTGTTTTATGCCAACCCTGTTGCCAACAACCCCACTCAATAAAAATAATCTTCACAAAAAGTTTTACAAAACATTTGAATGCCCTACAACTCCTACAAGAGGTCACTTCTTTTTTCAATAAAACCTTTTTTTCTACGAAGGCCATATTCTGAACAAACATGTGACCGGATGTGGATCGAGAGTGAATTCTCGTCGAGTTAACCGTTCTGAGAAGTTCGGTGATTCATCGACGTAATAGGTAAACGTGTAGACCTACTGTAGTACAATGAACATAGTAAATATGATTTTAATGACAGAACAGAACACAAATGTTTTTTGTTCTAAGAATTTATATTTTTATGAATAGCAATTATTATTTTTATTATTTTTAGTGACACATTCATGATTATTTATGTATGTTACCGTTTCACTAAACTACGGCAACTACTACTTTTCTAGTTTGAAACTGATTGGGCGACCCGAAACCAATATTCCAGTAAAACCATAGACATTAGAATGTTATTTTCCAATTTTGTCACAAACTAAATGACGTAGTTGTGCATTTGACTTCCGCGTGGAATGTTCTACGTTTGAATATTGATAATTTCATGGACATTTTTAATTTGTTTGCTCATTTATTAGATAACCCGTTTGATGTTTTTGTGTAAAAATAGCGATATCTAGCTAAATTGTAAGTCAACGTTGTTGTCGTTGAGTCATTGATATTATTTTTAGAAAGGTAGCTAAAATAAACTTTTAACCCCTATTATACTACACGATATATAAGGCTCGATATTTAGGTGATGTGTTCTTTGAACAAGGGCCCTTCCTGCCCTATCTTTTATAGCACCATCCCGATTTAGGGAAAAGCTCCCTGAATATCGAGTAGTGTAGACTTTTAGATGATTGCTGCTGTTTCAAGTTGGTAAGCAGTCGAAAGAGCTGGTACACACGGCTACACGTCATCAAGCTATTTACATTTCCATTGTAAGCTGACCTCGCATTGTACGAAAATCTTATACAATGCGAGATCAGCATAAACTGGAAATGTATAGGTTGATCTATAGCCGTGTGTAACCTTCCTACTTATTGTAATTTTCAACTGGTGCTGATTAGGTATAACTAAGAACACATACCTACATATATAAACTCACGCCGTCTTCCCACGGGGGTAGGCAGAAACTACAGAACGCCACCTGCTACGATCCTTACATACTCCTTTTGCCTCGTTTACGTTCATACATCAGCTATCTAATTACGCAACACATTTTTGTAAACGATTCCGATTAATCTGTTTCATTTTGACAGTTCAACAACATTCATTGCGTTATTTACGTTGCTGAGCAGAATTTATTTTCGAACTTTTGAAGCAATGGATTAGCAATGTTTCAAGACGATTCAAATTCTGATTGATCGTGTATTACGTAATTAGGGTACTAGTCATACATGCACGCCGATAACTAAGAATATTGAGTAGATATTCCATCTCTGGAAGAGGCAAAGGCCCTGCAATCCATTGTTGGGCAAAATAATAATGTACAGCCCTGGATGGCGACAATTACTTTAGAAATATGTAGAAAACTCATGAAAATATATTAGACCTACCTCATTATAGTTACCTACATAATAATCGGCCTATAATGTTCCTACTACTGGGAGACAGCGCACAGGTTTCTTCTCTGTGAGAGTGAGCCGTAATCTACTACGCGGTCCCGTGCGGGCCGCCCGGCCCGGTGCGGGTTGGTAGATGTCAAATGACTTCGAATTTTGTTTCTAGGACATGCCGGTTTCCTCACGATGTTTTCCTTCTCCGTTTTGAGAGCAGTGGTGATGAAATAATTTACACGTAAAGCGCCTGTCTGGAAACCTACGACCTACAACTCGTAAGTCGCGGCAGTTACCACTGAGCCCGTCACCTCCACTGTTCATCGGAAGTTAGATAATAATTATTTAAACGAATCAAAACAACGATTGCATTTATTTCGCGATGCGCTGAACAAAATCCAGCAACAGTCCATGAGTTCGAGTCTATTCTGTTGATTAGCACGTTCATGCTCTAAGTTTTGTGTAAACACACAAAAAATGTTCAAGCTATTATAAGCACTCTAATCAAGGTTCAAAAGATGATAATTGCTTCACGTATCGCAATCGCTACCAGAATCTGTAGCATTCTTAGCAGTTTCTTGTTTGCGCTGACCATTGATAATACAGACCTAAAACACAGGGATATAAGATACGCTGGAAGTGAGTTCCAGAACAGATACAGTCGCCGGCAAGTTACTTGGCCAGGTTTTGGCGTAGTAAGTTTGCGCATGTACACTTAGTGCAACAAAAAAAAAAAAAAATTGTTGTGATTATTCTATGGTTATTACCATAATTTATAAAGTAAAACTGTCTGTTTAGAAAAAAACAAAACGCATTCTGCGCATCTACGACTCTTACCAAGTTACGTGCCGTCTTGTAGTCAGTTTTTAAAATTATTGAAACAAGACGAATTGATAATTTAACTTTGAAAGACCCCTAAAAGGGGTACCAGTGTAGTTTAAGTTCAAACACAAAGACATTCAAGTCACAATTCACGCTTAGGTACGCCTTTTTATTTTTTAAAGTCGAAAAGACCATTTAACATTAACTAACGAGTCCATTCAACCTTTGAAAAACCGTATTTTATTTTTCGGAATATACCGATTTTGTAAGGATGATTCATCGGAAAAGGAGGTTGTATACAAAGCAGGCCGAGCTCATCTATATTCTAGACATCGTCTGTTTACCAGTCTAGGCAGAACGGGGTTGAACAAATTAGCGCGCGTTTCGAAATTTGAATGCGGCTGGCTTGGTGATCGACAAGACTGGCATTGTGAAACATGAAACAAACGCACCTCTTCTACACTAATTGAAATATTAAAGAGAAAAGATTTGTGTTTTTTATTGTAATGAATAAACTCATACACTGGACCGATTTATAAAAATCATTCACCAGTAGTAGCCTGTATGCTATAATAATTATTATAACTGACTAACATAGGCTTTAATTTATAAACATATCACGCAGGCAAAATCGCTGGCGGAAGCTAATAGTTACTAATAATATGCAGATAACTCCACTCCTTGCATCTAAGATCACTTCTTGACAGGACTAGAGAAAATAATAACAAAATTTGACATCTGTTTGCGATGTTGCCCACTTTAAGAATAAATGCTCTTAACTCAAAGCATTTATTTCAATTAAACCATTTACAGGCACTTTTGAATTGTCAAAGAAGTCTGTCATTCTGTCATTCACATAGATGAAGCCCATTAAAAGCGTAGTAGGTTCTTATCGAGAAGAACGAGACAAAAAAACTCCACGGACACTCTTTTAAATAGTATTAAACTCATACAAAACCAACTTATTCAAAAACAATTTAAAAGCGAAATAATAACACAAGTTATCTAGTCCCACTCCCACTACGACCAAGGCCTCTTTGTACAAACATTACATACGGTCTACCTAACACTGTGCTTGTAACGCACCCATTTGAATCCGGAAATAAGCAAGATAATTGTACTGACTGCGAAGTTCGATTTGAAAACAAGCTGGTGATGCAACGCAGAGCATCCTTGCCTTGATTATGGATACCGAAGGCTAGCTAGCGTGGGCCATTGTGTACCTTTATTTAGATAAAGCATGTAAGATGGTGCAAGGAAAAGCGTACCTAATATAATGTCAAACGAACTACTACGTGTACTAGGTAAGCGCTCATCGGTTTTCACGATTACGGTATATAAACTGCAGTTTTGAGTGTATTTTTTTAGGGTTCATGTATGTATGTATGTGAGTTTCTTTGTTCTACCATAACTTATAAATTTTTGAACAGATTTTGATGTATGAGGTATCGTTAGAATCCTTAAATCATCCCGAGTGGCATAGGCTATATTTTATTTGAAAAATTAAATCCTTGTGGCGGCAATATGGGTCCATTTCAAAATGTGAAAAAAAAACCTCAATTATTATTTACAAAATGGGTACCTATCCAATTGAAGGCCTTGATGAGCACATTCAAAAATTATATAATTTATTGGCATACATTTTACATAGGTAGGGAGTACTGTATGCAAAACAAACATTTCATCTTTGGCTGCAAACGATTTAATCAGACTTCAGTAGCACTGCGAATATCTAAATGATTTAATGGTTTCGTAGATGATCGAGTTATAATTAGAAAAAAAAAAAAAAAAAAACTTGTCACTAAAATGTAAAAAATTGTTATTGCAGTCGGGGGACCGTTCTGTTGAACACTTTTTAATCTAATAGGTCCCCGACTGCAATAACAATTTTATTTATCTGTTTAGTCAGCAAGTAAATGAGTGACTTTTCGCTTTGTATACAGATAAACTAATACAGCTTGTTTTTTACTTTTTAGTTAGTTTTTGCCAGGGCAGTCGTGTTTTTAATTTTTTTAATTATTTATTTTATTTAATGAACAAGCGATGGTTTTTTTTTGTGTGTTTGAAATTATCAAATAACTTCTCCCGCTCTGGGCGGAGCTCAGGCGTGTCAGACTCTTACTGAACCCACCCGTGTTCCTTCAGTTGCTGTACGTTGCCAGGGGCCACGGTATCCCTTTCGGATTTTCCCGCAACCCTGGCAGGAAGCGTTGGTTCATTTGATATTTTTAGGGTTAAATGAAGCTGCAATTATTATTAAATGAGTTGCAGAACGGTGTCTGGATTTGTGTCCGCTTGATGGCATTGAATTAGTTAGTGTCGACTGACCCTAAAATGACATAGGAACTTATTTTTTAGGAGCTGCAACTACCTAGCAGTATTTACGGCTATTGTTAGGATTAAAGGCGCGGGAGGCCACGGGATGAGGGACGCACATAACCGAAAATATGGCAGAAGGGAAAGGAGGTCGATAACCAGCAGTAGGTAAATGATTCCAAGCTGATGTGGATGATGATATTTGAGCTGATGGGTTGTATTATTGGGAGAGGAGCTCGTGGCTAAGTAATAACAAGCCGCACGGGTCAATCCATCAGGTTAAGCTACGCTTGCCGGGGTTGGTCAGTGGATGGGTGACCATCTTTACATACCGAGACTCCTCCGTGCCTCGGAAAGCACGTTAAGCCGTTGGTCCCGGCTGTCATTTGTGGATCTTTGACAGTCGTTACGAGTCGTCAGAAGCCCGAAAGTCTGACACCAGTCTTACCAAGGGGTACCGTATTACCCAGTTACTGGGTTGTGGAGGTCAGATAGGCAGTCGCTCCATGTAAAATACTGGTATTCAGCTGCATCCGGTTAGACTGGAAGCCGACCCCAAGATAGTTGGGAAAAAGGCTAGGAAGATTGATTGGGTTGTATTATTGGGTAGGGCAGGGGACACCGCGGTAGACATAAAGGCGTGGGACTTTCGGGCTTCTGACGGCTCGTAACGACTGTCAAAGATCCACGAATGACAGCCGGAACCAACGGCATAGCGTGCTTTCCGAGGCACAGAGGAGTCACGATATCTAAAGATGGTCACCCATCCACTGACCAACCCCGGCAAGCGTAGCGTTACCTGATGAATGGACTCGTGCGGATGTTGTTACATAGCCACGAGCTCCTCAAATTAAGTATCTTGTATATTTACCAATAATGAAGTAAATCATATCTTTGCATAGTAGACCCTCCCATACGGAAGGTAAAATTTTACGAATCTATTTATATGCCCAGTTTGGTCATAAAAATGTTACTATTGGTAAGCAAAACGATTCGTTTTCGTTTAAGTATAGGAACTGAGCATTATAATTCCCCCTTCTTCGTGCAGGTAACCATGTTGTATAGAAACTCATCAATATAAATCCGGAAGTGTTGACTGCGAGGTTGTCTGTGAAAACAAGTGGTGATGCAACGCAGCCTCCCGCCTTGAATGCTAACGTTTTGTTAGACGAGTACCTACGAGTCTATTTATATCCTTGCAACTGATTAATGAAGGCGGCGGGCTGTGGCGCCGTTTCATACAAAATGTGTGTTTATTTTATTTTTAATTTTGTTAAGCATTATTTATAAAGTTCTGACACGTGTATTCTATTGTTCTTTTCCTTTCTTGCTTTTAAGGGTTCCGTACCCGAAGGGTGACAAACGGAACCCTATTCATAAGCCTCTGCTGTCCGTCTGTCTGTCAGCGAGCTCTATCTCATGAACCGTAATAGGTAGACAGTTGAAAGTTTCACAGATTGAGCATTTCTATTGCCGCAAGAGCAACAAATAATAAAATTAAAAATTAAAGGGGGGTCGCCATACAATAAAATTAAATTTTGAAAAAAAATTAATCTGACCCTGGCATGTGGGGTATCATTGTCTAGAGCTCATCAAGTAGAAAATAAATATAATTTTTATTTGTTTTTATCTTCAAAAATGATGAATTAGGGGGCCGTAGAAGTTGTCTGTTTTAGACCATTTTTGTACGAGCTCTATCTCAACAACTAAACAAATTAGGAATTTGAAACTTGTGTGTATCATGTACCATATACTGTTTATAATCAACAAATACTAAAAACGCCGATTAATAACGTATTTTATATAATATGGGCGATTTACTGCAACTGCAAAATAATATTTTGTATTTCATGCTAATATTATGCGATATAAATTCCACAGATAACTATTTACTAGTCGGAGTAATGACATGGAATTAGTAAGTACCTACTATCATGGCAACATATACTATTTCGATCATTTAAATTTCGATCATCCAAAAAGGTCTACAAAATAAGCTCTCTTCAAAATATTTTAAAACCGGCCAGTATTTTTTGAGTTTAAGAACTTTATCGACTTTTTCCAAAGTATCCCTAGACGGTGTTGATGTGTGTACCTCATGTTAAAACTACACTCCAATAGACAATAATATTCAGTATAGGTGGTACATACAGGGTACTATTCAGTTACCTTAAACTATAAAAATCAAATCCATTGTTACGTTACACAAAAATTTCACAACCAACCATCCTTCGCGGATTCATCAACCGTTGTGGATACAATTTCATATTGAGAAAACTTATTTGTGTAAAAATATTCAGCCACGGCGGCCAATCTCAATGGAGAATAGCCTTCGGCGTGGGAGATATTATAGTGCACAAGTGTATGCGCAGACATGAGTGCACTCTCTCTTCCCTCACTCTCATAGTCCGATGGGATGTGTAAAAATATTTTTTATTTTCGCTTGAGTTTAGATTTCGATATATTTTTTTGTTGGTTCATTGGCGTGTGCTAGCTGTCATTATGGCAAATATATTTTATTTAATGTTTTGTGTTGAGTAATGTAAAATATTTGCATACTATTGTATAGAATCAAGTTTTTTTTCGTAACTGAACAGACAGCTGCGCTGCTGGGGAGTTTGTTGCGCCACTTCTTCTTTCCAGCAAAAGCAGTAGGAAGTGGTGAAGGGCGGGCGTTTTTGGGGGACTGTCTTATGTAATTTTGACGTTCGATAAGTGCTGATTCTCAGCCTAGTTTGAATAAATGACTTTTGAATTTGAATTTGAATTATGACTATCAAAAATAACGTAAATAAATACCTGTATTGACGGAATGTTGTAATTAAAATTTAGCATACTACTTACATTCTATTTTGTACAATATAGTCTGATGTAGCAAGAGAATCTTTTTATTTATAAGTAACTAGCTTTACCCGGCCCGGCTTCGCACGGTTAGCACTAAGTACTTACTTACTCTACGGCGCACCTACCTTTCCTAATTACCTATTTCTACCTAATTACCTACCCTACCTACCTACCCTAACTGCTACCTAACCTAACCTACCTACCCTACATATCTACCTGCTTACCTACCACATATACCTACTAATACTATGTTAGTAGCAAATAAATTACTTTGACTTTAGTTAATGCATGTTACTAAAATAAATGAAATAAACTTCTACACCTATAATTTAACACAACAACATTTTTTCATTAAAATTAGACAATTTCTTTACAAATTTTTATGTTTTTTTAAAGCGCCTCTGTTGTTACCTTTACGAAAGTATTACAAAAATGCATAGTGTTAAATCTTGTACGACATGGTATGGAACCCTTCGTGTGCGAGTCCGACTCGCACTTGACCGATTTATTTGTTCTTCCTTTTGTTTTTTTTTCACGTCTGCCGAGTTTGGCTAGCTAAGTTAATTTGCGTAGATGTTTTTTTTTCTTTGTTCGAATGTGTTCCTTGTATAAGGATACTAAAATATTTCCTTTAGATCAGACGTCCCCAAACTTTTTTATGTTGTCAACCATTTGGCATGTTTTTCGGTTTTGGGTAGACCCCCTACCCCTGCTTAACCTAATAATACCTAATATTGAATTTTTGCAAATTCATCAACTTCAAATGTGTTTTGGACAGCTGATATAGTGCGACTCACTTTGAAAGATTTTAACTAACTATAGTGAAGTGTAGTGTCGAAAACTAAAAAAAAATATTCAAGAAAAAGTTAGGAAACCCGAAATTACTTGGAAAAAGTAAAAATTTCCTTGAACTAAGAAAATTTCGGGCTTCATAACTTTCTTCATGAATCAAGAATATGTACTTACTACAACTAAGATTTTCATGTTTTCTGTGCACATTTTTTTTCCCCTTTGACGTGGAAAATTTGCAGGCTGTCCTCGATCCTTCATTGGGGGTCGATATTGACTACTTTGGGAATCACTGCTTTAGACAAAGTAGGTAAGTAGGTTATCTACTACTAGTAGATAAGGTCTACTAGGTTTTAACGGTAGTGTTTTTTTAAATATCTTCTCATCAAGTTCTCGCTTAGTCCAACTAAACACTACTATACAATAATGAAATAGTACAGCTAAACTTATCTCCCCTTCAAAACTCAGATAAAATCTAACTATTTTGTATGAAAACGCACCCAACCGTGTTCTTAATGTAGGAAGCTATTTACGGTACGAGCGTTACATACATACAAACACGTTTACATACATAATAGGTTTGTATAGAACATCATAGCTAGATAAAATCAAGTTAGGCACGTTACTCACGCGAGTCTATGCTAATGAAACCGCATTCAGATGTAAAAATACTTTAAAATGTGTGCATTTTTTTATGGCAGTGGAATCTAGTTGATTGCATTGAAGATGAGGCTGTATATAAAATAGTGAGAGGAGTTCTTCTTTAAGTTGGCCTTTTCCTGGTGAAGTTATTACATCGACTGGGGTGGACTGACGTCAGCGTGATGTTGGAATTATCAATCAAAAAACTTATCTATACCCATATATTATTACACATAAATAAACCTATACCTACACAGTAGGTGGAGTATGAGCGTTTATTCAGAAAGTGAGCAACGTCACAAATAGCTGTCAAATATTTCGTTGTTTTAATTTGGCAATATTATTCTATGGAATTATGAAATGTGACTAACAACAAACTATAATAATAATCATGAATTGCAATTATAACACTGAATTTTATGTTGTAACCGTATGTAAATGTTCGGTGTTACGATAATATTAATTATTGCATTTCATAATCAATATTTTAGATCGCTAGTTAGCCACATTTCATATTTCCATACAGTAATGTTACCAAATTCATCAAAACAAGTAAATATTTGACAGCTATTTGCGACGTTGCCATCTTTTAAGGGGGTGCGCCAAGGTAGCCCGCGAAATTCAAATTTTCTAACGTTTTTTGCATTTTGCAGGTTGTATCTTGATTAAAATATGATTTGCGAGCGTAACAAATATGGCTTTACAGAATTATAATCATTAGAATCAGCAATACAACTCCGTATGATAGAATAACCCCCAAATGTCATGATTTCATGAAATCATGACATTTGGGGATTACATGAACTTATAGAGTTGTGTTGATGATTTCTATGATTATAATTCTATAAATAAACATTTGATACGGTCGCAAATCATATTTAACTCAACGTACAACCTGATACTGACCTGCAAATTGCGAAAAACTTAAGAAAATTTGAATTTCGCGGGCTACCCTGACGCTTTCACCTTAAGATAAACGCTCATATAAAACGTTCCTTTCCAACTGTCATCTTTGACAAGACAATCGTGACGGGTAGTCAGAAGCCCGAAACTCTAACAACTAGTTTTAAAAAGGAGTATCGTGTTTACCCAGTAACTAGCATGTAAAATACGGTTACTCAACTGCATCCGGTTAGACCGTGACCGGAAGTCGTCATAGTTTGAAAAGTCTAGGCAGATGATGCGCGCAGAAGGTTTTTTCAGCTGTTTACTCAATACAAAAATTATGAATTTTAGTAAATTTCGTAATTCCGTGTTTTCTGACCACTAAGTACAGGCAAATACAGAGTTTTAGGGGTCACCGTTCAATCTGATTATCCGCTTGACTGTCACTAATGACTCTAATGAGACACAATCAAATTTTAATTGTTATCGAACTGCATCAGTCTTTCGGACAGTTGAGCATCTCATCATCATCATCATCATATCAGCCGAAAGACGTCCACTGCTGGACATAGGCCTCCCCCAAGCACCGCCACTTCGATCGATTCTGTGCTTCCCGCATCCACCGAACTCCTGCGGCCTTTACTAAGTCATCGGTCCATCTTGTGGGAGGCCTTCCGACGCTACGTCTTCCAGTACGCGGTCGCCACTCCAGAACCTTTCGGCCCCATCGGCCATCTGTTCTGCGAGCAATATGTCCTGCCCATTGCCACTTAAGTTTGAGTTGAGCATCTACTAGACAATAAATACATTTGAAATTAGAATTTGACAACTGTAGGTTTTCTAAGAGCTATTCTAACAGTCTAGGTACTAAACGCTACAATGTCTGAACAACTGGATATTTTAGCCGATTGAGTTATAAAACTCAAGGATACTACAATGTATTTTATTTATTACTCTTCGTGAGTGACCAAGACATCATTTATTTTATTTTATTTTATCATCATTTGCAGAGTACAAAGGTATTTCAGTAAACAACATTGAAACCTGCTGTTTTCACGCTATACTCGTAGGGCACATATTGGTACTTATAACATAAGCACTAAAATACAATGCACCCGTATTTTTCTGAATATTCATGATTTTTTTTTCGAATATTAATTTTGAAAGGTCTAGTCTATCTTTAATATTTTTTCATGTTATTCAATTTTTATTTTTTCAGTAGCGTTTGTGACCTTGCTTAACATTTTTTGCCCTATCTCCGATGTTATTGGGTCAATTTGGATTCTGTATAATATTTCTACTCATATGTAAGCTTTTAGAAATAATAAAGAGAATCCAATCGAAGAATTATCGAAAATTTACTTTAAAAAAAGGCCCTAGGCGGAGGCTTTTAAAGTAAATTTTTGATAATTTTTTATGAATATTCAGAAAAATGCGCGGTCAAATGCCCATGGGCGGCATTTTATACTATAAATGCGAAAGTGAGTTTGTTTGTTACGCTTATTTACTCAACCGATCATCATGAAATTTTGCATACACGTTGTCTGGGCTATAGAACAGGATTACAGGACATGGCATTTATGCTACGTTTTATCCGAAAAATCTACATGAACGCGAGGCAAGCTGCGGGCAAAACCTAGTAAGCTAAAAGTGCATTTCTACTCATACCGGGTATGTTGACGATGCGCTGGTGGATACCGACCCTGACTTGTTTGCTGATGAATAAAAGACGTTAAATAAAGTGTCAGAATGTTTGTGGTTCTGCGAGAAGACATAGTGAGAGGATTAATTTAATTTAGTAGATACAAATGGCTCCACTCGGGCGTGCGGCGAATGTACAAGTATCTCCAGGGCCCCCGACTCATGGTGGTAGTAGGAACGTGCAATAGTGGGGTTTTAGTCGATAGGAGTCCGTCATAACCATAGAAATATAACCCTCCGTTTTCCCAAGACAGAGGGTATCCATGAGGATCTCACAAAGGAATAAAAAAAAACGTATAAATAACAAATTTGTTGTAGTAAATAATATCTAAGTTCGAAGGTTAAACAACTATTAAAAGACGACAAAAGCTCTGTAATCCTATAATTAAGGTGATATATTGAAAAAAGGGGACTTTTTCTTTTTCGTGTACCTTATTAGGTTTAAGGAATAGGGATTCAATATTTCGGTGTATGTTTTTTGACTATATGGCCTAGTATCCTGGAAAAGGAATACACGATACAATGAAATTTTCTCGATACAAAAAAATTGCAAAATTTCATCTATTTTTATGTTTTTTTGAGTATCACAGCGTATCGCTTATGAGTTATTTAATGGAATTTACTTTATAACATAGAGAGTAATCATATCAAGTTTTAAGCAAAGCAGTTTTAGTTTTAATAATACTTTTAATTTATAAAATACGGCATTTGGTTTTGGCACATATGCTGTTTTATTCCGACCGAACACACAGTATCGTCATCTCTTCTTTCGCCTATAAAAAGTATTGTCATCACTTTCGTTCGTTCATAAATCAGTCGCTCGGTGGAGCTCTTCGACGATGAGTCTATGTCATTTTTTTCCAGATCGGTGCTGTCAGATGTACGTAATTTGAATAATTATATTTACAGGAAAAATCGAGTTCAGCAGATTTAAGTTATTTTAAAGTAAAATTACTGTCGAATAGGCATATAAACTGCGTATAATAGAATAAATTTACGTGACTGTGAACCAAAATAACAATTATTTTTGGCTATTTGTGACGTCATATATATAAATTATTTATTAAATATGGGGAGAAAAACCAAAGGAAAACTAAATAAAGTACAACATTTGGAACACATGAGGGCGAGGGCTCAGCACATGATCCCAGTGTAAAAGGTAAGTAAACAATAATTGTTTCTATATACATACTTACAATATCTAATGGGCTCATGAGCTACTTTTGTTGTGGGATTGTTCTATTGTTGATAGATGCCCAATTCCCATCCAATCCATTCGTAACAATAGACTCATTTTACAGGGAATCAATAGAAATTCATGATGATAACGAATCGGAGTCACCACCTTTACTCATCAATTTGTACAACTGGCAACAATATATCCTACCATTGCAAAGTAAGTACTGGGTAAGCACTCAATTTTCTAGAACATAATGTCTGTTTTATTTTTAGTAATTATAAAGAAACAGGATAAAACGTATTACTATTGATGTTACAAAAAGGTACTTCAAAATTGTGTTAATGCCAAATAATACTGTCGTTCTGAAGTTAGGTTGCGCATGCGTGCCGGCCATGCGCGCTACTGTTTTATAAGGCAGATTGACTACTGCGCAGTCATTTGTAATCTACGTCAGAGCGGCTTCAGGACGCACAGTGGGCTGAAAATCGATCTTCATAGACTTAGGGAACAACTTAGTAATTTTTTTCATTTTACGGCAGAAATGGGTTTAGGTATCGTATAATGATCAATTTAATGCTATTTCAGTTTTACAATAAACCTTTTCTTTTACTTTATAGCACTTGCTTGAAAAAAATGTATGGAGATATATATAAAAAAGCATAATCATTTTCTAGGACTGCATCAAGGTAAAAAACAAAAACTCGTTATTGTGAATTAAATTAGGGCAAAATAGTTAACAGGAAAAGAAAATCGAGTTGCACAACTAATGTCATATATTTGGATAACATAACAGCATAAAGCGTCACGTTTCTGAGATATCCTTACATATTATAAAACAAAGTCGCCCGCCGCGTCTGTCTGTCTGTCTGTCTGTCTGTCTGTCTGTCTGTCTGAACGCGATAAACTCAAAAACTGCCGAACGGATTTTCAAACGGTTTTCACCATTGGACGGAGTGATTCATGTGGAAGGTTTTAGTGTATAATTCATTAAGGTTTTGTGTAAATTGGCTGAAATATGACGATTATTGTTGAAGATGTCGGAAAAAATCATGCCGACTGGGAGCTTTACTGGCGTGCGCTGCGTAAGTTGTGAGAGATAAATCAAATTTATGTTCTAGAGTATTGTATATCTTAAAAATTGCAACAAAAAAGTCCGCGATGGCATATGTCTATCTTTTAAGGGTGACCCACAATAACCATTTTTATCTTTCAAAATTGTATAAAATTTTCATTGTTATTTCCGAAGCTATTTTGACCGGTATCTTATTAATCCTTATCCAATTAAGTAGGTTATTTAAATTGGGCATTCAATTTCGATTAAAATATGCCTTTACATCACATCATTTAAATGAATAGTTTAAGAGATATCACAGTTTCAAAATTACGCGTAACAAAATAATTATGGTTGACCACGCGGGAGCTGTAGTAGCCTACCACTGCGTCCGCTGAAAGTTAGTCAATGATCTTTTCCTTGGCTATTAGGTATGTATTCCCGGTAGAACGTTCCCGTGGGATATTTTGCGACATCCACGCGGGCGAAGCCGCGGGTAAAAGCTAGTTCAAAGATAAAAATAACAATCGTTAATAACGAATTTATTTATTTAGTTTGTAGTTACTTCATGTTGTTAAGTTATTTACACATGAATTAATTGACTACACCTAGTGGATAAAACATAAGATTTTTTAATCATATTCGGTACAAATAATATCATCCAAGAAGGCAGCAGGAGACTGAATAGGATTTTCTTGGTGTTGCGCCCATGCCATGCACCATATAATACATATTCCATATGTCACACGTCCTCATTCGGTGTGGAGTATACATATATTTTTGTCTCTTTCACTCTTAACTAAAATATTACCTATGAACAATCCTTGTTTCAGGGTTCAGTTTTCGACTTATATTTCGGTGAATAACTCCGAATCCTGACGCTTTAGGATATTATGTTACATGACATTTTTAAATTGTATACGTGTCCTCTATCTAAATATACAACTTCCCCGCGACTCTGAAAAAAAAAAATGGCGGCTTCACGTTAGGGCCACCCTCGATACAAAAATCTTCAAACCCCTTTTATTTATATTATGTTAAAAAAATTGTAAAACTAATATATTATTTCAGAACTAAACATTTTACAACAACAAAATCCAGACCCTGAGTATGATCTTCAACGCAGTCATCGTGCAACTACTTAGTCAACTATTCTAATAATATTTAAAAATCAAACATTTTCCAGGACTTTATCAAGGTAAAAAACAAAAATGCATTTTTGCGAACAAATTGAGGCAAAATAGTTAACAAGAAAATTCTGTTTATATTATGTTAAAAAAATTGTAAAACTAAATATTATTTCAGAACTAAACATTTTACACCAACAAAATCCAGACTTCAACGCAGCTTTCGTGCAACTACTTAGTGAACTCTAACATATTTAAAAATTAATTATTTTCCAGGACTGCATCAAGGTAAAAAAAAAAGAATGGTTCACCTTAAAAAGTTTAACAAAATGTCCGCAACGGCATACGTCTATCTTCTAAGGATGGCCCACAGTATCCATTTTTAGGGTTCCGTACCCGAAGGGTGACAAACGGAACCCTATTCATAAGCCTCCGCTGTCCGTCTGTCTGTCAGCGAGCTCTATCTCATGAACCGTAATAGGTAGGCAGTTGAAAATTTCACAGATTGAGCATTTCTATTGCCGTAAGAGCAACAAATAATAAAATAAAAAAATAAAGGGGGGTCGCCATACAATAAAATTAAATTTGGAAAAAAAAATTATCTGACCCTGGCATGTGGGGTATCATTTTCTAGAGCTCATCGAGTAGAGAATAAATATAATTTTTATTTGTTTTTATCTTCAAAAATGATGAATAAGGGGGCCGTAGAAGTTGTCTGTTTTAGACCATTTTTGTACGAGCTCTGTCTCAACAACTAAACAAATTAGGAATTTGAAACTTGTGTGTATCATGTAACATATACTGTTTATAATCAACAAATACTAAAAACGCCGATTCATAACGTATTTTATATAATATGGGCGATTTTTTGCAACTTAAAGTAATAATTTTGTATTTCATGCTAATATTATGCGATATAAATTCCACAGATAACTATTTAATAGTCGGAGTAATGACATGGAATTAGTAAGTACCTACTATCATGGCAGCATATACTATTTCGATCATTTAAATTTCGATCATCCAAAAAGGTCTACAAAATAAACTTTCTTCACAAGATTTTAAAACCGGCCAGTATTTTTTGAGTTTAAGAACTTTATCGACTTTTTTCAAAGTATCCCTAGACGGTGTTGATGTGTGTACCTCGTGTTAAAACTACACTCCAATAGACAATATATTCAGTAACATTGAAATGAATGCTGGCACATACAGTGTACTATTCAGTTACCTAGCTTAAACCGTTGTGGATACAATTTCATATTGAGAAAAATTATTGGTGTAAAAATATTCGGTCATGGCGGCCAATCTCAACGGAGACTGGCCTTCGGCGCGGGAGATATTATAGTGCACAAGTGTGTGCGCAGACACGAGTGCACTCTCTCTTCCCTCACTCTCATAGTCCGATGGGATGTGTAAAAATAATAAGTAAGAAATAATAGATTTCTGTATGACTATCAAAAATAACGTAAATAAATACCTGTATTGACCCGTGCGTTTGCACTGGCGAAACATCACGACAAAACATGTTGAAATCTCTAGTTCCTGTCAAACATTGTATGAAAAATTGACAGAAAATAGAGATTCCAACATTTGTTTTGTTGTGAATGTTTCGCCAGTGCAAACGCACAGTTATAATAAAAATTTGGCGTACTACTTACATTCTATTTTGTACAATATAGTCTGATGTAGCAAGAGAAATCCTTTTATTTATAAGTAACTAGCTTTACCCGGCCTGGCTTCGCACGGTTAGCACTAAGTACTTATCTACGGCGCATCTACCTTTCCTAATTACCTATTTCTACCTAATTACCTACCTTACCTACCTACCCTACCCTTCTTACCAGGGTAGGTAGGTACCTAACCTACCCTACCTACCCTACATATCTACCTGCTTACCTACCATATATACCTATTTATACCTACTAATACTATGTTAGTAGCAAATAAATAACTTTGACTTTAGTTAATGCATGTTACTGGATAAAGTTAACTTAATATTTTTCTCTTAAAATAAATGAAATATACTCCTACACCTATATTTTAACACAACAACATTTTCTCATTAAAATTAGACAATTTCTTTACAAATCTTTGTTTTTTTATAGCGCCTCTGTTGTTACCTTTACGAAAGTATTACAAAAATTCATAGTGTTAAATCTTGTACGACATGGTATGGAACCCTTCGTGTGCGAGTCCGACTCGCACTTGACAGATTTTATTATCTTTTACAACTTGATAAAAATTTCATTGTTATTTCCGAAGCTATTATGACCGTTATTTTAATAATCCTTATCCAATAAAATATGTTATTTAAATTGGGGATTTAGTTTAGATTAAAATAGCCTTGATATCATATCATTTAAATGGATAGTTTAAAAGATATCGCAGATTCAAAATTACGCGTAGCAAAATAATTTTATCGTTGACGCGAACGCGGGCGCAGCGGTAGGTAGGAGTCTATGACCTCCTCGGCTTTTAGGTATGTAATCTCGGTGGTACGTTCCCGTGGGATATTTTGCGACATCCACGAGGGCGAAGCCGCGCGTAAAAGCTAGTAAATTATAATTTGCTTCACAAGCAGTAAAAAATTATAAATTAAATAAGGATAAATTTATCCCAACTACGGAACCCTTCATGCCGTGCCGGTTTTTATATAAATAATACAGAAGATTAATTAACAATTTTTAATTTCATGTTGTATAACTATATTAATAAATATTTTAGTTGATAATTAAATATTTTGTATTATTTGTGTACTCCATAGCTCGCTATGTGCAAAAGTTTCATAGACCGAGATAAACTAACGTTCCGTACTCAGCACGCACTATTTTCATAGATAAATGTTTCCGTCTTTATCTTGCACTTTTAGTTTGACAGTTGTGCGGTAGTGACAAGAATAATGCTAAGCATGCTAAATAAGTAATATTTGAAATTCCGGTCTGCGATTTCGTTAGTTCAACTTTTGGTCACTGGTTCAGATAAGTTTGTATCGGTGACGTGGCAGCCGACCACTAAAGATGGAACCGCCACTCCCCGCGTGCGGGGGAAATAAGCCACACCCTTCAAACTAATATTTATTTTCAGGGTAGGCCCTTAAGTAATAAAATATTTTATTGCACACAAAACTTGATGATACCTACACATAAAAAAATACTGTAAAAAATATTTTATGATTCTTTGTCCGTGGACCAGATGATGCTAATTTCGTAGCATAGACATTTGCTCGTAGCAGCGTAGCAAGGCTCACTGGGAATTTGTAGACTCCTGGCTACGAAGTTTTGAAAAAAGATTAATGTATGCAGTGTATGCTAAACACAATTTGTGGTCTCGTAATTGTTTTTTTTTTAACAATAATCTGAGCATTTGAATATTTGGAGATCTATTTCACCTTTGAGCATTAATGACCATGAAAAATTTTGGTTAAATGATAAATGATGATCAATCAATCTGCCTAACCTTTTCCCAACTATGTTGGGGTCAGCTTCCAGTCTAACCGGATGCAGCTGAATACCAGTATTTTACATGGAGCAACTGCCTATCTGACCATCCGCGATGGTTAAGTTTAGCGGCATGGCGTATGAGCTCGACGAAAATGGGTGGAGTCGAAAGTGAGTCCAGACATATTCTTGGTCAGGCCTTTTGAGGACCGTGCTGGTTAATGTCTGACTTGTCTGAGATGGGTATTGCAGTAGAACAAACTGCTTTTATCAATCAGCAGCTTCAACAAGTCCGATGATTTAGGAGTACCTACATGAGTGTATCATCATTAGGCTAGAGTAATACAATTTTCTGTAAGTTGTATTTTTGCACAGTTTCATGATCAAATAATGTGATTAATTCTTAATCCTAGCTGGTGTAAAAAGTGAAAGAAAATCAAAGAATAAAGGCTCAGGTGCGACGCTACACTGCACTGGTACCTACTACGATTTCCGTGAAGTTTTCATAAAAACGCGCGACCATCAGAGTCACGTCTCGCGCCGTCGCCGCGTCGCATCGCGCCTGTCTGCTGAAGCTTTAATGGCCCAAAGTGAAACATAACATTAGCTATCTATAGGATGTTTTCGAGCCAACATGGCGGCCAGCTAATTGGATGTTTAATGATCGTCTCTAAGTGCACTAAGACGGATGCTAAGATTATGTAACGAAATGGATGTCTGATATTATGTTTAGTACGGAGTGAATTTGCTGATATTTTCGGCTGATTCACCTTGAAACATGACCTACTTTTATAATTAAGTATTATTTTTATCTAACTAGCTTAGCTTTTGATAATTTAAATACGTTTTGGCCACTGCTTGAATGCTTGATACCATTTCTCTTTGTCCCTACGTATATACCTAGTAGGTATATACGTAGGTATTACCTACTTTCTTACTTTTTTCCTAACCCCGCTCGCACACGGCACACTTTTTGTAGGTCCTACAATCGGTCCCTTTTTTTTTGTACAGCTTACCTATGTACCTAGGTCGTATGCATTGAATGCATTGGATACATTTTTTTAATCTCTGTTTAATTTAGCTTATACAAAAAATCGGTCACCGATTGTATGAGTACGTCCACTTTGCCCCACTGCCGTATGCATTGAATGCCTAAAAATTCGCAGTGGTACCTATCTGCTCCATCTGGTTCGACTTTGTGGGGCAGATTCCACTAGTATTAAATCCTGTGGATTCTGCCCCTCTAGGGTTGGCACCTTAGAATTTGTGTAGGTGCTCGTATTTTATATTATGCCGTCTGCGAACGCGAAGCGAACTATTTAAGCAAATAATATACAATTATTATTTGCATTGGTCTCGTAATACACGACAAGTAAGTAGATCTTGATAACAATATTATGAATTAGCGAGTGCTAGTACCGACGGATATTATAAATCAACTAAATACGCGAGGGAGCCCCCACAATGAGGTCAAACGTTACAAATTTCAATTTACACGACACCTAATAAGCAAGCATTTACCATTTGTATCTCATCATGCCACGCAATTTTAAACCTTATTTCTATAGAAAAGTAACAGAAATACACACAAAATCAAATTTCGCAACTGTCGTAGTAAACTTTGGCCAGGTATAGCGTGACTCATTGGTATTCGAATTCAGAACACTATCTGTTATTAAATTATCTAAACATAATAATTATTTATGTCTAATAAGAGCGCCCTAATAGTATTATTGTAATAATATAATGTTCGTTATTCTAATCATGATTAACGTAATATAATCGGCTTTGGATAATGTCAGACAAAATCAAATACCTATTATTCAAGAAACTGTACGTGAAATGATACGAGTTCTATTTTCGAACATGTTTCCATAGACTACCAGAGTATTTTTTTTTTTTTGAACTAAAAACATGCAATATCCAGAAAAACAAATGCCAATGAAGTTCAAAGAGTTATTATGTAAAAGATAATACACATTGGTTTCGTTTACGTTTGATATAGAATCGTATGTTTATTCAGACATTAAGTAAATGTTTACCTCGTCTAATACAAAATCTGTATTCGACGAAGCTAATATTTACTGGTAGCTGGTAGGTACAAAATGAAGTATCACGAAATAAAACGTACATGTTTTCTAATCAATATAATTTAGAAAATATTGCAGCATTCATCACGTTTGACTAATAGTTGATAATCGGTTTTTAGGGACATTGTTGTCCATCTTTCTGTTACCCTTTAAAATCAGTTTTATTTTCAATCAATCAATCAGCCTATTAATGTTCCCACTGATGGGACACAGGCCTCCTCTCAATGAGAGGGAGTGTAATCTACCACGCAGGCCCAGTTGGTTGGTAGATGTCACATAGTCTTCGAATTTTTGGTTTTAAGACATGCCGGTTTCCTCACGATGTTTTCCTTCACCGTTTTGAGAGAGTGGTGATGAAATTATGAAACCAAGTAAAGCGCCTGCTTGGGTTCGAACCCAGGACCTACAACTCGTGAGTTGGGGCCGTTACCACTAGGCCACCACTGCTCACTGCACTGTTTTTTTTTACTAAATAAAATTCTGGTTGTAATATTTAATTTAAAGTAAACTGAAGTGGGGTGGCCAGAACAAATTCATTACCACCAATAAAACATTATAAAATATCCCTCTCCTAAAAAACAATATTTAAATTAAACCCCAATAAAAGCTGTAATCATAATAATGAAACACTTTTTACGAAGCAGACATGGCCGTTGGTATTTTCCCAGCGTCTGGCAGATAATTTTTGTAGGCTTGGCCTGGCCGTGTGCCGATGGCCGCTGCGCCTTGGCCCCGTTTCAGCAGGACAAACGTCGCCTTCGACGATACGTCTATAAGTATTACGTTTAATTTTTAGTCTCGTTGATAGGAAAAAACTGTGTTCTTCTTCCTTTTTGATTTACGCCTTTAAATAGCATGTCAATCGAACCTCAAATAACTTCTTTTTGTGAACCCCAAAATAAGTTTTAAATTATCAAGTTTAAGAATTTTTCAACTGAAGTTTTTGTGATTTACAATCCCTGATCCGTTTTTTTTTTGGATTGGAACAATTTAGCTTGAATTGAATTCCAGCCTAATTTTTAAACAAAGAGCTTGTTTCGGTTTAAAAATTAGGTTGGAAGATTAAGATCTATACATCTAGTATGTAGGTGCTTATAAATAGATAAAATTTAAGTGTCTGTTTGTAAAGTAAAAAAAACAGCTTTTTACTAAATAAGTAATAAGAAAGTCGTACTTAAAAAAAAAAAAACTATTTTTCATTTTTATTTCTGTCTGTCTGTTCCGGCTAATCTCCGAAACCGGACCGCACCTAGTACTCTTAAAAGGATTATTACTTTCACGTTATCATTTCAGAGTTTCAGCGATTGCAAATAGGGATGCCAAATTCATCAACCATTCTACTTATGTAATAATTGTCTATGAGGTAACTTCAGAAATATCTAGGGATATTTTCTGATCATTAAGATAGTTCGATTGACAATGTAAAATATGGAATAGCTACACAGTGGTTCAATTATGGTCCAACCTAAGAGCTGAGCCCTTATATACTTTACATAGTTACCATGTTACGTGTCAACGAACTTTGTACATGGTAGGTGACACTCCCATAAACTGTTAGAACACACACCCTAAAAGTTCCCCATATAAACGAACCTAATTAAATTATACATTAGGAATTAATTAAATGTTTTATAAATAAAAATTACCATAATGTTATTTATTTTACTCATCAATCATTTTACAAATTAAATTATAAATGTCGTGAAGAAATTAATGATGAGATCATTTCAAGATGTGAAAAACATAAATAAAAAATAATCGTAAAAACTTTAAGAGACGTTTTAAATTAGTTTTTAGTTCTGTGGTTTATTGTTTATGCCACAGAATTCTAGTTCTTAATTTAAAACTGTTTGTTTTTGTGACAGATGTTGTTCTAGGGAATTTTGTTGGTGCCCTCCGGGCGCCTCCCTCAGAACCCCGAATCATTCGTAAAAGCTCTAAGGTCAACCGGGGCAATTGCGTCATAAAAATTCCTTACAGGCTATTGAAAATTCATATCTCACTAATTATAAATTTATTAGAGAAATCCTTAATACAAATGTATATAGAAATTATCTGTGTGCATCCTTAATTTATTGTGTGTTCCATTAGTCACAGTAAATACGAGTAAATACGCATTTTTTTTTTAATTGGAATTTTAGACGCTTTTTCCCGTATTGGGGCAAACGCGTCTTCATTAAATAAGTTTTAAAACTGTGACGTTTGAAGGCTGAAATGAATATATTTTCCTTCAATTAAAGTTTTTTATACGAATCTTTTAGTAAATTACAAAAATATTAAATAATCATCACATCAGAAGCTATGTCATATAAACTGGGTAAATGCGACTATTTTCCCTTAGACGCATTTACCCCGTGTCAAATCCAGACGTTAAGAACATTTTATTTGTGAAAGTAAAATTAGAATGAACTCTCCTAGAAAAACCTAAAATGGGTGCTAAATAAATAAATAAAATATCAATGTATCTCAATATAACTATTGTGATCGTATTCTACCTGCAACACAAATTGATAACTTCACTATAGCAAAAAATAATCGCTAAAGTTCTCACAAAAAGTTAAAAAATGAAGAAAGATAAATTTAAATTCAAAGCTAAACAAAACTCTCTGAAACATTTAGGTAATTACGAAAATAAATTAACTATTAAATAAAAATAAAAAAAAACACGAAATAAAGGTTAACATTAAGTTTAAGGTTTAACATCTCTGGTTTTGGGGCAAATGCGTCATATAGACGCAATAACCCCGAAACTGCAGATGCATTTACCCCATAAGCTCAGACCTAACCTAAAAAATTTAAATCATCATTTCTCCACAACCAAAACGATTTCAATAAAAATAACTATTGTTATAGACAGGCTATAATATATTATTTAAGTACATTTCAGAATAAAAACGGAAAACCTAGAAAAAATATGGATTTTTAAGGATTTTGATCACTCACCTCGTGCAGCACAACTTCACAAAAATCAAATGATTTTCAATATGGCCGATATTTTGAATCTATGCGTTTCAACGCCATCTATTGAAACTATAATTTTTAATTGTATTCAAAATAAACAAAACTAGATGGCAGGAGAGGTCGGTTTTAAAACAGATTTTAAATTATTTCAAATAAACGCAATTGCTAATGCCCCGGTTGACCTCATCATCACCACACGAGGTGAGTGATCGAAATCCTTAAAAATCCATATTTTTTCTCGGTTTTCCGTTTTTATTCTGAAATGTACTTAAATAATATATTATAGCCTGTCTATAACAATAGTTATTTTTATTGAAATCGTTTTGGTTGTGGAGAAATGATGATTTAAATTTTTTAGGTTAGGTCTGAGCTTATGGGGTAAATGCATCTGCAGTTTCGGGGTTATTGCGTCTATATGACGCATTTGCCCCAAAACCAGAGATTTTAAACCTTAAACTTAATGTTAACCTTTATTTCGTGTTTTTTTATTTTTATTTAATAGTTAATTTATTTTCGTAATTACCTAAATGTTTCAGAGAGTTTTGTTTAGCTTTGAATTTAAATTTATCTTTCTTCATTTTTTAACTTTTTGTGAGAACTTTAGCGATTATTTTTTGCCATAGTGAAGTTATCAATTGTGTTGCAGGTAGAATACGATCACAATGGTTATATTGAGATAAATTGATATCAAAAATGTATATGTTACTTTTATTTAGCACCCATTTTAGGTTTTTCTAGGAGAGTTCATTCTAATTTTACTTTCACAAATAAAATGTTCTTAACGTCTGGATTTGACACGGGGTAAATGCGTCTAAGAGAAAATAGTCGCATTTACCCAGTTTATATGACATAGCTTCTGATGTGATGATTATTTAATATTTTTGTAATTTACTAAAAGATTCGTATAAAAAACTTTAATTGAAGGAAAATATATTCATTTCAGCCTTCAAACGTCACAGGTTTAAAACTTATTTAATGAAGACGCGTTTGCCCCAATACGGGAAAAAGCGTCTAAAATTCCAATTAAAAAAAAAATGCGTATTTACTCGTATTTACTGTGACTAATGGAACACACAATAAATTAAGGATGCACACAGATAATTTCTATTTAAATTTGTATTAAGGATTTCTCTAATAAATTTATAATTAGTGTGATATGAATTTTCAATAGCCTGTAAGGAATTTTTATGACGCAATTGCCCCGGTTGACCTTATTGCATTTTTATAGTGATGCAAGATTTGTCTTTATTTGAAAATAGATTTCACAAAACTTAATAACTTACTTTTATGGCGACATTGTATATCCTGTAGGTATTCAAAATAGTTTTCTACAAATTGCACAAATATTAAGTTAAATTACATAACCCTAAAATTCTAATAGGAAGCAAAACGTTCGATAAACGGCCATAATTCATCGATTAACAAATTAATTCGCAATATCTAACCAGCTATGCGATTGTGCACCTTACGAAACACAACTTAAGAACCATATGAGTAGAATTTCTCTCAAATCAAGGCTGTCATAAGAACAAGAGATTGTGCAATGCGGACCGACTACCCGGAATGGGGTCATTTCCGAAGTGAGCAAAATTATGGAACATTCAAACTTAGACCCAAGATCTAAAGTTCAATTTTGATTGTAAGTAATGCGGGTCTCTAGTTCAAATACTGGTTTGCAAAAGTTTGACCAGACAGAGGATAAAAGCGGTTTGTAAGTAGCGTTTTCATACTAATTACATACAAGTTGGGCTTGCACAGAACATAGTCTTCTATTGCATAGTGTTCTATCGTTATTATGCAACAAACGCAGTAGCTTGAGACACATGTAGGGCAGTTGACACGTGTCTATCGTGTTCGGTACTAACATGATCAGAACAGAATCATTTCACTTAATAGATTATTAAGGAAAAATTTACATCTTCACGTCACAACAACAATCAATTCTTTGCTCTGGTCTATGGCCGCGACTTACGAGTGGTAGGTCGTAGGTAGATAGGGAAACAGGCATGTCCTAGAACCAAAAATTCGAAGACGTGATCTACCAAACCTCACTGGACCCGCGTGGTGGATTACGGCCCACTCCCTCTCACAGAGAGGAGGCCTGTGTCCCAGCAGTGGGAACATTATAGATTGATTATGCTAATCAATTATTTTAGTCATCACGTCAGCCCTTTTTTTTATTGGGTGGGAAATCATCAAGTAACATCTGTCGCTCTTCGCGGAGCGGAAGGGCGTGTCAGACTCTTACTGATTAAAACCCACCCGTGTCGTGTTTAGGGCATGCTATTCGGATATTCGGATATCCGAATTATCCGGATATCCGTCGAAAATATTATCCGAATAATATTTGTTTTACTATCCGGATAAAACGGATAATACGGATAGTTAGTTTTGTTCCATTTTCCTTTTGATAATATAACATTTAAGGGGGATGCGCCAAGGTATCCCGCGATATTCAAATTTTCTTACGTTTTTTGCAATTTGCAGGTCTGTATCAGGTTGTATGTTGTTCTAAATATGATTCGCGGCCGTATCAAATGTTTATTTATAGATTTATAATCATAAAAGTCATCAATACAACTCTCTAAGTTCATGTAACTGTATTGAATGACTAATTCATGAAATCATGGCATTTGACACTTTTGCTAACTTAAGGAGTTGTATTGCTAATTCTAATGATTATAATTCTGTAAAACCATATTTGTTACGGTCGCGAATCATATTTTAATCAACATACAACCTGACACTGAGCTGCAAATTGCAGAAGACGAAAGAAAATTTGAATTTCGCGGGCTACCTTAGCGCATCCCCCTTAACGTTGTTTTAATAAAATAGGTATTCACAATCATGACAATTCATACTATATTTTCAAAAATCCATCTAATGACACAATTACTATGTAGATTCATCATAGAGAAAATTTAGAAGAGAAAAAAATTTAAGTGCTTCTGCACAGAGCTCGACTTCAGTTGACGACAGCGATGGTGATGATGTAGCACTCAGTGATTACAAGCAGCAGAAACTGAAATATCATTTACTTTAACAGAGAAAATAAGCAAAGAGATCGAAAGGACTCTGCAGATTAACCATCAACAGTGAATGCTTTGACAAGCATGGCATTTATTACTTTAAAGGCATTGGCAAGAATGATGGCTTTGATTAGTAGTGTTGTTCTCTAGATTCATCTCGGTATTGTGTCTTGCTTGACGAGATCTCACAGAACCAAAATAGAGTGCCTGCTAAATGAAACATAAAGAAAAGGTTAGGATTTGCTACGCTTGAATAAGCTGTTTTGGTAACCTACCCAAAATCAGATTGATTTGGGAAGTAGGAATGTGGAGCAGAGGCCTCATCATGATTCTCGGCATTCATGATTTGCATTAATTCGTTTCCTGCCTGGACCGTAAAAACCCAATCCGGAAAGTCCTCTTTAGGAGGTATTCCTAAAGAGGACTTTCCGGATTGGGTTTTTCAAAGTTTCACATATATGTCTAACGGAAGATAGGACTGCACAATCGCGATAACGAGAACTGAATGACCCGAAACGCACAGAAAATAGTTCATATTCAGGGAATCGATGAAAGTACATGTCATTCGTGGCTATTAGTTTGTGCTGATCCAACTTATACATCAGATACTTTGACATCTAGCAATGTCAGTGATGTGATTTTGTCTCATTTATTACCAAGCACTATTTTGTAAGACTTCCAGTCTTCATCTAATGTGCTTTCAATTGTTCTAGCCATCTTAATAAAGATAGCATTTGACCAGCTCACGATCTATTATACCATTGGTAGATAACCCGTGGATTTCTTTTTTTTCTTTTATCGTATCTGTCAATGACAGATCGGACAGATTTTGCTTTTAGTGCGAACTGATATACTTTAGTATAAGATTGTTGGAGAGTTTTTGTAATAAAAATGTCGATTGTAAACTAATATAAGTTTGATTTACCTCTTTTACAATGGTATCCAAAATATCCATATTATCCGAATATATTCGAATAGTTGTCTGGCAGTATCCGAAATATTCGAATAGTAAAATGGGCGGATAATTGCATGCCCTAGTCGTGTTCCTTCAGGTGCCTGTACGTTGCCAGAGGCCACGGTAACCCTTTAGAACTTTCCTTCACAACACCGGCAGATCACTTCAGCCCTAAGGTTGGTTTACTTATAATGAATCGATTTATGTCGGCCGACACAGGTCGAATTCAACATCCGCTGCATGCGGGAAGCACAGATTCGGTCGAAGTGGCGGTGCTTGGGGGAGGCCTATGTCCAGCAGTGGACGTCTTCCGGCTGAAATGATAATACTAATCTAAACTTAAATTCCAGTTTTTACCGTTTTTAATCGGATTCATTTGAACACTCACCTGATGGTAAGCGATGATGCAAACAATAATTCAATTCAATAATGCATGGACAGCGTTTGCGTTAATCGTGATTGTCTTAAAATTCTTGGGAACCACAACTCAAAGAATCAAGAATAATACCTGTCATAAATAAAATACATTTCCTTTGAAGTAGATAAAAAAAATCGTATGTTTTCAGTTCCGATTGACCGATTGTAGCGCGGATGTGACTTATCGCTGGCGAGTGGCGAGTGCCAAAACACCGTCGCTATTGGCGCATGGATATTACGAAAATGTGAATAATATAGTGAAAATAGGTTTGTAGTAATCAACACTAATAGACGTTACGACAATATTCCCAGAAGGGGTGGGCAGAGCTGAAGAAGTATTATGTCTTTTTAACTTGCCAAGAGCAACGAAGTTACGTGCTTGTCGTAAGATACTATTCGAATGTTCTAATTTGCAATGTCTTTTGAGTTTTCTTGTAATATGTCCACAGACGGCGCATAAAGACAGACAGCGAAGGGAAATAAATTACCTTTCGCACCTAGTAAAAGCATAGCATAATCAGCCTATAATATCCCCACTGCTGGGACACAGGCCTCCTCTCGTCGCTAGGGGTTGGGCCGTAATCTACCACCCGGGCCCATTGCGGGTTGGTATGGTCTTCGAATTTTTTGTTCTATACATGTCCGGCCTCACGACCGTTTTGAGGGCAGTGGTGATGAAATTATTTACAGAAAGTAAAGCGCCTGCTTGGGTTCGTACCCACGACCACGACCCACGACCTACAAATTGTAAGCCGGGGCCGACTGGGGGCACCACTGGTCTGCACCTATTTTTATATAAAACCTGTTCAAGATGTTACCTTCTCGTAAGTGGAAACTCGTGAGGAAAACAGCGAAGTATCCTGTATAATTTTGTGACCATGAAACCGATGAGGTAGTTTTCAACTTTGCCCTCAAATTATAGGTTAGATCATCGACTATAAGCTAAGCCTGAGCTCAGACTAAGACCTGACTCACAGATTATAAATTACAAGTTTAATGTCAAAACGTTCGTAGCAAGTGCACACTAAGTGTTTCATTCAGATTTATAGTTTTTTAGTCTAAGAAGCGGAGGAAATATAGGTCAGAAGAATTCGTTATTTTAAATTCAGTATTAACGTAAATTATCCACGAATTCCACGATGGGTAGAATAAAG
This sequence comes from Conistra vaccinii, assembly GCA_948150665.1. Classification (NCBI taxonomy): domain Eukaryota; kingdom Metazoa; phylum Arthropoda; class Insecta; order Lepidoptera; family Noctuidae; genus Conistra; species Conistra vaccinii. Next base: position 21,843,393 of record OX411327.1, read on the forward strand.
TAAACAATCTGTAGGAGAAAAAACTGATCTAAAACTATCATTACTATATTATCGAAAACGAAACCACAACAGGGCAAAAAGTTGTCCTCGTTGAGAAACCACTTTCGTAGGTATTTTGGTCACAAGGGCTTTTCCCAGTCCTTGTCTTTATAGAAGAAAACAAAACAATCACTTATCTCAAAATAACATCAATACGGATGTAACTTTGAGAAATTTAAAACATATAAGTAGTCATGCTTACGAGAAATCAATCCGCCTAGCCTTTTCCCAACTATGTTGGGGTCGGCTTCCAGTCTAACCGGATGCAAGTGAATACCAGTATTGTATATAGAGCGACTGCCTATCTGACCTCCACAATTCAGTAACTGGGTAATACGATACCTCATGGTAAGACTGGTTGTCAGACTTTCGGGCTTCTGAGGACCCGTAACGACTGTCAAAGATCCACGAATGACAGCCGGGACCAACGGCTTCACGTGCATTCCGAGGCACAGAGGAGTCTCGATATGTAAAGATGGTCACCCATCCACGGACCAATCTCAGTAAGCGTAGCCACGAGCTCCTACATGTCATGCTTACGAGCAAACTCTACCTTACGAGCAAATTCCAGATAGAAACCCAATAACACCTTGCTCGACCCGGGAATCGAACCCAGGACTTCATGCTTAGCAGTAGCGTTTACGACCACTAGACCAACGAGGCAGTCAAACAAAATATCGTAAGAGGATAATCCGATAATCATCAAGCCCTGATTACGATCGCAGAATGCTGTTATCAGTAAACATATGGATTTGGCTGCCTGAGCCTACAGAGCTGATAAGACAGTTTATCTGATATCACTACCAGCAACCGATCGTACGATCGTTGCAGACAGATTTTGGAAAGTTTTCGAAGATAAGAGTGGAATTTTATACAAAAAGAAGATTATTACAATGCATGTATTACAGGGCAGGTTGATTTCAGCATCTGATCAGAGCCTCCTGCTTAACTAACACTTACGATTTCAGAACCCAAGATTCAGTGATCACAGTAGCTTTGCAAATTGTTTCGTTCACTGTCCCATATGCAGACACAATACAGACCACATAAGCAACAAAAAGAAAACATACAAAAATAAAAGGCGTAACAACGAAAATAAGAAAACTTAAGTTAAGTTAAAAGTAAAGTAAAAGTAAGTAAGTAAAAGTAAAGTAAGTTAAGTTTTTTTTTTTTTTTACTCATGTCTTTTTGTATGCACGTGTTTCTGTGATGAATAAACCTTTTTTTCTTTCTTTCTTTTCTTTCTTTCTAAGTGGAAACGAACAGGCCATATAATAAGAGGCTTAGAAAAGTGGAGCAAAAACATTGTGTTTTGGTACCCAAGAGGAAAAGGAAACGAGGTAGACAGTTCCGAAGGTGGGAAGACGAAGTAAAGGCCACAGCAGGGAAAACATGGACTAGGAAAGCGATGAAAGAAATGGAGGAGACCTATGCCAAAGTTGGGCAAACAGACCAAGTGTCAGTGTCATCGACGCACCAGAGTCGTCGATATAGATCTATGTAATTTTTTTTGTGTCTTAATAAAAGCATATATTTCCTATTTCATATATGCGCCGTGTCCAGAAGTACCGCTTTCTGGATCAAGCCCTTGATCCAGCTGCCTGACGAGAGCCTCCTCAGGTGTTGGTCGTGGCTCTTGGCTATTATGCCATTGGCCGTCACGACTATCGGCACAATGACTGCTGTATCCACATCCCATATGTCGACAACCTCGTGAAAGCTTATATTATTATTATTATCCATATCCTGAAAGACATTTTTTATATATATTTAATACATATTAAACGCGAAAGTAACTGTTTGTCTGTCTGTTAACGTTTTCACACCTAAACCACTGAACCGATCGTTTTGTTTGGCAGGCCACCTAGCGTGGGAGTCCTGGGACCCTGGAGAAAGACATAGGCTATTGTTCATCCTGAATAATTTTATAAAAAAAATATGAAAAACAAAATACACTTAGACGAATCCGCAGGTAAAAGCTGGTTTTCTATGAAATATGTATGAAGGAAAAAATGTCTCTTTGATCTAGTGGTCGCAAGCGCTACTGTTGAGCATGAGGTCCTGGGTTCGATTGATCGATTCCCACGTCAGGCAAAGTGTTATTGGATTTTTCCATCAGGTATTTCTCAGTAACAGCCTTGAGTCTGGATTTGTGCCCGGTTGATGGCAATCGGGACCCTACAGCTGGTGAAATGTAAGTGTACTCGTACCTTCACCTCTGCTTTTCCCTGTGGGGATTAACGGGACGTGATATGTACCATCGAAAAACTTCATATTTATACACCGTAAGGACTATTTCTGCTTGCAGCGCTCAGCGGCTATAGAACCAGGCCGGTAACAGAAGTGGTCATCATGTTCAGGAATATAGGGAAAAAGAACATTTTCCAGAACATTCTGTAGTTTTTCCTCAACCGTTACTGAGAACCTGTTAGACCAATTGACTCCAACATTTCACAGTATTATTTCCTATGAATCGTAAACTTCAATATTAATCAGATAATATTCCGCTTTCCAGAACTTTGTATCTATAAATCGATATCTTCGGAAGTGTCGCATAACAATACTGATACAATTATGTGACGCATTTGATAATTTTTTTGGTAAAAGGAAGGACATCCCCTAATGTACCGTGGCAGTTGTAAAAGGTGAAATGAAGGGTATGTAGGTAACAACAGTCTTCTAAATGTTGAGGGCTAAAATAGTGGTTTCGTTAGTTTTTGCCCAATTGGGCGACTGTACCCTTGAAGTATCCAAACAGCTGGATGGATTTTAATACACGAGATGTCTACCTATAGGTTTTCGTCTATAGTTTTTTTTGGTATGTAGGGCATATAATATATATATTTCCATCGCCCCCAACGGCAATGAGTTATTTATGTTCTATATTTTTAGTAAGCTTTCATGCAGTTAGATTATGTAAAAAAAAAAAAAGTTAAACAATAAAATGGCATTCTTCTTCAATCAGAATCATAATTCAAGAGCCAAGCAACAGCCATTGGTTGTATCAAAAGTTCAAAACATGACTAATTTAATTAAATCTTCCAAATGAGAAACTCCTCAATATATAATAATGTAATACCTTATTAAAGGACCTTTCTTCGCCTTTTACAGACGTTTACGTGACCACAGCCACAGACTCGCCTGAGAGAAAGTAGCCGTGCCCACAGCTTGCAAGTTTCCATACCAGCGACGTCGCCCACAGCTCCTCGACAAGCCGGCACAGTACAGCCAACGACAACCCGGTTTGCATCAGCCGAAGTTTCAGAAAAGATGGACAGATAGCTAGAATACTCTTTAGTGTATGTACACAGTAGAAATTAAACATAGAATTCAGAAGAGAAGAGAAAGAAAATATGAAAATGAAAAGGGTTTTTTTTTTGTTTCTTTAATATTTGCCCTTTAACCCTTAGCAGACTAGTAGAGAATGCCTAAGGCATTAAAAGTCTGCCTTTGTTGCGAGAATTTTTTAATATTTATGTACGAGAAGTTAATAAATAAATAAATAAAAGTTACGAGATGAGTTTTATGAATGAATAAGCGAACTTTCCAATTTATTGTTACTTGCTTGTAGCAATTATCCGCCCATTTTACTATTCGGATATTTCGGATAATGCCAGACAACTATTCGAATATATCCGGATAATATGGATATTTTGGATACCACTGTAAAAGAGGTAAATCAAACTTATATTAGTTTACAATCGACATTTTTATTACAAAAACTTTCTAACAATCGTATACTAAAGTACTTCAGTTCCCACTAAAAGCAAAATCTGTCCGATCTGTCATTGACAGATACGAAAAAAGCTATCATCCACGGGTTATCTACCAATGGTATAATAGATCGTGAGCTGGTCAAATGCTATCTTTGTTAAGATGGCTAGAACAATTGAAAGCACATTAGATGAAGACTGGAAGTCTTACAAAGTAGTGCTTGGTAATAAATGAGTCAAAATCACACCACTGACATTGCTAGATGTCAAAGTATCTGATGTATAAGTTGGATCAGCACAAACTAGTAGCCGCGAATGACATGTACTTTCATCGATTCCCTGAATATGAACTATCTTCTGTGCGTTTCGGGTCAGTTCTCGTTATCGCGATTGTGCAGTCCTATCTTCCATTGGGCATATATGTGAAACTTTGGATATTCCTAAAGAGGACTTTCCGGATTGAGTTTTTATGGTCCAGGCAGGAAAGCAAATCATGAATGCAGAGAATCATGATGAGGCCTCTGCTCCAAATTCCTACTTCCCATATCAATCTGATTTTGGCTTGGTTACCAAAACAGCTTATTCAAGTGTAGTAAAGCCTAACCTTTTCCTTATGTTGCATTTAACAGGAATTCTATTTTGGTTCTGTAAGATCTCGTCAAGCAAGACACAATGCCGAGATGAATCTAGAGAACAACACTACTAATCAAAAATTCAATTAAAATAATTGATATTTCAGTTTCTGCTGCTTGTAACCACTGAGTGCTACGTCATCACCACCGCTGTCGTCAACTGAAGTTGAGCTCTGTGCAAAAGCACTTTTAAATTTTCTCTATGATGATTTGATGAATCTACATACTAATTGTGTCATTAGATGGATTTTTGAAGATATAGCATGAATTGTCACGATTGCGAATACCAATTTTAAAACACAACGTTAAATGTTATATTATCAAAAGGAAAATGGAACAAAAGTAACTATCCGTATTATCCGTTTTATCCGGATAGTAAAAAAAATTATATTCGGATAATATTTTCGACGGATATCCGGATAATTCGGATATCCGGATATCCGAATATCATGCCCTACTTGTAGCACAAATAAATTATATTGAAATGTAGGGGAGAGTTTAAAGACTAGAATTACATGACTTTTTTAATATCAATAGAAATATAAAAATTCTTAAATAATCATAATACCTATGACTTTTATAGCAGACTGTACTCTTTATTGTTTTGTTTGTCTGTACGTTTTCCTTATAGCGAGGACCTGGAGCATCTGACAAGAGTTCATTGTGCATAAAACTGGTAAATCGTTTTGAGTTCACAATTTCAAGGGATTTCCAGCCTTGTAGGTATTTCTTTAAATGATAATGCTGAATTTACAACGATCAAATTGTTGTGAGTGATAGATTCAACCACGATAAATACATTAAATGTTTGTTTTATTGATTAGGTGAGTTCGTTGACCTTTTAGAATTTAGATTAATCATAATCATACACAGAAAAAAGTAAATTACGTTTACGCCATTTAAAAAGCAGGCTTTTTTGTGGCTCCACAGAAAAAAACTAGCTAAAATATTTTTTACCATTCCAAAAAACTTGGATGCTTTATGTACCTACTCGTACAACATTACATCACGCTTGTAATTCGCGAAGGATAGGCAGAGGTGTACCTACCTATAGAACGGGTGTTCTCATCATCTCGTCAGTTATGTTTAAGTCCCATGTAATAAGGGGCGAGCCTATTGCCATCAACCGGGCACAAATCCCGACTCCGGGCTAGGGCAACTACACTACTACTACTCAGTTGCTAGGGCTGCTACTCGTAGTATATAATCAGCTTATAATGTTCCCACTGCTGGGACACAGGCCTCCTCTCTTCGATTGGGAGTAATCCACCACGCCGGCCCAGTGTGTGTTGGTAAATGTCACATGTCGTCGATGTTTTGGTTCTAGGACATGCCAGTTTCCTCACCATGTTTTCCTTCACCGTATTGAGAACAGTGGTGACGAAATTATTTACACAACAGAAGAGTGCCTGCCTGGGGTAGAACCTACGACCCAAATCATACGTCGGGATCATTACCACTGGGCCACCACTGCTCTCTAGGTACTGAAAAAGTAAATAATGATTCTGTAAAATCCCTTCCAGTCCGAATGTGGCTAGAGTGGAAAGATGCGGTCAATTCCTATAGGCTGATACATAAGGACAGGAACTTTTCAAGCAATTAGGTACGAACTGAACCAAATGAACCACAAATCAGCGATATTTTATGATCTCTGTGTTTCCCTCTAACTAACGTTATTGTAAACAGGAAAATTAGAAGGAACCTAATTACTATTTATTAGAATTAATTAAAACAAGGCCGTGCTGTTGATATTTCAAGCGCCGAGGTCTGCCTTCGGTAAACTAGCGCCACTCTTTTAGAAAAATATTATCCCGTGACTGAGAAGTATTTATGAATAACGGCTAGGACCCTCGGTAAGTGTGTCTAGAATTTTCTAATACCTTTTATAAAGTTTCATATTGAGACACGAAGCAACAAAATACGATGTAAAGGAAAAAAATCCTTCTCGCAGTCTCAGTTTTTAAAGGAGTGGCGCTAGTGTATCCACAGAACAGATATTTATCTGTTCTGTGAGTGTACCGTTGTACTTGTACGTACGCACTCTTAAATGAACCGTGAGTCCGGGACCGTGAGTGATCATCTCTTGACTTTTTAGACCATGCTCGTTATGCAAACAACTGTATCAGTGAGGGTTGCCATCATCATCATTCTCTTCCCCTTATTCCAATACAGGGTTAAATTAAATTAACTAGCAAAACTCCGCAGACGTGATGGGTATTGAATACATTACATACAATTTCGTAAAAAAAGGACTTTGTCCTTTTTCGGCTCCGTGTGGACACGATGCTCGAAAAGAAACAAATTAATCAAAAATCAAGTTTAGTTTTTAAACGCTTAATTATTCAATACGTTTGTATCAACTTGAAATTGTTTTATTCTTCGACATATTGACAGTACTTGGCCTTCATTAATTCCAACGATTAATCGTATATTTGAAAATAATTATTATTTACAAATCGATTCTAATTGTTATTTTTGAAGTTCAACTACTTCCTCCTAATAATTCATATGATTCTAGAGTTCACTGTAAATTAAAGCTGTTATTTGTAATCCATATATTTGGAAAACAATAGTATCGAGTTGGTCTGTGATTTTTTTTAAATTAATGATTAAATCGATTATTAAAAAAAAAATTATTATGTCCATGTCAGTTGTCACTTTTCCTCATTTTACTGTGACATTTTTTTCAAGTACCTATTGTTTTGTTTTTGGGTACTGATACCTCTTCTCAAGTTGACTCCGGCACGCCTATAAACTCCGACAACAATCCAACTATTATTGGCTATTAAACCTGTATATACTTACTGTATGTAGACTTAAACTGTTTGTTCATATCGAGCTACATTCCCATACAAAGTGGACAATGTCCTTTGGACTAGTATCATATACAGGGTGGCAGGGACATCGACGCGAAGCCGGTTACCATGGATTCAGTACATCATTCTGAACCCCCCTGAGTTGAACTTTTTCGTAGGTTATTTTAAAAAAAATCAGCTGTTCCATACATTTTGACCGCGTAGGTATTGCACTTTTCTATGAAACAGCTGATTTTTTTTTCAATAACCGACGAATAATTTCAACGCAGAGGGGTTCAAAATCATGTACTGAATCCATGGTAACCGGCTACGCATCGATGTCCCTGCCACTCCGTATATTAACTAAGGAGAAAACAGAGGAATAATACATTGGTATTTAATGAACGCGAACGACTACGTGACAGCGTTTCCTCTTAAGATAGGTATTGGGTATTCCCTAACTAAACGCTCTTATGTGGTTATGATTGATATTATAATAATATACCTTCCCTCAATAGCTTCTAATCGATAACTTAATCGATTATTAATGGCCATTTCTATTATTTTTATTACCCACGTGACTGATGACCTGATGAGTGATGACTTATTTCGACAAGGAAATCAATTACTGGATGGACACGGCTGAAGCGAGATAAGCGAGATAAGATTAAGAAGACTGCTAGCAAGATTTACAAGAAACCTGTCACGGATAGCGGCGAGACCTCAGACGAAGACATTGGAAATAGCAAAGAGCAGATGCACCGGTGAAGCTGGACCTGAACCGACCTGGCGGCGACGTCGTAAAAAGATGCCCATCCATAGATAAATATCACGCGTCTCTCTACTATTCCATTGCCTACTCTAGGATGCATATCCGGTATGGCTCGCTCTTCCTTCCATATCCTGAGGGCACTTCTTCCTTACCATTACCGCGCCCCCCGGTCTACTCCTAGATATGCAATGGCCTCTGCACCCCATGAAGCATGAAGCTCCTTCTTGCTAGGTTAGGCTAGTAGTTTTAGGCTAGTGCAAATCTTAGAGTTCCTTCGATTTATCGAGTCTGGTTAAACCACGTTCATTTATTCACTAAGTTATCGATTAAAAGCTATCTTCTAATCGATAACTTAGTTGATCATTAATGGCAATTGCTATTATTTTGATTACCCACCAATTTAAATACAGTCAAGAAAAAATACAATTACCAACTATGACAAACCGACTTTGACTGGAGACAATCTTGGGTGGATGGTGGTCACCGTAAAGCCAGAGTCGTCACGCAGTGGGACCCAGAAGACGGGCGTCGTTGCCGAAGGAGGCCGAACAACGCCGGCGTGATGGCTTATAGGCGTATATTGGCCGGAGAAAGCAACATACTGGGAAGAATGGAATGCTGTCGAGGAGACCTTTGCCCAGCACTGGGATTAACAGGTTGAAAAAACAAAAACTTACACGCCCATACAAAAATAAATATTTTTCCGGCAAATTGTTCCATACCGAGAAACGCCAGAAACTTATTGTTTTCCTTACCAATCGAAGGTGGTTTGTAGTTGGGATAAACCGATAATGGTTGGTAAGTTATAGGAAACTATTAATAGGTATCTATCGGTATGATATAGTCATATACATATTACACACGATTGCCAGACGTTACATTAAAAAACTGTAACTGGTGGAATTGTGGAAATACGCAAAAAGCTATAATCTTTTTTTAAATCTACAAAGAAGCGACTGTTTACCGTAGCTGTTTACCTGGTCATATCTTATCACACAAGATTAGACATTAGCAAAGTATCTACAAACATGAACGTGCGTCCATTTTCCTGAACCTTATCTCTGTTTTGTCAGCAGATATGATGCCCTCTTCAGAGATTAAGGATATTATGCTTGTGACGTCACTTATCAGACTATCTGATAATTAAAGGGAATCTTGACTTTAAGGTGAAGTGGAATTGTGTGGTAATCTGTACCGATTTAATCTTGTGTTCGGATAACTTAAGGAAATAATCGGTCCTACTTAGAAAATCACTTATGCTCAGTTCCTATAAACAATAAGAAATCTTTTTGCTTACCAATGGTAGAATTATTTATTGCCAAGGCATATAAAAAGATTCGTAAACAAATTTTACCTGTGATAACTACTTCCATATGGAAGGGTTTACTATTCAAAACTATGTGGTCTTTGCTTCATTATTGGTACAAGAGTCTGTTCGGCCCTAGCGGACTCCGTCAGTTGTGCTGACATCTCTTTGAGGAGCACGTGGAACACAACGCGCCATCGCCCCAGAATGCAACCTGACACTGACCTGCAAATTGCAAAAAACTAAAGCAAATTTGAGTTTCGCGGGCTGCAATTCGCCTTAATTTTAACCAAAAACGGTCCGCAAATGATAGGGATCTGCCAATTAGTCGCTATGGGTATTGAGACCGTTGCACAACATATGTTATCTCGCCCATATGCAGACCTTGATTGTACCCCGCTGAGCCACTTTCATTGCGTTATTTACGTTGTTGAACTTACGATTGTTTCTAACAATGGATTTTGAATTTCCTTCAAAGCCCTTGTGATTAGTTGAGAAAGTGTGTTAAGCAATAAGGATGCTGGTCTACCAAGCTTGTAGCGAGCGAAACTACTAAACCGCCAGAAAATAATATATATAAGTTCGTCGTATAATGTCGTCGTGTAGTTTATCAATAGGAATCGGGATACCCAAAAACCGATGTTCCCTACAGAGTATTACCAAATAAACAATAACAATATAGGTCCAACAACTATGTAGAAAATGTCAACCGCTTTTATTATTTTAAAATTATTCCAAGAATGTACAACTAGTTGGCAATAGCAGGGCGCCACAGTTGGCACCAACTCCCTCGTTTACGATCGTAACTCTCTGACAAATTACTCGGACTAAGCTTTATTTGAACTGAACTAATTAGCTATAGCCTAATTAATAAGGGATAATTATAGTTATAAAATATAAGTACCTATGCTTTGAGCGTTTCGGAACTGGGGACTACTGGGGAGTATGAATCGAAGCCGGTTACCAAAAGGGAAAATTAACAAAATTGACCTAATTCGTGATGACCTGGTAAATAAGTACACCGTAATTGTAGAATGTTGGTAAATTTTGCCTTGACCTGATTGTCCCCAAAGCATGACCTCGGGTCGCACTAAAAGGGTTTGGCTGGATGTCGTGAAGGATAGCGTGAGAGTCAAAGGGTTATATATAATTGAGGGAATTAAAGGCTGGCAAAAGTGAAGCAGAGTGAGCAGGATCGCGGACTCAGGCAAAAGCCAGCGTGCTTTGGAAAAGCGACATTCTATCAGCAATAACGAAAGAATGAAAGTTCAAGTAAAACTAAATAAATAAAAGTCTAAATATATGGGAGCTTGTGTCAGCAAGCTACCAAAAAGCTGTTGAAAGTCGTTGTAGAAATAAGAAACGCTGTGAAAGCGTCAGTTGTCTATAGGCTATCAGGAATCCTGATGGCCTAAACAACTGACGAGTTATTAATCCTGATTCAGGATTAATAACGCCAACTCGAGAAGTGTATCTTCTTATACTTGGACGAAGAAAGATGCTTTAAAGTAGAACTAGCAAATATGGTAATTCTGGCACATACTTAGGTACAACAAATGGCGTTGTAAGAAAGATGAAGCCAAAAATAGAAGAGCAGGACCAAATCCGATCAGTAAATGGCCACAACTAATCAACAAAAATAACTTTAATTCTTCTCATAAATACCTAACAAAGGGCGTTACACGGCACATGGCTCCAATAAGCAGTTTATTGTCAAAGTGAGCGGCCAGTTTCGGCACACATGCGGGTGGAATGAACGGGGGGTCAACACACTCCATTGTCGCCGCTCTATAGTCTACAGATTATAATATACGATACGATACGATACTGTTATGTTATTATCTCTGGTAGGTATGTCAGTATTCTGTAGGCGGATCAGTTTTTAGTAAATAATCTTTTTTTTTTTTAGATTACTTTTTGTAAATGGGCGTGGTAATTGTCAAGAATAATATATTTTTTTTATTATTCTTTATTTAATTAGATTTTTATAACCACAATGAGTATCTATGACAGCCCCATCGCACCTTAAATACACATTGCCACGGATTACATTAGGACACGATTTCAAGAAAGGGATTTAAGCTTTGAGCAGACTAACGCGACTTGTCGCGCGACGCGACACCGGTTATTGTTATACCGTGAAGTTCTGTATTGTTCGTGTCACGTCGCGCGACAAGTCGCGCTGGTCTGTAAAAACGTATTCGATTCTAAAATGTCCATTTTTTGTAGGATGTCTTTGTTTGTTTCCACTTATCATCATACCTATAATGATGTTATGGAATATGGTGTGTTCTCATCAGTTTTTGTTCACAGCAGCTATCTAATTACGCAACACATTTTCGTAAACGATTCCGACTAATCTGTTTCATTTTGACAGTTCAACAATATTCATTGCGTTAATTACATAGTTGAGCAGATTTTTTTTCGAACTTATGAAGCAATGGACCAGCAATGTTTCAAAACGATTGAAATTCTCATTGTTCTTTATTGGTATAAATAACTTGACTAATTCTTAACTAAGGATGGATCTCCCCATATTAAATTGATCAAAAACCTCATCATCATCATATCAGCCGAAAGACGTCCACTGCTGGACATAGGCCTCCCCCAAGCACCGCCACTTCGACCGATTCTGTGCTTCCCGCATCCAGCGAATTCCTGCGGCCTTTACTAGGTCATCGGTCCATCTTGTGGGAGGCCTTCCAACGCTACGTCTTCCGGTACGTGGTCGCCACTCCAGAACCTTTCGTCCCCATCGGCCATCTGTTCTGCGAGCAATATGTCCTGCCCATTGCCACTTAAGTTTGGCAATTCTTCGGGCTATGTCGGTTACCTTGGTTCTCCTGCGGATCTCTTCATTTCTGATTCGATCACGTAGGGAAACTCCAAGCATAGCCCTCTCCATTGCTCTTTGGGTGACTTTTAGCCTTCTGATTAGGCCCATTGTGAGCGACCACGTTTCAGTGCCATAAGTCATCACTGGCAACACGCACTGGTCAAAGACTTTCGTCTTGAGACACTGTGGTATGTGGGACGAGAAGATATTGCGTAGCTTCCCGAACGCTGCCCAGCCGAGTCGGATTCGACGATTGACCTCTTTCTCGATCAAAAACCTAAAAAACTAATATTTTAATATACTTACTCAAGTAGGTACAACTTGAGTATATTAGCACATAAACAAAACTAGCAAAGGTCAATTGAATTATTACGTTAATTGATATAAATTGCTAAACTGTAATAAAATACGGTATTTTCATAATAGGTATCTAGATACTCTAATTTTAATTAAACTCTTAGCTAAGCTAATTAAGTAGAATAATAAATGTAACTAACCTTTTCTATTGTGTATTCTATAAATCTGTTGTGTTGTCTATTGGCAGGACTCATCCATAAATAGAATCGAGTACCTATATACCTATCTATATCCTATAAGAATGGTTTGGATGCCTGATGATTGATCCATTGTAAATCTGATACAATAAAAACTCGTAGCATACCTAAGTATCATGAATTTCAACAACCTAGCCCTGTGAAGGAACTTCATCTTATTGTCATGAAATTATTCTTATGAGGATCAACATACTGTAGTAGTTATTATGAAAATGATCTTTGATTTATTGGTGATTCGCATGAATTTACTTGTCCGAAACAGGCTAATCGCCTCAAGAAAAATTATATAATTTAAAAGGGTGATTCACCCGTTTCGGGCGAGTACATTCGTACGAATCACCAATAAGCCGAAAAATGTTACACTTATAACTTACTAGCTTTTACCCGCGGCTTCGCCCGCGTAAAGGTCGGAAAATATCCCACAGGACCGTACTACCGGGATTCAGATTATCCTCTATCCTAACCCAGATCATGGCCTATACGGATTTAGTTAAAAGACCATACGCCTTTCAACTAAATCCGTTCAGCCCTTACGGCATGAAAAAGTAACAGGCACATTTTAGGGTTGCGTACCTCAAAATGAAAAAATGATCTCTTTCAGTCGTCAGTAATTTGACATTCGAAAGAAGAAGACAAAGCTTTGTAACTATACTATATGTTTAACTATACAGACGCTATACAACGTTTATTAGTAAGGAGGTAATGTTTGTAGCGGTTACACCGCCACATACGAACTACGCATGAAAGACATGATGTCACACAAATCCTGCATCGCGCAGTTAGAATTTACCACGCGAACGACATAGATAAGACTATCCGAAATCAACTTATGGGCAGTTGCCCGCCCGACATAACACCCGTCTTGTCGGAGGATCCTCCCTTTTCTATGGTGGATGAGTGAACTTTACACCCTGTTCCTCATACCACTAAATTGGTGACCCTGAGACTGAACGTCAACGCAGCCTTCGTGCAACTACTTCAGCGTGACGTCATCATCATCAATCCCGCAAGCTTTCGTGAGGCGAGTTACACAGCCAGCCAGCACCCACGGCTCAGCGGGTATCCTGACCACCAGCATGCAGCGAACGCGCATTCCTGGTCAACACCTTTAGACTCATCACCCCGACTCACTGGGGAATCACCGAAATCACCTCAATCACCGCAATCACCGCAATCACCGCAATCACCTCAATCACCGCAGACAGTTCCAACTCACTGTGAACTGTGCGGCACCCGGTTCCGACTCACTGGTAGCACAATCACCACAATCGCCACAATCACCGCAGACAGTTCCGACTCACCGTGAACTGTGCCGCACCCGGTTCCGACTTACTGGAACCACACCTTAAATCTCTTAAAAATAAGAGACAACAAAAATAATCACCGAAATCATCGCAATCACCTCAATCACCGAAAACACCGAAATCACCTCAATCACCGCAATCACCACAATCACCAAAATCGCCGCAATCACCTCAATCACCGAAAACACCGAAATCACCACAATCACCTCAATCACCACAATCAGCTCAATCACCGCAATCACCTCAATCAGCTCAATCACCGCAATCACCACAATCAACACAATCACCACAATCGCCGCAATCACTGCAGACAGTTCCAACTCACTGTGAACTGTGCGGCACTCGGTTCCGACTCACTGGAACCACAATCACCACAATCGCCACAATCACCGCAGACAGTTCCGACTCACCGTGAACTGTGCCGCATCCGGTTCCGACTCACTGGAACCACACCTTAAATCTCTTAAAAATAAGAGACAACAAAAATAATCAATAATACATGTGAATTTTAAAATCAACCCCTATTTTACCCCTTTGGGGGATGATTTTACAAAAACGCTGAAAAGCGTAATTCTTTATTTCTTACTAAAAGCATAATTTTGAATTTTGAAACTTAGAAATATTGAGTTTCCCATACAAACTTTCATCCCTTATATCACCCCCTTGGGGGTTATTTTTGAGACAAAAAGTACCCTATGTCCTTTTCTAGGATGCCATCTATCTCCTTGCCAAATTTCATCGAAATCCGTTCAGTGGTTTAGCCGTGAAAAGGTAACATACAGACAGACAGACAGAGTTACTTTCGAATTTATAATATTACTAGCGTTTACCCGCGGCTTCGCCCGCGTTAAGGTCGGAAAATATCCCACAGGACCGTACTACCGGGATTCAGATTATCCTCTATCCTAACCCAGATCATGGCCTATACGGATTTAGTTAAAAGACCATACGCCTTTCAACTAAATCCGTTCAGCCCTTACGGCATGAAAAAGTAACAGGCACATTTTAGGGTTGCGTACCTCAAAATGAAAAAATGATCTCTTTCAGTCGTCAGTAATTTGACATTCGAAAGAAGAAGACAAAGCTTTGTAACTATACTATATGTTTAACTATACAGACGCTATACAACGTTTATTAGTAAGGAGGTAATGTTTGTAGCGGTTACACCGCCACATACGAACTACGCATCAAAGACATGATGTCACACAAATCCTGCATCGCGCAGTTAGAATTTACCACGCGAACGACATAGATAAGACTATCCGAAATCAACTTATGAGCAGTTGCCCGCCCGACATAACACCCGTCTTGTCGGAGGATCCTCCCTTTTCTATGGTGGATGAGTGAACTTTACACCCTGTTCCTCATACCACTAAATTGGTGACCCTGAGACTGAACGTCAACGCAGCCTTCGTGCAACTACTTCAGCGTGACGTCATCATCATCAATCCCGCAAGCTTTCGTGAGGCGAGTTACACAGCCAGCCAGCACCCACGGCTCAGCGGGTATCCTGACCACCAGCATGCAGCGAACGCGCATTCCTGGTCAACACCCTTAGACTCATCACCCCGACTCACTGGGGAATCACCGAAATCACCTCAATCACCGCAGACAGTTCCAACTCACTGTGAACTGTGCCGCACCCGGTTCCGACTCACTGGAACCACACCTTAAATCTCTTAAAAATAAGAGACAACAAAAATAATCACCGATATCACCGAAATCACCGCAATCACCTCAATCACCGAAAACACCGAAATCACCACAATCACCTCAATCACCACAATCAGCTCAATCACCGCAATCACCTCAATCACCGCAATCACCACAATCAACACAATCACCACAATCGCCGCAATCACTGCAGACAGTTCCAACTCACTGTGAACTGTGCGGCACTCGGTTCCGACTCACTGGAACCACAATCACCACAATCGCCACAATCACCGCAGACAGTTCCGACTCACCGTGAACTGTGCCGCATCCGGTTCCGACTCACTGGAACCACACCTTAAATCTCTTAAAAATAAGAGACAACAAAAATAATTTAATCAATAATACATGTGAATTTTAAAATCAACCCCTATTTTACCCCTTTGGGGGATGATTTTACAAAAACGCTGAAAAGCGTAATTCTTTATTTCTTACCAAAAGCATAAATTTGAATTTCCATATCCCCAACTTAGAAATATTGAGTTTCCCATACAAACTTTCATCCCTTATATCACCCCCTTGGGGGTTATTTTTGAGACAAAAAGTACCCTATGTCCTTCTCTAGGATGCCATCTATCTCCTTGCCAAATTTCATCGAAATCCGTTCAGTGGTTTAGCCGTGAAAAGGTAACATACAGACAGACAGACAGACAGACAGACAGAGTTACTTTCGAATTTATAATATTAGTATGGATATATCGATGCCTTAGTTCACAATTGCACAGAATTGCACTAACTACAAAAAAGACAATTTTGAGGAGAGCGTTTTAAAGTTTTTTAAAGTTTAGACATGATCAGTACGAAAACAAAGTAAAATAATAAAACAATTATGCACCTATTCATAAGACTAGTCCTTTAACTCCATCATATCTCAATATTGTAATATTACTATAACCATAACATATTAAAAATAGCGAAATAAACATACGACCCCCCATTTAATACAATTGTGCACTAAGATTGATTATATTGACATGTATTAAGTGAAAAACTCAAAATATTTTAACAGCTTTACCAGGCTCGTTCAAGGTCCAAAAACTAATAATAAACCAGTGATTCATAATTATTAATAATGTATATTTTTTGAGTTCGCGGCACCAATCAAGCCCCCCGCTTCCGCGTCTTACCGCGCCGCCGTCCCTCCCAGTCCCTGCACAACGAACGAATGATGAACACGAAGTCAGTAGCCGATCGTCTTTCACAGCGTTTTCATGCTGTCCATTTAGGTCGGAGGTAAAAATTACGCGCCACAAATATTGTTTAATACACAAATGACTTCAAAGAAAGTAGTACGCTTGAGTATTCACAGTACGAAATATCATCATCTCATCATATCAGCCGAAAGACGTCCACTGCTGGACATAGGCCTCCCCCAAGCACCGCCACTTCGACCGGTTCTGTGCTTCCCGCATCCAGCGGATTCCTGCGGCTTTTACAAGGTCATCGGTCCATCTTGTGGGAGGCCTTCCAACGCTACGTCTTCCGGTACGTGGTCGCCACTCCAGAACCTTTCGGCCCCATCGGCCATCTATTCTGCGAGCAATGTGTCCTGCCCATTACCACTTAAGTTTGGCAATTCTTCGGGCTATGTCGGTTACCTGGTTCTCCTGCGGATCTCTTCATTTCTGATTCGATCACGTAGGGAAACTCCAAGCATAGCCCTCTCCATTGCTCTTTGGGTGACTTTTAGCCTTCTGATAAGGCCCATTGTGAGCGACCACGTTTCAGTGCCATAAGTCATCACTGGCAACACGCAATGGTCAAAAACTTTCGTCTTGAGACACTGTGGTATGTGGGACGAGAAGATATTGCGTAGCTTCCCGAACGCTGCCCAGCCGAGTCGGATTCGACGATTGACCTCTTTCTCGAAGTTGGACCTTCCTAGCTGGACTGTTTGTCCTAGGTAAACATACTCGTTACTCGTCTACAACTTCGAGCGTAGCGTCTCCGATCTTTATGAGAGCGGGTGTTACATGGGCATTTGACATGACCTTTGTCTTGTCCATGTTCGTTTTTAGACCCACTCTTTCGGAGGCTCTACTGAGGTCATCGAGCATTATACTGAGGTCCTCCATGGTCTCAGCCTTGATAACTATATCGTCGGCAAACCGAAGATTAGTGATATACTCGCCATTGATGTTGATGCCTAGCCCTTTCCAGTCCAGAACCTGGAAGACGTCCTCCAGTGCAGCGGTAAACAGTTTCGGAGAGACAACGTCTCCTTGTCTCACACCTCGCAACAGAATGATAGGTTTCGAGGTCTGGTTGTGGAGTCGGACTGACATAGTGGCGTCTTTGTTTAGGCACTTTAATACCTCGATGTACCGATAATGGATCTGGCACCGTTGAAGAGACTGCAGTACAGCCCATGTCTCGATCGAATGGAAGGCTTTCTCGTAATCCACAAACGCTAAGCAGAGAGGCAGGTTATACTCTTCGTATAACCTGCCGCAGCATGTGGTCCACGATGCTAAAGCCTTTACGGAATCCGGCTTGTTCGGGAGGCTGGAAGCTGGAAGTCGTCAAAACTGCGCGCGAGAAGGTTCACGATGACTTGAAAACAGCTTGTAGACATGGGTCAGAAGTGTGATGGGCCTATAGTTCTTAAGCAGGGCATTGTCGCCCTTTTTAAAGAAGAGTACCACCACACCTCTGTTCCATGATTGTGGCGTTTTACCCTCGAGTATGACGGAATCAAACAGCTTCTGGAGGGCCTTTAGAACGGGTTTCCCACCGGCCTTTAATGAGTTCGGTCTTAATTCCGTCATCACCCGGCGCCTTGTTGTTTTTAAGCTGCTTTAGCCGTCCTAATCTCGTAAAAGCTGACGTCCGGGATATCTTCGGTATAATGTCGGGTTAATCTAGCTCTTGGGTGGTTTGCCAGATTCGTAACGGGGTTACTGGTTGACGTGTATAACTGTCCATAGAACCTCTCGATCTCGCTCAATATTTCAGGTTTGGCGGATACGATTCTGCCATCATCGGTCTTCAGCTTTGCAAGCTGGCTCTGCCCAATAGACAGATCTCTTGCAAAGACCTTGGAGCCCTTATTCCGTTCTATCGTCCGAAATATACATTGAATTCTAAGTAGTTAGTTTATTTATGCTTTTCTATTTATTTCACATGTACAATGGGACTATAGCTTAAAAGGATTTAATGCATTTGTGCACTTTAAATATTGCCAAACCCCTTCAAGTAAAAATTATTTAACACACTTCTACAAATGGGACTTTATCTCAAAACGATTTAATACATTTGTGCACTTTAAAAAATTCCAGACCCCTTAAAGTATAAGTACTTAGCACACTTGTACATAAAACTATCTTGATTTTTTTGTACTACCAGCACATAATACACTAATAAAGCACTGTTAAAAAGTATGAGCCGATATTGCAAATGTATTTAGTAGATTTGTGTTTTGAAATATTCTGCAGTTGAGAAATTTAAAATCAGTTAAAGTATGTCTTGTTTGGATTTACAAAAGTAAAGGTCATTAGTATAGTAGTGCATTCATGGAACTTATTTAATACAACTGAACACCTACGTTTTTGGTAGAAAGAGACGGATTAACGGCATTTCGATACGCGCAAACGAAAGAGCACGACATTTAGTGTATTTGGCACTAAAAAAGTGAAAATTGAAATTTTTGTAGTTAGTACAATTGTGAACTAAGGCATCGATATTAGTATGGATAATCCACACCGCTTCTTTTCTACACTTTTCTAACTGGGAGAAACGGTAACAACGAATTTTAATAAAAGAGGGATACAGATAAAATATTCTATCTACTTCCTGCGCTATACAAATAATATCTATAGCTACAGCTGAAATGCATCCATCTAGTTTCAGTCTAAAATAAACATCTACACCTACATGTCATTTGGGGGAATATAATAATGAAATACGACACTGAATGTAGTCACGTAATTAGTTGTCCGTCTGTTCATATCACGTTCCCCATCACACTGACACAAAGAGTGATGAGAACCATTCTTTTCAACTTGTATTTTTGGCGCGAAGTCGTTGACTTGCCGCCATCTTTGTTTTGTCGGAAAACGAAACAAATTATGTGAAGTCGTTTTCCATGTTTTGGTATTGTTTTTATCTAATTGCTGATCCTAGTATTACAACTGCTTAGTATTCTTGTCTTATTGTGAGTGAGAACGGCAATGCTAAAAGCTTTGTATACATGACATTGCAGACCCAAAAACAAAGGAAAAAGTGCAGACAGATGGCCAGGCTTTCAGTAAACTAGGTACCTACTGAAAGCCTTTTCAATTTCATATGTAGACCAATCCCAAGTCCTATGGGATTCCCCATCCGCAACAATTACAATCTTCCATACAAACTTTCATCTTCGGCGTAGCTACCGGAGGGCTAGACGGGGCTATGCCCCGGGGCCCCCAAGCTCAGGGGGCCCCTCGGACTCTGACTTACAAACTATAAATTGAACTAGTGAAAATTTCTCCCACATACGGAATAAACCAGATTCCAGAAACGCGACTTTAATAATGGCAACTTATTTACGTACTTACGTCGAAAAACGTCGAATTCGGAACACGATGAATACAGAACAAACGATTTTAAATAGTTCAGTTGGGGCCATAGTTTAATTTTTGCCCCAGGGCCTTTGGTTACCTAGCTGCTAGCTACGCCACTGACTTAACCCCTTCAGAGGATGCACTATCTCTCACTCTCAAACATCCTTTCTTAGTTTCTGTGAATAATTTCATGCTTCTCGACCCAGCGATTTACAGTCCGGAGAATGACGTTCCTGACAGTTCAATTTCATACTAACGAATAATTTAATTAATTAATACTTAACTAATTTTATTTTTAAATGGATTTTTCTTTTGTACAGACGCCAGCACATCAACCTAGGTACTCCAAACTATAAAATTTTCCTAATCAACATTGAACCTTATTCTTTAGCAATAAAGTTGAAAATCTATTTTAATAAATTGACAGATTGTTGTTACTTGATGTGCTGGCGTCTGTACGATAATTTTTCCCAAAAAACGATAATTTCGGCGTACGAACTCGATAATTTGATTTGGAGTTTGCGACACTGGTCAGAGCAGATCAGTAGACGTAGACCAAAAGTAGATACATGCCAGTGACCTTGAGCTTGCGTGTTCAGTACTGAGCTCACGCAACGCGTCGTACGTCCAGTCAGTAATAGGACTCGCCCATCAAGGAGCGCCAACACCAATTTGACGCATTATTAATTTATTATACAATAAAACAAAAGATATTTTAATAAAAGACGTATACTAAAAGATTAATATTTTAATTATCCTTAATTTGGTGAAGGTTTCACAAAAATAAGCTTGACAGCTTTTGCGTAATTCTCAGTTTTTTATCCGCGTTAAACATAACTTTACAAATTAATTTCACTATGTAATATAAACATAATCTAAAATATTCCTATATCAAATTACGAAGAAAATTGTCTAGTATAACATATATTTTTTTCAAAGATATAAGACTAGTCGTTTAGGATTAATTACCAATTTAAAATAATTAAAAGTCGTATATCTGCGCCTTAAGACGCAGATATATGCCAGTGACCTTGAGTGGTTAGCTTGCGTTCTGTACTGAGCTCACGCAACGCGTCGTACCTACTTATAATACGCATTACGTCCAGCCAGTAGGTAATAGGACTCGCCCATCAAGGACCGCTGTTCCGAATTAGACGCATTATTAATTTATTATACATAAAACAACAGATATTTTAATAAAACACGTACCTAAGTATACTAAAAGATCAATAATTAAATTACCTTTAAAATGGTGAAGGTTTCAGAAAAATACGGTTGATAGATTTTGCGTGATTTTTTGTTTTTTATCCGCGTTAGACAAAAATTTACAAATTAATTTCACTATGATGTGATAATATAAACATAAGTAATATAAAATATACCTAAGTATATTAAGTTATTAAAAAAATTCTCTAATTTAACATATATTTTTTCCAAATTATTATCACTACTCGTTTAGACGTGATCTTCAGTATAAAATCATTAAAAGTCGGTTATCGTCGAAATTATTTTCCTACATAAAAGTACCTGTGTAAGTACTAGGTAAGTATGACAAATTGGCCTACTTAGATAACAAGTACCATTTAGCGAGGATATTATACAATGTAGGTTACAAACACAATATTGGTTTATGTAAGCAGTATATTTTATTCAAATCATGCTATATGCCTGCACTCAATTAAGTAGGTTATCAATAACGTTACATTCAGCTGGTGTTATGATTCAGTTGTTATCAACTTCACGAAAACTTTTGTTTTCCTTGTTTTATTAACGAAATCTTCCTGATTGATGTTAATCAAAACAAATAATATACTCACTATGTATTTGTTTTGATTGCTCTGTACACCAAAAGTTAATTAAAAACGTAAGTAGGTACCTAATTAGTGACTCCTCAAAAGGCTTCAACCAGCGCGACTTGTCGCGCGACGCGACACCGGTTATTGTTATAAGTATGTACCGTGAAGTTTTCTTAGAAATTGTATGGTTCGCGTCGCGTCGCACGACAAGTCGCGCTGGTCTGCAAAAGCCAGAAGTTTTCCTAGAAATTGTTCCACTTCCACCAGAGTCGCGTCACATAGCGCTGTCGCTTCGTGCCTGTCTGCGGGAGCTTTTATATGCGGAGAAATAGCAATTATCTTAAAAATAATAAAATATAAAAAACAGTCCGTGATTGAAAAAATGCTGAGTGTAAACCACTAAAGACAGAAATTTTGCAAGATACCTATATAGAAGTTGCGAAGTTTAGAGTTAGCCATAAATCTTACCGTATGCGACCAGCGAATATCAAGATAAGTTTCAAGGAAGGCAAAATAACAAACAATATATCGAGTGGTGAAAAATCAGCCGTCTATTAGGTAGGCCAACCTAACTCTAAAACCTAAACTAAGAGGTAGTTTAGGTTTTAGAGTTAGGTTGGCAATTTGAAGCCAAATCAAACAACACTAAGGGGCTAAGGGGCTCAAGCCCCCCACAAAAGCATATGAGTTCCCCTGTGACAAATCTTAAAGTGAACCTACTTTTAGCAATCATCAATTATCCTTAACTTAATAGGTTGATACCTATTAAAAAAAACTTCAAAACATGATTGTTTTGAAGTTTTTTTTTCTATATGATGTTTTGATTACGGGACGAATTTTGAATCCCCACGCCACTCTGCTACTCATTCGACCAGGGGGCCAAGTCTAACGTCACAATAGTCTCTCGATTGTACGTTTTTGACAGATTTGCCATACAAAATCTGTCAAAAACTCACCATCGAGAGACCATTGTGACATTTGTAAATTAGTAGACTTGACCCCCTGGTTTGGCCGTCATGTATTATGTTCACCGAGATATCTCTGGTAGTCTAATCTGAAGAGGCTTGCTTGCTATACGCTATGCAAAATAAAATGTGTGCTTTTTTAGGGTCGCGCGACATCTGCCGAACGTTCCGCGGCGGAAGGTACGGTTGAATACGCTCCTAATGTTTTTCAAGATACCTATGACTATGACACATCAGCCGAACGTTACGTCCATAGAAATGCAAGCAAACATGACGCGACGGAAAGTTCCGCCGCGGAACGTTCGGCAGGTGTGGCGCGACCCTTAGTGTTTACTTTACTAAAAAGTAAAAACCTACCCTCAGCGAGGTCAAGCCCCCCCCAAACTACATTCCTGGATCCGCCACTGAGTGCAGCAGTGGCACAGTAGAAGTGGCAGTGGCACTGGGAAAAACCGCTTCGTTCGTCCGGTCACGTAGTCGTATTTGTTGCAACTTTACTTGGAGTAAGTAGGTTACCATTCATGCCTCCACTATCTTTTTTCTAAAGAAATGGCTATTATTATTTTTAATAACAAACACGTGACTGTAGATTTGATTATGAGTTATTCTGAGTATGTTATTATTCCAGCGATTTACCTATGTAGTCGTGTGGTTAGCGGTTAGTATAAATAAAACAAATGTGTTGGAGAATCCGTTCTATAGATATAAGAAAGATCCGATATATTAAACCTGCTAACGAAAATACGTTTGGCTAATTATCATGCATTTTTATTCGTGGTGGAGTCAATTACCATAATAATTGGCTGGAAGTTACTAAAAACAGAAAAACGGCTAAGTGCGAGTCGGACTAGCACACGAAAGGTTCCGAACCGTATTAAGACCGAGCTAAAAACAACGAAAGAAACACCGTTCTTGGGGGACCCCCATTAATTTTAATTATTTGTTGTGATAGCGGCCATACAAGAGGAGCTTGTGGCTAAGTAATAACAGCCGCACGGGTCAATCTATCAGGTTAAGCTAGGTTGGTCCATGGATCATCAGGGCATCTTTACATACCGAAACTCCTACGTGCCTCTGAAATCACGTTAAGCCATTGGTCCCGGCTGTCATTACGGGATCTTTGACAGTCGTTACGAGTCGTCAGAAGCCCGAAAGTCTGACAACTAGTCTTACCAAGGTGTGATATTGTATTACCCAGTTACTGGGTTGTGGAGGTAAATAGGCAGTCGCTCCATGTAAAATACTGGTATTCAGCTGCTTTCGGTTAGACTGGAAGTCGACCCCAACATAGTTGGGAAAATTGCTGGGCAGATTGTATTGTATAATACATTATTGCTTGTTTACGAGACATCTCGTCTCGTCGTCGCCGCATTGATGGATTCAGGGCCTAATCACGTGTTTATTCTATGACCAAACTTATAATGAGTCAGGTAACATCAACACGATGTGTTTACATACACAAACAGAATATAATTAACGCAGACTTGTTTTGGTCGAGGTTCGAAATAATAGGAAGCTGTCTTGAAGGACACTGGTCTTTTATTATAAGTATAGTAAACAATTTGATCATTATCAAGTTTTATTTAGACGCCATAAAGCAAAACTCATTTATCTCAATAAATGAGTTTTGCTTTATGGCAAGAACTAGAAGAAAACTTATATTTACTGTTATCTTTCGTGCCACGAAATTTATGTGTTCAGGAAACGGATGTGGCATGAATGTCGCCTGTCTTGAAAAATTCGTTAAAGAATAATATGGCAGGTTTTCCAGAATATTTGTTTTAGGAACCTAGATAAATTTTACTGTACTTTTTTGTATTTAGGTACTTGAATAAGTTTTGTAGCTAGTCCTGATTCTGACACCTGAAATCTGCTGAAAAAATGAGTAGGTAGATTGTTATTACTTTTCAAGAAAACCCAGACCAAGTTTTTTGAATTTCTCTGAACGAGTTTTAAATAAGGCTTTACCTTTTAAAAACTATTGGCATAATCGGGTACTTCTGCTTCAGAACCTTGAGGAGACTCCTGCAGATCGGAATGCGGGTTGAACCCCTGCCAGAGAATTTACATTGTCAATATAAGCATTAACATACATAATACTGCCATGATGCCAGCGTTCTGAGCTGCCTACCTATTGGACAAAGGCTGTACTGGCACTAGTAAGTGCTAGGAGACCTTTAAAGAATAGGCGACCTCTTTTCCATAAACAATTTGCAATCACAGACCCATCTTCACTGCGAGGAGATTATGGAAATATCACCTCGCAGAATGGCCCGTTTTATTTAATTTTAAGGGACTAGATAACGTAAAAAATTTGTCGAATAAAATGTTTGTCCCTTTAAGCTAAGTTTTCTCTTAAACTAGAAATAATTGGTGAACATACGTACATCGGGGTATTTCAGAAAGCCCTTGGCGAGAGGCTTCTAAAAATCATTTTGGCACACTGTAAATTAACCACCGTGTATGTGATGAATTTGATGATTGAGAGGCCTCCGCTTTATTTATATTCAGTTGTAATCATTATCTGAATGATTTTGAAGGATAGCTAATCCATTGCTTCCTAAGTTCGAAAAATTTGTCTGCTCTACAACGTAAATAACGCAATGAAGTTGTTGAACTGTCAAATTCAAAGCCCTACTGTAAGGGCTTATTTCACGATGTCCAAATAGCCACTAATTACCGAATAAGTTCAAAAATGGAACAGAATTTGTATGAAATTATCTGCCAAGTAAGTTAATAGTGGTGAAACAGGCCCTACGTGTACGGTGTTACGCAATCACCCCGCTGTTTAGAGTTCAAACTACCAGAGTCCAAAATTTAAAGAAAAGAAAGAAAGAAAGCAAATACATTTATTTCAAATTAATTAATCAATAAATTTATTGATTATTAATTTATTTATGTATTTGATATGCGTAGGTACAAACCTACGAGTATGTAAAGAATGCCCTTTGGCCCTGTCCACCACAAAGAACAAGGAAATTGGTTACCGTACGTAGATTTTCGCGGGGGACTGGTGATTTTTCGGATTCTTATTAGGTACTTATATTATTTAAATATAGAAATAAAAAATTCTTAATTTAAACACGTCATTACATTTGTCGTACAACATTCATGCCGAACTATTCAGTCGGCACAGAGAAAATTTATAATTTAGATTTATGAACGACCTGCTACATACAATTTTTTTTATTTTATTTACGTAGTAGTTGTGAACTGATGAAGATTCATAGGCAAACCAAGAAACAAGCGAGAATCAACTGGTGAAGAAGTGAACAGTATCGCTATTCCTTTTATTTTTAGCTACAGTACCTACTCAAACGAGTTAAAAATAAAATCAATCGGTGTTATTAACCTTTGAACCGTAATACATTTTGTTTTTAAATATTCATGTTAAGTATATCCACACATAATAATAAAAGAGGCAGCTATTTAATTGTCATTATTTTTATAACATTACGCCGCAGGTATACCGTGTACCCGGTGTATCTATAGTACCTACACCTAAATTTCTTGCTATCTAATCTGCTGGGGAGTTTGTTGCGCCACTTCTTCTTCCCAGCTAAAGCACTAGGAAGTGTTGTAGGGCGGGCGTTTTTGGGGGACTGTCTTATGTAGTTTTGACGTTCGAAAAGTGCTGATTCTCAACCTTGAATAAATGACTTTTGAATTTAGAATCGGGGGCGAGCCCATTGCCATGAACCGGGCACAAATCCAGACTAGCCCCTAGCAAAGACTAGCACCCTAATGTCCCTAATTGCGTAACACACGTTCAATCAAAATCTGAATGATTTTGAAGCATATTGCTAATCCATTACTTCATAATTATGTTCGAAAAAGTCTGCTCAACAACGTAAATAACGCAATGAATGTTGTTGAATTGTCAAAATGAAAGCCATTGCTTGCTACTGTACTTATCAGACTGTGTTACGCAATTATTCTGCAGGCTGCTATGCTACTGAGTTCTGATGAAAAACCCAACAGTTAGCACTTTGATTATTTCCAACTAAAATGAAACGAAAAAGCGTATTTTTTTTCTTGAACTTCTTAGTATGAAATATTGCAGAAATCGTTTCCATTCATTCAATAGCAAAGTCCCTCAGTTTTACACACGTTTTTCCTCAATCCATTCATGGATTGAAAAATCTTCCATGTTACAATTAGTTTCTTTATTATTTCATCATAAAACAATGTCGTGGTGGGCGTGTCGACGTTAGACACGTGCACATTAGCACACACGTATACGTGCTAGCTCGCACGTCTCTTTGTCCGCGCGAACAAAGAGGCTCGATCATTTTAATTGTTATAACATTCGATATTTGAAACGACTTTTGTTTCTTTTTTTATTTTATTGGGTTTTTGCATGGAATTAGTACTTACGTGTTTTTGGTTTTTGTGTGGAGAATTTTATGAGCGCCTGTATTCAGTGATTTGTGGAATATATAAGTATAAATAATATAAGTACATAATAACTTTTAGTTTAGACAATATTAACAGTTTAGACAACATAAATGTCCATAATAGTACAATTTAAGAATAATATTATAGCACTACTTAACAATTGACAGATTACTGAATATTTTCATGAATGCTACAATGTTTTGGTATGGTTTTGACCACAATTCTCAGTAGCACGTCTGTTTTTCTACGCTATTAATTATAAAAAAATATAGGTATCATTATTAAATTATTCATAATTATAATTAGATACCTACCTTTTCACAAAGGTTTGTCGGTCAGATCAAAGTACAAACCCTCTTTGTTGAAAATTGTATGTAATTATATTATAATAAGATACCTACCTACATAATTAATAATAACGTATGTAGTAGGAAGCGCAATTAGTTGTTCGCTTTGTTTCGTCACGGTTTGTTAGCTTTGTAGCTAAGAGCCTGAACGTCTGGCCGGCTCATTCGTCGGTAATAGACGGCATAATTCATTTAAGGCGACGATAACTGACTATGTTTTAATGATTTTATACTGAAGATCACGTCTACACGAGAAGTGTTAATGATTTGGACAAAGTAGGTACCTATATGTTTAACATATAGGTACTTTGTTCAAATCATTAACACTGCCCGTTTTCACCATCGTTCCCTCAAACACTTCCTTACTAAGGATCTCTTAACCTAAGAGACTCCTTAAATGAACCCTCTACCTAAGATTTTTTCACTAGATTAAGGGATACCTACTTAGGGGCTACTTACCTAAGTGACAGTTTTTTTTAAATCAGTCAGTGCGAAAATCGTACAATAAATTACCGATTTTATATTCCATCGATAAATCATGTAGATTAATGTAAAATAATATGTCAAAATAGAAAGAAAACATAAAAATAAACATGATTACATTTAAAAATATATAAAATATCATCCAAAATTCCTTATTAAAAAAAAGAAAAACATTAAGAAAATTATGTATTAAAATAAATAGTGACATCTTGACAGATGACCTTCCATTTCGCAGCAAATATTCACCTTCAACAACAAATTAACTGTCACTTATCGCTAAGATGCCGAATATCGGGCCCCTATATTTAAAGGATCCCTTAGCAGAAACCAACACTTAAAATGTCTTAAGAGCCTCCCTAAATTTAAGGAATGATGGTGAAAACGGGCATTAGAGCATTTTCTCAATAACTTAATAAGTACATAAAGGAATATTTTAAATTATGTTTATATTACATATTGAAATTGAATTGGCACCCTTCGGGTACGGAAAGTAAGGTCCTCCAACAAAACCTCAAACCAAAAATCTTTTTAGTATGAAGATTCTGTGATTAAAATCAACCAATCTACTCCAAACATTGTTTCAGGTAGGTTTTCAACTCCAAAATAATGCGATTAATAATTAAAAAAAAACAATAAAGGTACCGTTCCGCAGCGGACCGCAGGCGGCATCTACAGGCGACGCGCGACGTGTCGCCACGACACAACTGGTTTCTATGAAAAACCTTTTTTTTTGTGTGGGTCATCATCAAATAACTTCTCCCGCACAGCTGCGGAGCGGAATGGCAATCAGTTGCTGTACGTTGTCAGGGCGGTCTCCTCTTGGGACTTTCCCGCAATTCTATAAAATACCTTCCGTAGCTAGCGACACGTCGTTTGCAGCTACGGGCGAGCGACAGACGTCACGTGTAGCCCCACCGCAGACCAGTAGCCAGTAGTGCCGTGCGTGCCGCCAACGCTCGAGCGATAACACGTTTTTCTATCTTCTATCTACCGAAGTACCGACTGGAATACGGGCTGCTGCCGCCTGCGGTCGGGTTCGGAATCTGACTGCAACGACATACGCAGAGACGTGTCGCCGCGATATGACGTGGCGACACGTGCATCAAGTACCTACACAGTTATTTAAACAAAGCATTTCCTGCGGTGTTTCCCGCGGCCCATGTAGGTACTTTCAAAGTACAAACAAGGTATTGCGCTTGCACATTCGAGTACCTACCTCGTGCCTACAACAACACCTGCAGTGCTCTTGAGCAATCATTGTGATTATGATAAGGTTACCAGTTAATAGCATACTTCAAAACTAATAAGGAGTTGAAGTAGGAAATAGTTATAAGTTTATAACTTATAACTGTTCTGAAAAGTAAAGTTGATTATTCATTTGTACTTTTATACGGTAAAGCAATTAAATTAGACAAAACCAAAAACATCACGCCATGTTCCCCGAAGGTTTAGGCACAAGTGTACCTAGTAGGTACACCAACATTTCACCAGTTATGTTTAAATCTCATGTCATAGGGGGCGAGCCTATTGCCATCAACCGGGCACAAATCTCCAGGCTGCTACTAACACATTCTAGATGGAAAACCCAATAACACTGCCTGATCCGGGAATCGAACTCAGGACTTCATGCTCTGCAGTAGCGGTTGAGACCACTGGTTCAATGAGGCAAACCAAACTACGAAGGTAATCCATACTAAATGTGAAAAATAACTCTGTCCTGTCTGTTTGTTACCTCTTCAGGCCTTCATGGCTGAACGATTCTCGATGAAAGGTAAAAGCTAGTTTAAAATTAAAATATAACACAGGTAAAAAAACGAGCGAGCCTGACAGCAGTCGCAAATGTTGTGTAGCATCCGACAATTTGGCTGAAGGTACCAACTACCAACCTCTCGGAAAATGGGTCGGTAGTTGACGGCCAACTCTAGCACCGCGCGCGCTCATTGTCAAATCAAATAGCGCGCGCTTCCCCGGCTTCCTGTTACACACTTCCGTCCCTTTTCAAGAAATCACTCCCACAGAATTCAGCAAAGCGAGATAATATGTTACACATCAAAAATGGCGAGTTGTGCTTATGTTTATTTTATCCTTATCAAACTTCCCGTCAGGTGGTCGATACTATAACAATTAATGTTGAATTCACGTAAAACATACCATCACGCCTGCACTCCCCGCAGGGATGGGCAGAGGTGTTTGTTACACCCACATTTTACTAGTTAAGTGTTCGTTCACACACGGCGATGATCAGTACGATATTTTATTGGCAGTGTATAGAGTGCCACCATTGGCACTCTATCCCTATCGGATAAAGTGCCACTACAGGCACCCTAGTAACACCGCCTCGGCCCGGCTAAAGTGCCGCAAGCATTGGATTGTCATTGTCACTGTCACTAAGTCACGTCACTTGGTATTTTGTTTGATTGTCGAGGTTAGATCGCTGTAAAACACCACATTCCCAAAACATTACATTCTCTTGTGCCTTAACGGACCCTGGCACTTCGCCGGCCGCTACCGCGGCACCGCTCGCTACGCTCGCTCGGCTCGTGCGTTGTGTGGTCACAGTTCTAACCTAACCTAACCTAAATAACAAGTGACAGTGACAATGCAACGCTCACGGCACCCTAGCCGGGCCGACGCAGTGACACTAGAGTGCCACAAGAAACTCGCGGCACTCTATACACTTCGTATTTTATTTATTGTATAATTTTGGGATCATAATGGCAGTTTTATACTGCATTTGTTTTTTGACGTTTGGACAATGGGATATTGACGTGTGATACCAACTTTTTACTGATAGATAGATAGATAAATCGTTTTTGGTGCACACAAAAGAAATAGCACAACATACAAAAACACGAGTAAATAAAGTGCCAATAAACAGAAAATAAATAAAGAAAACAAGACAGTTTTAGCCAATAGTGTCATAACAATGTCATTGTTTATATGACACTATTGGCTAAAACACTGAAACAAATCGTAGTGACCATCGCCGTGTGAACGGGGTCTTAGGCTCAATTTACACTGCCGCGGAACGGAATGGAAGGGAATTTTTGGAACGAAATTGTACAAAGCATAATGAACTTTATGTCATTTGTGTAACGTACAAACTAGATACGAGCCGCTTGCTGCAGGAATTCCCGAGAACGCGCGAGAATTCTCCAGAAGACACCCGACCTGTTTTCTGGCTCGTATCTAGTTTGTACTTTACGCAATTGTCATAAAGTTCATAATGCTTTGTAATGTAATGTAATGCAGTTGGTGGCATGAAATCTGAAATTGAACTAAAATAACTGCCAGCATCTGCATCAGACTGCGCTTGTTTAGGGCTTATTTGTTGCAGTTGAGTACCTACTACATAATTATTTAAAATTTTGTTTATTCTGTTATTTTAGTTACTTTCGTGGAGTGAAACCGCGGGCAACAGCCGGTATCCAATAAATTACAGCCATTAAATTATAAACTCCATACAAGAAGCTTGGTACTGGTAGGTATAAATAAATGTGGTTACAATGAAACAGCAGTGGGTGCGGGTACAGTTGCGAACAAGAGTGGAAAGTGTGCCAGGACTATAACGGGGAGCTTCCGCGCTTGCACAACTTGTGAAATCCATAGAAAGTGTCCGCGACTGTAGACAACGGCTTTTATATCGAACTACTTTGTTGTATTGTGTCCACTCCTTTATACGAGTCTGTTATAAAGGAAAACTACCGTAAAATTTTGCTAAGAGAAGTTTATAACATAATAAGATAACATCACGGCTGTATTTCCCGAAGGGCTGGGCAGAGGTGTATCTATAGTACACCCACATGTCGCCAGTTATGTTTAAGTCCCATGTAATAAGGGGCGAGCCTATTGCCATCAACCGGGCACCAATCCAGACACCGGGCCGCTACAGAGAATTTTCAGATGGAAAAACAATAGAAAATAGGACCTCATGCTCAGTTGCGAGTTGCGACCGCTAGACTATTGAGGCAATCAAAATTAATACCTAATCCCTCTTATTACGGTTAAGTTTTATAGCACGTCGCATTAAGCCAAAGGTCTTCAACCCGCGGCCCGCGGGGGCTTCCTTGGCGGCCCGGCAAATAACTTGGCTAAATAAAATGGTAAGTACTATTCATGTCTAGAAGGCAAAACAAAATAGACCAGCAAAAATACTTCCCCATTTTTGGAACCGCGTTTTTTGGAATCGCGAAAAAAAAATCTGTTGTTCCCTACATTTATGTTCGCATAACTCGTCAAAATGTAGGGAACAGCTGATTATTTTTCGCGATTTCAGCTTTAGTCCCATAGTGAAAGTTGTACATAATGATGAGTGAGGTTTAGTATAAACAAAAATAACGTTGTATAATCAATTTCCCTTGTGATGCGGCCCGCGGAACCAAAATCAAAGTGTTCTCGGCCCTTGACTTCGAAAAGGTTGTAGACCACTGCATTAAGCCCGGTTTAACTGCACCTCATTAATTAATCAAAAGCGACGCCTGCCGTTAATTAGGTCATTTAAACACAGTCAATTTGAACACTTTAACGCCATTATGGTATTAATTTATTTATAGAGAGTAATTTTGTTAATAAGTTATTGTGTGGTAACTTGGTAAGTTAGATAGTTAGTAGCAGCTGGTAAAAACAATGGAAAACTTGAAACAACAAATACATAATTATGTTATGTGTGTATTTTGAATAGTTAGTTATTATCCGACCTATTTGAAACGTCTTTATTCAGGGTGAAATTGAATTCATGCGACACCTCGTAAGGGGTCATTGTACTCGTCATCAAGAACAACTTTTACTATGGGACCAACCCAAAAATCTGTTCCCTACATTTATGTTCGCATAGCTCGTCAAAATGTAGGGAACAGCTATTATTTTTGTCAGACTTTCGGGCTTCTGACGACTAGTAACGACTGTCAAAGATCCACGAATGACAGCCGGGACCAAGGACTTAACGTGCTTTCCGAGGCACGGAAGAGTTTCGGTATGTAAAGATGGTCAACCATCCACTGACCAACCCCGGTAAGCCTAGGTTAACCAGATGGATCGACCCGTGCGGCTGTTATAACTTAGCCACGAGCTCCTCTCAAGTACTAGCAAACATATAGAGTAGATATTGAACAATGGCTATCTATAAGCTGACAGGAATCTATAGAATGTCAATCATCGCATATTCTCAGGCTTACCTATTGATTTATAATCCTAATAACAAAAACCCAGTGATTAGGTAACTTTATAATCTGCAAATCACTTCTGATATTCTGCTTTCTGGGGCGTAACATAAAGGCTCCTGCAGACAGGCGCGACGCGATCAAGAATTATGTAAAGTAAAAACCATTTTTTAACCGACTTCCAAAAGGAGGAGGTTCTCAATTCGTCTGTATGTTTTTTTTTTTTTTTTTTTTTGTATGTTTGTTACGCGATTTCTCCGTCAATTGTGGACCGATTTTGAAAATTGTTTTTTTGTTTGAAAGGGTATGCTCCAGAGGTGGTCCCATATCAATTTTATTAACTTTACTTGGATAGTTTTTGAGTTAGCTTCAATAATACATATTTTTCCCACTTAGTTTATATGGATGATATAATGATAACTTCCAATCACTGTTATTTACATAGCAGGTTAGTGGTATTCGAATTTGTATGGGGTAGGACCACAACTAAAAAGTGCAAAATAAAAACTTTTTACAAAAAAAGAACAACCGACTTCCAAAAAAGACACTACAAAGTCAAAAATAACTTTAATTTCGGAAGTCGGTGGCAAAAAACGAAAGTTCAAAACCAAACACACCGACTTCCGAAATTAAAGTTATTTTTGACTTTGTAGTGTCTTTTTTGGAAGTCGGTTGTTCTTTTTTTGTAAAAAGTTTTTTTCAGTAGAATTTTCAATCGTCAGATAACTTTTAGCGGTTTATTTTATATGTAGTTTGTCTTACCGTAGATAATTATTCAAGTTTAGAATGAATTCAAAACGATATTCCAGTTAATGATTTTGCGTCAGAGACAATTTTTCTCTAGTAAGTAGAGTAGCCATACCTATGTATTTTTCTGTTACAAAAATAAAATGCGTAGGCAGTAAATCTATTAAATTGCATAATCTATTTATTATTAGACAGTTTGGAGACGCTACACAATGGTGCAATGAATCTCCCTGATTTATAGTCTGCGGGCCGAGTGTAGGGCCACCATCATTTTTCTTTTTCAAGACTTTTCTTTTTCTGTCATGTTTACTGGGTGACAGATGTTGACATAATTTTTATGGCGTAATATATTTGTTTTCCATAATGAACTATTTTTAAATAAATGGAAACCTAAATGCGTTTTATTTTATGTTGTAGGTACAATAGAAATACTGATTACAGATTTTAATGTTGTTTTGTACAGTTTCATTATGTGGGGCCTCGTGGTGTATAATTTTATCAACTTGTTGCTTGACAGGATGTCAGTAGGACAAGGTCAGATTACAACCGTCACGGTTGTGATTCAGAAAGGGATGCTAGAGACATCACTGCTGGTACTGCTCTATATCCGTTTGAGCTAGATACCAACACCTGATAATGCTTTACTTACATGTTTTCCAGTACGCGAAAGATAAGATGATGTGATATTGAATTGTTTTTCTGGCATGCTTCCAATCTCGGTTTAATGTTTTTAGTTTTTTCTAACCAAATGCTTCTGATATTTAACAGACTTTCTCCAGTAAACAAAGGGACCAGTCTACAAAATAATCACGCATGGTAGCCACACGCATCACGGCACGTGCGGTGGTTGGAGGCTCGCCAACCGATTTCCGAACTGTATCGAATATTAGCACAGCAGAGGGCGCACCTGCGCGCACATCATGTCGCCGAGTTGAAGGTGACCCGCAGGTTAAAATTAAAAGCCAACGGGGTCTTTCGCAGAAATTGCCACCGCCACCAGCCAAATGCCGAATTTCCTTTAAATACCACTAGAAATACAATCGGCTTCTTGATAAATAAAAGGTCACGCAAATTGGCAGCAATTTAGCGTGTTGTTACAAGATTTGTTGTCACATAAAATTCAAAACATAATTTCTAAGAAACACGTACCCAGCTCGCGTACCGATAAATTATTTCAGAACATTTCCCAACTCGTTAAGATATTTTAGATAATAGTTTTAGTGAACCACACAATAGCTCGGTGCCACTTGAAACCATTTAACAATTCTTGGAACTCAATCAACAGTATTCCTACGTTGACATTGTCCTCGTTGTAACATTACAATATCCTTGCAACGAACGCACAATAGTTTTCGACTACTTTCTTTTCTTTTACGTGAGTCAGAAGCGTTGCCGAATGCCGAGGGCAAACGACCGCACACGGTGTTTTCTTTGGAACTTTTCCAATATTAATAAAAAGCTTTGCAACGAAAATCGACATTTATTTAGTTCAGACATAAAAATGCGTTTTCGATTTTCATGCTGAACTTACTTACTGAGATGGATTGTATTCCTGCCGATGATTGGAAAACTGGGAAAGTCTTTACTACGAGGCTATAGAATTACATACCTCATCATCATCATCATCATCATCATCAACAGCCTCTCCAATTGCATGCCATTAAAGCTCGGTTCTCGTCAACTCTAATCCAGCTGCTGCCAGCCACCCTGCGAAGCTCGTCGCTCCACCTAGCCTGAGGGCGTCCTACCTTACGTTTGCCTTTTTGGTCTTCACTCAAGAACACGTCTACTCCAACGGTCATCGGTTCTACGGCTAATATGTCCGGCCCATTGCCACTTCAGTTTGCTTATTCTGTGAACTATTTCCACAACTTTGGTTCTCTGCCGGATCACCTCGTTCCGAAATCTATCCCTAATGATATACCTAATTATTTATATTAAATAGGTCTGCAATAACTCCATCCAATGTCTGAATATAATGTCATTTTACAATCATCATAAACGTCTTCCAAGAGATATAAATTTTAATAAAAATGACATAATATGTCCAACTTGCGACTGCGAGGTCTGCCAATTCTGTGTTACTGTTTATAGGACCATTAAATGCTTGAAATGACTAGTTCATAAGGTTTCAGAATTTATACTTCATCGTGAGGAAACCGGTATGTCCTAGAACCTAAAGTTCGAAGACATGAGACATCTACCAACCCGCACTGGGCCCGCTTGGTAGATTTCACCCACCCCCTCTTGAAGAAAGGAGGCCTGTGTCTCAGCAGTGAGAATATTATAGGCTGATTATGCTATACTATATCGACAGGTAATGGATATGTGACTAGATCATCAAGAAATGTCGTGATCACTCATTCATTTTAGATTTGGGGACCGTGCGTTGTGTGCGCAGAAGGCAACAGCGAAATCACGCTTCATACAAATGCAGTACTGAAAATAAATACTTTTGCGACATGAACATTTTTGTTGATATTAACTCAATATAAAATATTGATGTTTCAACACGCTCGCATGTTATTTTCGGCGAATGAAATGAATAGGCAAATGCAGCGCAATCAGTCAACATGCTCGTCGTATGAAAAACATCGAATCATAAATAATATAAGTGTTTTAACAACAGCCAGTATAAACACGGCGATGTTAGTAAATATTGCGATGTTTTAACGAGAACAATGCGTAGGCTTCAGTGGCTAATGTTCATGTTAACAGCATACTGACCCATATAATAAGTGACCGTGATTTGCCGCCCCCGGAACCGTACGTTCTTATATAGGTTCTTACTGCCTTGAAGGGAAGTTAGGAACTTTCTGGACATGCACAGCCATTATAATTAAACTTCCTAAACTTTGCATTGCATAAATGCATGCTTGTGAAAGTAATCAACCTAGTATTCATTACCAGAGCTGTCACCGAGCAATTTTTTCCACTCTTGCTGCCTCCATTTCAAAATGTATGGGAAATACATCATATATGTAATTTATTACAGCTATAGTGCCGCCCACTGATATCCCAACGAGGAGGTGACGCAATAGCGTGTTTAATTTTTTTTATTTCATATTTTTCGTATTGGCCAATCGTGTTTGTTCCATGACTTCCAAGTCATCTGGTGTTTTTGCTACAAAAATCGGACATCCGGACGGCGAAATATCGTTGGCATCGATTCGTTTGACCTTCGTTTTGTTTCATAACACGAATATCGACTCATTGACTAATAAATAAAGTCTTAATTCGTTCATTCACCGGTATAGGTTAGTAACAAGCATACACATAGTTATCAAAGTGTATATTTGATATAAAATTACAATTCTGTCGAGTTTATGGATTGTTTACATAGGAAAATTACTGTTGATCTTCACAAAATGTATTTTGGTGACAAAATGTTTAGAGACAGTAATTTATTGCTGCTTGTTTTTTTTTTCAATATTTACATGAACATTAAAAAATTCGCAGAATGCGTATTTTGATTTTTGAAAGAGGTATGTTCTTCGAAACGAATATAAAAATATTTTGCCCAATAATATTTTCCAGGTCAAATGCGCGCGAGCGCATGATCTTCTTGACACCTGTTTCCGATTTCTTTTAACAGGTGTAGTGTCTCGAGGAAATACGTTCTCAGATAAGATATATAGATCGTTCATGACAGTGATTTGCTATGGAGTAACAATATCTACGTCCTCCATCATGTAACACAGCTACAGCTGTTGATCTCGTTCCTCAATGTCAAATTACTGTGTATGTACTTGCAATGTTATGTCTTTTCCTGCTTCGATTGCTCATTACATTGTGTCGTTACTATGTTATGTAATGGCATTTGTTGTTTGCTTCTTTGTCATTATTTATTTACATATTTTGAATGTGCCATATCATTGTTTTTGTTTGTATAATGCAGCATTTTGTTTGAAGTTGCGCTGCTTTCTTTACAAACTAGAAAGAACTGCCTCAAATATCGTATGGGTGTTTAGATTTCGGGTCAGTTCGTTTATTACAAAATTGATGATTTATTAGGGAATAGAAATGAAATCAAGGAGTAAATGGTATAATAATCTTCATAATTTATTTTCTCTTTCAATTTTATCATACAATATGATACTTCGTATAAAACAATATTCTTTGTTAAATTCATAGAAATATATTATTTTAGTATAACTGTTTCCATATCTTTTATAAACTTACAAATTACTGTTAACATTCTGACGAATTCTTTTGTATAAAAATAATACAAACAGGCGTCGGGTGCGTTCTTTGCAGTTTACAGAACAACTTTCTTTGAGTTCTCATTACCACGCCACCCGCTCGCCGTATATAGTCTATATAACAATTCAACTTGTTAATTGGTAGTATAATTACTTACAATAACCTATAGAAGACAATGGTACAGAATAATTTACTGTAGCACATTAATGGTAACAAAAACAATTAAAAACATAGGTATAGGCTTTAGTTTACAAAGCGTAGGCACTCGAGATTGCTACTTCATCCTATAAGATAAACATTCTCACTAATAAATACTTCCATCACACATTCACTCGCATCGTTCACATGTCAAACATTTGCTCATTACGAATCACTTGTATACGTCCACAACTAATATTTTAAATCGGACGGCTTCGCATTACTAAAGTCACGTCCTCTACAGAGCACCGGGTCAGTTCCGAGAATCATCTTTCAAAAAGGAGAAAATTATTTGCGCGATCCACGCTCTCGCTCAGACGTACAAGGCACTCCTTACTTGCATTCGATCAGTCTCCCACACAAGCACTTAATTTGTCTCGAAACAATCAAGCGAAGCGAACAAAGACGTTCCAGTCCACGGCGGCGTTAAAACGGTATTGTCGCGTTTAAAAAGTTAACCTTGTGCAACAAAACGTGATTCGGAACGTCCGAGTGTTGAACACATGGCCGCCATTCCGCGAGGGCGGCGCAGGCGGAATTTTAATTAGCAGAACATCCGCTCGTGACTCGGCCTGATGCGCCGTTGCCACTCTACGCTACACTATCTCTTTCACACCGGCTGCGTTTCGTACCTGTCACAACACAGAGGCGACGTGCGTCTCCGTCTAAATAGCAATAAATAACGTCCGAAACGTAAACTAATTATTATAATAAGATTCTACTGGACAGAAAAAATACACACAATGGCCGGGACACAATGAACAATGGAAATCCCCGATTCAGCGAGGCAAGTGCGGCAACATCGCTGAAACGGGAAATTCGCCGTAAAACTGGCAACGCCGCCTCAACCTCGTTCAGTCAGTCTGCAAACGAATGACGTCGCACGATTATCCTTTCTAGTTTCTACACTAATCTAAATGAGACAACGCAATACTGATTTAAGGAAAACATTAGTTCTGCAACTTACAATGGAAGCTAAAGCTTTTGCAGTTGTGACTCGCACTAAGTACATCCCTCGCTAAGTGGACCGTCCATAACATAACCGTTTCACAAACAACAAACGTCCTGGAATCAGCTCACCCGAGCGGAGGTTCTGCCTGCACACATCACTGGCAACCTAATCTCTCAAACTTAACGATACATCCACAGCATCCTTAACGTAGCGTCAACACCTTATACACTAGTGTTCATTAACTATATATTACACAGTAAAATTAAGATCACAAATCGCTTTGTATGCTGCGTCCTACCGGGCGCGACTAGCATGGAATGTGGTGGAGCGGCGGCGACGGCACGATCAGAAGTGCGAGTCGATGTGGCAGCCGCTGTTGGCGTGCTCCAGCACCTGCTCCTTGAGCCGGTGCACGTGCTCCTTTAGCTTCACCACCATCTGCGCCAGCTCCACGTTCTCGCCCTTCAGGATCTTCACCTTATCCTCCAACTTGGAGATGCGCTCCAGCTTGCGCCGTCTGCACTTGGATGCAGCCACTCGATTTCTTTGCCTTTTACGTTCCAATTTGATTCTTTCTTGTGTGTCCATGTCTATGGGAGATAGGGGTGGCGAACTTGCAGCACTGGGAACTGTTTGAGGTTCGTCCTTGACCACCGGTGTGGGGTAGCGGTCAAGAGGCCTGTCCAGGTCGGCGTATACTCGCCTGTCGACGACGCGTCCGATCTGCGGCGTTGGGTCCGAGTGGTGTAACTTGTCCAGCGCCTCAACGAACGGCCGCGCGTACATTTCTTGTTCCTCCGTCGGCGCGAGACTGGCCGGGAATAACACTGGCGCACCGGGTGTAGGAGTCGCCGTTGTTATCATACCGTTCTGTATGATCAGCTTCTCGAGCTCCGGAGAGCCGAGCTTCAGCATCTGCAGGTCTGGTGAGGACAGGACCGGCGCCCCGCCGATCCGAGCCCGCTTGATGCCCCGCCCCACGTCCAAGGTGAGGGGCCTCTTCAGGTTCTCCACAGGTCCACTGAGGGGATACTGCTCGTCATAGAAAGTGGTCTCCATGCCGTGTTGGTAGCGTCGAACCATGTGTTTGCACCGAATTACTCGGTATCACTGAACTCACTGCGCGAATATCAAAACTTTTTCATGCGGCAACGCACGTCCGACTGCCTCAACGTTCCACTTGTTTCTAAACATTGTTAAGAAACAACCACCGCTTTTATTGAGTGACTCAGATAAGCTATTTTTAGAAGTAGCGTGATATAGTCGAGCACTCATTGGTCGGATATCGCGCGATCCTAAGTAACGCTTGCATGTGATTGGTGATTGGCATCGTAGCGTAGCGCGAGGCCGCGTCGGGCTGTTTACGACTTCGTACGATTACCGAGAATCAGCAGGCGCATGTCCATTATAATAATTTTGTCGTACCATTAAACATGCATCGAAATTAATGCTTGTTTGCCTTAATATATTTATATCACTATAGCACATAGCACTACATACATAATTAAAACGATACTAATTTATACTTACTTAACACAGGTTGATCCAAAAGCACCTTTCGAAATTAGATTTAAAAGGCTCTCGGTGTTAACGTTTTATTCTCTGATCCTACATTGTTAAGCAGATTACCTGTTTTATTTATTTATTTGGTACACCAACAGCAGTACATACAATTTTTTTTAACTGAACAGTACCATAATACAACTATTGGTATGTGTGTGCCTATTATAGGTACACAGCATTTACCACAAAACAACATCGTAATAAAATAGAAAAAAAAAAACTTACAAACTAGATAAAACTTAAAAAAACTTAACATAAAATACAATTAGTAAACAAAATTCAAAATAAATGTATATAATAAAAAATAAAATAAATGTTTTTTTTTAATATATTTTAATCTATAATAATCAATGCTATCATTAGAAAAATAACGGCAAAATAACGACTGTTCATCATCATCATTCTCCTGCCCTTATTTATCCCAATTTATTTGGGGTCGTCAAAACATGTCTTTTTCTTCCATACTTAAAATAACGATAGTTCAAATTGCTGCACTTTAGAGTAATTTTTAAAAATGTAAATAGAGAGTAAGATTACATTGATTCGTATTTATTGTGAAATAACGGAGCTTACTATTACGTTTATATCGAAATACGGAAAGGGTGATAGATAACTGTTATTTTTCTAATATTATAACAAATGGAGTATAGTACATCCGTACATAAGGTATCGGTTTAATGTAAATAGAGTTAATTACCTTAAAAATCAGAAAATTAAAGTCTCACATATTCGTATGTTTCATTTAGGAATCAATTTTAATTGACTGAAACTAAATTGGGAATAGTCTCAATTTATACACAAAAATTATGGTCACATGATTTATTTACTTTTCGAAATTTTATACTTTTAAATGATAATCAATATTTTTCCATTAGCTAACAATGATTTTAAACAGGTAAGTATAGGTAAAACTACCACATTAAGTCATGTTTTAAGTGGAGTCTGGGTCATCTAAATAGGTTTATTGCTTAGATCAGTAATAATTTACAAGCAGTCAAATAATCAACAAAGTATGAAAATCGTGGAACGAGAGTCAAAGTGTAACAATGGAAACGCACGAATTTGGGTGAGGCACGGAGGCGGGGTAGCCGCTAGCGAGCGGTGCAAGAAAATATTGTGCGGGCGACGGGGAGCGGGGAACTGTACGGGAAAGAGCGAGACAGCTCACTCCCGTCCCGCTCCCCACGAAAGATAAGTCCAACAACTGAGCAAAAGGAAAATAAAATGCATCTAAAATTCCTTCATTATTGTGGACTCACATTTTGATGTTATTGTAAAGTTGACCTTCATTTTTTATGGTCATAAACACAACACCAGCTACAGAATTCTCTCGATACCTAGGTAGGTACACAGACAATGTGGCAGGCAACGACTGGGAGAACTCTTTATGGATATTAAGCATCATTAATAATTATGTTTTATGGGTACATAAAAATGTAATACTAATAAGTAACGTAGAGTTATTATTACCTATGAGTACCTATACAGTATGTATACATATAATTTTCCTCATCAAATAAATACTTATTTATGAAATTATTATAAATCCTCCAGCCACAATGCCTACTCAAAATACATAATCAATCAGAAAAATTACAAAATATTAAAAGCAGCTGGTGGTATTATTTTAACCGACTTCAAAACAAGAAGGGAGGTTATGCATTCTAGTTCTACGAGCTGCTTTGCTGTCCTATCTAGTAATTTTGTATAAGAACCTACATGTGTAGGTACCTAATAATAATATGATGTACCGACCGACCTAACCTACGCATCATTAACTTATTTAGGGTCAAGTGCACATCTGCGTACCACATCTGAAGGTTCCGTGTGTACTAGGTATCTTCCATATAAATTAATGACAAGTTGAAGGTAACCATGTGGGAAACATAATTCTATATATTTATTTCTATTAATAACACGGAATCAGCACATAAATGAACTTTATAGGTATGGTATATTATGTATGTGGATACTCACACACAAGAGTAGAGTAGGTACCTAAATGTATGAGGTACACTTGGAGAATATTGTAAGCCAATTCCCGTTGGTATGGTGACTACCAAAAAGAAAAAAAAATAAGAAACTATTGGAAAACTTGACAATAGCATTTCCTATTTTCTGATACTACAGTACTTACTAAAAACCAACTAAGGTTCACATGCATAGTCATCCCTTACAAATATTAAATCCGTAAGCAAATTGACAAGGTTACTATTATCTTAGAAAATTTTTATTAGTAAGTTTGATTTGCCGGCAAACCTGAAAGTTGTAAACATTACCACATAGCAAAAATTAAGGTTGAACGAATACAAGTGGTGCCACCTATTTGAACAGTTATTTACTATATTTACTAGTTCGTCTACTCCGTACTAGATGGCGTTGTGAATCACTAGTTAAGTTTGCATGTACTCGATAACAGATGGAGTGTTTTTAAATGTACACTACGAGTAATCTACCATGTCATGTGAGTCACCAAAATAAGGTTAGATAGAGCAATACGCTACAATTTTTACTTTTAATGATGACAGAATAATTGAACCAATCCCCCGATAGACAGTGTTCTGCTGTGGTTACCATATTTAACCGACTTCAAAACAGGAGGAGATTCTCAGTTCGTCGGTTTTATTTTTTGTAACTTCAATATTCATTAGGATTAGGACCACGTTCAGTACGTTCTTGTGATTTTATGGGCCGGGTCATTCACCTCCTAGCCTATTATAATAACCAAACTGGTTTCATTTGTTTTTCATTGTTCATCTGCTAGTCTGTTAGCTATGTTATGGTTTTGTTAAATAGGAATAAGTATGTTTTTGTTATACCAACCAGGGCGGCATAATCGCATGGGCGACAAAGCCCTTTAATTTTGAATAACAAAAAAAAAAACACTCAGGACCGGTCAAGAAACATATACTATTGGCACATGGCCAACTTTAGTCCAT
Source organism: Conistra vaccinii (assembly GCA_948150665.1). NCBI lineage: Eukaryota > Metazoa > Arthropoda > Insecta > Lepidoptera > Noctuidae > Conistra > Conistra vaccinii. Next base: position 21,887,348 of record OX411327.1, read on the forward strand.
TTTAGTATGAAAAACTTGGAAGGATATCAATAAAATTATGATTGCAAATCACAATACAGAGATGGACGCTAGTCCGGTATTTGCAGTAACCTCCATACATTCAGAAAAAAATATAATCACTTTTTTTGGGTCGCTATGGTCTGGTCTCTAGTACGTTTAGACCTCCGTATCAACCGTATGGGACATACGGCCGAATACTGAAATGCCACTCAATACTCAAGCATTACTTAAAATTAGTTTCAACCAATCAAAAGGCTATAAAGAAGTTTTAAGTAATGCTTGAGTATTGAGTGACGTTTCAGTATTCGGCCGTAAGTGTATTAAAATACTGTATTTTTCCGTCCATGACCGTTAACATCTGTATCGCAGTAAAGGACTAGATCCATAAGACAAGACTTACTCGTAACTTAAGGTTCAGTTGAAAATCAGCGTCAGGCACTAGTTGTCTAGCATTTATGCTGAACTGATCCTATTTGGCGCTGCCGCGAAGCACACAATACTGTTTTAAGTTGTGTCTGTTTTTATGTTTTGTTTTTCGTGTGAATATTGTGTGCCTGGGTCAAATAAAGTATTTTCTTTCTTTTCTTTTACAGAATACAGAACTGAACTTGGCGGACGGAATGTTGTGGCAGTAACTTGGAACATGCTTTCATCCAGCAGAGAACTATGATAATCCAAGAAATTATAAATCAAACAAAGAACCCACGTTTTACAAAATCGATCAAATTTATTGCAACAGTTCATTTGTACATCACATCGTAGATTTACCTAACAATAATATTTATTTATTATTATAACACCAACCCTACGGAAACAAGGCGCAATGTTATGTTATGTTATGTTATGTTATTATAACACCTATCCTTACAGGATGTTTTATTATCCTTATGCGATAGTTAAGTAATAATAACACCAGCTTAGTATTGTCCCACTGTGGGGCCTTTTCTCACACAGAGAAGGTAGGAACATTGAACGCGGCGCCGCCGGCCCTGGGGTAGAGCGAGAGGAGCGGTCGCAATAGTCGCGAAGGGCGCCAAAAAGCCAAATGCGAAAAAATTCCAGCGTACAATTTTGATGGCGCCTTTTGAGAGGCGCTTGAATCCCACGCCTCTCAAAAAGCGCCATTAAAATGGCCAGACTCAGTCAGTGACGGTCAGTGACTGATTGAAATTAACACAAAATACAAATTTAATTATATAGCACTAAAAGCTTTCTTAATATTAAAGAAGCAGGAGTATACTAATTAGAGCTACTTAATTTAAATTCAGTAAGTGTAATATTTGCAATAAAAGTTGATTTATGAAAATTTGGGAATTAAGTATTATTTATTTAACATGAAACCGAAGTAGAATTTCCGTGAAGTGAAAGCGTCGATCAAATGGCGCCGGAAGACCATCTCACTCCTCCCTGATCAAGGGCTGACTGAACTACACGCTTGGTCAAGACAGGTTGGCGATTTTAGACTTATAATAACACTTTCGCTGTCCCATGAACCTCATAAGGTTCAAAGCAATTGTTTATCCATTGTGTCTGCTTTGCGGACAGCGAAGTCAAGGTTTCCTCACGATGTTTTTCCTTCACCGATGTCAAAAAAGTCCAAGATAAACTCATAACTTATTCAATATATTATCACTTATTAATTTATTTATTTCACAGTAACTGATATAATTCTGACGTCTTCGTACGGCTTGTCTGTTTTGGGGTTAGTCTTGACGCTGCCGATGTTTTGCACCACCTCCATGCCGCGGACCACGCGACCGAACACTGTGTGTTTGTTGTCCAACCATGGCTGAGGAAAAAGGAGATATTTTTACAAAATTATTGCACTGTTATAGTATTATAGTATACGCCACTGTTCGCGGCAGTCGTGGTCAAAAAACGTGAGAGCGAGATAATAAGATTCGTCATAGAGATTTGGAAAAACTAAATATGCACTGTCCTGCTCGCACGCTTTATGGCCACAACTGCCACGAGCCTTCGCGGGTGGCCGTTCATCGCTTTCTTAGTTAACCAAATAACCCTTTAATTTCTTGTATTTTATTTACTAATTACTACTTTCTACTCAAAACAATAAACTACTATTCTAATGTGACAATGTACGTAACTACATAACTAAATAGGTACTTAAAAGTTGAAAATGGTTAAAATGGACTGGAGCTATTTACCGAGTGGTTTTCTGCTAATATACTGATGATTCTTGTTTTTTATAGGCTAAGGTGCTAATAGATTAACACTATAACATGAACGTAAACAAAACAAAAGGAGTATGTAAGAATCGCAGCAGATGGCGTTCTGTAGTTTCTGCCTACCTCCAAAGGAAGAAGGCGTTAATATGGATGGGATGAATGCATGTATCGATGCGTGATTAGTACGTCAATATAACCATTAACAGTTAATGTGGCGGGTAGGCCCAGATTCAGCTGCGGTATTAGATTCAATAACAAAAAATAACAAAGTCAATCAATCTACCTAGCCTTTTCCCAACTATGTTGGTGTCGGCTTCCAGTAGAACCGGATGCAGCTGAATACCAGTATTTTACGTGGAGTGACTGCCTATCTGAACTCCACGACCCAGTAACTGGGTAATACAATACCTTTTGCTAAGACTTATTGTCAGACTTTCGGGCTTCTGACGACCCGTAACGACTATTAAAGATCCACGAATGACAGCCGAGACAAAGGGTTTAACGTGCTTTCCGAGGCACGGAGGAGTCTCGGCATATAAAGATGGTCACCCGTCCACGGACCAACCCAGATGGATCGACCCGCGCGACTTACTACGACACTTACTTAGCCATAAAAAAATCAAAATCATGATTTAAAAATAACCATGTAATTTTTTGCCTGTTCTTCCCGATAAGAAACGACAAATTAGAACCACTTCATTTCCTTATTTATTTTTTAAAGTGCCTTTTTAATGTCTAGTAAGGTGACAAAACATTTAACAAATCGCAGTCTTGAATCTATGATAAGAACTGCGCACACGCACGCACCGTGTAATCTATGTGCATTGTAATATCATGACGACGTTGGCGTGCTTGCGAGGGTGCTGGCCGCATGCCATATATTGATTTTTAATATTGTTTATAAAAGCGTGTTCCATTTGTACGTCCGCTGTTGTGAAATGAGTTTTATTTAGTTTGGTAACTAAAGCCACCTAAACCCGCCATATGAGGCGCAAATAAAGCACATACCAGTAAGAACAATGAGTTTCCGCTGGTATCATGCCAAGTTTATCTTGCTGACACCGGACACGTGTGTTTTACTACTTCAACCCCGCTTGGTGGCACCTGTATGATATTTTAAAGAGGTATTGAGACCCGTAGATAAACACGAATTCTTCCCCTCTGCTAATCTAATACCTTTAAATGAGTCATTCTTGTATATATACAATTGAGGGGTTTTCGGGGGTGAAAGATCAATCTAGCTAGGTCTCAAATCTGGGAAAAATCTTTTTCTTTATTTTCACAGCCTCGGAAATCTGATAAAACGTTGTTGTACCTGGACGATATGTTTATATTTTCACCCCAAGCAGAGTTGACCGGTTGACCAGATATTAACTTTAAAAAGCTAAACATGGTACTGTTTGTAATAATGAAATGAAATTATGTTTATTTCTGTAAGTAGATTTCTAAGACACAACAATTTTGTTACTTTACAATATCTTTGTAATATTACGCACTAAATCTAGCTAGTAGCTAGTTGTCCTCTCCCTAGCGACTCACTCAGCCAAAGTCCATATCCCACTAGAGAATCCTAAGCACTGTTGCTTAGTTTTTAGTTATGTGTATTAATTATTTTCATATTTCCCAACTGTGACTGTGTGACCCGTGCAGAAAACATAAAAACTTCTTTGCAGTTGGGTAAAAAAGCGTAAATTCTGAAATGGGATGTTTAAAAAAAACGAAAAATAAAATCAAGAGAAAAAACCATAAAACACGCAAAAAAAATGCGGGGCAGTCTTTGAGGACTGCCGATAGAAGTGAGAACTAAGTAACACCATCTAACGAAAATGTCCGGAATTTGTGTGGCTTGCTGTCAGTACAAGAACGAAAGCTGTAGCTGTAGCTCCATCAAAAAAAAAATTCAAAAAAAATAAACAGAGTGCGCTGTCAACAAAAAAGTAGCTCAACGCGCCTTCGGTAACAATGACGCGAGTTCCATGATTTTTGTGCACCCAAAATGTGCCCAAACGCGCCTAAAGAAGTTTTGACTTAAAAAAAACGATTGGTTTGTGTTGGTACGTTTATATTAAATTTTATAAATAGAAAAAGATTTAAAAAAAAAAACAAATTCACGCGGAAGAAGTCGCGGGCAAATGCGTTAATAAAAAAAAAGTTACTATTATGTCACTTACCGTAGGTGCTAGCGTGATGAAGAACTGGCTGCCATTGCTGTTGGGTCCAGCGTTGGCCATGCTGACGGTGTACGGCCGGTCGTGCTTCAGATGCGCCTTGAACTCGTCCGCGAACTCGCCGCCCCATATACTCTCACCGCCGGTACCCGTGCCTGGAAAGTGTGAGAGGAAAATTATAAGTTTAATAATTAAAATCATCTAGCTGTTGCCCGCGACTTTGCGTGTATTTTGTATTTCATATTTGTAGACTACCTATCTGAAAAATTTCATAACGATCAGTTCAGTAGAGAGGGTGCATCCGAAAAGTTGGTAACGTCGTAAATAACTTTCAAATAGTTACCTGTTTTGATTAATTTGGAAATAATACTGTATGGAAATAAGAAATGTGGCTAACTAACTAACTAGAATATTAATAATGAATTGCAATTATAACATTGAATTTGATGTTATACCCGTTTTAGGTGTAAAAAAGGCATTTGGAAAGTTTCCAAATACTTTTTTTACATCTAAACCTAACTATTCAGTGTTACGATTTTAATTGTTGCATTTCATAATCGATATTCTAGTTCGCTAGTTAGCCACATTTTTTATTTGCATACAGAAATATTATCAAATTAATCAAAACGGCGAAATATTTGATATCTATTTGCGACGTTGCCAACTTTCAGAATAAACCCTCTTAAGGGATCTTTGTTGTCTGAATAACGAGATTTTGATTTGATTTGATTAGGCGTGAAAAGGTAACAGACGGACAGTTACTTTCGTATTTATAATATTAGTGTGGCTTTCACGTTACTTTCTTAATCCGTGTTGCTATCAGCAGTTAGTTACTCAGAGTAATCTGCTAAGCATTTGAAGGACAAGAGTCCAAAGAAAAAGCCCTCTTTTTAAAATGAATGAATAGTCGTGTCGGAATTGTAAATACAATAGTTATCACTAGCTGGCCAACCAAATTGATGATTACAGAATTTTGTTATTACCCCGCGTTTACACAAATATACAAGTTAGTTGTGATACTTGTTTTCAACAAGACTTGTCTAAAGCATGTTGTGTAGGTATGTATCATCATCATTATCAGCCGAAAGACGTCCACTGCTGGACATAGGCCTCCCCCAAGCACCGCCACATGTATCATACATGTATTGAACTTGTTTCAGATTGATCTTGGTCTCTGTCATTTTTTCTACAACTTTTGTATACAACTTGTTTTAGGTGCTAACGATAAATTAAAACAGTAGACACATATAGAATACATGGTTTATAACGCGAGGTTAGACCTACAAAGACAGCTTTTGCTAGCAATACAAACCGTGGCGTATTACTAGGACTCCATAAATTGGCAATTCGTTGCCTGCCCTTATCAATACTGGCTTGTCAACTAATCCTTGTCTATAATCGCGCCTACAATTGACACACCTACGTTTCTAAGACCTTCAAATTTGTTAGATATCCTGATAAGTTTTACTATTATCACTATCACTACATTTTATAAAACCAAGTCGCTCTCCGCTGTCTGTCCCTATGTATGCTTAGATCTTTAAAACTACGCAACAGATTTTGAGGCGGTTTTTTTAAATAGATATAATGATTGAATAGGAAGATTTATATGTATAATACATGCATAATATAGTAAGCTATAATTTATAAATTTATCACGCGGGCGAAGCCGCTGGCGGAAGCTAGTCATTTATAAACCAAGAGTTGTTTTGATAATTTATAAATATTTTTGGATAGCATGGTTGCTTGTATCGTTTCAGTAATGCAGCTGCAGACAAAATTCTATATAAGCTGAGATTGTTAGTATAACATATCCACGGACATTATTATAATCTTCAGATCATTGTGCATTTCATGATGATGTAGTTTAGCTTTCAAACGAGCGTGATAACGATGACGTACATAATTGTCACTTTTGATAAGACGTCCTTCAAATTACCAATAGTTCGGCAAATTTCTCTTATCACGTCATGATAAGTGGCGCGCGGGTGTGAAACGTGTCGCGAAAACGTGATGATAATAAAATATTTTGGAGAAATATTACATAATTCGCGCCTCGAAACTTCGTTATCAGCCATACTATATTTCCCGTTAAAAAATATGTTGATTCTGTCTTTAAAAATTAAGTAAACAATTTTTTTTTTCTAGTCTACTATACGCTCCGCTCCACTTTCTTTCTTTCTTGAAACTGTTTTAATTATTGATCAGTAGCAATCTTTTTTATTAAATAAAACCGTTTAGCAATAGCTTTTAAAATAATACTCCTATATCCTGGGTTTGGTAGAAAATCTCATATTCATAAACATCGAGAGTCCATTCTCGAACCAAATCTATGAACATTTGCTGATGAAGCAGGTAATGCCGAAAATGCATTGAGGAGTGGCGATATTGGTGACAATCAATAAGCATCACCTTTGAACGTATTTTGATATTCCTTTCTTGTTGTCTGTTTAGATGTGTGTATATAAACTGTTAAATAAAATAAATAATCTATGGGGCTCGAATCCATAACCTCGTCTCCAAAAGAGGATTCCTTAAACTAGCGTGTGGCACGAGCCACTTTTTGCACTTCGTCGGCATCGGAGCGACGGCATTTCATTTTTGTTCATGTCATTTTTGTCTATACAAACCAAGCTATCTCAACGCAGTGAACCCGAAGCTTTTATCAAGTCCTAGGCAAAGGAAAATCAAGTCGTATCTTACCTGTAGGATCTCCAGTCTGCACCATGAAGCCCTTGATAACGCGATGGAACACGTGTCCGTTGTAGTAGCCATTACGGGAGTGCACGCAGAAGTTCTCAGCGGTGCGCGGCACGTCCTTGCCGAAGATGCGGATGTGCACGTCGCCGAGGGACGTGTGGAGGATCGCCTGCTCGTAGAGACGCTGGACACCTAGGAAGGAATGGTAAGATAATGTTAATTTACGTCTTTTTATTTCGTACTTATGTTAATTAACGTCTTTTTATTTCGTACTAGCTTTTGACCGCGGTTTCGCCCACCTGGAGGTCGGAAATCATCCCACGAGAAAATACTACCTTGATAAAACGTTTCCTTTGACCTCCAGGAGGCCTACCACCACCTCTAAAAGCAGTATTATTTTAATATTACTTTAGTGTGGGAAAGAGATAAAGCTCTACAGGACGTAAAGCACCATCTCTTTCCCCCACTGAAGTAAGATTAAAATAATACTGCTTTTAGTGGTTGTAGTAGGCCCCCAGATCAGCTCTGTTTGGTCTACCTGTTTGCCAAACATCCCTAACCGTTCAGCCGTTATGGCGTGAAAAGATAACAAACAAAGGGACAGACCGACAGACAGAGAGAGAGTGACTCGCATTTATAGTATGGATGGGCAAGACCAGCCTTGGAGCAAACATATTCGAGCTTTCTTGACATTACTTCTTGCCATCGATACGCTATCGATGGCAAGAAGGAGATGATAGGCAATACTTATTGGGGATAGCTAACGCCGTCGTACAAATATTGGCTGGTCAGTAAGGTGGTAGGGATTACGGGCTTATACACAAAACGAATAGGCGCGTTGCAAATTCGCAACACAGAAGCTTCGGAACCAAATGTTAGAGTGCCGTCGCTGATTTTTGCGATGCGACGTCGCATCGCAGTTTTGTGTACAAGCCCAACTTGGGTGCGCCGAAATAAATTCAAAACGGTGTTTGAAATCCAGTTTATGATAGCTGATGCAATTATTTCTGGCATTTTCATGAAAACGTTGAACTTTAAAATATACCTTGATAATTCTAGACTCGGAAGCCATAAGCACTTAAGTCATTTTGTTTTAAATTTGACTTAAGTGCTTATGGCTTCCGAGTCCAGAATTGTTGTAAAAAAAATAGTTTCAGAAACTGAAGGCCAAATTTGATGAAACAACAGTCATACCTTGTCCCTCAGTAGCAGAAATAATATCCTCCTTGGAGGGCTTCTCGTTAAAGATATCCCTGTCAGCATCAGGGCTCTTGATATCATCAGGGCTCCGTCTCGAGAACATGTAGAAGCGGTTCTTCTTGTACGCCGTGCAGAACAGCGTGGGGTCCGTCTTTACGTTCAGGAGTGTGGGGTTCTCGGAGCCTTCCATCTCGAGAGTTGTTGCTACTTTTGATTGGTTTGTACGGCCCTGGACAGATGAAGGAAAATAATAATAATGTGAAAGTGTGTGTGTGGAATGTAAATGTGAAATGTGTGTGGAAAGGTGAGGGTGTAGTGAAAAGTAGGTGTGGTGATTGTGGTGTGATAAAAAGTGAGTTTCGTTTGTTTGTACCGATCTTCAAGACATGATATTATAATAGGAGAAAAAAGGATGGTTTCCACCAACCGGCTCGCATCGCATCGGATCGAAAAAGATACGAACGGATGCGGAGATAGCCGAACGACTCCGTGCCGTCGCTTGCGAACGTATCCGTTTCTGCGCCTAGTTAAATAGTTTAATTCCTACCGTGTTGATGTGTTCTTCTTCCGATCGGATACGACGACAGGCGAACGGAGCCGATCGTGCGTTTCAGCATACTTTCGGCTAAAATCGCGTGTCGCGGAAGACGCTCGCGGTCAAGCTGCTGTGGGCAGCTTGGTAATATAGACTTTAAATACTGTGTACACGATTTAATATCGTTTAAATATTGTAAAATCCGTTCCGCTCCGATGCGATGCGTGTCGTTTGGTGGAAATCATCCTAAAAGTACTCTAGAAATTATTGTTTCCAAGCACATGCATATTTTCACGTAACATGGTATATATATATTTTACCTGAAACATCGCAAGATGTAAAGGCCGCAAGTTCTCTGGTTTCCCGAGCATGGCGACACAGCGGTTGGTGACCAGGTTGACGACCTTCACTCCCAGCATGGTCGCGTAGATCACGAAGTGGCCGCTCGTGTCGAACAGGACATTGGCCAAGTGGACCGAGTCTGACTTCTCTAGGTCACGTTCGGCTGCCATTCTGGGTACAGAAGAAACTTGTCCGTTTAGGCAGCACAAATATAGACAACGACTTATTCCGCAAATGTTTAATTTTATAAACACTCGCTTTACAAATGTTTCGCATGATATTTAATCTAAATATACAATGTCGCCCATGCGCATGTGACCGCCCGTAATTTTCTGAATATTCATGATAAAATATCGAAAATAAACTTCAAAAGGGGTGGTCTATCTATAACATTTTTCATGTTATTCAATTTTTAATTTTTTAAAGATTTATTTCTGTTTTTTGACACATCTCCGAAGTTTATGGGTCGATTTGGATTCTGTTTATTATTTCCAAAAGCTTATGAGTTATTTTAACAGGTTAATAAAAATTTTTACAAAAAATTATCGACAACGAAAGAAAAAACGGAATCGAAGTCATTTTTTCGGTAAAAAATTGTGTATCCTTACATATTATAAAACAAAGTCGCCCGCCGCGTCTGTCTGTCTGTCTGTCTGTCTGTCTGTCTGTCTGTCTGAACGCGATAAACTCAAAAACTGCCGAACGGATTTTCAAACGGTTTTCACCATTGGACGGAGTGATTCATGTGGAAGGTTTTAGTGTATAATTCATTAAGGTTTTGTGTAAATTGGCTGAAATATGACGATTATTGTTGAAGAAGTCGGAAAAAATCATGCCGACTGGGAGCTTTACTGGCGTGCGCTGCGTAAGTCGTGAGAGATAAATCAAATTTATGTTCTAGAGTATTGTATATCTTAAAAATTGCAACAAAAAAGTCCGCGATGGCATATGTCTATCTTTTAAGGGTGACCCACAATAACCATTTTTATCTTTCAAAATTGTATAAAATTTTCATTGTTATTTCCGAAGCTATTTTGACCGGTATCTTATTAATCCTTATCCAATTAAATAGGTTATTTAAATTGGGCATTCAATTTCGATTAAAGTATGCCTTTACATCACATCATTTAAATGAATAGTTTAAGAGATATCACAGTTTCAAAATTACGCGTAACAAAATAATTATGGTTGACCACGCGGGAGCTGTAGTAGCCTACCACTGCGTCCGCTGAAAGTTAGTCAATGATCTTTTCCTTGGCTATTAGGTATGTATTCCCGGTAGAACGTTCCCGTGGGATATTTTGCGACATCCACGCGGGCGAAGCCGCGGGTAAAAGCTAGTTTATTTTAAAAAAACTAGTGAAAAATGTTATAGATAGACCCCCCCTTTTGAAGTTTATTTTCGATATTTTTTCATGAATATTCAGAAAATTACGGGCGGTCACATGCGCATGGGCGACATTGTATAAAAATCAATGCCACTTCTCGTTGTAATTTTATAACTCGAGAACGGCTGGGCCGATTTGGCTGATTTTGGTCTTGAAATGTTTGTCGTAATCCAGGGAAGGTTTATAGGGTAGGTAGCCGTAGATAAGTACTTAGTGCTACCCGTGCGAAGCCGGGACGGGCAGCTAGTCATTTATACATTTTTCATCTAATATGAGATTCTTTTGGAAAAATCACGTTTATACTAAGTCATCCACAAAGTGATCATGGTTCCAATTTTTATTTGGGTCAAATAATTTACAGGCAAGTTCTGAAGTTCTTCAAACCGACTAAAGTATTTTTTTTTCTATAGATTCTAGTCGTTTTTGGCACTCGCCGGACGCTGCCGCGGTACCGCTCGCTTCGCTCGATCGGCTCGTGCGTAGGGGTCGCAGTTCTAACCTAACCTTTTTTGCAAGTCAAAATATTTAACCCAATCTACCTTGTTCGGTTCCGGTTATACTACAACTTTTTATTTTTTCTGTTAGCACAAGTCGTTTCTGGCGTTTGAAATTTTAATAAAATAAATTCTGTTGATCTATAAATTAAAATTACCCTTTTGCCTACTTATTTAGGAAATTGCGTAATTCAATATGTAAAACGTTTTAATTCCAAACGTTGTTTTATGACATAACATGAATATAAAATGAATTGTTTGTACCGCAAAGAAATAAATAAATACAATACAAATAAATGTATTTTATTTCTTAAATATTTATTGGTACTACAGATACTTGTTCCAGAGCTAGAGATTGTAAAAGAACACACATATTATATTAGGAGAAATTCATCATTTGAGAGAGACTAATTTTTAATATCAATCAGCTCAAATATTAAGTCGAGAGCTCGTAAAGATGCCACGTTCTTAGTAAAGACGACATTACAGAAAATGATGTCCGAAAAAGACCGAACAAAAAAAATAGATGCAGCATTACCGTCTACCGAACTCCATGTTAGGCAGCTGCTGCGTCTGATGCTGCAACTCCTGGAAGCGCTGCAGGCTCTCGTCCAGCACCTTGTGCAGTTTGCCTGACAGGAAATGGAACACACGCACCTATTACATCAACAGACAAACATCCTACTTGTTATGTACTGGGCTCAAACGGGGTTCAGGGGTTTATTAATTTAGGATCTCCACCAAAGGATATACACAATACATGACACATACAGGGAAACATCAGGAATTAAGATTTAAGTAGGTGTACTGCTTCACTTATAAAAGACCACAGCATGCACAATAAAGTTAATAAGGTTTTAGTTTCGTTAATGTTAGAGGACTGTCTCATTAGTTGGCCAATTGGTCGCTTTGGGTCCTAAGTTCGATACTCAAGACGTGTTACATGTTATTATATTGGATTTTTTTGCAGTACCCTGGAGTCTTGACTCTGTGCCTGGTTGATGGCAATAGTGTCGCCCTTTTTCACAGTGGTCTTAAGCATAACTTGCAAAATATGAGTTATGTTATGTTAGAGGTGGGAATATAAGGCTTACTAGTCAACTTGTGCAACTCAACCAGTGCGTCCTGCCCGTTATGACATACGGTGCCGAAACGTGGACTCTAACAGTCGGGCTAGTCCACAAATTTAAGGTCGCTCAGCGCGCTATGAAGATAAGACCAGAAATGAAATTATCCGGAAAAGCACTAGAGTTACCGACATAGCTTGCAGAATAAGCAAGCTGAAGTGGAAGTGAGCTGGCCATGTTTATCGAAGGGCCGATGGCCGAAGGAGCAGACGACTTCTTGAGTGGATGTATCGGCATGCGTAGTGTGGGACGCCCCCCAGCTCTACGGACTGACGACTTTAAGAAGGTGGCTGGGACCGACTGGATGCGGAAGGCGGAGGACAGGGTGTTGTGGCGCAACCTGGGAGCAGCAGGGGACTGAGTTGAATGACCAACTTGATGATTTTATATGTTAATCTGATGTAGATTAAATTAAGAAGAATCTGGTCAGCTGTAGACAAACCATAAGTTTGTTTTTTCTATGACTGTATTGGAGGTAGATGGGAAAAGACCTCGCGGCCGGTCACCTAAACGCTGGTCGGATCAAGTAACCGCCCACACTGGATTCTCTGTTGTGACCGCCATGAGAGAAGCGGAGAACAGAACGAAGTTGAAAAGGATCATACACAAAGCCACGAAGGCCTTTCAAGGACCACCTTCAGTAATGAAGTACGCGGCCAAGAAGAGTATGGGATGTGCTCACCTTTGTTATACTTGTGCAAAATGTCATGCTAACTAGACCCAGCATTTTATACTGTGCATTCTGTTAGTGAGTGAATGAATTTAAGATTTTTATTAATTAAGTTGTAAGTGTGTTGGGTTATTTAACTGTATTTATTAAGATTAGAAGACCAACCCAACCAAAGCAATTCAACTTACCAAACTCAGACCAAAAAATAAAAAACCAAGACATAGCGCTGCGAACAATACAGTGAGGCATACCAAAACTACACCTCCGCTCTGTGCATACACGCTCACACGCACACATTTACAAGCATTTACAATCAAACTACACCTCACTAAGTGCACGCATGTTAACCAAACCGGCCTCATGTCACTCTTGACAACCCTATGTCTTAATTTTTTATTTGGTCTGAGCTACCAAACGAGACATCAGAGGAAAGTGTTTCAAATGAACTCAAGATTGAAATATGACTCTATTTAGTCTAAAACACAAAAGTTGCAAGTTATGTAATCAGAATTTACTTTGCGGAAATCCATTACAGCACAATATTATGAAAAAAATATTGAGTTTCGTCGAGTCAACATCTCCTGAGGATGCCCCGTGGAGGGGCGAAACACGAGTCGACTATAAATTTGCGTAGCATGCTTCATCATAATAATCGCATCTCCTGCATGTGCATATTTTAGCAAGCGGGACGGCGGTGTTGCATTCTGCATCCAGACATTGATATAACAAAAAAAACTACATTGCAGCTACAATTTCATTTAAAAATATCAGCACTATATCATCTTACCTTTCTATCCAAGCTGATGGACGCCATCTTCTTGCCGTCGGGCGAGAACGCAAGCGCAGTCGGATACGTCTTGTTCTTCACGAAGTCATACAAATCTGTGTCCAACTTCGAGCCGAAGTTTACCGTTTTCGGGAACTTGTACTCGTGTTTTGGGCCCGTCCAGTATTCGATGATACCTAAAATAAATGTGAGAACCATGTAGTCAATGTTCTGCTAAATAATATCCTAACTATAATATTATAAATTCGAAAATGAACTTGTTTGTTGGTTTGTTTGTTGGTTTGTTACGCTTTCACGCTAAAACGGCTGAACCGATTTGGATGAAATTTGGCACAAGGGTAGACAATGACATAGGTTAGGACATAGGATACCTTTCATTCTGAATCACACACGAAGTCGCGGGCATCAGGTTGAATAGTTTATTTTGAATAGTTTATAACTGTAGAGGTGTGACTATTTAATCATGTTTGCGGGGCCAGCATGGCCAGAGAACGCATAAAATACAGAGGTTGGGAAGGAAGGAAAAAGGAAGGCTTTTGTTTGTGTCCCAGTGTGTGACACAATGTAGAACATTTAAAAAAAAATGCAGTAAGAATAAAAATATTGTAGTTAATAACACGATTTTTTTTAAATCGAAATCTGTTTGTTATTACCCCGGATAAGCATCCTAGAGTGATATTTATCTATGGGTTCTATTAAAGGGCAGGTTTCAATAAATGTTTTGTTTGCCTTTACCTTGTTTATCAACCGACACTGCTGTTTCGTAGACTGGGTTGTAAGCAATGGTGGTGACAGTGGCTTGGTGAAGGGTCTCGAAGGTGTGCAGTGGCTTGCTCGCTGTCTGTGTGCCGTCGAATATGTGGATCTTGTTGCTGGCTTTCTCTGAGCTGGTGGTAAGAAAGCGTAGAGGAATAATGTAGGAAAGCCATCTTTTTTTATAAGCTACATAAAACATAGTGAGCCAGGTATTTTGAAGCACATGTTTAATAGGAAATGAACAGTCTCACGTTTCAGAAATAAACAACCTAATTTGTACATTTTTGTTCTGTGTAATTATGGAGTCAAATCAAGTCAAATCAAAAGTCATTTATTCAAACTAGGCTAGACAAACCATTCGTTTGTTTTTTCTATGACAACAAGCCGGGCACACGGCTTGTTGTCATTGATAGAGATTGGATTTCCCATGGGCAAAAAAGGCGAACCTCCATTTTCATCGAAAATCCTTCTTTAGGGCTCACCTTAGATATTAAAAAAAATCTTGTGCAAAATTTCATGATTATAGACCCAAAGTTTTAGTTGTGCCATGTCAGTCAGGGAATGATTTTTTAAATTTTTATTAAGTAAACAAAGAGTGCCCCTGATGGGTTTCCATCGGTATAATGAGAAACTTCCAGAGATACTTTAATCATTTCATCCCCTTTTTAACCCCTTATGGGCTTAAGGGACGAAAAAAAATATCTTCTTTAGTGCTCACCTTCATTACAAAAAGAACTCTTTTATGCCCCAAGACCCAGTGGTTTAGGCGGAGTGTTGTCTGTCAGTGTATGAATGAATTTAAGATTTTTACTAAGTAAGAGCTAAGTATGGTTCTCAAACATGGTATTTGACAATTCAGCAGAGACCCACGCTCGAGATTTGCCAGAGTCATGGAACATTCGAGTTTTCGGGGTATTAAACTTGTTAACCGGGTTAAGAATACAACAATCTGTTCAATCACTAAAATAACTGATGTCACTCGGAAAGCTGCCATGCTTGAATGGTCATGTCAAGTCAGACGATCAATGGGCCAAACTTACGACCCAGTGGGGCCCGCTTAATGGCAAACGACATCGCGACAGGCCCAGACGGAGATGGCGGGATGAGCTGGACTCCTTTAATAAAGTTTGCTCCTTGGCAGCTCTGGACAGAGAGATGGAAAGAGAGTTGGGATTCCTTTGCCCAGCAGTGGGAGAATAATGGCTAATAAAAAAAGAGGTAAGTGTGTTGTGTTGTCTTACTGTATTTAATTATTATTATTGGTTATTGTTATTGGTTGGTTGGTTGGTTATTATTGGTTTTAAAACGTTTAAATTAAGATATGCTACTTATTAATATTATTATTTTAAAGAAATAATAATTTGAATAAGTAGCATTTTTACTAAATTCGGTATGGATGAAAAGTAATACTTACATTGCAAGTGCAGATATAGGATCCCCTGCTGAATGCACCCATTCAGCTACATAGGGCTCAAACTCTATGGTTATCATGTTGATCATGTCTGGAAAAAAATAACAGTCAACTTTGAATAAAACAAAATTATAATAAAAGAACAGTAAAGAATGGTAATGATTAGAGGTAATGTTTTCTGCAGCATATACCAAGCGGACCACACTAAGCCCCGCTCCTATTTTAGGGCTTGTACACAAAACTGCGATGCGACGTCGCATCGCAGGTTTTTAGAAGAGCTTTGTTTGTAGGAGCTCGCAGATTATTGCGATGCGATGCGAATTCGCAGTTTTGTGTACAAGCCCTAAAAGCAATCGTCGCGCTAATACACGATCGTTCGAATTTTTTGTTCGGTGAACATGAACGCGTGGTCGCGCCGGCAGAGAGCGCTTTCCGGTTTTCCGAACAAAAAGTGACATATACACGCGAACAATCGCATATTCTCGCAACAATCGCTTTTAAATAGGACGCGGCCTAAGACTTAAGACCGCATTACTTGGAGACGTGTCATTATGTGGTCGCGATCCTCAGCATTGAGGGAACGACAAAGAAGAAGAATCTTTTCTTCAATTATAGAAAACAAATAAAAAAACTTAAAAGCTTTGATGTTGGATTTATTTTATACGTCAGAAAGAAGAAAGATAAATACCAGAAACACCTATTTGTTTACTTTATGTAGTGATCATGACACTTGAAAGGCATATCATCTTGTTGTGACTATATCTAATATCAATTAATATAAGAGCAAAGTTCAGCAGAGAATGTAATCATGGTAATCTTTGGAACAAGTATAGTAAAAAGGTCACTAAGAAGTTTTTGAAAAGAAGAAGTATATTTCACTAAAATCGCCTAGAGTCCGGGCCATCACTGAAGTTCTTTTGATGCAGCACTTAGCTAGTGTTTAAATCATTGGCATCTAATTGCATGTTCTATCTATGTTTTATGTTATGGGGATTGTTTTCTGCACTTAGTACCTCAGGTAGACCATTGTGGGTGGGCCATGGTGGCCGTCGGTGGTTATTCCAACCAGCCCACCTCCCTCCAGAAGTTAATTAAATCTGGTCTGTTCAGAACATCTGTGAAAGCTTGACTTATGAGGTTGCATAAAGTGTTTTTGTGAGTCCTATTTATTACTCAGATTATGTCATCGACATAGCCTACTGTGAAATAATCTTTCAATCTAATTGCGTTTAAAAATATATAGTTCCACAATTTTACGCCTGACTTCAGTGGTGGAGCAGACTATGTGTTTGCTGAATTGATTAATCATTGTTTATTTCATGATTTATACCATAAGGGCAATCTTTTGAATGAAAAAATTAAAATATTTTTATAAATAACTAATAAGGAAGCTATATCTGCAAATAAGCTGATTAGTAGTTTGTCAGATAACTTATGTACTGTAAAAATTACTGTCTGTGTATAATAAACACTTTAAAAAAAATCCTTGCACTATAACTGATGAAACTGATGATGATGATCTTCATGTGACAGATTAATACAGGGTGGCAAGGACATCGACGCGAAGCCTGTTACCATGGATTCAATACCTGATTCTGAACCCCTCCCCTGCGTTGAAATTATTTGTTTGTTATTTTTTTTAAACTCAGCTGTTCCACACATTTTGACCGCGTAGGTATTGCACTTTTCTATGAAACAGCAGATTTTTTTTATAACCGGAGAAAATGTATAAATTCCTTTAGATTCTGCTGATACCAAGGGAGTTTGGAGGTGATATAAGGAAGAAAACATGCTGTGTAGACTCCAAATAAATTGGGACAAGGGCAGAAGAATGATAATTATTATGTTGATACCTTAAACAGCTAAGCCAATGATGATTATGACCAGAAATTCAGTTATACATATTATCTTACCAAAATTAACAACATCAAACACCTTGATAGTCTTCTCCAGAGAGGCGGTGCAGAGCAGTGTGCCTGTGGTGTTGGTAGCAACATGGCTAATCGGTGCCAGGTGGCAACGGAAATGCTTCACAAATTCTATGCCCTCTTCCTGGAAAACCGGTATCAAACATTTAGATTCTAGAAAAAACATTTTTTAGGCAAGAAAGTACAAAAAGTCTTTGAAGTATTTTTTTTTACTCTTGTGTTCATTGTTATAGTTATTATTTCAAGAATATAGGTAGGATTTATCTAAGTCGTAATAAAAACAAACTAACTCAACAATCTGTCTGCAATCTATGGTGATTTAGAAATGCCTTGTGTTGTCATATTTTAGCAGAAAAATACTTCAAACTAAGTTACATTATTGTAACTTTAACATTAGCGACTTGTTGCAGTAAACCTAGAAATCTTACTCGGTAATTAAAACTTCAAATTATCCTTTGTGGCGCCAAAATGCAACTGGAACTGGCCCTTTGTCTCATAGATGTTACAGAATGATGTTGTGTACCTGTTTCTTCCAAAACTTCAAGTGGCCATCCTGACTAGCGGTGATCACGAAGTCCGTCTTAGTAACCACTACATGAGTAACCACATCGCGATGCATGTAACTGAACTCGTACGTTTCAGATGTAGGCAGGTTTTCGATGTACAGAGACTCAAACTCCAACACTGGAAAGTAGAAGATATTGATTAGCATCTGTAATTGCTTAAAACACTGTAGATCAAGGATTTTTTATCATAAAACTACCTCGTCTCTTTTTAGCTTTAGGCTTTGATGCCTCGGCGGGCATAGGCCCTATCCAGCCATCGGTCTCTTCAGCTTCTTCACTGTTATCAACGCTGCTGCGTCTTTTCTCCGTGGACATTATTGGCACTCCTAAAACCAATTTGGCTTCTCTTTTATCTCAGAAATATCGGATTTTAAAATAGTTTTCGCAGTTTTGTAAACACCGTACAACTCGCTTGACAATACTTGAATAACCTAACAAAAATAAAAAATGCATGAATTCATGCAAACTTTCCAGTAATTTGTGACTTCTTAAATCGTTTTCCTTATACCATAGACCAAGTAGCTTTAGACAGATTATGACGCTTAGAATTAGTTTTTGGTACTAAACAAAATCTGCAGAGCTCATTGGTAATTTATTGACGGAATTTTTGATTGGTTGAAAACTACCATTTCCGTAACTCCCATTGGTCAGCCTCTTTGGTTTCATAGACAATAGCGTTCTATGAAAATAAAAAAAAGTTGTATTTCTCAATAATTTAAAAGAAAAATCAATTTAAAAAATTGTAATTGTGCAAATTTTTGTTATTTTGGAACCATTTGATGTTGATATTGTATTTGAATATATTTTTTTAAATCATTCGCTAGTCACGTTGGAGTAGCGTTGAAAACTTTTTAGCTACATTGTCTATGCTCAAAATGTCTTTTACGAATTCGTAGTGATGGTGGCTGGCTTCCTTGCAAACGAAGCATCGTAAATTACATCTTATTTGTAAATCTTATTAAAAATTTGATCGTGTAACGATCGAATCAATAGTGATTTAAGTGCTCAAGAAGTTTCACAACTAATCGGTAAGTGAAAAGTGTAACATTGATTGTGAAACCGCGCGCTACCGGTACCTCTACACGTGGTTAGGCTGCTATACGGCGTACGTACATTACAGATGTGTTTTCTTATAATTATCAGCGAATAAAGCAACGACGCAAACTACCCAAGTGTTTCCAAGTGAAATTCTCTTATTTTTATGTCAACGCATCATAGTTAGGTTGTTTATTGAACGTGGTTAGTTTGACAAACGGTGACTCGTTGCTGACACATATAGCTGCTATTGAGGTAATTTTATATTCGAAATATGTTATCGAGATTCTTTTAGATTCGTTAAAATTGCAGCTGAACCAATTTCTGAAATTGCTTCGTCATCACTCTGCGGTTTCTATCAGCTTCAAAGTATTCATCATGCCTTCTCTTATAGCTTTCTTTTTTTTCTCTGTTGGTATAAGACAATGACGCATCGCTGCACTATGAACAGCATGTGGATAGTACTAATACGTATAATGCCTATAGGAACCTTACAAGTCTAGATCTAAGCATGTGTTATGCTATCTACCTGTTACATGCTCACACAAAGGACTCATTAATGTACATTGACATGGTACATCTGTATTATCTGCTATGTACTTATGAATTCATTGACATCATTTCAGTAGATACAATATTAATGTTCATTGGTTAACGATAATTTATTGTTCTACACTACTCCCAGGATTCTGGGTGTTTATTTTTCAACAAACACCCTTGTTCTAATAATATTCAAGGACATACACCATTCTGCCAAGACCTTGTTTTTCAATTTACTCGACAATGCTTACCATATTTGTTGTTCGATTAATTACCTTTCGCAGAATTTCTCAGTATGAAAGTCAATGTAGTCAGTGAACAATTTCAATTATACACTTTCTAAGAATTTAAATTCTTCAATATTAGTTTCACGTATCACTGGCAGCAGAAGCATAAAATACCAGCTTTTTGTCAACATTACAAGCTAAATATTAGAAATATTTGTATCTCACAATCATTGCAAATGCTGAGCAATTTTCAATATAAATTACACCAAATAACTTTGATTTATGCATTCAACATCATAGAAAACACAACAATTGCATGAATTATACCAGTCAAATTCAGGTTATGAATACTAAAAACCATATTTTAGTTTTTATTTTAGTAAAATAAGCTTGTAATTATAGTTATGATAACACAAAGAAAAGAAAGTAAATAAAATAATAAAGAAAAACCGTTACAAACAATCCCAAATAAGGCCAAAAAGGTTTGATAGACTTTTACAAGAGTACAGTTAGCACTTTCAAATGATTGCTCCATTGACCCTTTAGTTGCATTTAGAAAGTAATTCATTTCATATAATTGCACCACAACCAACTAGATTGCACACTAAAATTCATGTAGGACTTTGTATTTTTCTGTTGAGCCTTTTCCAAAGTAATTATTTGTTTTAAATTGTCTTTTATTTGGTTTGAGATAAGTTTCGAAATCTTTACTGTACAAACTTGGTAAGATTTTTAACTGTGTTAAGACTCATGCAGGGAACAACAATAATTTGCAGAAAACAGTATTTTGTTTATCTTTAACTTAGTATTTTATTGAGATCATCATCTTCTTAGAAACATTTGTCAGTTTCCTGATCTGAAGCTCTTTCTAACAAAATAGACATAACAAGTCTTGAATCTCCTGGGAGCTGCATTACATGTTTGGTACACAAGTGTGAGCCAGCTATTTACATAGTGACTGTACATACACTAGTTATCATAATTGCTACTAGTTAATGAGTTTCCCACTTGCAGCTTTCACTCTATCCCCTCTACAAGCAGCTCACACTTTATCGCC
Source organism: Conistra vaccinii (assembly GCA_948150665.1). Taxonomy (NCBI): domain Eukaryota; kingdom Metazoa; phylum Arthropoda; class Insecta; order Lepidoptera; family Noctuidae; genus Conistra; species Conistra vaccinii. Next base: position 21,908,465 of record OX411327.1, read on the forward strand.
GTGTAATGTGGTTGACCTGAAGGTTTTGTATTGTTCTAGTTTAAAAACATTCATTAGATCATGGTCCAAGAGAATTTAAGCTCAGTTTTTTAAGTAAAAAATATCATGTCTAAACATCAAGATATTTTTCGTGTGTTTCCCAATCTCTTATTAAACGTAGTTTCTACATAAGCGAAAATGTCGCCTATCGGGATTAATTATATAAGTAAAACTTATTGTTTATACAAATAAAACTGTACTCAATAATATCTTGGTATAGTGTTGATCAATAGTTTAGAGGCCAAAGAAAGGTGTCGCCATGTCGAGGTCGGCCGTAATACTTGTGCTTCTAACACTATGGTTTCTATAATTTATTGTTTTAGCTGAAATGTACACAAGTCTGCTACCATCTGTTCAAATAAGAATTATATTACTTAGTATATCATTGTATTGTAGATACATAGTAGGTACTTGAATCAGTGTACATGTGGTGTCTTATAAACCCTTGTTTGCCCTCTGAGAATTACATAATGCATTATGTGCTGACCTATTTTGGTTCTGATTCAATTCAAGCCATAGCTTGGTTATACTAAAACAAATTTACTGAGCCATGTTATGATTGATAAAATGATAACACAAGAGTAATAATGATAATACTATAAGATATAAACTCGAAGAAAAGAATTGCTAAAATTATCTTGAAAGTTTTTTTCCTGTTGAAATGCTTCAACATTGTAATATTACGCAGTGTCCCATCACTAAAAGCCGGCACGAGATCCTGCTAAAATACTGAAGTCAACAGACCTTGTGGAATGTGCGACGTTCACGTTCTCAATTGTTTTGCATCGTATCGGGCCTCCCTTTACGTCTCGATCAAAATGTTTGCCGCGAGTCAATTGGTGACAATCGAGCAATCGTACGTAATTTGCCGTGATCTTGGCACATGAAGCGCGTTATCAACCTCAGGGTCATCACGTCAGCGGAACTTCTGTGCAAATAATTAAACTTTGTATCTCTGTTACACTTATCGCTCGAAAAAGGGGGGAGAAAGAGATAGACAAGGCGAATGACCGTATTTTATAAAGGTCATTATTACAAGGTCAAAATGTTGACTGAATAATTTACGCCCCAAAACGTGTTTTATCGTCACATCTTACAATAAGCTTATCTTTATTTGAGTAATTCCAAATTATTGGACGATTAACAACAAGCTGCGTATTTTTCAAGTCAAAGTTGGTTTTCTGTAACTTGGGGTTCTCGTAGAGGTGCCGTTATGTTAGTGATAGAGTGTAATCAACGGAGTGCATCCTATTGTTCCAGACAATGAGTTCGAGCGTATGCTACAAGTGCAACCGGACGGGGCACTTCGCCCGCGAGTGCACCCAGGGAGGAGGCGTGCAGGGTGCTCGCGACTCTGGCTTCAACCGCCAGCGCGAAAAGTGCTTCAAGTGCAACCGCGCCGGACACTTCGCGCGTGACTGCAAGGAGGAGGCCGACCGTTGCTACAGGTTAATATTGTCTCCTATGTCCTCTTCCTATATTTATAGGATCAGATCAGCTTCCAGTACAACCAGACGAGGCCGCATACTTGTTAAAGACTTGGCGGAAATGCGCAACTGGTCCAAATTGCAAAAGTTAAAAAACAGGCCACAGTTTCTACCTTTTGAACATGCCTTACTGATCCCTTCATTTTTCTTAGTCAATGGTCTGCACGGCGCGGGCGAGTCGAAGGGAAAACGTAAGATCGGTGACCCATTGCTCAACCGCTCCGAGCGGTTGCATGAAGCAGTAGCGTAAATCAATCAAGCTTCTTAGTTGTAACGTTGCTATAGGTTAACGACACTTCAAACGATACGTGTTTCGTGTAGACATGAAGTATCTCCATTGGATCGTTACGCATGAGTGGTCACGTTTGAGCGGCTCGACTCACACGCGTGTATCGCCAAGCCGGCGTAGCGTGCGTCGACGAGGAAACAAGTGCCACGCGCCATTCGCATCCGCGTGGAAGGAATAGTTCAACATGTCCGATTATAAACTGATATTATTATAGTGTTAAAATTCAAACACTACTAAAACTTAATAGGCTACGTTTCATCGATCGACTTTTCTGTTTGCACTATTTCTGTTCAGCAACTCAATAAAATCAATATGCTAAGTTAAACTAGTTTTGCTCGAGACAAGTCTCTCTGCCAGTTACGCCTACCAACTTATCTATTCCATGCTGGGCGTGTTTAAGTAACGTTGGGTGCAAGTTAGCTAACCGCGATTCTTATCCGAGTCACGTCGGTTTATCATTGGATCATATCTAAAACCAGCTTCGATAGCAACAATCGTCTTTGATGTTTCTTTGCTATACGTTTTTAGCTCTCGAATCTCCGGAAATTACCACTTGAAGAGCTTAAGCTTCAGACCAAATAAGTATTTTAAATACCTAGTGACCAACTAGTTGGTCCGTAGTAGTTTGTTGTTCAACATGTAAAAAAGCAAAGGATGTTTCTGGCGGATCAATAACTGATTGATGTATTGTAGATATTGCCCTGAGTAACGAGGTCATAGAGAAAGTGTAGTCTGGCCACTAATGTTCAAATGTCACGTTGACCTGTTGGCAGTGACCTTGGTGGCATATGCGTCTAATTAACTTGTCATCGTCCTTTCTGTCTTATTTAAATATCTAATAATTACATTTTTATTCAAGTTTACTGATTTTTAGGCTGTCATATGTAATGTTCGTGTTTATTTGTGTGGTACAGATGTAACGGCACGGGACACATAGCGCGCGAGTGCGCGCAGAGTCCGGATGAGCCGTCGTGTTACAACTGCAACAAGACCGGGCACATCGCACGGAACTGCCCCGAGGGCGGCCGCGACAGCTCCAACCAGACCTGCTACAACTGCAACAAGTCCGGCCACATCTCCCGCAACTGCCCCGACGGCACCAAGACTTGCTACGTGTGCGGAAAGCCCGGACACATCTCCCGCGACTGCGATGAGGAGCGGAACTAACACACGCCTCGTCGCGACTGCCTATATATAAAATAAACTATGTATATTATGATGCCACGCACGGACGATAAGCAAAGGACGCGATACGCGACACTAGATCGTAAGACCACACGACTGTATGAAATTAATGCAACGGAATTATAAATCAGATGCAGCAGCGGTATTCACGTGACAGACTGAGGTGTATGATTTTTAAAATGTTGACTTGTATATAGGTCTCCCCGCCGCGCGAGCGCCGGCGGCGCTCGTCGATACGTTAATGTTTGTTCTTGCACGACGTGAACGAGTTATTGTGTTTTAAATCATTTAATAATCGTGATTGAACTATTGAGGAGGTAGCGTTACAGTTTTTAGCATTACAGAGTATATATTTAATATATTTTGTACAGATTTTTTTGACAAAAGATAAATTGGATGCTGGCGTACATAATGAGTTTTCAATATGAAGAGTGGAGGCCCCGGAGCGACCCGAACCCCTACTGGACTCTCTTGTTCGTCTTGTTATACAGTTGTTCTTACGCGATCGAATGCGATCCGACGAGTCTCAATCTTACATCCTATCACTTCGCGTGATTTATTTTTATTGATCAATTCCTTTGTTTATGAGATCCTGCTAACTTGTGGAGAATTCAGTGGTTAATTAGAATTTCATCAATCAAAACATTTTTTATTTTGTTATCCCTGTCAATGTGCCTCTCTGTAATACACTGAAATGTATAATGATTACTCAAACAACAGTGGGAGATGATTAATTAATAAAATCTTGCCTTATTATTTCACAAGTTTTCATCTTGCCCTGTTTTGTTAGTATCATAGATATTAATTTTGACTGTTAACATGTGCTCACAACACGAACACACAAATGAATAGCTTCAAATCTCCCAAGTGTAATAATTTGAATTTAGTTTAGATCACATTACTGAGCTCATATCAATAAAATTGACTGAACAAGAGGGCAATACCTATCCTTCAACCATACCTAGAATACATACATTCGAATTATATTTATATGCCTACACGACTTGTGTATCGCTGTGATACCAGATGACACTATTAAAAAAAAGTACTTATTTTTAGAAAACAATTTGGCCATCAACAGCTTGCCTTTATTTTGGTCAACGAAGGTAAGTATCTGCTGTCCTCGAACTGTTTTAAATGAGCTTTTGTTGTAGATTATTAGGTCACAAACGTTCATTGTAGTATGTTTGATTAGTAAGAAGCTGTGTAAGACCACACAATTTACATGGACCACACGGAAGGATAATATAGGCAAAGCCACCAGCTTGCGGATGCTGTATTTGCTCTGAATCCCTCAATGGCTGTTTAGGGAGGACGACAAATCCGAAGTCGATGTCATCTATCGGACAGTAGTCACCAGTCCACCCTATGGTAACTAAAGAACATAGTAATACGCCTGGGCTCAGGCCAGTCTACACGCTCCTCCTAATATCAGAAGATGAACATCGGCTCACTGCAGTCTTGACAAAAATAAATAAATAACGTGCACACTCGACTCTCCTGCACACACCACCATAATTAGGTATTTAGCCTGAACATCATCATCAGCCTCCTCTCTGTGAGAGGGAGTTTGCCGTAATAGATTACGGCCCACTCCCGCACCCGCACTGGGCCTGCGTGGTAGACCACGCAGGCCCAGTGCGGGTTGGTAGATGTAACATGTCTTCGAATTTTTGGTTCTAAGACATGCCGGTTTCCTCACGATGCTTTCCTTCACCGTTTTGAGAGGGTGGTGATGAAATTATTTACACAAAGTAAAGCGCCTGCTTTGGGTTCGAACCCACGACCTACAACTCGTAACATAGATAATACACTACTCGTAAGTCGGGGCCGTTACCACTGGGTCACCACACACCACTGCTCACTTTAGCCTGACACCCCCATCATAAATATTAAGACTACACACGCCCCTATGGACAACTTTACTTATCCGCGACAATAGAACGAATGGAAATCTGCAATAAAGCACACGGCACGGAGGACAAAACAACCACCTCGCCGATGCTTCCCGGACGACCTCTCACAAATGACCGCTGCCTGCTGAGCGCCTAACCAGCACACCATCCTATTTAACAAGCACATACCACCCTCGCCACCCCACGTACCCTTAGGAGGCATTGAGGGGATGTGAACTCGTAGAGTATAATGTTCTGTGATGTGAACGACACCAAAAACCAATTTCAGATCTCACATGAGGAACAACTCTATGGACACACCCCGCTGAGTTGGATAGGTACACTTTTACTTGTCCTATTCTTTCCTAGAACTTTTTACAACTAATGTGTTACACAAACTTCTTGCTGTTCTAATGGTAGCAAGCTAGCAAGGGGATCCTTCCTGCTGATCCTGGGTTCCATCTCCAGTTGGAGCAACATGGTATTTGGGATTGTCCAGTAGGAATTTCTCAGTAGCAGCCCGGAGACAAAAGGCTCAACCCCTATACCCCCTATAACAGGTGAAATCGCTAACCCTAGTACTAAGTATAACATCCTAGGATGCCACCCACCACGGGGTCGCGCAGGAAAAAACCTTAAAACTTCATTTCGAATTTTGTTCTAACGTAAGCTACTACAGTGGTATAGACATACAGTGTAGTGGCTTCATAATAATAATTAGGTCTCTGGATAAACTCTTACGTTGTTATGTTTAGCATTAGAGCCTAATAAGCGAGTACCTACATATACAGAAATCCGGATTGTGGAACGATCTGGATAAGTAGGCCAACATGAACGTAAACGTGATTTACAATTTTACACAGCACTAGCGTGGAGTTGCTACATTTGCTGGCTACGGTGGCGTTGGGATTTGGTAGAAAATGCAACAGTCTTAGAATAATAACGCAAACAGTGATGAAATAAAAGATCGATCGAGATAATTTAATAAATAAAGCTAGTGAAATCCTATTCATTTCGCCCGTAGAATTAGTACCTAGGTACATATTAGAATGTACTCTGTGCTAGCCTAGCACAGAGTACATTACCTAGCACTGCTAGGTACTTAAAGATTTCGCCATAGTACTATATCAACCCAGTTTAGGGGAGGAGACTTGGTGAAGTGAAGCCTTCCCTTCGGCCCTTCCCGGGAAGTGCGTACCTACATCCACAGACTACAATTATATACCTACATCAGTACTAATAAGACAGCAGGTACGTTAAAATCTTAACCTCATGAGCACCGTACCCACCATAATTATGTGGCAAAGATAGGTATAAAATAAATATCTACACCTAATAAAAAGTGGGTAATCATTGGGTAGCTTTAGTTTTAAAGCACCTGAAAAAGAGGACTGACATAGTAAACTACCGATAATAGACATAATACATACTGGATATTATGGTAGACACAATTTATATGTATGCATGGTGGGTACAGCACGAAGACCCGTGGGCCCTGGTGATGATTAGTACAACAACATTCGTTACGTAATTGCAGCAAAAAGTTTTTATTTTACCACCTGGCGTAGGTAATGCAAACCGAAGAATCTGAAACTAGAGGAAGTAAGGACATTTTTAAACTTTAACGCCTTTTCTATAGAGAAGCTTTAACTTTTACCACAGACAAGAAAAAAAACACACAATGCGAAAATCGACAAGAAATCTCAATAAAACATTTATAAAACAATTTTCTATAATGCATTCCCAAAAGCGCGTCAGATTTAACATTTGATTTAATTTGAATGTGAAAAGTCGAATTTACGATAACGTTAAAACGTTAACGGAACATAACGGTTTTCGCACTAGCCGGGCGTGGTGAAGTGCGGCTGCGCGACAATCGCATTTTCTTGAATGAAGTGAGTAATGGGACGTTGCTAACGTTTTTGTTTTTATATTTGAATTAACTTATTTTAAATGAATTTCTTTCAAATAAAGTAAGTTTGCGTGTTTATAGGTAGTAAAGTGAAGTTTTGGTGCAAATGTGGTTGTGTTCTTTGCTTAAAATATAAAAGCGGAGAGTATCCATGGGCGTTAACTTCAGGTTAAGAGAATTGTTAACTTTATTATTAAATTAAAATTAAGGTTAATCGATTATTAAACTCGTTCTATCTTTACTCATTGAACTATAATTTTGTTTAAGTGGCCGGTGTTATGTAATTAACTGAACTTTTAACTGACAATAGTCGGTGTTTATGTTGGCTAACGATTGTTGCTAATTCGAATCTTGAATATAAACTAACTTCAACAACTGTTAATACGCTTTATTTTACTTAAAATTTTGAAGAAGTTTTCAATATTTTTCTTTTAATTGGTTTCCAATAAGCCTTGTATGTATATTGCTAAAATATGAAAGCAGATTTGACTAAATACTAAAGCTGGAGCACTGGTATAATTACCTGTCAAGCATGACCCTTCATTGTGATAAAATTAAACAAGTATTGTTTACCTTCGTGCTGTAGTTAACTCAATATAAGTAAAGTGTAGCCTGTGGGTAAAGTGTACACTACTTTCCTAAATGAACTGCACCAGGATTAGGAAAATAGTGTGCAAGAAACTGGTTGAAACTTAGAAATTACTGAACACTTTATTGTAGCTGTTATTCAACTTATTTTCTAATATTTTATTTCGTTCAAATGGTTTTTCATAACTTCTGATGACTTTACATTTGTCATTTTTGTTACAGGCAGCTAAAATCTAAGACTGAATTATGAATCTCTTAATATTAACATACATACTATCAACAACAGTATTACAACTATGCACATCACAAGATTATGCGTCACCAACATACAATCCAGATGTTCAACAAACAAACCCCACAAATGATTACCTCAACCAAGACCCAAAGTATGACAACCCATATGATCCAAACAGAAAGTACCAGAACCGTAACCAGAACAATCCAACACAACAATATGATCCCAGTCGTCCAAATGACCCAAATCGGAGTCAGTATGATCCAAACCGGAATCAGTATGATCCAAATCGGAATCAGTATGATCCAAATCGTAGCCAATATGATACAAATCGTAGCCCAGAACAGAGGTTTAATCAGTTTGAGAACCGGAATCAAGATGTGAACTACAATCTGAACCAGTATACTCCTGAAAATACTCCAAGACCTGCCTGGGATAGCAGCAGGACATACAGCACTTCGTTCAAAGGTGCTCCTTTGGAACATGAGAGTGTCATCATTAACGAGGCGTAAGTTTCTTTTCCTTTTGCTATTTTAAATAAGCCTTACAAGTCAACAAGTGGCAAAATTATTTTGCCATTCATTGGTGTGTAAAAGTATTAAAATTTGCTCTTTGATCCATATTAATGTGACCCTTAATAACTGCAATTAATGAAATCTTTGGCTATACTCGTAAATAATATTTTTAATTTGGGTTTTTCCATGCAAATTCAAATTCAAAAGTCATTTATTCAAACCTTTCTTTTAAGACTTTTCATAAGTAATTAATAAATTACCAAACATAAGTTAATGTTACATCTCTTGAATAAACAGTCAAGTCCTGCTATGTGTATGTCATAAATTAATAATATTCAACAAACATACTTTTCTAAAAACTTGCAAACACATTTACAATTAAGCTTTAATTTCACAGAACATACTTCATAGTGGCATCTAGAATGGTGAGACCAGGCCAAATCTACAAGATATCGGCGAACATTCTTCAAGCCCGCATGCAGATGACCATTAGGGCCTCCATCTCTTGCAATGGAGTGGAAATTACCGATGTTAACCAGAGAGTGAAAGAAGGAGTTCCTGAAATATTGAATATGAGGGTAAGCTGTCATAATATAATAAAAAACAAAACTTTAATAAAAACGTGTTATCTAATAGAAGAATTTTAAATCGATTTTATAAAAGGTATGAATTTTAACTTGAAAAGGATTTGTTTACAGTTTCATCAAAAGTATTTGAAAAAGATCATAGTTCTAACTACCTTATGTCCTGTAGGTGCCCCCAACAACAGTGCCAGGTGACTACAAGCTCCGCGTCGAAGGCCTATACCTGGACACTCCGTTCGGAGGCCGCGCCTTCGTCAACGAGTCACAGCTGTCCTTCTCCAGGCGATTCATGACCATCTTCATACAGATGGACAAACCGGTCTACATGCAGGGACAAACTGGTAAGAAGTTGGATGTATTGGTATTACAAGCTTGCAAGTCCTAGTATTAGCGAATATTTATTTTTATGAGAAAAATCTAATGATAATAATAAAAATCCATGTAAAAGATTTCATCTAGGAAAGTTCTACCTATTTCCGTCGTCAATTATTGTTGCTGTGATCAGATTTGATAAGGTTAAATATGGTTAGCACCATAATTTCATAAAACACGATCAATCATAATCTAAATCATTTTAAAAGATATTGCTAATTCATTGCTTCATATGTTCGACAAATTTGTCTGCTCAACAACGTAAATAACGCAATAATAATGTTGTTGAACTGTCAAAATGAAACAGATTGTGATTGATTGTGTGTTACGCAGTTAGGTTGCAGGTAGGTGCACTGATAGCTGACCATATACCTGTCATGTCAGATCAGGATATGACATGACAGGTATATGGTCAGCTATCAGTGCAAGTAGGTACATTCTAAGTCGCGGGAGCGTGTTCCCCTCCGGCTGGAAGGAGGCAAGATTGGTCTTATTGAGGAAAGAAGGCCGGGACTCAGAGTCTCCCTCTGCATACCGTCCCATTTGCCTGCTCGATGAGGTTTCCAAACTATTCGAAAGAATAATTGCCGAAAGGCTCGTCGGGCATCTATCACGTGTTGGTCCCGACCTCGCCGATTGCCAGTATGGCTTTCGGCAGCAGCGTTCTACTGTGGATGCGATTCTACGCGTCCACTCGCTGGCGGAACAGGTGGTGTCCCGGGGTGGAGTGGTGCTGGCGGTAAGTTTGGATATCGTCAACGCTTTTAACTCTTTGCCCTGGGATGGGATTAGGGCGGCACTTGTACATCACAGAGTGCCTATTTATCTACAGAGCATCATCGGGGCCTACCTTCGAGATCGGCACATTTGCTATGTGGGTCGGGATGGTAGCGTTCATCGCAGGGAGATTACGTGTGGGGTTCCGCAGGGGTCAGTTTTAGGTCCTTTCTTGTGGAATCTCGCTTACGATGTGGTTCTGCGTGTCGACCTCCCCGTTGGCGTTAATGTTGTATGTTACGCGGATGACACCCTAGTGCTGGCCGGCGGGGACACCTTCGAAGAGACCATCCAGCTTGCCGAGCTCGGAGTGGCAAAAGTCGTTGCGACGATCCGCGGGCTGGGTTTAGAGATAGCGCCTCATAAAACTGAGGCGCTTTGGTTCCATAAACTACCGAGGAGCAGAGAACCACCCAGTTCGTTGGTCAGAGTTGGAAATGCGCAAGTCCAGGTGGGTCGATACATTAAATATCTTGGCCTTACTTTAGACGGTCGATGGGGCTTCGAAGAGCACTTCGAACGCCTAGTACCCCGCGTCGGGAAGGCAGTGGGGGCTTTACACAGACTCTTGCTGAATCTCGGTGGACCACGAGAAGAAGTTCGTCGCCTCTACGCCGGTGTAGTGCGATCGATGGTCCTTTATGGCGCACCTGTTTGGTCAAATAGGCTGTCAGGCGTCCGACGCTGTAGAACTAAAATCAACAGCCTGCAGCGGAAAATGGCTATTCGTATCGCACGAGGATACCGGACTGTGTCCTTTGAGGCGGCAACTCTCTTGGCACGCTTTCCGCCGCTGGACATCTTAGCAGATATGGACGCGAGGGTTTATAACCGAATCCGTGTCATCCGTCAAAGTGGCAATGGCGTGCCAGGAATCGCTGTTGCACGGCTGAGGCGGCAGGAACGACGACACGCGCTCGAGCGGTGGCGTGAGCGGCTGCAACAGCCGCAATATTCGCGTAAGCGCGTTGTCGAAGCCGTCCTACCGCACTTCGAAGCCTGGCTGAAAAGAGGGGAGCGCATCTCTTACAGGCTCACTCAGGTGCTGACCGGGCATGGTTGCTTCAGTGAGTACCTGAACAAAATTGGGCGAGAGGACACTGCAAATTGCCATCATTGCGGGGGCGGCTTAGATTCTGCACAGCACACGCTCGAGGAGTGCCCTGCGTGGGCTGCTGAAAGACGGGTCCTGGTCGCCAAGATCGGGCGAGATTTGTCTCTGCCAGCAGTAATTGGGTCTATGCTGGCAGAGGTGGAGAACTGGAAGGAAGTGGCCGCCTTCTGTGAGACCGTGATGGTTCAGAAGGAGGCGGCCGAGCGGGATCGTGAGAGGGCTGATCCCACTCGTAGGAGAAGGCGTCGGGGAGGCAACCGCCTCGACACCTAACACGCCGAAACCCCGCCTGCAATCTTGAAGGCAGGCGGGAATTAGGGATCACGGGCGCTCAGAGTGGGGACTCTGTCCGCCCACTAAGTGACCTCAGGGAAGATGGCGCACAGTGGTCATGTGCTGCCTTGCACAGTTAGGTTTTGGGGAGACCCCTTTACAGTCTCCCCAGAGATGTGCCCTAACAGGCGCTGCACAGAGGGGGTTCCGGACTGGTCTTTTGAGAGGAAACGGTGCCCCTTCCATGTGTAGATGGTGACCACCGGGGTGGTTTTAGTGAGGTAAGAATCCCACACTCCCCGGTCTTATCCCCAAAGACCGGGCGCCTCTTGAAGGTTTCCCCCCGAAAACAAAAAAAAAAAAAAAAAGGTACATTCTAAGTGGGCTTGACCTACAAGATATTGAAGGTAAATAAAATAGGTAGAGATTAGGTTACTCAGTATGTTAGTACTTCATAACAATATTGACGATCAGCCAGCTCCGTCAGTTTAAAAAGCAATTGCTTATAACAACTTCACTGGTGTTAACTTTTATCTACTTAGTGTTGACGAAACAGCTTCATTTATCGTTAATTACAATCACTACTACTAGATAAAATAGTCAGACTTGTATTGCTTGAATACGAGGCTTTTGGTTACTTTGTGTGTGTATATTTTATGTAATGTGCGATTTTTTGTGCAGAAACATCTTTCTTTCTTACAATAAAGCCCTATATTTCAGTTCGTTTCCGCGTGATACCGATCAACACGGAGCTGAAGGCGTTCGGGCGAGCTATCGACGTGTTCATCTTGGACCCCAACCGACGCATTATGAAGAGATGGCTGTCTAGACAGGTAATGTAGCTATGAACTTTGTAGTACTGATACTTTTCTTTGAATAAATGTTGGTAGAGGTTTGTAGTAGATGGCCATGACCAGGAAGGCTGATAGTTTTAACAGGGAAATCTTATGCAATAAACGGGAAACTTATATGCAAAATATGTTGACGCAAAAATTGCATCTTTAGAAAGGGAAGTGGAAATATATTTTGTTATTTTAAGCCCTACGATAATGGCAGCCTTGAATGCACTTTGTGTTGTGTTTAAAAAATAAAGTATTATTATAAAAACACGAGCTGCGCCCCGTGATTTTACCCGCATAAGTCTTTATACCGTGGGAATATGGGCATAAAAAATATCCTATGTTCTAATCCAGGTTATGGTCTACCCATGTGCCAAACTTAATTCAAATCCTTTCAGCCGTTTTAGCGTGAAAGCGTAACAAAAAAACAAACTCACTTTCGCATTTATAATATTAGTTAGGATTCACGAAGTGCAAGCTCGAAAGGCGACAAACTAAATGCTCATCATTACAATCATACATGGACAAAACATCCCTTCTTGGCAGTGGGGTAAACAATGGAATAATAGACGTCTTATATTTAGCAACCTAACTGTTCTTAAAGAGTCATATAGAACCCTCTAAGAAATCGGCACGTGTTTCACCTCTCAACGAAACATCCTCAGGATGAAGATTGACTTGTTGCGAACCCGGACACGACATGTTGCCACGTCAAGCGCCGAACGCAGAATTTTTTTTTGAGAGAATTATTATTAAATTAAATCTTCAATGTGCAGGATTCATAAATCATAAGCATACTATTTTGCAGTCAGTCCATCTTTCACACATCAATACAAGGCTGATAGGATCACAATAAGTGAATAATGTTCTATTGTGCCACCCTGCCACTCGATCGGATAAGCCAGTTAGTGTCGGGTCTCTTCAAGACCATTGTTTACGCAAACTGTAGTCAAATGATACAAGATGTCTTACGACTTTACGCCTACTAACATGGTAATCAGCTTGAAAACTTCAATTTAAAGCTTCGTCAAAGTGAAAGGTCCTCAGAATGACCAACAGTCTATCTCTAATTTTTTATGTATACGCATTATTAAGGGTGAATGTTTTTAAAGTAATATTGCATTTGATCAGAATGTGTTCGACCGCCTCTGTGGTGGTCTTGTGGTTAGACCACCTGTATTAAGACCCAGAAGTTGGAGGTTTGATTCCCAGTGGTGGGCAAAGTTTTCTGCTCGGTTCGGTTGGTGGTAGTGCTTGTTCTAAGTCTGCCTGGCTAGCTACCACCATAAAGTCTGTCGCCATAATAACAATGTTAACAGCATTGTTGTGTTTTGGCAGTTAGAGGTAAGATAGCCAATTCCTCTGTGGTTGACGATTCCGGGTGAAGCTCGCTTCCACCTTCGGTCTGATCATCACTTACCATTAGGTGAGATGCAGGCCAAGGACTTCCCTATTGTAGTTAACAAAAAAAAGTTATTTAACTAAATTCCGTATCGGCCGTAAATCTAGTATAAACTGTTAACTTCACAGGGTCGGGAGTTCAAACGTTTACTAGGTGTTATTCTAACTGCATACATAATTATTATTATGAGTGCAGTGTAATTACGTAGTTTGGACTTTGAGCATACGATTTGACTGGATTAAATATCAACTTATCGATTTGCATGTAAATTCATTTGTTTTTTTATTCGGATCACAACTTTAGGAAGTTTTGCTACTTTGAAGAATAAGCGAAAGATCACGTGTTCTTGATACAATCAAATTACTCATTGATTCCTTATGTCGAAGCGAAGGAAGGTACTTATACGATGTACAGTCCACTGCACGTCCATGAAAGCAGTTTGACTAACAGCACTCTTAATTTTTTGGAGTAAGGGTGGTAATAGTCTCGTCCCCTGTTACAAGGGACTTAAAAATATAACTGGCGAACTGTGCATGTACTATAGGTACACCTGTGCCTACCTAGCGCTTCGGGGATCACAATCGTGATGCTATGTTGTGTAAAGGGCCCCACCGCTCCCAATTTAACTCTAAGTAACATCATCGCCTTCCGGTATGAATACCACCCTATGTCTCTACAGAAGATCGCTTTCTAAAGCGGTCTTATCGCTAAAGACCGCTTTGTGTCACCTTATGTAAAATTCCTACATTTATATCTGTAATAGCTGCTTGTTACCCGACTGCCCCAGAAGGAGGGTAATGTTTTTCGAGAGTATGTATGTATGTATGTATGTCTATTTCTTCGCTCTGTAGCCTAAACGGCTTCATGGATTTGAACATATGAGGTGTCGTTAGATTCGTCTTAATTGTAGGAGTGTCATAGGCTATATAATATTTATATATTGCATCTGCAAATACAAAAAAAAGGGAAGGGAATGTTTTTTTTTAAATAAATTATAACAATATTGGTATCAAATAAAAGCTAGTAATGAGTCAATTCCAAAATTATATATTAATAAAATAAATTAAATTAAATTATATATTAATTATATATTAATAAAACTAAAAAGCTTGAAATAAAGAAAATTATTGAATTTATAAGAGAATTTTGGTATCGCTATGTCCCCGCCTGGGATACCAAAATTCTATAGATTATAATGCTTGTTTTTCTCTTTTCAGTTATGTGTTTTTGCAGTCGGGTTTTTTGTTTTTTGAATAATTTTCTTTATTTTACGCTATGATGTTTTTCGCACACTAAATTTTCATCTCTCGGCTTTTATTATTCGTAGGTATTGAACCGAGCATTGAGAATCCAACAGAGAGCATCCCAGCCCATCACGAAAACATACTGTAGGATTTTCAACTCTCGCCGGTAAGCAGAGAGTTGAAAATCCAGTGCACGATAAACAATCTCCCGTGCGAACCTGGGCTAATTCGTATGGTGTACATAATAAAGAGTATTCTATTCTATTCAGAGTAACTTCGGCACAGTAAGTCTGCAGTACCAGATGTCGGACCAACCGCTGTACGGCGAGTGGTCCATCCGCGTGGAGGCGCTAGGACAGATCGAGGAGTCGCAATTCCTCGTTGAGGAGTATTATCAAACACGATATGAGGTATGTACCATTCTGACAATTCCATATTTAAACGTATGTGGGCGTAATTAACGCCTTCCTTTGTGTTAGATACCTTTGTTTAAAGCAGAGGGGCAAAGTAATAACAGCCGTACGGGTCGATCGATCAGGTTAAGGTACGCTTGCCGCGGTTGGTCCGTGGATGGGTGACCATTTTTACTTACATACCCAGAACCCTCCGTGCCTCGGAAAGCAGAAAGTTGGCAACGTCGCAAATAGATGTCAAATATCGTAACACCGAATAGTTAGTTAGTTTTAGATGTAAAAAAAGTATTTGGAAACTTTCCAAATGCCTTTTTTATACCTAAAACGGGTACAACATCAAATTCAATGTTATAATTGCAATTCATTGACAGCTATACTCAATACTCAATACTCAATATCTTTATTGCTTTACCATAATGTGTACTTAGGTGGTAACTATATAATTTAGATCATTATGGACCCTGTAGGGCACAGCAAAAGGGTAGGAGAGAGGAAGCCCTGTTTTAGGAGATCATTGTGGGAGCAAGTTTGATCTTACATAATATAATCAAAGTCAGAAGATCGCGAATAAGATACTAACATTTCACTTGTCAATTAATTTTATTATGTGTTATGTTATCTGCAAAAATATTTTAGATTATTATTATATACCTATACATATTGTGTATTATAATTCTGTTTATTTATTTATATATATATCTTTTTTTTTTTTTTCTTTGAATAATTATTATTGCTATAATATTAATGCTATTTAATTTAATTATTTGTTTGTTATATTATTTATTATTATTATATTCCTTTATTTCATTTATAGCATATAAAATTATGTAATTTTTTTTTTTAAATTATTATATTATTATTAATTTATTCATAATTACCGTATTATTAACATATTATAAACATACATATAAATTTCGTGATCATTATTAGCAAATATTATTATTGTTTGTTAGTAAGTTCCTTAAACATATCTTACTATACAAATTACATTATTATGTTGTCTTATTATTTATGTTTGTCATTAAAATATTCATCTAAGGAGTAATAGCATTTGTTTATCAGTAATTTTTTAAGTTTTGTTATAAATAGATTTAACTTTTCTTCTTTCTTTATTATGTCAGGTAGTTTATTATATATTTTAATAGACATAACGTACGGACCTGTGGAATGCATTTTTAGCTTGGATGTTGGTATGTTTAGCCTAGATCTGTGCCTAAGTGTGTACTGTGAGAACGTTCATTCCTATATTTACGACGTTGCCAACTTTTAGGATGCACCCTCATAAGCCGTTAGTCGGGGATCTTTGACAGTCGTTACGGGTCTTCAGAAGCCCGAAAGTCTGACAACCAATCTTGCCAAGGGGTAAGTATCGCATTACCCAGTTATTGGTTTGTGGAGGTCAGATGGCAGTCGCTCCATGTAAATGATTGGTATTTAGCTGCATCAGGTTAGACTGGAAGCCGACCCCAACATAGTTGGGAAAAGGCTAGGCTAGATGATGATGACCTTCTTCATTGCTGATATCAGATGCTTCACTTCTGTTCATTTTTGCCTTTCATTCAGGATCTTTCACTCGAAGTGAAACGTCTGCACACAAAATTAATCAAAAGTGAAAAATGAACTCATTGGTGAACCGCTACAACGTTGTTGGATTTCGGCACTCGGCATATTTCACTCGCCTATCGAATGATCGAAAAATTAAAGGAGCGGATGAACGTTCATTCCTATATACTTTTGTCGGTGTTGTGTGAACGTGAAATGAAACAAAAGTGTCCGATATCGACTTTAAAAATGTGAACTATTTGAATGCTTCAGCTCTATATTTTCCGTTTATGATGATCGTTTTTCACGGACTAACGTAACCGTTTGTCCGTGAAATACGTTAAGTAATTATAAAGAGAGGAATATCGTCCGTCCCGGTGGAGTCCGTGGAAGCGAGTGTCGTCGTGCCGCGCCGTGCCGCCGCCGCGCCCCTTTCAGCTAGCCGATGACGCGGTGATCACGCTGTCTGCACATGCAGACCGCGTGCAAAGTGTTGTGTTGGGTTCGATTCCCAACACTAATGCTCTTATTTTGCGTTGTAGCCTGGTAGACTTCTTATTATGTAAAAGGAGGATTACCTCAATAAGAACAGCAACTAAACTTCTATACGACTATCAATACTTTAAGCAAATCTATATCTGAATCTCTCGTCTCCTCACCCAGGTAAACGTAACAATGCCCGCGTTCTTCTTCAACACGGAACCGTTTATCCACGGTCGCATAATGGCGAACTACACATCAGGGGCGCCTGTCCGTGGCAATCTTACCCTAAAGGCTACCATCAGGCCGATACCGCAGTACCGACCGAGATACTATACACAAGGACAGTTCAACAATAGAGGACAGTTTGGAGTACCTACAGGGTATGGAGGGAACCAGTATACCAGAGGTAAGTTGACAATAAAAGAAAACTTTTTTTTAAATGTTTTTCAGTAAGAGCATTTGCGTATTGCATTCGATTCGGATCCGAGATATTTTGATCTGAAGTAGCCGTAGCTGTTTGCGTACTAGACGAGAACTACGTCCGAATTTCGAACATTTTCAATTTGGATGGAACTCGATTTGGATCGGATGAAGTTCATGCAGTGCGCAAACTATTATGCGTTACGCACGGTTCCACAAGACCGGTCCAAAAACTCGTTGCTTCAAAATGAAAAAAGAAGCTGTTCACTTATATCACAGTACGAGAAACTTTCATTTGCGATTTTTTCTCTCGTCCGCAGTCGGCAGTCGTGCAACGATACTTAAATCGTCATGACATACATACTAGTTAAAGTATTACGGATAGCATATTTGACTCTCACAAGGTACTGATATTGTCCTATTGTAGTTGCTCTGGGTATATTTAAGAAAATCTAGTTTAGATTTTTTTTTTCTTAAAACAATTTTTTTTTCGCAGTCCGCCAAAATTACCCATACAATCCCGGCTACAACAATAACTACAACAACAACAACAACGACAGCAACTACCAGCAACAGTACGATGGCAGCTATCAGCAACAACAATACGACAACTACGGACAAACAATTGTTGATGAATTCGGGAGGGTAGTTAATAAGGAGAATAGGTACCTCCCTGGTCAGCCGAACCAATTGGAGCAGCCAGACTGGTGGTATGACCCGCAGAAGGTGGTCACCAGAATGTTTAATTTTGTAAGTATAAAATACTGTTTACAGCTTTATAGAAATATGCAAGTTTACGCCGGGAGCATTCCGCCGCGAAATGTTAGCAGCGAAACCAAGCGAAACCGAAGCAGTTCAATTCAACTGGCTCGCGTCATGTTCCGCTACGCGAAATTTGAGTAGCGAAACTCGAGTAGCGGAACATGAAGCGAGCCAGTTGAATTGAACTACTGCGGTTTCGCTGCTACGGTTTCGCGGCGGAGGTGTGCTACTGGCGTTAAGGTTAGACTTGCCTGGTAAAAAAAAAACGTATTTACTTTATCACTCTATTTTACTACATTTATGAAACCTTAGAATGGAAATGGTATTAAAAAAAGACCATATTTGCCTCGTTGATTCTCTCGTCTAGTGCGTAGCGTAGAGAATGTGTGGCAGTAAATACTAGTAAGTATTATTATTAACAAAAAAAAAAAAACAGTGCACTGTCAACAAAAAAGTGCTCAACGCGCCTAAAGGAAGTTATCACTTCAATAATTACAAAACTTTATTTCTAATTAGAAAGAAAGGAAGAAAGAAAGCAAAATGCGTTTAATGCATTACAAAAATACACCTTCAAACTATAAAAAACAGAAAACAATTATTATAATGCCAAAAGGGCCTCAGCTCAGCATAATGTCAGATGACAACACAAAGTGTGTGTGTGTGTATTAGTGTAGCTATGTAAAGAGGGTAACCCCAGAGAATTTCATATAAAAAAGTACTTCTGTTTTTTTAACTGGCTATGACACATTACTAAACTACAGTATATAACATAATATATAATAACTACAGCATACCCAAGTATTCAGGAGTTACTAGACACCAATTTTATGTAACAATTTTTTGTTTAAAAGAGTGTCCGTGGAGTTTCTTGCCCGTTCTTCTCCATAGGTACCTACTACGTTTTGGAATGGGCAACTAGCTTCATATTTCTGACTGACTGACTCCTTGACAATTCAAAAGTGCCTGTACATGGTTTAATTGAAATAAATGCTTTGAGTTTGAGTTTGAGTTTGACACATGAATGCTTTCTGGTGTACTCTTTTCTAACAGACAATCTATTTCTCTCCACTAGGATGAAAAATACCCATTCTGGATGCTGAAACAGGACCCGACTCAGTACGCGATCGACCACAGCAACAGCAACAACAACAATAACAACAACAATCCCAACTACAACACTTACACGACGACTTCGACGTACAACAATTATTACAACAACCCGTATTACGATCAACTGCCTTACTTGAGATATGTGAGTATTATTGTTTGGATTTAGTTTATCATCATAATTTTTTGGAAATAATGAGGTAACATGTTCTCCTTCGTCCGATAGTAGGATAGTAGTCTACAAATTAAAAAAAATTATCGTTTCGCTCTGAGCGGCCAGTACTTGCCCGTGAATCTACTTTCTTTTAGATGGAAGCACAGTTATAATGTCCATGTTGAGAGGAGGTAAAAGTCTCAATTTCTGATCAATATGAATTTTGAACATTTTGTTGGAATATGCGACGATCATTATACTATTAGGTGATGTGGTTCACGAAACAAGGGGCCTTCTCCCTAGGCGAAATCCGTAGTTTCGGCCGTAGTTACGGCAGCTTTGCTACCCGTCTCACTTACGGACATACCGGAGAGCGAAGCCCTCGTAACGACAGCCAACACTATGTATTTCGCTTAGAGAGTAGGGCCCCAGTCTTTTCATTTGCTCTCGTAGTTGCATCATACACAAAATGTGTGTTGGCACCGCAACCACTGATGCAACTGTCGGTAGACTGAACGACTGCGGCGAAGTGCGCATACATATTTAGTTTTTTTTTTTTTGTTGTAAAAGTAAAGAACAAGCGGTAAATGATATTCATGTTTCATTACTAGTGTACTAATACATGTCTGTGTTAACCATCCCTTTGTCACTTCCCTATATCTAACACCATATTATCTGTACATGTATAACCAACCTCTAAATTCGCAGTTCAACGGCACATACGACTTCAAATACCCGATGTCAGAGCTAGCCCAGCTGGTTCCCACCCTGGACGGCGTAGAAGTCATCATCACAGCCTCGGTGGGCGACCCGTTTTTGGACGAAGTCATCGAGGGCTACAGTATCGCCAGGATCTTCAACTCTTCGTTACAAGTCACCTTCCTGGGTGGCACGCCGCAGGTCTTCAAGCCTTCGATGCCGTTTGATGTTTATGTGAGTAGAAGGTTTCTGGGTTTTTTTTGTGATAAAAAATCGTCTTGTGTAGTCTGGATTTCCAATTTTTTGTTTGTACTTGAATTTTGGCCTAACAACGTATAATGTTTAGTTTAGTACATCATTTAACCATTAGGAATTACAGCTAGTGCTGTAATTATATGAATGAGATAACAGTTCTATTGATCTCTTAAAACTCAGACATGGTCGGTATCTAGAATTGAATCAAAACCAATAAGGAGTCTACTGACACATAGGCATTAAAAACAACATCGTATAAAAGCGAAAGGCCATATCATACGACCAAAACCTGTCTGGTAAAAGCACGATTTTGAACGCGTTCAAAGCGAGTTTCGGTTTTATACGGAGTATTATTTGTCTTTCTATGCCTTAAAGATTTATAACACTATTCTTCTAGATGGTAGTATCCTACCACGACGGGTCTCCTCTACCAAGCTGGCAAGCCCGCGGAGTATCGCTCCAGGTCCACGTGCAGGTGGAGGGCAGAGGGAGCGGCGTGGACCCGCAGCAGCCCGCGCTGGTGCCGGGCAGCGACGCCGTGTGGCATCTCAAGCTGGACCTCTACAAGTTGTTGCGTGAGTATAATGAAGAAGGTGGTACAGGAACAATTAAAGAAAATCGCGAGGCAAAACGCTTAGCGTTACATGCCCTCGGCATATATGTGAGCTGTGAAGTGTCTCTGTGGCACAGCCTCGTTCACTGCCTCGAGTGATGCGATTTGCGTCAAGCGACACACGCGCGCGTCACCAGAGGCCCATAATTTAAAAAAAAGAAAAAAAGTTGCTTCTTTGTCTATCAGATTGTATCCTATGATATATTGATACATAATATTGGCTATTAGGAGCCATTTCAAGCAAATATCTCCGGAACCGAGAGAATAACCATAATTTCCTTGCACACCGTCATGGAACTATTTCTAACAAGACTATTATATACTAGAATACTATATACTAGACTACTATATACTATATACTAGAAGATATTACTAACAAAACTTTACGGTTCCGGTATACGTGGCCCTGCTTACAATTGGTTCAAATCATATTTAAACAACAGAAAACAAATAGTCCAGGTTGAACATCACAATATTAAAGATAGGGAGACAATAACAGTGCGGTCCCAGGTGAGAAATCTCACATGCTCCATCCCACAAGGAAGCGTTCTGGGCTGCATATTATTCCTAATATACATTAACGACCTCCCAAAAATGCTAAATAAACAAACTACACTACCAGTACTATTCGCCGATGATATCTCCATACTTGTGAAATGTGACAAAAATTGTGACCCAAATGCAATCTTACAAAATACTCTCCAGACGGTAACACTTTGGCTACAAGATCACAATTTAGAAATTAACTTTAATAAAACCAAAATGATACAATTTAGGTCGTACAAAGCCCCCCCTTTAAGTACAAATGTTATTTTTAACGACACCCCTATAGAATTAGTAACTACATTTAACTTACTCGGTATAAACATAGACACACATCTCAATTGGAAAAAGCACATAGAAACAGTGAAATCTAAATTATCTAAATTTACCTACGCCTTGTTTCAACTTAAGCACAGCACAAATACAGAAACAGCACTATCGGCATACTACGCCTACGCAAACTCGTGGCTAAGCTATGGGGTGATGTTATGGGGGAACAGCGTCAATGCAAGCGATGTATTTATAATTCAAAAAAAATGTGTCAGAATACTGGCTCATATTGACAATACCCAAAGCTGTAAGCCATATTTTGTTAAATTAAAACTCCTGACTTTGCCTTCTATATATATACATGACCTGTGTATATTTGTATTTAAAAATAGCAACATTTTTCCTAAAACAAAAGACATTCATAGCTTAAACACACGCTTTAAAAATAGATTATATCTCCCACCCTCTCGGATCAAAATGCTTTACCATAGCCCATACTACATGGCAGTAAAAATCTTCAACAAATTACCGGAACAAATCAAAGAAGAACCCAAATTCAATAACTTTAACAGGAAATTAAAAGAATATCTTACACAAAAATGCTTTTACTCGGTCGCAGAATACTTAGAATAAAATAGTTAGTAAATATGATAGATAAATGCTTTTAATAAAATATAAAACAATATAATAAAATGTGAATATAATAAAAAAAATTAAATAATTAAATACAACAGCTAATACAAATTAATGAAATATAATAATAAATACAAATTAATAAAATAAAATAATAAATACAAATTAATAAAATATAACTAATATACATAAATAAAATCATTTAATAACCCCAATATATTTATTAAAATTAGTACATGAACGTAATACTAAATATCTTTAATAAATAAATATATTTATAATAATATTGTTATAGATAGTAATTTTATTATATTTGTTTAAAAACTAACACTGGATGCTTGTTTTTGTCCAAATTTATTATAGTATAATGTTGCCGTACCCTAACCGGGTTTCATGTTGGAACCTACCATTACTTGTACCAGCAAAAATGTACACATGAATGCAATAAAGACTTTGAGTTTGAGTTTGAGTTTGAACTATTTATTTATGAGTTTTTATTTTAAACCGCAGTTTTAACACCTTTTTTTTAATAAGGGTTGGTTTGCTCACCAGATTGTATCCTATGATATATTTATGCGTGATATTGGCTGTTAGAAGCCATTTCATAAAAAAAACCGGCACTTTAGAATTTAAGCTTCTGTCTTCGAGAATCTTTTTTCGATCCACAGTGCGTCGTCGTAACTCGTGCGTGGCATCCTCTAAAGAACTTTTTTCATTAGTTTCTACCCAGACGCTGCTGAAAGACTCGTATCGCTTGACCCAGTAGCTCGTGGCCACGGGGATAATCCGCAACTGTATCTTGTTCAGTTTGCGTTCCCTTGACCTTCTATATACGTATACCGTGCTTCTATTAACTTCATCGTTGTTCCAGGTCTACAGAACGACCCGAATTACCGCGACGTCCTCAACGGCATCACGGGCGTGCGCCTGAGCGCGCAGCTGGTAGACGGCGTGGGCTCGCACGCCACGGCCGACGTGCACTTCATCGCGCACTACAGCGCCAACAACCAACACATCCGCATCGCCACCAGCACTACTGACGCCAGGGTGAGTGGCGATATGCAACTGTTCTATAGTACGCCGGCTCCGCTCGTTGGTCCCAACGTTGGCACCAACGCCACTCGTTCAACGTATTGATTGAGAAAAAGCACTGGCCAACGCTGGCTATACGTGTGTGTGTCTCTGAACCTAATCTATCACTGGCGGAAAAGGATAACGTATGGGAAGCATCGAGTTGAGGTTTCCGACGGAGCTTCGTTACGGAATTCCCATCTCTGTCTGCAGGGTTTAAAATAACCTTTTCACTTCTCTTGCTCAAAAAAACCGTCATTGTAGCGTACCAGAGCGAAGATAAAATAGCATTTCATCCTCTAGGGGCTAAAGTAATTTTTTTTTAATTTTTGTCTGTTTCCAACGAGCCTACCACCCAAAGACGAAAAAGTCTTTGTTCTTAGGTAGGATAGGTAGGATAGGTAGGATATGTAGGATAGGTAGGATAGGTAGGATAGGTGAGATAGGTGAGATAGGTAAGATAGGTGAGATAGGTAAGATAGGTGAGATAGGTGAAATAGGTAAGATAGGTAAGATATGTAAGATAGGTAAGATAGGTAAGATAGGTGAGATAGGTCAGATAGGTGAGATAGGTGAAATAGGTAAGATATGTAAGATAGGTAAGATAGTTATATTTATGATTTTTCTCCAATTATTATAAATTGCATTGGTGACCTTAATATAATTTACAACAGTGAAAATGTCATCATCTAGTGAGAATGGAGACCCTAATTTGCAGATGGAAGAGAAAGGAAAATAAATAATTTTTAATAAACAATTATTATTTTATTTACTATTTTATTTTCTCGCAATCGTAGTGAAAAGTAGAGTGTAACACACGGCGCTAAAAACCCATTATACCTCGGTTTCTGTTGGTTAGTATTATTACTCCCTCGCTAACCTCGTTATAATGGGTCATTTTAGCTCCTTGTATAACAATCTACTATAGTAACACTAGATGTCTGAGGAACAGGGCGTAAAGTTCACCCATCCTCATTAGAAAAGGGGGGATGCTTCGACCAGACGGGTGTCGTGTCTGGCGGGCAACTGCCCAACGATTGATGTCGGGGTAGTTATATATATGCTGTTCGCGCGGTAAACTCTTATTGGGCGATGCAGGATTTGTGTGACGTCCGGTCTTTGATGCGTAGTTCGTATGTGGCGGTGTAGATGCCGCCATAACACTAACAGCTTTTGAGAAATTCATAAACCCTATTTGTCATTGAAAAAGGGAAACACCAGCTAAAAAAGAAAAATAACTTACTTTTCTTTATTCGTTTTTTCGCATCCTCGCGGCTATCATACTCGTCTGTTCGTACCATGGCCGGGCCTCAATTCAAATGTTATTTATTCTAACTAGGCTGACAATCAGCACTTTTCGAACGTCAAAATTACATAAGACAGTCCCCCAAAATCCCCGCCCTTCACCACTTCCTAGTGCTTTAGCTGGGAAGAACAAGTGGTATAACCAACTCCCCAGCAGCACAGCTGTCTGTTCAGTTAGAAAAAACTTGATTCTATACAATAGTATGCAAAATAATTTACATTATACAACACAAAACATTAAATAAAATATATTTGCCATAATGACCAGCTAGCACACGCCAATATACCAACAAAAACATCGAAATCTACTGACGTGCTCAAGCGAAATAAAAATATCGGGTTGCACTCCGGGAGTGCCGGCAGAAGTGAAAACTTGAACATTAACATTGTGCATCTTTGAATAAACAATTTTCATGAAATAAGTTTTGACTGCTTTTTTTTACCCATCAATATGGGTAAAATTTCTTACCTCGCAATCATTACGTAATGTCAAAGACTATTTATTTTGATATTTACCTTGTCGGTTGCTAGGCAACGGATCTTACGGTCACGTTCTGACGCGAGTTTAACATTTTTTACCCATCCCAAAAAAAGTGCACAACGCCGCTAAAGAAGTTTTCACTTCAAAAAAACGTTAACAAACCTTAAGGCTGCCTGTCCACCGGAGCGGAGAGGAGAGGAGAGGAGCGGAGATGTGTCAATATTAACCAATAGAATCAAAACTCCGCTCTCCAGAGGTGCGATTCTATTGGTTAATTTTGGCACATCTCCGCTCCTCTCCTCTCCTCTCCGCTCCAGTGGACAGGCAGCCTAATACCCGAATAAAAGCCTCCAGCCATAAAGGGCGTGCCCACTTACATATAGCTAATATTATAAAACGACGCTAATTTTAAGCTGTCCTCACACAGGTGGGCGAGTACATCATCTTCCATGTGCAGAGCAACTTCTACATGGAGTCGTTCAACTACGTCGTCATGTCCAAGGGAATCATTCTCACCAGTGGACAGGAGATCATGCAGGTAAACTTGTATAACTACTATATTTTCTTGGTTTTGTGAAATAATATTTTTTTGTTTTCGTATATTTTCTTACAGAATTCTTTT
Source organism: Conistra vaccinii (assembly GCA_948150665.1). Lineage (NCBI taxonomy): Eukaryota > Metazoa > Arthropoda > Insecta > Lepidoptera > Noctuidae > Conistra > Conistra vaccinii. The sequence continues at coordinate 21,934,588 of OX411327.1, forward strand.
CTACGGCACTAGAGTTTGTAATGAGATATTTTTCTTAGATTCAGTTGTGTTACTTTTGAAATTGCGCAACGTAACTTAACTTTTCGAAATTTTATTTTAAAGTACAGACTACTTTAACAAAAAAAAAATGTCATTATATGTGCTCGCAGTCGTAGTATTCCTCGCGGGTAAGAAGTTAACGCAAGGATTGGATACTGCTTAAAAAAAAGATCGACGCAAACACGGTCTCGCATTCACAGCGACTAAAAATCTTGACATAGTCTATGCGTAGTTTGAAAGAATACTATTTTACAGTTTTTACAAAAGGTTTACTAATTTGGGGTCATTTTAAGGGTTCCTTAGCCAAACAGCAAACACGGAACCCTTATATTTTTTTTATTTATAAGCCTGGTGATTCATGGGTCAGATATTAACCTTTCTGCCCGCCAGGAGGGCGTGCGCACGTTCGCGGTGACGGTGTCGGCCGAGATGTCGCCCGTGGCCACGGTGCTGGTGTGGAGCGCGCAGCGACGCGCGCACGTGCTGGCCGACTCGCTCACCTTCCCCGTCAACGGCATCTCCAGGAACAATGTGAGTGGACGACTACTGTTACTGAAAAAGACCGGAAAGCCAATTCCCGTGTTTAAAACGGTTCATTTAGTAGCAATCTCATCATAGCGACAATCGATGACAAAAATGTAGGTAAATAAGTTTTAGAGGCATGAAGATGTAAAGTTCACTGATCCCCAATAGAATATGAGGTTTAGAGGTATGAGGAACAGGGTGTAAAGTTCACTGATCCCCCATAGAAAAGGGAGGATCGTCCGACCAGACGGGTCAATGAAGGTAAACTCCAATTGCGCAAAAGGATTTGTGAAACGTCAGGATTTTGTGTGACATCAGGTCTTCAATTCGTCTTTTCTGTATCATTTTGTATTGGGTGGAAAAAAAAGTTGACTGGAGGAAAGGTAACAATCAAATCTTGATGATCAGTTCAAAAATCTTTTATAACTGGTATAAACCTGTATTCAAATATTTTTTTAAATTTGCTTCTGCCCAGAATCGATCAGAAAAAAAATGCTAAAAACGTAATTGTATAATTTTATAGCATCCATCGATAATTATTTGACACAAAATAATTTTGTCTGAATTTGCGAGTTTTAGGACTTTTTGTGTTATGATGATGCAATTCACTAATAACATATTTTGTTAACGCCAGTTCACGGTGTTCATAAACAACCGCAAGCACCGCACGGGCGAGCGCGTGGAGGTGGCCATCTACGGCGAGCCGGGCGCCTACGTGGGCCTGTCCGGCATCGACAACAGCTTCTACACCATGCAGGCCGGGAACGAGCTCACCTACGCTAAGGTCAGTATTACTTATGTACATCTACGGCGAGCCGGGCGCCTACGTGGGCCTGTCCGGCATCGACAACAGCTTCTACACCATGCAGGCCGGGAACGAGCTCACCTACGCTAAGGTCAGTATTACTTATGTACATCTACGGCGAGCCGGGCGCCTACGTGGGCCTGTCCGGCATCGACAACAGCTTCTACACCATGCAGGCCGGGAACGAGCTCACCTACGCTAAGGTCAGTATTACTTATGTACATCTACGGCGAGCCGGGCGCCTACGTGGGCCTGTCCGGCATCGACAACAGCTTCTACACCATGCAGGCCGGGAACGAGCTCACCTACGCTAAGGTCAGTATTACTTATGTACATCTACGGCGAGCCGGGCGCCTACGTGGGCCTGTCCGGCATCGACAACAGCTTCTACACCATGCAGGCCGGGAACGAGCTCACCTACGCTAAGGTCAGTATTACTTATGTACATCTACGGCGAGCCGGGCGCCTACGTGGGCCTGTCCGGCATCGACAACAGCTTCTACACCATGCAGGCCGGGAACGAGCTCACCTACGCTAAGGTCAGTATTACTTATGTACATCTACGGCGAGCCGGGCGCCTACGTGGGCCTGTCCGGCATCGACAACAGCTTCTACACCATGCAGGCCGGGAACGAGCTCACCTACGCTAAGGTCAGTATTACTTATGTACATCTACGGCGAGCCGGGCGCCTACGTGGGCCTGTCCGGCATCGACAACAGCTTCTACACCATGCAGGCCGGGAACGAGCTCACCTACGCTAAGGTCAGTATTACTTATGTACATCTACGGCGAGCCGGGCGCCTACGTGGGCCTGTCCGGCATCGACAACAGCTTCTACACCATGCAGGCCGGGAACGAGCTCACCTACGCTAAGGTCAGTATTACTTATGTACATCTACGGCGAGCCGGGCGCCTACGTGGGCCTGTCCGGCATCGACAACAGCTTCTACACCATGCAGGCCGGGAACGAGCTCACCTACGCTAAGGTCAGTATTACTTATGTACATCTACGGCGAGCCGGGCGCCTACGTGGGCCTGTCCGGCATCGACAACAGCTTCTACACCATGCAGGCCGGGAACGAGCTCACCTACGCTAAGGTCAGTATTACTTATGTACATCTACGGCGAGCCGGGCGCCTACGTGGGCCTGTCCGGCATCGACAACAGCTTCTACACCATGCAGGCCGGGAACGAGCTCACCTACGCTAAGGTCAGTATTACTTATGTACATCTACGGCGAGCCGGGCGCCTACGTGGGCCTGTCCGGCATCGACAACAGCTTCTACACCATGCAGGCCGGGAACGAGCTCACCTACGCTAAGGTCAGTATTACTTATGTACATCTACGGCGAGCCGGGCGCCTACGTGGGCCTGTCCGGCATCGACAACAGCTTCTACACCATGCAGGCCGGGAACGAGCTCACCTACGCTAAGGTCAGTATTACTTATGTACATCTACGGCGAGCCGGGCGCCTACGTGGGCCTGTCCGGCATCGACAACAGCTTCTACACCATGCAGGCCGGGAACGAGCTCACCTACGCTAAGGTCAGTATTACTTATGTACATCTACGGCGAGCCGGGCGCCTACGTGGGCCTGTCCGGCATCGACAACAGCTTCTACACCATGCAGGCCGGGAACGAGCTCACCTACGCTAAGGTCAGTATTACTTATGTACCGTTTTAATATCTTGTTCCCCTATTTTCACTTATGTACCGTTTTAATATCTTGTTCCCCTATTTTCACTAGACAAGCTGAAAGTTGAGATTTGACTCTGTCCATCGTCTTTGTGTCTTGAACCCGTAGTTCAAACCAGTTCAACATTTTAAAATTAGGGCTGTCAAATAACCATTAGTTAGACCTACACACGGAAACTGGGCAGTGGTGGCCCAGTGTAACGGCCCCGACTTACGAGTTGTAGGTCGTGGGTTCGAACCCAAGCAGGCGCTTTACTTTGTGTAAATAATTTCATCACCACTGCTCTCAAAACGGTGAAGAAAAACATCGTGAGCAAACCGGCATGTCTTAAAACCAAAAATTCGAAGACATGAGACATCTACCAACCCGCACTGGGCCCGCGTGGTAGATTACAGCCCACTCCCTCTCTCAGAGAGGAGGCCTGTGTCCCAGCAGTGGGAACATTAATAGGCTGATGATGATGACACATGGACACTTACTTCCATATTACTGAAGGCACAGGCAATTAAATCGGTTATGAAATTCATAAGTAACAATTCTTTGCCTTCTTTTCACAGCAGCATGCAATTTAGTACCATATTTTCTGGTTAGTGACTTGATCACGCTTTCAGAATTCCATCGTTAACGTAACTTATTCAAATATGGGTTAATATATTGTCCTATACTTAATTCCCTAACTTTGTATAGGTGATATCAAAGATGTCTCACTTCGACGAGTCCACGAACGGCACGTTCGCCTACACGTGGCGCTCTCACTTCGGCGACGCGGACGACCTCGTGTACTTCCCTTCGTCCACCTTCGGCATTGATGCTAACAGGACCTTCGAGTGAGTATAGCTTTTTGATAATGTTCTTTTTATTATAGCTGATGTTTTGAACAGTCTTCAGGGGGCCTACTATCACCTTTTATAGCAGTATTATTTTAATCTTAATAGAGTGCTTACATTGTTCATTTAGGGTATTTTACTCTATATGAGAAAAAATCTAAAAATATATTATTGAGATAGTTTAGGCAAAAAGCAGTCTGAAAACGTTAGTCTTAGTTCATAAAATAGCAAACTAAATTTTTAAATTCAATTCAAAGGTTTCAGCTTTTTTAATCTGTTTCATAACACCAAATAATGTTCGCCATGTTATTACGTCATACGGCTATGTAAACTTAGAAGTGTCAACTGTCAAATATCAGTGTACAATCCAATCACTGCATTTGTATACACAGCCAACTGACGTCATGACAACAGAGCAAAATGGCGTCCACTGCGTTCAGCGTTTCCGTCAAATTACGCGCGAAATTTGAAAATGAAAAATTTTAATGCATTTTTATGGCACTTAACGATTGAATAAAAATTTTGTGAATTTTTTAGTGGTACATTAGCACTACAGAATCCAATTGAGACACTTTTCAGAAATGGGTGTAATACCCTAAGATGGTATATAGCCTATAGTCTTCCTCGATAAATTGGCTATCTAACACTGAATTTTTCAAATCGGTACAGTAGTTCCTGAAATTAGCGCGTTGAAGCAAACAAACAAACAAAACTCTTCAGCTTTATAATTTAGTATAGATATAGATTGAAGTTTGAATGCAAAACAAGTCTTGAGCAGCAGATGGTCGTCTTTAACTGAATAAACTTTGTCCCACAGATACGCAGGCCTCATAGTGTTCAGCGACGTGGCAGTAACCCGTCGCTACACGACGTGCAACGTGTCGCAGGGCTTCGGCGAGTGCCTGGAGGGAGGGTGCTTCCCGTTAGCCAAGCGATGCGACGGCTCCTACGACTGCCCCGATCACACTGATGAGTCTAACTGTGAGTTTATTATCGACCTTCATAGTCTATAGTTGAATATTTTCTTTTAGCGTGTCCGTTCAAAACTTGGCTACGAGCTTAGCACTTTCGGTAGCGTCCATCAGCTCCTGTAGCGTGCAGACAGCGGGACACGATGCACACGATATTAAGTGCATCGTTGTTTATGGGACAGTACCACATTTACACTCCAGCACGCGTAGCATGAAAACTCGTTTCTATGGTGGTCATGCGTGCATGGCGGAGTCAACTTATAAAGATAGAAGAGTCTGAGTCATTAATTTAGTACACGTAAAAGAAAACGCACAATACAGAAAAGGACAATGCAATGTACAGACGCCAGCACATCAAGTTACTACAATCTGTCAAATTTCTTTAATTGATTTTCAACTTTATCGCTAAAGAATAAGGTTCAATGTTGATTGGGAAAATTTGACAGATTGGAGTAGGTTGATGTGCTGGCGTCTGTACATATGAGTATAAAGTGGCATACTATGATTATAATAAGCAAGTTTACATGTAAGTGCAAGTTCAAAACGCACACAGCAAAGCAGCTAGTGGATTCAGCCTTTTAAAACTGAAGGTAATTGAACTGAATTGGGCGTTTGTGTCATGACGATATAGCCACCGAAACTCCATTACTACTCTTTGAATTTTATTTTTTGATTTGTTTTACTGAAACTTTGTGATGCGCACTTGAAAAACCTAAGTCGTAGGTACTCTAGTCTTACATGACCTAGAAATCGCTCTGCAAACTATTTCGATGTTCTGCCTGTATTTTTATGTGGTAAAGTTATCGTGAAAGTCGTAGTGTTATGATATCCGTGGTTTATGTGGGTTAGTAGCTGCCCGGTGTCCAGATTTGTGCCTGGTTGATGGCAATATAATATTGTTATGGTGGCACTTCACATCGCTATTCGTGTTCGAGTATTCATCTTATTTGCCCAAATACGATGATGTGAAGTTACTCTATTCGCCTATATTTGGGTTTTTTTTTACGAATAAGACGAGTACGCAAATACACGAACACTTGTATCCGCCGGTTGTCGGTTTTTGGTCACTTATCAAAGGATTGCGAATATACCGAATAAGTTCGTTTACCGTCCACACATGGCTTGCTCAGTAGAGTGCGTGTTTTATGTACGCATATTATGTATTGGTAATTAACATACAGCAAAAAATAAGTCGCTGCTGCCGTCAAGATGTCCATCTATCTTTGAATTCTATTAGCAAAAAGATAAAAATATTCTTGAATGTTCGGCTTATTCGCTGTTCATGACGATATGTGGACGGTGTGTTCGAGTTATTTGGACTTCTACATTAATATGCGCGAATAAAACACAATAAAATACGCGAATGCGGAACAGCGATGTGAAGTGCCACCATTATGGGACTTAAACATAACTGGCGAAATGTGGTCGTACTTTGTACCTCTGCCTAACCCTTCGAGCAGTACAAGCGTGATGCAATGCTATGTTGTAATTTTGCGGTCTAATTGTTACACAGGCGAAAACGATATCAACAAGTCGTTCGAGCTGACCCACTTCCGCAAGTTCCGCTTCAACCGCGTGCAGCGCCAGTACGACAACGTGTGGCTGTGGCGGGACGTCAACATCGGGCCGCACGGCCGGTACGTGTTCACCGTGGACGTGCCGCAGGTATGTACTTCTTGTAGACGTAAGACTTATGCCATGTTAGCTAAAGACTCCACTTGAAACCTAACTTAATAAGTTCATTTAGTTATCTGCAGGTCACCTTGAAGTTAAGCCTACGTGCAATATATTTAAATTTGGAATTACAATTATATTAATTTCATAGGGCAAGAAAAAAAAGTTCTCGCTTTATATTGCGCAAACGTTTTCAGCTTCAAAATTTACTTCTGGACCTGTACCTCAAATAGCTTGATTAGAACTTTTTTTTTTTGAAGTGAAACCTTATCAGCGTTGTGCACTTTTTTTGGGATGGGTAAAAAATTTTAAACTCGCGTCAGGATGTGACTGTAAGATCCGTTGCCTAGCAACCGGCAAAGTAAATACCAAAATAAATAGTCTTTGACATTACATAAAGATTGCGAGATAAGAAATTTTACCCATATTGATGGGTCTCAAAACGGTGAAGGAAAACATCGTGAGGAAACCGGCATGTCTTAGAACCAAAAAATTCGAAGACATGTGACATCTACCAACCCGCACTGGGCCCGCGTGGTAGATTACGGCCCACTCCCTCTCACAGAGAGGAGGCCTGTGTCCCAGCAGTGGGAACATTAATAGGCTGATGATGATGGGTAAAAAAAGCATTCAAAACATACTTCATGAAAAGTGTTTAAATAAATTGTTTAATTATGTTAGACTATATTTTGAAAATAAATAAATATAGGTACTACTACTACTACTAATGAATATTGTATTTAACTATATAAATTAAAGTACTTTTATACTGATAAATAAAGTAATTCGTGCGAAATTATTCCCTAACCATTTCAATATATTCAAAAATGCACAACGTTAATGTTTAAGTTTTCACTTCTGCCGGCACTTCCGGAGTGCAACCTGTTTTTTTTTTTTAATTTTGTACTTGTGTTGGTGATGTACATGTATGTGTGGTGGTCAGGAACTCTGGACTTCATTAATGATTACTTTTATCACTTATTTTATACATATATTTAGATGATTAGATCCAAGTGTACAATAATGATGCGTGTGTGCGTGCCCCTCGCCCGCCGGCGCCGCGCCCGTCCCGCCCTCGTACCAGTGGCGTATTTTAAGATGCAGCGCCCTGGGCCTGTGAGGTTTGCCGCCCCGTAATTAACGAAAAAAAGCAGAAAGTTTTAATATTGTAGACTTGTAATATAAAACCCCAGTGTGTCCATTGAATGACTTTTTCATGAAATTATGACAATTGAGAACAAATATATTAACTTAGAGAGATAAAATCATTTTAACATTCCTCACTATCGGATAAAGTGCAACAGCAGTGGCGCTACCTAAACCCGTTTATAGTGCCGTAACTTTGCACTGTACGAGGTGGGCAAGTTTTTTTTGAAAAAGTCATTGCAGACCGCGTCGTCGGGCGGCTGGTGCGGGAGGGGATTTGGTTTTCCGCAGGGGGAGGTCTACGGTGTACGCTGCGGCGGACGGGGAATGCTGCGCCCGAAGTGGGGTCGTCTTGCTTAGCGGTGTCTCTAGACATCGCCAATGCCTTCAATACCCTGCCCTCGAGTTGCATCAGGGAGGTACTCTGGTATCATCAGATGCCGACCTACCTCTGTCGTGTGGTCGAGGCCTATTTGGACAGGGCCGTTATCTACCCCAGTCACGAGGGAGAATGGAACCGGCGAGAGATGTCTTATGATGTCCCACAGGGATCGGTCCTGGGGCCGCATCTGTGGGCGGGCTGGGTGCTGCACGCCGACCTGCTAGCGAACTGTCAGCGTGATTTGCTATGCTGCCGACACGATGGTCCTGGCCCAGGGGAGGTCGCAAAAGGCGGCGGCCGAACTAGCGCTAAAACGCCAGGGCGTAACTCCACTGCCGCGAGGAATCACGATTCAGCAGGACATAGCTCCGGCGGAATCTCATAGTGACATGGAGAGTGCGATTGTCGCAACCTAGTGCTCGGCACGCCACAATTGCGGCGATAAGGCCCTCCTTAAGGAGTGGCTCGAGAGGCAACACGGGGTCCTCACCTTCCGCCTGACGCAGGTCCTCACCGGACACGGTTGCTTCGTGAGGTTCTTGTTCTAGATAAGGCGGGAGGAAACGCCCAGGTGTCACCATTGTGTGGATCGCCCGGAGGACACGGTGGAGGATACGGTGGAGGTCTGCTCGGCTTGAGCGGAGTACCGCCGTGTCCTCGTGGAGGCGATCGGCGGCGGTGAACTCTCGCGTCCGGCCCTGGTCCAGGCCATGATGTGGAGCTAGAGGGCATGGGATTATGGGAATAAGTCGTCACTTCCTTCTGTGAAGCTGTAATGCTCGCGAAGGAAGAGGCGGACCGCGTGAGGGTAAGGCAAATTAGGCGCCGTCTAGCCGCCGCTGGAGACGCCCTGGGCGTCGGGTATCCATAGCCGATTTCCGGCCACCGTAGGTGTGGGCTTACGGACGGTGAGCAACGCTCGCTGCCAATAAGGACCAGGGGTCGACGGCGCGTTTTGTTCCACGCGCGCCTCAAAGAAATGTCAGCTCGCCCTCCCGCTCCGCCCAAAGCAGGAGAAGTTATTCCATAATTTCCCACGCAAAAAAATAAAAAGCATTGCATTGTCATTTGGTGTTTTGGTTGAGTGTTGAGGTTAGGTTAAATAAAACATTTTGTGTAAGTACGGACAAAAGGCAATGTTACCATTGTTACTAGGGACACTTTGGATGCAAGAGCGAGTGAATCGAGCTTGGGACTTGGGGCACCCTGACTCGGACAGGTTAGGCTGCTCCGCCCCTCGCAGCCTACCGCCCCGGGCCATGGCCCTTTTGGCCCTAGGGTAAATACGCCACTGCCTCGTACACGAAGCTTCCCGCGTTCGTTTTAGATACGTAAAGAACTAATATAGATGTTGTTCGAATTTTGTTAAAATGCTCTATATTGTTACAGATACCGGCCCACTGGATAGTGTCAGCATTCAGTATGTCTCCCAGCCTCGGTCTGGGCATGTTAACTGAACCTAAACGCGTAAGTACTTATGATCATTTACATTAGGGTGGGCGTTTTGTTAGGGTCATGTTAAGTCATTTTTGACGTTCAAAAAGTTCAGATTCTCTACAATCAATAAACCATTTTTGATTTTTATTCTAGACTATCATAAACAAGATTTTACGTGAAAATATTTCCTAATACCAATACTTCCCTGACACTACAACTACTTTTTTGTTTCACCAACAACTTCTGTATATATCGCCTCACTGCCGCATTACGGTGTGCGGAAAATGCGGTAGTGGGGCGCGTCATTTTACCCTCCTAATAGTAACAATAACCTCGAACTAACACAGCCAGCATTGTCAGATATAAAAACTATGCTTTTCTCTTCTTAATAACCAAGTAACCGTGGAGTTTCTTGTCTGCTCTTCTCCACAGAAAATTACCAATAATTATTGGAACCGTTTACCTGGCTTCTGACGTTTCAGAAGTGCCCATGTAGGTTTATGAGAACTAGAAATTTTTGAATAATTTTATCTTGTTTACACAGTACATAGGCGTCCTGCCATTCTTCATAAAAGTGGAGGGTCCCGAGCAGTGTCGGCAGGGCGAGCAGGTCGGGCTGCGCGTTGTCGTGTTCAACTACCAGCCGCAGGACGTCGAGGCCGTCGTCGTGCTGGCCGCTTCGCCCGACTACAAGTTCGTGCACGTCGAGGAGAATGGCATTGTGAGTGAATCAAACGTAGATTATTGGTAATTCCGTTTAATTATAGGTACGAAATTGTTACATAAAATAACTGAGAAAATGTAAGTAAGGAGCGTGCGGCTTGCGTGGGGCTCGAATTTGTACTGCCGCCCGCTACCCCCGGCGACCCTGCGGCCCCCCCTCTCACTCACACATTCAAAAAACAAAACTACACGCAGACATCGTGTCGCTTACAGTGAGTATACAATCAATCTGCCTAGCCTTTTTCCCAAGGCTCCCTCCCTCCCTTTTGCCTAGGCTTCCAGTCTAACCGGATGCAGCTGAATATACCAGTATTCTACATGGAGCGACTGCCTATCTGACCTCCACAACCAAGTAACTGGGTAATATGATACATGGTAAGACTACAAATACATTGTAAGTCATCATCATCATCAGCCTATTAATGTTCCCACTGCTGGGACACAGGCCTCCTCTCTGTGAGAGGGAGTGGGCCGTAATCTACCACGCGGGCCCAGTGCGGGTTGGTAGATGTCACATATCTTCGAATTTTTGGTTCTAGGACATGCCGGTTTCCTCACGATGTTTTCCTTCACCGTTTTGAGAGCAGTGGTGATGAAATTATTTACACAAAGTAAAGCGCCTGCTTGGGTTCGAACCCACGACCTACAACTCGTAAGTCGGGGCCGTTACCACTGGGCCACCACTGCTCTCATTGTAAGTATACAAAGAAAATAAAACATGACTAAGCGTTTTTTTTTTCTGCCTCCTCAGTTTAATTCAAAAGAAATACCTCGTTGTGATAAAAAATATCTGACATAACTTTGGTGGCATATAAACCTGCCAGTATAATGTTTCGGGTTTCTTCTATACCGCAATCAGTGCCGCTCATATCACAAAAAAAATTAACATCTCGCTGGCAGCATAAATATCTGACGGTAATGTTTGAAAGTAGAAATGTCAAAAATAAGCGATTTCTTTTATTTATGGCAACTGAGCTGACTATTCTGCCAGTATTGTTCGTCGGGTCGTTGAGCTCCTTAAAATTCTGAGTTGAGCTACACGATTACTGACAAATACGTGCACTGTCTGGACTGTTACACTCAAACATGTATGGTTCTTTCCTCAAAATACCTTTTTAGACATTTTTTTCACATAAACCGTGTGCAAAAGTACCTATAATAGATCTACATTTTTGACATTCATTATCGCTGAGACTTGATTGTGACTAAATTTTAGACGTCTTTAAACACGGGAATTGACCTTTAGCACACATCCATAAAAAACGGGTTTTCTACGGATTTTGTCGACGGAAGAACTAGACGCTATGAACTAAGGACTGTGAAATTGACTTGTAAATTATTTTGTAATATGACTAGTTTGTAATTTTGACATAAATAATGTATTATCTCAATATTAATGTATCGCATGACAATTTGATTATTATTGTATTTTAACTGTTGTAACATTATGAATTTTGTATGCCTCAATGGCGGGACATAGCAGACCTTCCTGTAACTGACACAACATCTTATGAACCTATGATCCACAATAAATGATTTGAATTTGAATTTGATTTGAATTTGAAGAATAGACAAAATGACAGATTGTGATTGTTTATCTTTCATTTTGTCTTCTTTCGCCGACAAAACCCTTTTCTATTGTGATCAAGCTAAGCGTGCTGATGTTGCTGTCCGATATTCTTGTCATTAGTTCCATCACCTAAGTTTGCCTTGTGCTTTTAGTAACCCAACACTATTCTCCGCAGGTCCGGTCCTACAACCCGCGCACATCGTTCGGCGAGCACCAGTTCTTCGTGTACATCAGCTCGGGCGACGCGGCCACGGTGTACGTGCCCGTCGTGCCGACGCGCCTGGGCGACATCCACGTGCACCTGCACGCGTCCACGCTCATGGGACAGCACCACTATGTTAAGAAGATCTCTGTGGAGGTGAGAGAGGCCTGGAGGCTCATACACACACGACTGAGACAACACGTCATTAGCCCGCGTTTACACCCATATAAATCTGTACAAGGATCTTTTGGCGCATGGCAAAAATCGGAACTAATGCCGCCATCGCCATCATGTTTTCAATACAATTTCACCAAAAAGTTTAGTTTGGACCTAAAATACTGGCGGCATTGCTACGTTGTTTGGGAACGGCCAAAGTTAAAGTCAGTCCTTGGGTATTTTTTTTTATTTGGGTCTTTGTATGAGGTGTAAACGATAAATGTATTCTACAATTGTGTTTTCTTGTTTGTACCTTGGCGCAAACGCGGGCCTAGAATTTATTATAAAGATACAAAGTCAAGAAAATACTAGATGAAATGTGGGGACCACATAACTTTTGTGCGTGGTTTAACTAACGTGTTCTACTTATGCGCGAAATGAAAATGATACAGTCCAATTTTTCTAAATAAAGTCCCCGTCACGAGAAACTATAAATTTTGTAAACAAAGAACTTTTACCAAGTTCAAATTTCAAAGCTCTGTAGTGTAATGTTTTGTGGTACTGGAATTCAGACTCGGTTAGATGTACTACAAAACATTAGACGACAGCGCTTTATATCGCTAAAATATAACCCGACCAAGTGAAATTGCTCGTTAGTTTTGTATTACACGTAGTTATGTTACTTTGAGTTGATTGAATTTGGGATTAATTGTTGTTGATTGAATTGTCCATGTCGCTACGTAACTTAGTAGAAGTTCTTTGTTAACAAAATTTATAGCTTCTCTTTGTTGGTTATCCTCTTTCTCCGGTGATGAAGTGAAATGATTTTTTATTTGACATTTTTTTTCATTCTCGACTTCTTTTCTCCCCCAGCCCGACGGCATCCCGCAGCAGCGCCACCAGTCCGTGCTGCTGGACCTGTCCAACCGCGCGTACGTGTTCCAGTACATGCACGTGAACGTGACGGAGACGCCCGTGATCCCGTACGAGGTGGACCGCTACTACGTGTTCGGCTCCAACCGCGCGCGCATCTCCGTCGTGGGCGACGTGGTGGGCCCGCTGTTCCCGACCATGCCCGTCAACGCCACCAGCCTGCTGCACTTGCCCATGGTGAGGGAACAAAGACATGACGTCACACTAATCTTGCGTCGCGCAATTAGGGTTTAGCGCGGGAACTACATATAAGACTATCCGACATCAACTTTCAGGGACTTGCCCGCCAGACATAACACCCGTCTTGTTGGAGGATCCTCCCGTTTCTATGATGGATGAGTGAACTTAACACCCTGTTCCTCATACCACTAAAAGATGATAATGATAAACCACCTGATTACTATAATAAATTGTGAAGAATTTTTAGGACCACACTTTTGTGAATAAACCAAAGTGAGCTTATTTTTTTTGCGGTGCTTATTAAGTTTTTTGGATCCTTAATTACCATGTCAAAATAAACAAGTTCCACAGTCTCTTCAATATTATAATTTGCAGTAAGAGAAATAGAGTCTAATTTTGCAGTAGCCGAATTGGGCACATTTTTGTAAAATCACTACATGCAGTTCCAACTTGATAAAGTTGTAATGTTAAAATTTATTCCGTCGATTTTACTAAGTCTTTACTGATTCTGTAAATCCATCAGAGAATTGAGCGCTTTTCGCCGTCTTTGATATTCTGGTAAAGAAATACCGTGTGTGTAGAAGAACTACCTCGTTGGTCTAGTGGTCGCAAGCGCTACTGCTCAGCATGAGGTCTTGGGTTCGATTCCCAGGTCGGGCAAAGTGTTATTGGGTTTTTCCATCAGTACTTTCTCAGCAGCAGCCCGGAGTCTGGCTTTGTGGCCGGTTGATCTAACTAGATAACGCAAGTCCCTCCATCTGTATGAAAACCAAGCGTGCCACTTTTTCACACATACATTAAAAACAAATTTACTTACCAATGAAAGAAAACATTTCCAATACCTCGGCCAACTTTTTCTATACAGTCTTTACAGCTCAATATGGCATAAAAAGGTATCTTTCTAGATTTCGGTGGATTTCCGGTGCCGAAAATGCTAAATGAAAAACTCAGCTTACGATCATTGATCGTAAGTTTACTCAGTTTTTTGACACGCGAAGTACATACAATCGCGTCATCTAGTTAGATTTATATCTGTGGTCGCCCCCTATTACATGGGATATAAACATAACTGGTGAAATGTGGGTGTCTTACAGGTACACCTCTATGCCTCTACCTAACTCTCCAGGAATTACAGGCGTGAAATACCGTGGTTAACATGTTTTATTTCCGTCACAGGACTCAGCCGAACAGAACATGTTCAGTTTCGCGGCGAACATGTACCTGACGCTCTACATGCGCCTGATCAACCAACGCAACAGGACGCTGGAGCGAGACGCCTTCAACCACATGAACATACTGTACCAGCGACAGCTGTCCTTCATGAAGCCGGACGGGTCATTCAGCTTGTTCCGAAGTGATTGGTGAGTCATATCGTCCTGTTCATTCAGCCGAAAGACGTCCACTACTGGACATAGGTCTGCCCATGGTATAATAAAACCAGGTATGGCATTCCGAGACACAGTGATCACGTGGGTGACACAAGTCTACGTCATTGCATCTGTGCTACTAGTATTGAGTAGTAATAACTCCCCAACCACCTTTATTACCTGTGCGAATCCGATAAAACAATGAGGTTTTAATAAAAAATTACGTTGGTATATGTTTAAATTGAATTGTTTCGTTTGCTTGACAAACCAAACGACAATTTAAAATGCTTTGTATTTATTTTTTAACAGAATGCTGACTTAAAATCTTTTCTTAATTCGTGTTTTGTTGCAATAAAGTGGCAACTGGATAGTGACGTGAGCATGTGTCACTCCCGGAAGGCCAGACCTTGTTTTCTTAGACCATGAGTCTTCCCAAGCTTCGCTACATCGACACAGATTAATACAGATGGGACACTCCGCAAAATCATTTAAATAAAAAGCGACTTTTGCTACGACACCATAAAGTGCAATTCAGGTCGCACAGCTCTAATCACCTACAGTGATATTCACCAAAAAGTTGCCTCTCTTTCTATCGCATGACTCTTAGATCTTCTGACTACGTTACACTCACCGAATTGGGCCGACAAGACGGGCCCGCCGCGTACTTGTAGCTTCATACCTAAACTGCGGAGTGTCCCATCTGTATTCATCTGTAAAATCGACCGGTCCTATGCTTCTCGTATCCCGCGTATTCCCGCGAGTTTCACCAGGTCACCAGTTCACCTTGGAGACCCTACTCACGCTGCATTTTCTGATACGCGATATATTTTTTATTTTTTTATTTCTTTCTTATGGAGTACCATAAGAAAGAAATAAAAAAATAAAAAAAAAATTGCACAGACTAAAAGGCATGCAAACAATTAATAATAAGTGTATTCAATTGTAAGATATTAGCAGGGAGAATTACCAACAGTAGTTTGGGTACTAGAATAGGCGTAATTTTCAAAGAATATGCATTCTAAAATAAAAGGAGCTCGTGACTGAGTAATAACAACCGCACGGGTTGATCCGTCAGGTTAAGCTACGTTTGCCGAGGTTAGTCCGTGAATGGGTGACCATCTTTACATACCGATTCGAGACTCCGTGCCTCGGAAAGCACGTTAAGCCGTTGATCCCGGCTGTCATTCGTGTATCTTTGACAGTCGTTACGGGTCGTCAGAAGCTCGAAAATCTGACAACCAGTCTGACCAAGGGGTATCGTACGTATTACCCAGTTACTGGGTTGTGGAGGTCAGATAGGCAGTCGCTCCATGTAAAACACTGGTTTTCAGCTGCATCGGGATAGACTGAAAGCCGACCCCTTCATAGGTGGGAAAAGGCTAGGCAGATTGATTGATGCATTTTAAAATGTTGTGACATTCTTGTTGTTATTCTCATATCAGGAACCAATCGGCATCAAGTGTCTGGCTGACGTCATTCTGCGCTAAGATATTCCAAGACGCGTCGTTCAACGAGTGGGAGAACTTCATATACATCGACCCTGAGGTGAATAACGACTTTAAAATAACTAGCATACTTAACAAATAGGCAACATTCAGAGGTATCTAAATTCCAGGATTATAAAGTTCCGTTCTTATTTTCGAAATGGGCTTAAACTATTGTCACCGAATTAAGTTAATTACTTTGTAAATCGTCGTATGATTTCGGCAATCAATTTTTATTTTTGTTCAGACATTACTTGTACGTAATAGCACAGATTAATACTTTCAGTATTCACTATTCACTCTGCAAAATCATTTAAATAAAAAGTGACTCTTGCAACGACACAATAAAGTGCAATTCAGGTCGCACCGCGCTAATCACCTACACCTAAAAGTTGCCTCTCTTTCTATCGCGTGGCTCTTAGATCTTCTGACTACGTTACACTCACTGAATTAGCCCGGCAAGACGGGCTCGCCGCGTACGTGTCATACCTAAACTGCGGAGTGTCACATCTGTAATAATCTGTGGTAATAGTGAAAATTAATCAAGTTAATTTCACATTCACATTATAATGTAATTTTTTTTTTCCTTTTTCGCAGGTGATTTCGATGGCAGTCTCGTGGGTGCTGGACCATCAGACGCCAGACGGTGCGTTCTACGAAGTAACGTGGCTGCCCAACAGGAACGACAACTCCACCATAGTGGTGCCAAAGAACAGCTCGCTGTATCGAGAGAACTTCGGACATGCGGGCTGGCACGACCCCAGCGCTGTCGAAGTGAGATTGACAAACTATTTATTTATACTTAAACATTACGTAAATGCTATGATAATACCTCTTGTTTCTGAAAACAGGGTCAAGAGAATTAGTCTTTTTATAGTTCAATCTTCTGTCATTTACAATAAAATATTGGTAAAATCATCTTCCACCACAGAATACATAATAGTACAAGTACAGAAGATTTACTCTGCAAAATCATTTAATTAAATAGCGACTCTTGCTACGGTGCAATTCAGGTCGCACAGCGCTAATTACCTACAGTTATATTCACCTAGAAATAGCTTCTCTTTCTGTCGCGTAACTCTTATATCACAGTATAAAAACCTACAGGCAGTAGGACGACGCCTTTGATCTCGTTGTAAATGCCGACAACGTGTAGGCATTGTCGCAACAGCTAGAACGACTAACACGGGAGCGCGCTTCCGCCGCACGCCCCGCACGCCCCGCACGGTAGCTCTGTCTAGACGTCTTCGTCGGACGACTGTATGATGTTTTAGACTGTGCTTATATCTTCTGACTACGTTTCGCCCATTGAATTGGCCCAAAAAAATCGAGCACGCCGCGTACTTGTAGCTTCATTCCTAAAATGCAAATAAATAGTTGAAATTTAATTGAGTAGGCAGAATGGCAGAAACAGAGTCTCAGCAAACCATTAAAAACTAAGGCAGATTTGGTCTGACCGCGCATAGCAAATATCCTTCTTCATCACTTTCGTAAATTTTGTATGAAATAACACACACTTACTAGCGGGCCGCTCCGCACTTTTTTGTATGAAAATGCGCTGAGCTGGGCAAAATTTTACCCCTACACCTCAAGGAAAAGCCATTTGTCGCCTGTCGACTGCCTAAATCATATTATTCTCTCAACGATTTATGTTGTGTATTTCTATGTACTTATAGGGTTCAGTTTTACATAAGGTATATCTTGTTGTCAGGTAAATAACTCAATAATAATGCAGCGTAACATCACACTGACTGCGCAAGTCATCATTACGTTGGAAACTGTCAAGAATCTCAAGGATATTGGAGTGCGAGAGGTAAGAGAGCTTTTATTCATTTGAAAACTCATGTTTGTACTCATACATTGTGTTGCCCCTTTTAGGTATACAGGAATCAAGACTACGCCACGGTTGTTCATTTATCAGGCTTGGCTTTCACAGACCCACTTTTAGGGTTCCGTAGTCAACAAGGAACCCTTATAGTTTCGCCATGTCCGTCTGTCCGCGGCTTAACTCAAAGACTTAGTACTAGAAAACTGTAATTTGGCATGGGTATACTTATTAATTACGCGGCCAAAGTGATATAAACACCATGAAAAAATTTTTTGGTAGGTTACCTCCCCTAAAGAATGGATGTTTTTTTGTCTGGGATGTCTTTGAAAACGTCCTTCGCCGCTTCGTCTTTCAAAAATATTGTGAAATGTGAGAACAATTTTTTCTCAAACATGCTAGGAAATTCGAACATTATTTTGACAACCATCTTCGAGATAAATTGAAATTGAAAACCAGGTACTGATCGAAAACATGTGAGCGCCCGGCTGGCAATGTTTGTCTTTGTATGAAAATCCATATCTATCGTGTTATTTAAAAATGGAACAATTTTTTTACTTCAACACATGGCAACCAAGGAGGTAACTTATCAAAGATTTTATTTAAATTTCGAACTGGCTTAGCAAATAGAGCTGTTAGTAAAAAGATTCTGGAATTTATAATTAATTTGCTTAGTTTGAATTTCTGCGCATTATTTGTGAAAAGTACTATACAAGCCTTGGCCGCAACCAGGCATTGAATAGACTCACGTAATGTATGTGTACATCGGCTTCGCCTCGGCCCACATTTTCACGATCGTCGTGTCGTAATTGCTGGCTGCGACAGTATTGAACTCATGTAATTCATTTCTGCAAGAACTTGGAAGTAGCGTTCGTCTGCCGCTGCCGCGGCACCACACAATTCACTCGCTCGGCTCGTACGCTTTAGGTCACAGTTCTAACCTAACCTAACCTATTTCAACGAAGTTGCTCGCAGAAATGTTTTCACCATTTTCTAATTATCCGTGTTTTCGCGAAAATTCGAATTATAAAATCATCCCACGACATGTAACGAAATTAATACGGAGCCCGATCACCATGTATGGTAAGCCGATCACTTGAGAGAAAGGAGCTAAATACTAGGTGGGATCCTTAACCATTACCTTACCTTTAGTGAGCACATAAAGATTGCTCGTTCGCGCGCCGCTTTCGCTCTCAGTAGGTTCTAATTTATATTGACCGCACGCAGCAAATTGTCACTCAAGTGCGAATTGCGCATCAACACCGCGGTCATCCGTCCCATCATGACCTACGCGTGCGTGGTCTTCGCACACGCTAAGCCATGCCATCTCCATAGGATGCAGAGCTTCCAAAACCGTTTCCTTAGAAAGTTTACGGGACCCCCTTCTATGTCCGCATTTTGGATCTTCACTTCGATTTCAAAATGCCCATCGTACAGCAGTTCATGAAACGTCTCTGAAAGCGTTTCTTCGAGTCTGCTATAAAGCACCCCATTCTCCTGATGCAGTCGCCCGTTGCACTCCCTCTCGCATAAGTAAGATTCGCCGATCAAGGCATACTCTCAATATCCCGAACGACCCCACAACCTTCCTCCAGGAGAGTAGTAGGCAACCACTACTTTAGCAAACAAAAACCGACCGCCGCCCTCCGTCCTCGCCGCCGAGGCCTGCCGCGACGTCCCCGTCCATCCCCGCCCCTCCCTCGCTCGAGCCAGCTCGCACCGCTGAGCCTGTAGCTTTAAATTCCCCTAATAATAATAATTCAATCCAGCCTGTCTCTTGCAGTGCTCCTCTAGCGACGCCCTAAGCCGAGGTCCGTACCCCACAGGGGGTGCCCTTAGCGTTTAGTCGCTTAGGTTCAAAGTTTTGTGCTCTGGCCTTAATTTATTGAGGCAGCCACAGGAAAGTCCGGCTAAGCAGTTGACAATCTTCTAGGTTGAACTGCGAGAAACTAAGAAAAAACACTATCACAGCTAAGTTGGCTCTACAAGTTAACGAGTAATAATCGACTACTTAAAATAACTTTTTCAGTTGAAAGAACATGTTTTTCAAATACAATGTTAAGTTTGTTCTTGAGATAAATTCGTCCCAACTGCGGAACCCTTCAATGTGCGTGGTCCGACACACGCACTTGGCCGTTTTTTGTTAATGAAAACACCGGCGATTTAGTGATCGCCTTTTCAAAACCATGAAAATAATACCCATGGCTTTAAACTTATTAAATGTCTCCACATTTTTAAAACATCAGTTTCGATATCAGCAGTTCAGCACCCTGTTGAATAAGACAGACAGAAAAATGGTTGATGGGTTTATAAAAGGTATGGAAAACTATAATCATGTCGATTTCGAATAAATCATTTTGTAATGGCGTTCTTGGGTTCTGATTTTGACCATATTTTTGGCATCAGCACCCCTAAAAACCACAAAAACTATGACAATGTTTTCTTCGAAAACGCTCTCGTTGGCCAATTGTAAAGACCAATAAATAGGTAGAATGAGCTAACATAATAGTAACGTACGTTCCCCTTAGGGCCTGAGCGCGCGCGTGTCGTCGGCGCAGCAGCGCGGCGTGCGCTGGCTGGAGCGCCACCTGCGCCTGCTGGACGAGTGCGGCGAGCCCTACGCGCTGGCGCTCGTGGCGCACGCGCTCACGTACGCCAAGGCGCCCAGCTCCGAGCACGCTTACAGGCTGATGAAGCGCCGCCAGAGATATGAAGGTAAGCGTGACTGCTTGCTACATCATTCGTACGCTGGCTGGAGCGCCACCTGCGCCTGCTGGACGAGTGCGGCGAGCCCTACGCGCTGGCGCTCGTGGCGCACGCGCTCACGTACGCCAAGGCGCCCAGCTCCGAGCACGCTTACAGGCTGATGAAGCGCCGCCAGAGATATGAAGGTAAGCGTGACTGCTTGCTACATCATTCGTACGCTGGCTGGAGCGCCACCTGCGCCTGCTGGACGAGTGCGGCGAGCCCTACGCGCTGGCGCTCGTGGCGCACGCGCTCACGTACGCCAAGGCGCCCAGCTCCGAGCACGCTTACAGGCTGATGAAGCGCCGCCAGAGATATGAAGGTAAACGTGACTGCTTGCTACATCATTCGTACGCTGGCTGGAGCGCCACCTGCGCCTGCTGGACGAGTGCGGCGAGCCCTACGCGCTGGCGCTCGTGGCGCACGCGCTCACGTACGCCAAGGCGCCCAGCTCCGAGCACGCTTACAGGCTGATGAAGCGCCGCCAGAGATATGAAGGTAAGCGTGACTGCTTGCTACATCATTCGTACGCTGGCTGGAGCGCCACCTGCGCCTGCTGGACGAGTGCGGCGAGCCCTACGCGCTGGCGCTCGTGGCGCACGCGCTCACGTACGCCAAGGCGCCCAGCTCCGAGCACGCTTACAGGCTGATGAAGCGCCGCCAGAGATATGAAGGTAAGCGTGACTGCTTGCTACATCATTCGTACGCTGGCTGGAGCGCCACCTGCGCCTGCTGGACGAGTGCGGCGAGCCCTACGCGCTGGCGCTCGTGGCGCACGCGCTCACGTACGCCAAGGCGCCCAGCTCCGAGCACGCTTACAGGCTGATGAAGCGCCGCCAGAGATATGAAGGTAAGCGTGACTGCTTGCTACATCATTCGTACGCTGGCTGGAGCGCCACCTGCGCCTGCTGGACGAGTGCGGCGAGCCCTACGCGCTGGCGCTCGTGGCGCACGCGCTCACGTACGCCAAGGCGCCCAGCTCCGAGCACGCTTACAGGCTGATGAAGCGCCGCCAGAGATATGAAGGTAAGCGTGACTGCTTGCTACATCATTCGTACGCTGGCTGGAGCGCCACCTGCGCCTGCTGGACGAGTGCGGCGAGCCCTACGCGCTGGCGCTCGTGGCGCACGCGCTCACGTACGCCAAGGCGCCCAGCTCCGAGCACGCTTACAGGCTGATGAAGCGCCGCCAGAGATATGAAGGTAAGCGTGACTGCTTGCTACATCATTCGTACGCTGGCTGGAGCGCCACCTGCGCCTGCTGGACGAGTGCGGCGAGCCCTACGCGCTGGCGCTCGTGGCGCACGCGCTCACGTACGCCAAGGCGCCCAGCTCCGAGCACGCTTACAGGCTGATGAAGCGCCGCCAGAGATATGAAGGTAAGCGTGACTGCTTGCTACATCATTCGTACGCTGGCTGGAGCGCCACCTGCGCCTGCTGGACGAGTGCGGCGAGCCCTACGCGCTGGCGCTCGTGGCGCACGCGCTCACGTACGCCAAGGCGCCCAGCTCCGAGCACGCTTACAGGCTGATGAAGCGCCGCCAGAGATATGAAGGTAAGCGTGACTGCTTGCTACATCATTCGTACGCTGGCTGGAGCGCCACCTGCGCCTGCTGGACGAGTGCGGCGAGCCCTACGCGCTGGCGCTCGTGGCGCACGCGCTCACGTACGCCAAGGCGCCCAGCTCCGAGCACGCTTACAGGCTGATGAAGCGCCGCCAGAGATATGAAGGTAAGCGTGACTGCTTGCTACATCATTCGTACGCTGGCTGGAGCGCCACCTGCGCCTGCTGGACGAGTGCGGCGAGCCCTACGCGCTGGCGCTCGTGGCGCACGCGCTCACGTACGCCAAGGCGCCCAGCTCCGAGCACGCTTACAGGCTGATGAAGCGCCGCCAGAGATATGAAGGTAAGCGTGACTGCTTGCTACATCATTCGTACGCTGGCTGGAGCGCCACCTGCGCCTGCTGGACGAGTGCGGCGAGCCCTACGCGCTGGCGCTCGTGGCGCACGCGCTCACGTACGCCAAGGCGCCCCGCTCCGAGCACGCTTACAGGCTGATGAAGCGCCGCCAGAGATATGAAGGTAAGCGTGACTCCTTAGGGTCGGGCCACACCTGCCGAACGTTCCGCGGCGGTACGTTCGGTTGAATACGCTCCTAATGTTTTTCAAGTTACCTATGACACATCAGCCGAACGTTCCGTCCATAGAAATATGACGCGACGGAGCGTTCTGCCGCGGAACGTTCGGCAGGTGTGGCCCGACCCTTACAGGTGTAATGCAAAACAACAAAAACAAAACTTTTACTTAAATCGCATATTACTTTTTTGGTCAACTTATAGAAAGAAAAAGTTTTATGTGAGTACTACAGCCAACAGTGTACAGGAAGAGACCGCGTATCACTGGTCAGTTTCCCTCAGTCAATGCCACGATTTAAGTTTTTCATTATTCTGTACTGCAAAATCGAACTTTATTTTCCGAATTATTCTCTGTACATATTAGTCAGTATGTCTGTCCGTTTCAATACTTAGATAGGCCGCGTGCTATTTAACCTCTGAAGCGCCGCGCGTGCGCGTACGCAATAAGCAATCTTCGCACGAATACGTGATTGATTGCGTGCATATGTCACTTTCTTTCGGAACACCGGAAAGCTCCCTCTGCCGGCGCGACCACGAGTTCAAATTCAATCAATCTGCCTAGCCTTTTCCCAACATCATTTAAATAAAAAGCGACTCTTGCTTACCACACAATAAAGTGAAATTCAGTTCACACAGCGCTAATCACCTACAGTTATATTCACCTAGAAGTTGCCTCTCTTTCTATCGCGTGACTCTTAGATCTTCTGACTACGTTACACTCACTGAATTGGCCCAGCAAGACGGGCCCGCCACGTACTTGTAGCTACATACCTAAACTGCGGAGTGTCCCGTCTGCTTTAATCAAATTAAAATTAAAGTATTATTTGGGTGGACATCATGTATTCATTTATGATCTTCCAACCACCCTAACCCAAGTATCACCCACAGGCGGTCTCAGCTACTGGGGCAAGGAACCAGTCCCCCAGCCCCCATACAAGATGGAGAACCAGAAGCCGTTCCTCCTCCCGCGCCTGCCGTACAAGTATGACTCCAACAACATCGCGGCCACAGCTTTTGCGCTACTCGCGTGTATGGACCATCAGGTATGTTGTGTTCTGTTTCACTCTCACACTGATTTATATATTATCTAAACTAATAATATTATGAAGAGGAAAAATTTGTGAATTCCAATTCCAAAAACTCTTCAGTTTTCAGGACCTGCAGTATTGCCGAGTGTCATAGTTGCTTTTTATGTTAAAAAAAAAAAAAAAAAATTCAACTATGTACATAGTAATGTTATCACAAATCCGATCACAAAGGACGTATTTTTTGCTTGGAACCAAAACAGTGCAGAAATGTTATATGAGGTGGTGTATGAATGTTGTATGAGGTTTATGTCTCCCATTAAGAGCGTTTATTCTGAAAGTTGGCAACGTCGCAAATAGATGTCAAATATTTCGCTGTTTTGATAAATTTGGCAATATTACTGTATGGAAATAAGAAAAATGGCTTACTAAGTACCTAGAATATCAATAATGAATTGCAATTATTACACTGAATTTGATGTTGTAACCGTTTTAGGTGTAAAAAAGGCATTTGGAATGTTTCCAAACACATTTTTTACATCTAAAACTAAATATTCGGTATTAAGATATTAATTATTGCATTCCATAATCAATATTCTAGGTACTTAGTTAGCCACATTTCTTATTTCCATACAGTAATATTGCCAAATTAATCAATACAGGTAAATATTTGACAGCTATTTGCGACGTTGCCAACTTTCAGCGTAAACGCTCTTAAATTTAATATAAAATGTATGCATTCGATCAAAAATATACTGGCTGAAAATAAAAATCGGCAGAATAAAACCGACATGGTGAAAAAAAAACAAATGGCGCGCATTTTGTATTATTGTAAAATTCATATTTAGCAAAACAAAAAATGGAAATAGCGATAGCGATATGAATTCAACTCCAGAAAGTATAAAAACAGCTGCAAATAAAATAGGGTATTACACCCATTTCTGAAAAGTGTCTCAATTGGATTCTGTAGTGCTAATGTACCACTAAAAAATTCACAAAATTTTTATTCAATCGTTAAGTGCCATAAAAATGCATTTAAATTTTTCATTTTCAAATTTCGCGCGTAATTTGACGGAAACGCTGAACGCAGTGGACGCCATATTGCTCTGTTGTCATGACGTCAGTTGGCTGTGTAAACAAATGCAGTGATTGGAGGTACACTGATAGTTGACAGTTGACACTTCTAAGTTTACATAGCCGTATGACGTAATAACATGGCGAATATTATTTGGTGTTATGAAACAGATTAAAAAAGCTGAAACCTTTGAATTGAATTTAAAAATTTAGTTTGCTATTTTATGAACTAAGACTAACGTTTTCAGACTGCTTTTTGCCTAAACTATCTCAATAATATATTTTTAGATTTTTTCTCATATAGAGTAAAATACCCTATTGTTAATAAGCTTTTGCCGCAAAAGTCGCGGGATAAATATTTAAAAGCTTATGAAAACTTTGTTTTCATTTACTTGAGTTTTTATTTTGAGTAGGTATATTTTATCACGATTGGTAGATGAAAGAAAAGTAGATTACGCACCTTGCTAAAATGAGTAATAATTAATGCACTCGTGTTAATTTATTGCCTTAAGGCGAAAGCCTAGATGATCTCACTGCCATTTTGTCGATAGATGGCGACACATCCACAATTTCGAACATTTTCAATTTTTACACCTAACATAGAAATTTTTAATAAACAACTTTATTATTGGCTAAACCTAGGGCATTAACTTGATTTTTTTAGATCATCACTGTGCTTGTTAACTGGTATCATACAAAGATTAGATCAAAATAATGATTTAGCCTCATGAATTTACTCTTTACACACACATGCAAAGTAAATAGTAGTAACTTCCGACTCCACTAGATGTCGTTTTATTCAAAAATGGTTGGAAATTAAAATGTCCCTGGACCAAATTATTTATAAGATTAATATCCTTACATACAAACAAAGATTCGTTTTTCTTGCTAATTTTAACGCAACTTTGGGCGTAAATAAGTAATACAAGAAGTGTGAAATCTCGAAAACGAAATCCGTACCGACACAGCAAAATTATCGAAGATTTCAATAAATTTTATTTGTAATTGATTTATGCAGTGGTTTTTTCAGAAAAACCTTTTTTCCAAAGGCCTTTTCGTAATTTTTGACGCGCTCGTTTTACTATAAACTATTGTGCGTTTCACTCAATAATGTTCCCCCGGCGCGGGTGGCGCGGTGCGGAGGGTGACGCTCGCGCACACATGCACGAAATGTCACACGCACGCCTGAAGCTCTTTCGTTTGATTCAGGCACACACGTGCGTGTTGTAGTGTTTCCACTTTTACCTACTTTATCTGTTTGACTTCGCCCTGAGAAAATTATCGTAGGTATCGTTTGAAATTAGAATAAAATTTTTGGTTTGAGTGGACGCTGTGTCAGTGAATTTGTGTTGGTTGATTGAAGAACAGTACCTACCTACCAATCAATCTTCCTAGCCTTTTCCCAACTATCTTGGGGTCGGCTTCCAGTCTAACCGGATGCAGCTGAATACCAGTATTTTACATGGAGCGACTGCCTATTTGACCTCGGTACCGATACCCCTTGGTAAGACTGATGTCAGACTTTCGGGCTTCTGACGACTCGTAACGACTGTCAAAGATCCACAAATGACAGCCGGGACCAACGGCTTACGTGCTTTCCGAGGCACGGAGTCTCGGTATGTAAAGATGGTCACCCATCCACTGACTAACCCCGGCAAGCGTAGCTTAACCTGATGGATGGACCCGTGCGGCTTGTTATTACTTAGCCACGAGCTCCTCAGAAGATTGAAGAACATTACCGTAATTACGTAATACACGATCAATCAAAATTTGAATAGTTTTGAAACATATTACTAATCCATTGCTTCCTATGTTCGGAAAAAGATCTGCTCAACAACGTAAATAACGCAATGAATATTATTGAACTGTCAAAATGAAACTGATTAGTCGGAATCGTTTACAAAAATGTGTTGTGTTGTAACAGACGCCAGCACACCAACCTACTCCAATCTGTCAAATTTTCTCAATCAACATTGAACCTTATTCTTTAGCCATAAAGTTGAAAATCTATTAAAGAAATTTGACAGATTGTAGTAACTTGATGTGCTGGCGTCTGTACAATTTATTATACGTAATCTATTTTCGTAGGTACCTACCTACCTCCTCGAGCATATTTTCTGTTATAAATTATAATATAATTATATCTTCTTTTGGCCAATACCTACTTAGGTACCTACATTTTCTACCTTACTGCTCGGCCACGACTTGCTTGAGGCTAAAGTCCCTGCTACACGGTTGCCAACCACGTCCCTGACAGAGGTGACCTTGGTTAGCGACCCGCAAAGTTGTTTCAACGTTTGGTCGTATAAACATCATCTTCACGGTTGTAAACAACCAAGGTCACCTCTGTCGGGTCGCGGTAGGCGACCGTGTAGCAGGCGTTTTAGCGACCGGCGCGGCGCGGCGTTGCCGCGTTGTGTAGGTACGTTGGTAGGTACCCTATGTAGGCAAGAGCAGACGTACGCTCTTTGCATTCCCACTCTTTACCGACGCCGACGACGGCGCGCTATGGCTTTTATTTTGTGGTCGTGGAAATGGGGGGGAGTGCTCGAGTAGTAGGTATTTAGTAGGTACCTATCTCTATCTGGACATTGGTTAGCTCCATTCTTGAGAAAGACTGTAGGCCACCACGCAACAACACGCTAACATCACGCTACAACCCTTAGGAGCCGAGCAAAAAGAAAAAAGTCAGAAAGAACGCTAAGCGAAAACGAAGTAAAAGCTCGGGCGGGGCGATAGGATGCGATGCGGTGGGTCGGGGGCCGAAATTTCACACGGACGAAGTCGCGGGCAGAAGCTACTGTATATGTATTATAAAGGTTTATGTAGGTACTTATAACATTTTAAATCGTAAATCAATACCTATTACAACGATATGAAAAAAAATATATATACAAGGTGGAGACGACGATACAACAAAAAATTAAACGGTGTGTCCCTAATGACGTTCCCATTCTGTATACAAAAATTTAATTGAATATATTCAATAGTTTAGCCAATATAGCTCGGCAAAATCCATAGTCGGCTCGGGTTATTTCGTTTATCCACCCCAAAAATCCACCCTAAGGTGGATATTCTGAAACGTATGCCCGAGAATCCACCTTAGGCTTAATTGTATAAACGGAATTTAAAGGCTTAGGGTGGATCCGGCAAAGACTACATTTAATTTGTTTGAAAAACTCATTTTTTAATTTCGAAGCTAGGATTTATTTGACAGTTCCAAAATACTCTTATGCATTAGTAGTGCTAGTATTTTCATTTATTGTTATATTGTAGTCTCCACATTGTATAGGTAAGCCTCCTCTGGCAGTCGGGTAAAACTTTATTCTATTGATAACGTATTTAGGTATGTACTATATGTAGGTAGGTACATACTTATACCAACTGTTCCCCACGCTTTTACCCGCGTTCCCGTAGGAACCTATCCTACTGCTCGGCTCCCATGAGCAGCAGTGTGATGTTTTATAGCCTAAAACATTACCAAAGGCTACAAAAAAATGATTAAACTGGTAGGTACCTACCTAGTTTGTGAGATTAGCGCATTCAAACATCAAACTAATAAACTGTACAGCTTTATAATATTAGTATTTTTAGATAAACCTAGTATAGTACCTATCTATAGATTACTAAATCAACAAATTGGCAGCAGCTGATTATGAGGTAGCTTCGCCTCGCGCTTTCGTTCGAGCTGCGTGATAGCGTCTTCGTAAGCCGACGCGACGTTCGCGATTGGATTTTCGACACTCTGCTTAGCGTCGAGAGTTGAATATCCAACAGTGTATTTTCTTGACGCACTGGGATACGCGCTGAATGCGCTCTGTTGGATATTCAACTCTCGGCGCTAAGCAGAGCGTCGAAAATCTGATACGCGCAAAAAAATTGCGAATAGGTTTGCTGTTTTAATCATTGTCCTCATAGCTTCCGTGGTCGAGCGGTGTAATGTGGCACTTGCGAAATCAGAGGGTCTAAGTTCGCACCTGGTTAGTCTATAATCTATCTGTCGTTTTTTTAATCCTATTTTATCTTTAGATTTTTTTTTTAAAATCTTATCAAAAACAAAACAGTTTCGTCACATTTGCATTCTGCTTAGTAGGTACCTAATGTAATAATTACCTCGACTGTTTGTGATAATTTTGCTTGTATGAAGGTTAGTATACAAGCAAAAATATCACAAACAGTCGTGAACACTAAAATGTAGGTAAGTAGGTACCTACCTACCTTATGCGTACGTCCATGAATAGGTAACTAAGTAAGTAGGTACCTACTTACCTAGAAATAAGAAGATAGTAGTAATTTTGTAAACAATTTATAGGTAGTCAACTATAACAATTACACATAGGTACATATCTATAATTCTCGTCGGCGCGGCGGCGAGCGACAAAGGGGCTGCGGCGGTATCTTATAAAGTACTCTGTGGCGGCGGCGCCGCGGCGGTGCACTATTGTGTGCTTCGTATAACATCGTTTCAGTTCGGAACGGTGTTTGTGTGCGCGCTAACTAGACGTGCGGCTAGACTAGCGTCTAACTGCTCATCCATCACTGATACTATCTCTGTCGCACACGATGCCAGATGAGATAGCGTGCTTTTTGGCCGCGCCCACCAGTGAGTTCGAGCCCGCGACTTGTCGTATCAGAACATCCTACAACTTACTACTAAAATACTGCCCTATGTTTTATTTCCCCTTTTTCTTGGTAAATTTCTTAGATGGCAAGACCAATTTATCTCTACGCACATTGACATGTGCTAATAATACTAAAATGTGCAATTGTTATGAAAAATCAATGTGGTTTGTCTGTGTATTCACTTATCTTGATGGTTTCACATAAATTAAATATGATTCAATCAATAGATGTAAGTAGTACCTTACGTGTCACCATTGCGTAGGTAGGTAATTAGAAAAAAAATAGGTAAATTTGCCTACGCTGATCGCCTGATTTAGGTATACCCTAAGTTTGCATGAACTTCTATTCTCTGATTTTATTCAACCCAAACCAATGAATTAGTACCTAACCGTGTCAGAAAATGTATTATCAGTACCTACTTACCTACATACAGTAGAAAGATTTTTAAATCTTTAGGTACTTTCTATTTAAAGTAGATATTACAATAATTACATTAGTATTGTATCTGTGTGAACCAAATGCAGATCGCAGATATTTTTTTTCACTTTTAGCATTCTTTCTCATTCCCTAATAAAAAACATTTTATCAATCATAAAATGTAAAACCCGCGGGCAAACCCGCGCGCTGGCGCTAACTTTCTAGAAACACAATTTTGGAAACGATTCGCAAGTTGTCAAGATAAATTAATCACGCATGGACTGACGACGTGTAACCTTGGCGCTTGTTCGATTTTCGAACAACGCCATCTATTATAAATATTTACCGAACGTAAACTCGTAACACAACAGCAAATAACTCTTTCTCAGTGGTTCTTTAAATTTCTGTTAGATGGCGCGATTCAGGTCACTCACACACGTAAAGATTTTTCGTTTTTTATTGGGTCTAATTCTCCTAAAAATACTGTTTTTTTTTTTAAATTTTGGCGATTGGCTAACATAATACATTATAAAGTCTCATTATACTTGCTTTTATTCTGCAGAAACCGTTTATTTACGGAGATTACATCATCTGAAAAATGTATGGCGAGGCCTGTCTAGGCATCCACCTTTGCTCTCGATGCAACAATCTACTATTATTCGATTTTTGTATTTTTAAAAGTGCCAATTAATAATTATTAATTGATAAATCATCATTATCATCTTCCTGCGCGTGATACTTGTTTGTTACTAAGTACATAACATAACAGAGGTTAGGCAGAGGTGTACCTATAGTAGTACACCCACATTTCGCCAGTTATTTATAACTCCCATGTAATAGGGGGCGAGCCTTTTGCCATCAATTGGGCATAAATCCAGACTCCGGGCCGCTAATGAGAAATTCCAGATGGAAAACCCCATAACACTGCCCGACCCGGGAATCGAACCCGACCTGATGCTCATGTTACTAAGTAGTTGATGAATATAAATCTGATTGATATAAATGATTTCTCTTTGACAGGACAACAACGAGGCTATCGTGATGTGGCTCAACTCGCAGAGGCTGCATGACGGTGGATGGGCTTCTACGCAGGTTTGTGGTTTACATAGGTAGATTATAATTAAATTATTTTTTCATCACACCTATTCCAAAAACGACAATTGCCTATAGAGGATAGCGGGAGCAAAATTCAAGTTTGCTCCCTAGGGAGTTTGGGGTTTCTCTCTTCTGATTGGTCCACTCCGCGCTTTTGATAGCGTACTGATTTGTGTTGTTAGGTTGGAGGCGCTCACGTGAAGGTTTAATGTAAAAAAAAAAATCGAGTACGTAGCTTTTTATTTTTCTCATAGGTAGTGATGAAAAATAGTGTGTATCACTCGGGGACAAAATATTTTGTTTTCGGGTGGCGTATATTGAATTCCTCGCTAACCTCAGGATTCTACTTTAGAATCCTTCGCTTAGCTCTGAATTCAAAATAACGCCCTGGAAGAACAAAATATTACTTTGTCCCCGTGTAACACAAATAACTATTACTAGCCAGCTACTCGTCCTTGTTTCGAACGGGTGCAATGACATGTCAAAATATCGAGATTTATATGCTATATCTTAGTTAAACAGTAATGTGTTGTATACAAAACATCCGGAATAAATGTTCTAATGAAGATAAAAACTGTAATAAAATTCATTGTACAGTTTAGAAGATTTAGCGGCCACATAGACAGACACTTAAAACGACTTAGTTTTATAACACATATACATACTACTCATTTTATAATGATAAATCTGGATAAATACGTATTCATACAGGTTGATATTTAAAACTGGTCAATAAGAGACGCGTAGTAGATTTTAGAAAAATATAAAAACTATACTATGACTAGCTGTTCTTACATACTTTTTATTTGCACCAAAGATAGCCCCATTTTATAACTAGAAAATCACTGTCCATTCCAAGGTTACCTGGAAGAGATCGCAGTGAGCGCTATGGGCCGCCCATTGTATATTTTGTAGTGTACTTTTGTGTGTACTTTTTTTTTGTAATGTATTATCTGGTGTATAATAAAGTATAAATAAATATAAAAATACCTGTATTTATCTGCTTTTCATGATTTCCAATTTAGCCAGGGAATTAAGGCAACAGTCTGAACCGATAGTCAACGTGTTTGCCTGTTTGGCTATTATTCCATTTGCTCTTTGATATTTATGATAATTCGTTTGTCCAGGACACGTACGTGGCGCTGCGCGCGCTCATCGAGTACACGAACCGCAAGCGCCTGCGCGACGTGTCGTCGCTGGCCGTCAGCGTGGACGCCGTGGCGCTGGCCGGCGCCACGCGCACGCTGCACGTGCGGAACGACAACCTCGCCGTCATGCAGTTCATTGACGTGAGTTCTATCGACATACAAAAAAACTTACAGCTTTTTAACCCAGTAGATGTAGACTCAAAAACTTCCATTCTCGAAAACGTCCGTATACGCGCTTTATTATTTAGACACAACGTAAAATTTTACACGCTTTATTTATGACAGATTCATTTTCAATACTCAATTCTTTATTGCATTCCATATGTATTACATAGATGGTATAACAAAGTAAAAGACCAATATGGACCCTGTCGGGCACAGCAAAATTAGAAGAGAGGAAGACGGCTAAGTAATAATTCAAGCAATTCAATGTCAATATAAATTATTAGTGGTGTTTAATTGGGTGTATAACTAGGTATATATAATAATATTAGGTTTTTCCATGTATGCCAATGTGGAAAATGAACCTGTCATAAATAAAGCGTGTAAAATTTTACGTTGTGTCTCTATGCAATACATATTTGAGTGCTAAAACACACTCAATTCATGCGCATACCCATAAGAAATAAAAAAGAGTGTGTGTGTTTCTGAGCTCACGATAGAAGTAAAAACTTACGACTGCAGCCAAGTATACCCGATCAGAAAGACCGCAAACTGCGCCTAAAGAAGTTTTCACTTCAAAACTCCTACACTTTCGAATAGATGATAAATATATGATGTCATTGTATTAAAAATTCATTTAGAAGCATTGCACAAACTAAAACAACCCTCAATTTAAAAAAATGCTGACACACTCTAGGCTTCATAAACGCCGAGGCATTATTTACGAAGTGATTTGAATGTTTATGCTATTATGATGGCTCAAATGTTGGGCATGTATGCTGTTTATTGCCTTAGCATGAACATACAATAGAAAACGTATATTTATTAGTAACCTATTCTTAGAGTCATAAAGAACCCTGTAAGAAATAGACACGTGTTTTACCTCTTAACGAGGCGCCTCAGAATGACGATTGACTTGTTGCGAACCCGGACACGATGTGTTGCCATGTCAAGCGCCGAGCGCAGAGACTCTGCGTTGAAAGGTGAAACACGTGTCGATTTCTTACAGGGTTCTTTAAAACTGATTAGGTTAATAAATATACGTCGTCTATTGTATTTTATAATGGATTTCCGCTAAGTCACGCCTGAGTCAATTAACTATCTTAGCATGAAAATTTTTGCACCTAATGAGGTATTTGTATCGTTCGATCACAATTATTGTCAATGTTTTGCCGATACCCAGATCCCGGAGGCTTGGGGCACGGTGAAGGTGACTGCGCGCGGCGCGGGCTACGCCATCCTGCAGATGTCGGTGCAGTACAACGTGGACATCGCGCGCTTCCAGACGCCGCCGCCGCTCAACTGCTTCTCGCTGCGAGCGTCGCATCACTTCTACGGCAGGAATCAGTCGCACATCGAGTTTCAAGGATGTGCCAGGTCAGTTTGTACTTCAACTAATTCATGCGAATTCGGCATTAAAAACTGTGAAAATAAAATCAGTTGTATATTTAAACAAAATTTCAAATTTAATGCCGGTGTCACTCGGTGTCCGTGCGGATTGAGGAGCCAGACTCATAATTAAACGCGGGTACTACCAATATTTAGTAGTAAATTAGCCGATTTTGTAGGCCCGATCCTGGAATTTGTAGTAAAACCCTTCAGAAGTTACATGACTTTAAAGGTGGCTCCTCAATTCGCACATGCGGATTGAGGAGCCACCTCAGAACTCGAAAACTAGACGACGGATATTTTTGAAAATTTGGTAGGATTTAGTAGTACTTATGCGTAATCTCTACAAAAAAAATGGGGTTTGTACGACTGGATTTGAGAGAGCTACAATGCTTTGATTTTTCATAAAAAAACGTAAATTTCACCGCGCTGTTTCTCGGAAAGTTATTAATCAATTACAACATATTTTCAGTATGATCTAGTAGTAAAGGAGTTTTAATTTGTAGTATAAAAATAAAAAGGAAAAGCTATATAGTTTCGGTAATACAACACATTTTATGTGGCTCCTCACACCGCACGGTCTAGAGAAAATATATGTACGTAGCTACTAAAGTAGCTGATCAAATCGGATAAAAATAGCACCAATATTTAGTAGAAATTTCTACTAAATATTGGCGTACTCCAACATCCTGCGCATTCAGTATTTCAAAAGATATTAATAAAATAAACATTCCTTAAAAAATTAGTGAATAGGGTAACCATAAATAATTCAAACAAGACCATTGTTTGAAATAAATAGTTTTATTTGCTTATAAATCATCCTACGAGTACGATTACCTACGTGTTACTTATGTAATTGCAGTTTTAGATTTTATGAGATACTAGCTGCGCTCCGCGGTTTCACCCTCATAAGTCTGGATCCCATGGGAATATCGGGATAAAAAGTATTCTATGTTCTTACCCAGGTTTTGGGTTAAAGGTTTTATTTTATACGATATTAAAATATAAAGTTAGTGTTACAGGATTGTACATTCTAAAAAGATCAAAAGAAAAGTCCGCGATAGCATAATATGTCTACCTCTACGGATGATGACAGATGTGATACAGAATGCCCAGTAAACATGACGCAATGACAGAACATACAACGCAAACCGAGCGCAGCGTATAATGAGATACAAAAACCGGCCAAGTGCGTTATCCCAAGAACAAACTTAACATTGTAAGTATGTAGTTGAAAAACATTCTCCCATACAACTTTGAACTTCAAATTTTGCCTTAAACAATTATATGAAAATATTTTGGTAGTTTTAACTATTGCGAATTTTGTTTTCAAAATCATCGTAGCAAAAAAAAATATTATCCATAATGTAGTGACATTTATAATGGCCCATACCAACTTCACTGAGCGCTGGAATAAATTCTATAGCTCCAATGAGAGAGTATTTTATACCTTTAACTATAATGTGATGTGGTATATCTTCTAAAATAAAGGACCATGCGTCATTTTGGTACCAACGCTCAACAGTGATGAAACTCATGCCATGTGAAAGCTTTTGGGGTATTATTTAATTCATTCTATGGCAGCTAAGTCGAAATCGAGCGCGAACATGGTGTTTTTTAACATTAAAAAAGGTTAGGTTATGTTTGGTCAGGATAGGTTAGGTTAGGTTGATCTCATGATTCTCGGTCTAAGTGTGGGAAGGGAACAATGGGGTGGTTTTTAGTCAGTAGGATTCTGACAGATCCCTTCGCCCGCCCCGGGGCGGGGGACTTCAATGAGGATTACCAAACCCGGAAAAAAAAAAACTTAGGTTAGGTTAGGGTATGGAGGTAGATAGGGTAGGTAGGTATGTAGATAGATAGGGTAGGTAGGTATGTAGGTAGGTAAGGTAGGAAGGTACCCTTTTTGGTTAGGTTAGGTTAGGTTTACCGTGCCGTGCGGAGGAAGCGGAGTCCCGGGGCAGGGTTATGTCGGCGGTGTCGTTGGACATCTCCAATGCATTCAATACCCAGTGATGATACTTATGCCAAGTTAATACTTTTGGGGTATTGTTTCATTCATACTATGACAGCTAAGTCGAAATCGAGCGCGAACATTTTCAATACTGAGAAACTAGAAAATAAAATTCATAGTAAATAGTAACGTTTTTCTTGTTTTTTTTTTGTGTAGGTATATGCGCGTGCTCTGTGCACGCAGGCACAGTATAATAAAGTAATAGTAATAAGTCTCGGCAGTGACCTTGAAATAATTACCAAGGTAGTATGGAAACGCTCCGACGTTTAAAAAAAAAATGTGGTTCAACTCCAACAGGAATGTTTTAAGCCGCAGGTTCTTGGACGTCGTGTATTTCTAAGATGCTACGTTCCTCTTTGACGTTCTGTGCAGCAGCAGCATCGATCCTTTGCCAGCAACGATGACAAATACTTTGTGTGTTACCAAACACAATCTGCAAAGACCTTGAAATAATTACCTACGGCCGCTCAGTAGATAAACCTTCTGCCTCCGCGCACTGAGACTGTTGCGGACTTCGAAACGTCCCTTCGACCATTTTCTATGATAACCTTAATACTGTTATTTTTTTTTTGTGGTATGAAGAACAGGGTGTAAAGTTAACTCATCCTCATTTGAAAAGGTCGAGGATCCTCCGGCCAGACGGGTGTGGTGTCTGGCGGGCAAATGCCTGTAAGTTGATTTCGGTTGACTCTTATATAAGTCGTTCGCGCGGTAAACTCTAATAGCGCGATGCAGGATTTGTGTGACGTCATGTCTTTGATGAGTAGTTAGTACCGCTACAATTTACTTAATTATACTGTTACGCAAGTAGCAATCTACCTTATCGCCTTTCCCTGCCCCTTCCCCTCCGGCTTCTAACATTACCATTAAAAACAAAGATACTTTTGTTACCTCAAATGTTATTAGGTATTTTCTAATGTTAAGAAAAAATAATTAATTACTTAATTAAGCGTTCAGAGATGTTATTATTATTTTCATATATACCTGCAATGCTTACTGTTTTATTTGTCCTTCATTTTATACTTTTTTTTAATGTTCAAAAACACCATATTCGCACTCGATTTCGACTAAGCTGCCATAGTATAAATTAATTGATACCCTAAAAGCTTTCACATGACATGAGTTTCATCCCTTGATATGCTTTTTTGTTGCGACCTTGAAAATCCTCATGGATGTCCTCCGCCCACCCGTGGATGTCCTCCGCCCTCTCATGAATGCGCTCCGCCCTCTCATCCCACCTAACCTAACCTAACCTTTTTTGAATGTTCAAAAACACTTAGCTGCCATAGTATAAATTAAATGATACCCCAAAAGCTTACACATGGCATGAGTTTTATCTCTAACCTAACCTAACCTAACTTTTTTGAATGTTCAAAATCACCATGTTCGCGCTCGATTTCGACTTAGCTGCCATAGTATAAATTAAATGATACCCCAAAAGCTTTCACATGGCATGAGTTTTATCCCTAACCTAACCTAACTTTTTTTGAATGTTCAAAATCACCATGTTCGCGCTCGATTTCGACTTAGCTGCCATAGTATAAATTAAATAATACCCCAAAAGCTTTCATATGGCATGGGTTTCATCCCTATCCTAACCTAACCTAACTTTTTTTGAATGTTCAAAAACACCATGTTCGCGCTCGATTTCGACTTAGCTGCCATAGAATGAATTAAACAATACCCCAAAAGCTTTCCCATGGCATGAGTCTCATCACTGTTGAGCGTTGGTACCAGACTCCATACAAAGTTGCCCATGGTCCTTTGTCGCTGCCATTTAAATCAAACGACATAATATTGGATGGCACATAATTAGAAGTTCCGTCATCACCGCAACAAATACAAGTGTATTTTTCTTCCTGAATGCAGATTGCATCTTCCAAACATCGGATGCAAAATTTGAAAGAATATTTAAGTTTAATGGCTAAAATGAAATCTGTCTAGAGCTTGTAAGAAATAAACAGAAATCATTCTCATTTTTCATCATTCATTGCGGGAGACCACTGAAAATCAATATCAAAATGCAAAATCTGAACTGAACTTCGATGTTTAAAATACCGATGTACTGTATTCATAAAGTTAATAACACCCCTTCGTTTTCCGTCGGGGGTAAAGTACGGATTTACGTGAGTTAGAATATACGCTATGACGAATTACTTAATTGAGAATGTTCATCAGCGCGATGTACGGAACTTCAAAATATTTATTTATTTATTTATTTATTTATATATACTTTATTGTACACCAGATAATATATTACAAGAAAAAAAAAAGTAATACACTACAAAATATACAATGGGCGGCCTTATCGCTTACTGCAATCTCTTCCAGGCAACCTTGGAATGGACAGTGATATTATGGACATAAAATGGGGTTGTCTTTGGTGCAAATAAAAAGTATAATATTACAATATAGGTACTATAATAGATACATAGATAAATGCTATATAATAGATACATAGATACATACATATTAATTATACATATAAGCAACGAAAATAAATGACGATTATTATTACAGCTAACGACGAGAACAAAATTATAACGACAAGTAATGTTCCTTCACTAGTCTTTTAAACACAGGCAACGATTGCGCGCGCTTTATTGGAACTGGTAATGCATTCCACAAACGAGCAGCCTGGACAGTAAAGGATTTGTCAAGGAAAGTTGTGGAATGCATTGGCATTTTAAGCTTCAGGTTATCTGATGACCTCAAAAGTTTTGTGTGGGAGTCGCAAAGATACTGGAAACGTTTCTTAAGGTAGAGAGGGGAGAAAGGGGAAAAGAGCACGTTATACAAAAGGGAAAGAATATGAGCATTCCGGCGAAGGCGAATTGGTAACCACTTGAGCTTCACACGAAATTCGGAAACATGGTCATATTTGCGTAAACCAAATATGAACCTTATACAAACATTTTGAAGCCGCTCAAGTTTATCGAGTTGGTCCTGAGTAAGGTCAAGATAGCTGGCATCAGCATAATCAAGGATGGGTAGAAGAAGTGATTGTGCAAGCGCAATCTTGGTGGCAGTCGGTAGAAAATTACGCAGTCTCTTCAGAGATGCAGCGGATGCAAATAGCTTGCGGCTAACTTCCTGTAGCTGGGCAGTCCAAGAGAAGTTCTTGTCAATGAATATCCCCAAGTTTTTAACTTTTTCGCTGAAGGGAATAATAGAGTTATCAAAAGAAACTTGGGGAAGAGTCGTCCAGTCAATTCTTGAGACCGTCCTAGAGCTGCCAACCACAACAACCTGCGTCTTTATGGGGTTGACCATAAGCCCATATCTCTTGCTCCAGTCGCATATATGGGCCAGATCGCGATTAATCGCCAAGATAGCCTCGGACAGATTTCCAAGTGGAGCTCGCGAGTAAATTTGTAAATCATCAGCATATAGGTGGTAGGAAGAAATTAGTTGGTCGGAGATTGAGTTAATAAACATTGCGAAAAGTAAAGGGGATAGAACGCCACCCTGTGGGACACCAGCAGAAGTATTACTCCAGGAAGACAAGGTCTCTCCGATGCAAATACGTTGCCGGCGACCGAACAGGTAACTACGAAACCAGTCAATTACCGATGGAGATATGTTAAGAGAGCATAGAATGCCAAGCAGAACATCGAAATCAACAGTATTAAACGCATTACTAAAATCAAGCAAAGCTAAGACCGTTAGATTACCGTTTTCCATGGCTGACCTTATATCATCCGTAATATTCAGAAGCGCTGTGGTGGTGCTATGACCTGGACGGAAGCCGGACTGGAAAGGGTTGAGGAGATTATTTTTGGAGAGAAAAGTGCTTATTTGATCGTGAATTAACCGCTCAAGGACTTTGGATAGGAATGGTAAGACGGATATTGGACGATATTCAGAGAAAGATGAAGGATTACACTTTTTAGGTAAAGGAATTATTTGGGCATCTTTCCATGAACATGGAAAGACACCACTGGATGCAGAAAAATTGAGGATATGGCAAATGACGGGAAGGATTACATCCAGCACAGGGACCAACATATTACGGCTGATACAGTCACTTCCCACTGCATTGGAAGTAATCGATAGTATGCTCTTCTTAACATCACATGCGGAGAATTGACTAAGAACAAATGGAGAATAACTGGGAGTCGGAAGTGAAGAAAGATAATTCAGTGTATTAAATTTTATTGTCCTATCAAAATCGGACGAAGCAGTAAAATGATTATTCATTGCATCAATGTCTAAATCTTTTGGGATTGTCTCTTGTCGGGTTTTACCGACCCCCAGTGACCTAAGAAATTTCCAAACCTTGGATGCGTCCCCATTTTGGACAGAAGTATGAATGTGATGGCGATTAGCTTTCCTACACACCTTATTGCAGTGAATACGTATTGAGACATATCTTTCTCTGTTAGTGTCATTAGGCCTACGCTTAAACTTGGACTTTGCCGTCACTTTTTTGTGCATTATTGTTTTAATGTCATCTGTGAGCCAAGGCGCCGGCAAATGTTTAACCTTAACTGCTCGAACAGGTGCGTGATGATCATAAAGCTCTATAAGTTTAGCCGCAAAAATATCAACTTGCTCATCGACAGATGTAGAGGCAAATAGAGTAGACCAATCTATATTGCTGGCATCTCTGCAAAGCTCGTCAACATTCATACCACCAAAATTGCGTTGCATGAGAATCTTGGCTTTCGCCTTTGGTGGGCGAATTTTGTAAGAAAGATAGATCAGGTCGTGATAGGAAAAGGCATCGGCTGAGCATTGGCCATGCTTAGCGACGCGATCAACAGAGGAAACAAAAATCAAGTCAAGAAGGGAAGGAGTGGCGTTAGGAAAATTGTGAGTGGCACTCAGCGGAAGAATGGAAAGATTACTGGAAACGGAAATATTTGTCAGAGAAGAAGAGCGATGGTCTTTTTTCAGAAGACAAGTATTGAAGTCACCCATGATTATACTATGACTGTAAGAAGGGATCAACGTTTCTAATAAATTTTCAAAAGATGAGAAGAAATTAACACGCAAAGAGGGACAATAGTAGACGCCAAGAAGTAATTTTGAATGGTGTAGTTCGACTTCAATAAAGAGATGTTCACCGGCATTTGATGGCGGTGGCTGGGCTGACACATTGACAATAGAGAAGGGAATGTGTGCACGGAGATATATGGCAACACCACCACCACCACCAACCGACCGGTCATTTCTTATAAGCTGGAAGCCAGGAAGAGAGTAACTAGTTGAAGGGAGACAAGGTTTAAGCCATGACTCGGAAATAAGAATAGCATGAATATTTTTACAGTCAAAGCTTGCCAGCATATCGTGGAAATGAGCTGGAATGCTCTGAGCGTTAATATGTATAACATTAAAATTCTTGGGAACATCAGAAAACTGTGCTGTCAGACTGTCTGCAAGAGAAGGAATACTCACGAAACTGTCGTCGTTGCTTGTTAAAGAGAAAAAACTATTACTATCGCTGCTTTCATCGGTAGACATAAAACAATATATGTAGATATAAATTTATATAAATATACAAAAAAAAAAACTAAAGCTAAATATCAAATAAAAATAAAGGTTAACCAAGTAACTAGTCCACCTGCCGGTTGCGTTATTAAATTAAAATACAAGAATTTAAAACCTAATGAATCCGGGTAACACGATAAAGGCAATAAAAAACATAAATATTGCTATGACGATGACTAAATATCGAATGTTTACCTATGAGATTCAGATACTTATGTCGTCCCTCTTTTTAAATTTGAATTTACCGCGTTAACGATAGAGGCACCATGCCTAGAATGCGCTCAAGATAAGTCTGCGTGCGACTGGTGGCGCTGGTGTGCTTAATTCTATAGTGTAATATACATATAAAATATTAAATCTATATTAATAATTAATCTTAATACTATAATCTTATATTATATTAATTAATTAAATTATTCTATATTTAACTTGACCTTATTTATACGACAAGACGGCGGCATACTTATTAGTTCAAATTTCATCCACGCGCAGACTTATCTTGCGAGCACTCTACCCCAGACTGCATTCCGAATTATGCTGTAATCCATTTTGGCGTGCTTACTTTTATTATTTGATTTATTTCAGATCGTACATAAGAATGACATACAATCCATATATTATTAGTAACAAAGACTTAGAAACTATGTTAGTAAAACTTACAAACTAACCTAACTACACTTAATACCTACGTGGCTCAACACATGTTGGCACGTGCCTCTGCATCCAGTGCCTAATTAAGGGGCTGTCCACCTTGTCGGCCAATGTTTTTAAGATGCTGTTGGGGCTTCCGCGCAGCCTGCCCATTATCGACGCTGCCCGCTTTCTCATTATGGCATGAAAATCGTCGACACGGGCTTCCGCGAACATTTGTGACCGCTGCAGAAGTCCTCTGCGTATACTTCACCCTCAAACTGCACGTGTAGAAGGTTTGGCAGTAGGCCTTAAAAAGACACACCTTCACATCCCTACTACAACGTGCAAACCTGCGGGCTAACATATATTATTGCACCGAACCGCCAACGTCCTACGCTCCCTGTCCAAATCTGCATCATCATATAAGTCCTCCGTAACCAGATATCCTAGGTACTTAATCTGAGCAATACGCTGCAACTCTGTTCCGCTCATTGTTACTGGAGGAACGTTACCTAACGATACATTTTTGCACTTAAAAATCACCATCTGCGACTTTTTGACGTTGTATGCGAGCCCATGCGTCGCCGCATAGGACTGGCACACACCAATCAATTTTCGGAGTGCACTGGGCTCAGCAGCACCAGTGGCGTGCACTCCATACATGCAAATAAGCTCTGCATACCCTGTAGTCCCATACATACATGTCCCTCAAAATGATAAATAACTAACACTAAAATAAAACATGGTATCGAATTATTGATCTACATCTCATCGCATAGCGTTTTGCTTCCCGTGTTAATTTCGCGCCATCTATTACTTTTTTTTGGAACTAGTTGAAGCGGTGAACAGCCGACCGAACATCCGCCGCCGCCGCAGCAGCTCCGCCCGTGAGCATAAGCAGTACTACACGTTGCTTATTTGTCATACAACGCATCTCGTGAATTCTCGTGTAGTACACAGCAAAAGTGTGACTGTGTGCGTGAAAATGTGACCGCGTGTTTGTGTTTTAGAAGCACAGCTTACATTCT
The DNA here is from genome assembly GCA_948150665.1 of Conistra vaccinii. NCBI lineage: Eukaryota > Metazoa > Arthropoda > Insecta > Lepidoptera > Noctuidae > Conistra > Conistra vaccinii. The sequence goes on from OX411327.1 coordinate 21,977,513, forward strand.
AACCCGTCCGAATTGAGAAGCTATAAAAGCACCTCTTATTTGTTGATTGTAGAGGGTCGACTTTTTTAGTCGGATTAACCAAATTTATTCGTTCGTATTAGTTCGTAATTACAAAGTTTTTTTTAACCTATTGTTCCGATTGTTTTGCTTGGCGCAAGATATTGATTGTCTAAGTAAATATTTAGTAATAATATATTGTAAAAAATTTAAAATTAGACCTGTGAAACCTGTGTTGGCGGCAGATTTTAATACATTGAAACGTATTTCATTATATTAAAATCTGCCGTCTTTTCGACGTTATCTTTGAGAAAAAAGTTCAATTGATTGCAAAGGGAAGGTGTGCACCCGGGTTGGACTGAATTAAAAAAATAGGTGATGCTACTTGTTATTTTCGTAAAAAGTTTTATGATTATTATTAGGTAGGTACCTACAGTAGGCTAACAGGTTGTGTACACAAACAACATATTGTATTGTTTATTTGTTTCCCTTGCATTTGGTTTACAAATCAAGATAAAGAGAATGTTTGGGTACTTATAACAGATAAGATTATTATTCAGATTCAGATATAACATCATGCGAAGGCAATGGCGTAAGAGTCAGGTAGGGTAGGTAGTCGGTGGGCCACCGAACGAAACAAGCTGAAACTGGTACGTTTTATTTTAATTTTAGCCGTGCATACCCTGTCTGAAAACTCTGTGCACGCCCCTGAGCAGCACCATATCATCTGCATAGCTTAGATTATTAATCAAACCTTACACCCGTCCAAATTAGTGTGTGCGCAATAAGAATATCCCGTGAATCGTCATAGATGACGTCATGACATGCGCCATCTTGCCAAATTAATATCACCTCACGGTAATCAAAAATGACAGTTGTGCTGTTTTGTTTTGAGTCGCATCCTATCTTTAAACTAAAGTTACCAATCTGTAGCCGACCGCAGGCGGCAACTGCAGGCAATGTGTCGCCGCGACACAAAAAACCTTCCATAGCTAGCGACACATCGCTTTCATAGAAATACATAAAAACCAGTCGTGTCGTAGTGACACGTCGCTTGCAGTTGCCACCTGCGGTCGGCTACGTAATAGTATCTATTAGTGGGATTTTCTAAATTGTACTTTTGGCAACCGTCAAGGTATTGACGGTTGCCATTGGTAACAAACAAATATGATATGGTATAAGTTTGGACGTTAAGCGAGCACTGTAAGCGCGTTCAAGAGCGTTTCGATTAAAATTGACAGCTCTTAGCTGTCATAATCGTGTTATCTAAATCGTAACACAAAATTATTATTGCACTTCATAATTAAAATTCTAGTTCGCTAGTTACCCACATTTCTTATTTCGAAACAATAATATTGTCAAAACAGGGTAATCATAAGAGCCTGGCCACGACTTTGAGCGGGGCGGCAAGCGGGGCGTTGTCCATGCCACGTACTTGACAGTAGCGTTAGCGGCAGCAACCGCGGTGGACGTACTTAGACTTTTAATTTTTTTTACGTAGGTAAGGATTGCGAGGATAGAAATTTTGATGGGTAAAAAAGCAGTCAATCAAAACATACTTCATGAAAAGTGATAAATTGTTCATTTTTGTTAGAAACTATGTTTTGAATTTCTTCTTCGTTTATGAATGAGTGTTAGGTTCTATGAGGCGTGCACTTTTGGATTTTCCAAACTATTTTATTCGTCCAGCCGCGCCGCTCAGTCCGCCCCTGCACTGCCGTCGTCCGTACCGCTCTGAGTAGTGGCATCTCATTCACTCGCCCATACATTTGTTCAAGCCACGCAGGCGCGACCGCGCCGCTCGCCGCTGCCGCGAAACGCTTGGCAAATACCGCTCCCGCTGCCGCTGTGAGCGGCGCGCCGTGGCATGCTTCATACATTTCTATGCATTTGTTTTTACCGCTCGCCGCCCCGCTCACCGCTGCCGCTGGGAGCGGCAAGGTCGTGGCCAGGCCGTAACAGGGAAATATTTGACATCTATTTGCGATGTTTGCCCACTTTCAGAGCTCGTAATTCAGAATGCGGCCACAGACGTGAAGATGACTGACACTACTGACATTCGATTTTCTAAGCTGTTTGTCTATTACATTCTCTACGTTACTATAGCAACAATGTTGTCAAAAATAACAGCGAAACAATAATGAATTTAAAATCATAACGTATGAATAAAAACTAATGTTTACTTTGACGAAGACAATTTATTTTACTATACACAAAGAGGAAACGTTTCTACGGAGATCCCTATCACCGCGATTCACCGGAGAGTGCTAAATTTACAACGCCATCTATCGGTACATCAGGAACTAAAATATCGTTTAAATAAACTAAACACATTGAGGTATTATATTGTACTAACGTACCTAAACATAAGTTTGTACAAAAAAGTATTATTAAATTCATCACCGGTGACTGAATTTTAATTCATTTGTTAAACTGACTTTTGTTGTAGGTACATAGTACATAACATAACTATACTAACTATAATAAAGTGAGTTTGTTTTTCTATTGGTTTAATTGTTACGCAAAAACGGCAGAACGGATTTACACGAAATTTGACACATGGGTAGTCGATGACCTGGGTAAGAACATAGAATACTTTTTATCCCGATATTCCCACGGAATCAAGACTTATGAGGGTGAAACCGCGGAGCGCAGCTAGTATCTCATAAAATCTAAAACTGCAATTACATAAGTAACACGTAGGTAATCGTACTCGTAGGATGATTTATAAGCAAATAAAACTATTTATTTCAAACAATGGTTTTGTTTGAATTATTTATGGTTACCCTATTCACTAATTTGTTAAGGAATGTTTATTTTATTAATATCTTTTGAAATACTGAATGCGCAGGATGTTGGAGTACGCCAATATTTAGTAGAAATTTCTACTAAATATTGGTGCTATTTTTATCCGATTTGATCAGCTACTTTAGTAGCTACGTACATATATTTTCTCTAAACCGTGCGGTGTGAGGAGCCACATAAAATGTGTTGTATTACCGAAACTATATAGCTTTTCCTTTTTATTTTTATACTACAAATTAAAACTCCTTTACTACTAAATCATACTGAAAATATGTTGTAATTGATTAATAACTTTCCGAGAAACAGCGCGGTGAAATTTACGTTTTTTTATGAAAAATCAAAGCATTGTAGCTCTCTCAAATCCAGTCGTACAAACCCCATTTTTTTTGTAGAGATTACGCATAAGTACTACTAAATCCTACCAAATTTTCAAAAATATCCGTCGTCTAGTTTTCGAGTTCTGAGGTGGCTCCTCAATCCGCATGTGCGAATTGAGGAGCCACCTTTAAAGTCATGTAACTTCTGAAGGATTTTACTACAAATTCCAGGATCGGGCCTACAAAATCGGCTAATTTACTACTAAATATTGGTAGTACCCGCGTTTAATTACGAGTCTGGCTTCTCAATCCGCACGGACACGTCACTCGAGGGTTGACTTTAGCGTAAACGTAATGCCGGTGCCCCTCCTGCAGTCAACTTGCAATATCTATGGCGGCATGGCGTATGAGCTCTATGTCAAATGGGTGGAGTTGAAAGTGTTAAACCGATTATAGGCAATTTTGAATTGTCAAGGAGTCGGTCAGTCAGAAAGATGGATCTAGTTGTCCAATATAAAGCGTAATTCTTGTTAGAGCTGCTTTTGATAGTGAGAAGTGTGCATACTTTAGGACATATATTAATAACAATATTAAACAACCAAAAAAGTTATGGAGTCACATTAAATCAACTATAGCCACCTCAAAAAAACCAGAGCATAGTCTGCCACATTTCTGTAATAACCCAGAATCAATCAATCAACACTTTTTGGATGTACCCGGCAGTGGTAAGGTCACAACTGCTGATTTAAGTTATTTTGAGCACCATAGACACGGTAATGGTCATTTCCAGCTTGAGCTGGTCCAGCAGGATGCGGTGCTGAGGATCTTGCGCAGTCTTAAGTCCAATGCACAGGGCTCTGACCATATATCTCTGGAGATGCTGATGTTGACACTCCCTCGTACACTTGCAGTTATCACAGCTATCATCAACAGATCAATTGTCACATCTTCTTTCCCTGATCTGTGGAAAATGGCAATAGTTAGACCAATCCCTAAAGTATCTAACCCCACAAGCGTGAAAGACCTTCGTCCAATTAGCCTACTGCCATGTCTGTCCAAGATATTGGAAAGGGTGGTTTCTGACCAGTTTAGGGCATATCTTGAGCTCAATAGTATTCTGCCGATGGCTCAGTCCGGCTTTCGCAGGGGCCATAGCACAGCGACAGCACTCTTGGATGTAGTCGGTAACATTCTGGAAGCCAGAGACCAAGGCATGGGGACCCTTCTTGAGCTCAGTCCGGCTTTCGCAGGGGCCATAGCACAGCGACAGCACTCTTGGATGTAGTCGGTAACATTCTGGAAGCCAGAGACCAAGGCATGGGGACCCTTCTTGTCCTACTAGATTTTTCACGTGCTTTTGATTCGATTAATACTTCGCTTCTTTTTTCCAAGCTGTCTTACTATGGGTGTGATGTCGGAGTAGTTAAATGGTTTGAGAGTTACCTTAGTAATCGATCACAGTTTGTCCAGGTGTCATGCGACAGTAACGGAGATACCATGTCTTCTGGTCCGAAGCACGTGGACAGGGGCGTGCCGCAGGGATCGATCCTTGGCCCGCTTCTCTTCATCCTGTACAGTGCTGACATCGCCAAATGTCTGATCAACACTAAGTTCCACCTTTACGCTGATGATTTGCAGTTGTACCTCTCCTTCCGCTCTCAGGATACTGCTGAAACTATAAGAAGAATAAATGAGGATTTAGAGAGGATCTCTGCATGGTCCAGATGAAACTCTTTGGTCCTGAATCCTAATAAGTCGAAGTATATTGTGATGGGATCTAGGGATTTCCTAAACAAATTGCTTGCTTGCAACCTGGACCTCAGGATTGATGGTTGTGGTGTGGAAAGGGTTCTGGAGGCTCGTAATCTTGGGGTAGTATTTGACGGGCAGCTGCATTTTGAGACTCACATATTGGAGGCTGTGCGCAACTGCTTCTACCAACTCAAGCTCTTGTATCGTGTTCGTCCCTACATAAGTGTAGATATGCGTGTCATGCTGTGTGAGTCGCTTGTTCTATCCAAGCTGAACTACGCTGACACTGTGTATGGGGCGTGCATTCTCGGTAGAAGCGAAAAACTTATCCAGCGAGTGCAGAATGCCTGCGCAAGATTCTGCTACAATGTCCCTCCACGATCCCACATCACTCCGTTTTTAAATAAGGGTAATTTGATGAGAATGTCAGCACGCAGAAAGCTTCACCTGGCTACCCTACTCTTTGGCACTATTCTCACAAAGAAACCAGACTATCTATATAAGAAACTGTCTTGGTCGCGCGATATCAACAAGATTAAAACTAGAGCATCTTCGTACCTCTTATTGGCCTCATCGCACATAACCGCTGCTTTCCGTGGTTGTTTCAAATTCGCTGCCTCTCGTTGTTGGAACGACCTGCCACCTCCTTTTCGTGCTATAAAGACAGTTGGTACTTTCAGACTCAAATTTAAACAGCACTTACTACAACTTCAAAAGGATAGCACAGATTAAACTTACCCTTGATCTGCACGCGTCTGGCACGGTGACGAGCGTTTGGCAGCGATTATTCACTGAGACACAGCAGTTGTTTTGCATTTTGTTTTTTCTTTGCCATTGTTTGTCATTGGTGAATTTGGAAACTCCACTCTTGTATCTGTATTTCTCCATATAAAACTGACATGTAACTGACTATCACAAAACACTTTTCATCCTACGATTATTCACTTTATTATTGTATTATTAAACATTAGACAGCCGTAATATTTATAAATTTTGTTTGCCGGTGTCGGCGCCTGCGTCTCTTTACTTGTCACATCCATGCCATAGAGTATCATACCACAGACACTTAAAGGCATAGACAAGTAATCGATGCTACGTCGGGTGCAGACACACGGACTACGTATTTTATTTTAATTTTTTTTATTAATGTATTTGATACTTATTTAGGTACCTATCTATCCGTGACATCACTGCGGGCCCTATCAGAATACCAGCGCTGCGACTTTTTGTATTAAATGTCGCAGCATCGTGCTGAGATAGGAGCCTTTTGGCCTCGCACAGGACTCCTTCTTTTTTACTTTGTTTTATTTTTATTGTTTTTTATTTCTTATTGATCTTAGAATAATAACGCATAGAAACCTAGTACGAGTACAAAAAGTGAGGCAACTAAAACTTAGCCATAGTGGCTAGCTTCTCTCGGAGAGCCGTCAGTACTCAAGGTCACGTTCCGTCGAACACAGCTCGCGAATAAATAATTTAAAATAATTGAAAATGACAGTTTGTAGCGTGAAGAGATGTCATAGCACTAGGAAAACAAGACAAAATGTGGTCAAATTACATTTCACAAGTAAATACTTAGATTTTATACATTATTTTTACGTAAATCGATCATCAAACAAAAAAATTATTAACCTAACTTATCACAATAGGTACAGTGTTGCTATTTGTGAGGAAAAAAATACCCACATTGCTTTCAATTTTGTTCTTATTTTGGTTTAGCAAAAAAAATGTTTTTGATGTAGGTACCTTACTACCTACCTTAAGGAATACGATAAAACATTTTGCCAGTTTCGAGAACCTAACTTGTCATTAGGTATTTTATATTAGTCTTTGTAAATAGGATACTGGTGGCGATTCTGGGTGCGTCAATTTAAATTATTTACAGCCTCTAAATTTTGGTCGTTATCGACACTGCTACTTAGTGTTTTTAAACTTTTTAATTTTTTGTAATTTTCTGTCATCCTCCTATTTAAATATAAATAAGTATTTGGAAACTTACAACACTTACTATTATTTGATATCATATCCGATTTTTTACATGTCAGGAATTAATACATGTTAATATTAAAAACCCATCACACATTCTAAACGCATTGACCTAATCATTTTCTTCATGCGATTAACGGTTCATTTATTTCCTTTTATTTTAAACTAGCTTTTACCCGAGGCTTGTTACGCGTAATTTTCAAACTGTGATATCTCTTAAACTATTCATTTAAATGATGTGATGTGAAATTTTAATCGAAATTGAATGCCCAATTTAAATAACATATTTTATTGGATAAGGATTAACATGATACCGGTCAAAATAGCTTCGGAAATACCAATGAAAATATTATAAAATTTTAAAGAATAAAATGGTTACTGTGGGTCATCCTTAGAAGATGTATGCCATCGCGGACTTTTTTGGTATACAATACTCTAGACTTGACAATAATAGTAATAATATGTACAAGTATATAAAAAAGGGGAGGAACAATTAAAGGGCATCAAAAAATTCGTCTGCGTCGCTGTCAACAGCAAAAGTGCCCAAAAGGCTGGCAGCATTGTACTTAAAATAAAAAGTTAAGATCAATTACAACATATTATAATTATTCAGTATGATTTAGTAAAAAAAAAAATGATACTCTAGAACATAAATTTGATTTATCTCTCACGGCTTACGCGGCGCACGCCAGTAAAGCTCCCAGTCGACATGATTTTTTCCGACATCTTCAACAATAATTGTTATATTTCAGCTAATTTACACAAAACCTTAATGAATTATATAGGTACTAAAACCTTCCGCATGATCACTCCGTCCAATGGTGAAAACCGTTTGAAAATCTGTTCCGTAGTTTTTGAGTTTATCGCGTTCAGACAGACAGACGCGGCGGGGGAATTTGTTTTATAAAATGTAAGGATAAATCGAATTTTACCTTCCGGAAAAATAATGAAGTTCCAGTTCCTGATAACATAAAATACTTGTCTTGGTTTGGTCCTTTTCCCATATTTTTGTGGGTAACGGCCTGGTAATGGTATCACTGAAAGCTATACTTGTGTGCGTTTGCGGAACGTAGACACATTCGGCTCACGCACACAAACAAAATGAACTGGACACACGATATCGCTCGTGTTTTGTACTAGACGCGGCTTCTATGCGTTATTATTCTAAGTTATTGATGTTTCAATGTGTTTTAGTTTAGTTTGTGATCTCCTGTGCTTGTCCCAATAAATAATTTTTCTTTCTTTCTTTCTTTCTAATTCCTATGGAGAAGCACGGGCAAGGAACTACATAGGGGCCGCTCAAGTATTACGTAAGCAGTTTAGGGGGGCGGGGGGTCTATGCTTTGCTTATTTTTGATGACATGGGGGGTGGTCTAGATGGTGATTACGTCAGCAGTAATTATTTACTTTTTTACACATATGGCAACCCACACTTTGTCTATGCTTGAAAATGAAACGCACATTCGGAGGATCCCCTCAAATGCATATACCAATGTTTACGTAAGCATGGGGGGGTAAGAGCTTTGCTTACTTTTGCTGACAAGGGGGGGGGGTAAATAATTGTAATAAATTTGCTTACGAAATACTTGAACGGCCCCATATTCACTCGTTTAAATAAACATATTTTTAATTGTTTTTAAAGCGATTCTTTTACCTTTATGTGAAAATAAATTAACTTTGACCTATTTCTGTCCAGCTGGACTTTAGCGTCAGAATCCCCGCGCTCCGGCATGGCAGTGCTAGAGGTGGGCGTGCCGACGGGCTACATGATCCAGCAGCAGAAGCTGGACGCCTACGTGCTGAGCCGGCGCGTGCCCACGCTGCAGCGGGCCAAGTACATGCCCACCAAGATACTGTTCTACTTCGATTATGTACGTATGTTAACTACGAACCCCCTGAAGCAGAAGCTAGTCATCTAAGGTCTATTTATCTTTGTTTCCAATTGATGTAATTTCCACTTTAACAAACATGAACTATAAGAAAGTGTAAATAAAGTTGATTTTAGACCGACTAGTACTGTTGAAAAAGTCTTAAAAAAATATGAAGTTGTACTGCAAACTGACCCTTAGTAGGCATTACAGTTGTTTTTCTTTAAACTCGTGTTTGTTTACATGTTTGGCGAATAAATTGCGAACGACGATTATATTCGGTGTGTAAACAAAGTATGTGTAAAACAACTGTGTGTAAAATCATCCTAATTTTGCTAAGTGCCTTCAGGTCTACATGTCTTTGTACAGTACGACTCAACTTAGATGTACCACAAATTTGAGAATTTTCACTCATTCTTTTAAATTTTATGAATGTATTTGGCTATATGGCTTTACAAGTTATTGCGTTTTCGTAAAGATCATTTTAACCAAAAGCAGTAATAAACATTGGTGATTTTGAAGGCGCACTCAGTTCGGATGGGGACCAGTTTTACGAATTTTGCCGATGCTACATCTAAGTTGTGTCGTACTATACGTGACGATTGTTATAACCTAAAATATGCTGCAGCAGTGACGTAATTTATTAACATGTAACATGTCTGTACAGCTGTCTGAGGAGCCGACGTGCGTGAACTTCACGATCGAGCGCTGGTTCCCGGTGGCGAACATGTCCCGATACCTGCCCATGCGTGTTTACGACTACTATGCACCCGGTAAGTGTTCTGTTCTTTATCCTTATGACCTTGTGCCAGTTCTGGAAAAATTAAGATAGAAAGTGTAACTATAAAGTGTTGAATGTTTATACAACATACTGCGAACCAAATCGCATCGCTTATTATTATACAATGCTATTTTTTTATGTGTAAGATGTTTCCTCGCGTCTGCCTGCAAACAAATTCGAAATAATTAAATCTGTGGGAGTGATTTCGTGAAAAGAGACTGAAGTGTATTACAGGGAGCGCGCGCTATTTGATTTGGCCAATGAGCGCGCATGATGCTTATGTTGGCCGTCAGAAACGACCTTCACGAGGGCCCGCCTCTTTTAATGTTGATAAGTGTGAGTCAGTTGTAACACAATCATATATGCAACTACTGTAAGGCTCGTTCTTTGACGGGGTCCGCTAGGGCCGATGCCTGCCGGGGTCGCGGGAAGGTCCGAAAGGGTTACCGTGGCCCCTGGCAACGTACAGGCAACTGAAGTAACACGGGTGGGTATTAGTCAGTCAGTCTGACACGCCCTCCCGTTCCGCCCAGAGCGGAAGAAGTTATTTGATAATTCCCCACATAAAAAAAAGGCTCGCTCGTTTAATTAATTGCGGTAAGCAAGCGAACGACCCTTCTTTTGCCTTTACTTACACACACATTCAATTTCTGACAATCTGTTCAACTTCAATAGGTTTATGTAATGGGCGCATTTATAATAGCCTCCACAAGAGGTGATACCCTTCGCAGTCCGCCCCGCTACTATCTTGCTGATTAAATAACGATGAGCTATTCTAAAATAAAATCGTGCCGTTACCAGAGAAGAAAACAGAAACATGATTTTTGGTGAACTCATGCTCGATCTTGAACCTAGAATATAAACAAACAATTTCCTCCTACAGAACGCTTCAACGAGAGCATATTCGACGCGCTACCGACTTACCTCCTGAACATTTGCGAAGTGTGCGGCTCCTCACAATGCCCGTACTGCGCGATATACAACAACGCCTTACGAACAACTATCGCGACCCCACTCCTACTCATAGCCGTCGTTGTAACCATCACACGGTACTTACGACCGCAAATTAACCTCTACGGAATCTCATAGGCATGTTTGTTGCAATCGATTTTGTAAAAGATTTATGGAAAATAGAATACCAAAACTTTATGGTTTGTTTATAGAATGACTCATTTTGTTGTATTGAATTGGTATCAATTGATTCCCAGTGACAAGAAAATATCTATGTTACAAAATATACAAAAGCAGCTCTACGGTAACGCCGTAGTTGCGGTCATAAAGCGTGCGAATAGGACGAGGATTATTTAGTACGGGATTTTTAAAACTCCGCAGAGAATCGTGTCGTCTCGCTCTCACGTTTAATGACCGTGTCTTGCACGAATATTGACTTTTAGGATAATATCATACGTCAATCTAAAGGTAATTATCACGACAAATTCATTCTGGGATATAGTTTATTTTTTATAACATTGAGTAATTCTGTAAATAAGCCATTTTACGATTGCAAGAAACTAGCATCCATAGGAATGTAGATAGTATGTATACAATTATTCAATAACAGATTCTCATGAGCGACTAAAATCACAGAAAATGACATTAGTTTATCATAGTTATTATTGTTTGTATGTAATTAAATAAAAAAGGAATAACTACACCAGTATTCATTGGCTTTACTAATATGTATCAAATTTTTAAATAATCTAAAACATAGCCAAATGTTCTATCAGAAATAGAAAAATATAATTATTTTAAGTAAATAAGTATGTGCAGCTATTTTATACACCATTTTAGTCTTATAAAATTGAGAAATATTTTTATTCATGATGAAAATGAATGAAATTTCTATTTGGGTCATTCTCATTACAACTGGCAGCTAAAATTATTATTATTATATGCAATACTGACTATTGCTTTGTGCAACTGTTATCTGCTATTCATATACATGATCTAGTATGTTCCATACTAACCACCGTTTAGAAATTAGTTTATAATATGTAAATTATAATGAAAAGACAGCCTTTAATGTGGGTAAACAAAATTTTACAGAAAACTAGTATGACGCGACCGATTTATTTTTAAGGATAACGCTTTGTATATCTTAACAGCTGCCTTATAAGAGCATAAGGAAAAAACAAGCTTCAAATTCGTATCATACGTACACAATAAGTTGCCTAGTTTCTTTTGAATGATGTATTATGAAAATATGTATAAGATGCTTGATACCAATAGGAACAAACAATTATCATACTTTGTATAAAAACTGTAGCAGGTATTCAGCCAATGGCGTATGACCAAACAGGTACACTTGGCCAATAAATGCCACAAATCCTATTTCTTGACCTGACTGTCTAGTGTACCTTTCTTACACCGCACTTGGGAACTCTTTTAGATTATATGACGAAGTATGTTATAGGGGACCCTTTCCAACCATGATTCCTTTCTCCATTCCATGATTTAGTATTAGTTGAGAAGTGTTCATCGTAGATTAAGTGTTAAATAAATAAAATAGACATGTACCGTGGTGTCGCGAGCATCTAGAAGTGAATATTCAATGTATACCTCAGTCACAGATGTACAGATGGTCACTCCGCAAAATTATTTAAATAAAAAGCGACTTTTGCTATGATACAATAAAGTGCAATTCAGGTCGCACAGCGCTAATTATTTACAGCTATACCTAGAAGTTGTCTCTCTTTCTATCGCGTAACTCTTATATCTTCTGACTACGTTACGGTTACGCCCACTGAATTCGACAAGTCGAGCCCGCTGCGTGCCTACCTGTAGCTTTATACCTAAAAATGCGGAGTAGACCATCTGTACCTCAGTGACTGATCGATAAAAAAAATATATTAGAAGAAAGATGAAAAGGCACTTGCACTAGTGGAATAGTGCCAGCAGGATGCCGAGGTATTTGGTTTTGACTGCTTCGAAAACGCGATGCACACATGCATGTCTACATTCGACAAATCCACTTTTTGTACTGTTTGTATTAAAAAATAATTGTATGATTTATTTTAATCATGTTATAGGTAATATGTTTATATTTTCATCCATTTTTTATTTAGAATCTCTACATAATTGTATTGGTGTAAGTAACTTTTTACGAATCTCACTAATATGCCCGGTTTCTATTCTCCTGGGTGCTGTCAGCATTTTATTTTACTTTTAATCTTACCTGATTTTAGTTCTATGTCTTGTATGAACTTATCCGTAATCTATCAATTGAATATACCATACATATCGAAATCTACAACTTATTTGGATCAATTTGGAAAGAGAGAAATTTTGTGATGATAAATAGCATAAAATGCGTCCTTGCCTTGATTCGAATATTTTTATATGAAGGCAATGTGCAGCAATTGTATGTAAATATTATAGTTTAAGTCTACGTAGTATTTGAAAAGAAATATTTGCAGATGTAACAGATAAATTATACCAACTGATGAATAAATTCTAAAATTAGTATAATAGACATAACATCACGCCTTGTACCCCCGAAGGGTTGGGCGGAGATGTATCTGTAGCAGGTACACACGGCTACACATCAAATTTAAACGGACCTCGCATTGTACGGAAATCGTTTACAATGCGAGATCACCATAAACTGGAAATGTATAGCTTGATGTGTAGCCGTGCGTACATCCACATTTCGCGATTTTTGTTTATCAGATAGTTTAAACTATTATTACAACTGATCACTATTTACTGTAAAATATCCAAGCAATAATGTATCAAAAATGTCAATCATAATGCCTTATTATCAAAAGACAATATATGGAATTAAAAAGATATTGGAAATATTTTAATGAAAAATATACATTGATTTGTAATTATATAATTAATTAGTAGTATAAGTTTTTGTATTGTGGTAACTGAGAGTACCTATTTATTTCTTATGTTTATGTATTGTAGTGCCACATTCATCAAAATAATATATTCGATAGCATTTAGATTTTATGACATTATGTACAAAATGTCCCGTCCAAAAATTGCCAACTAAGGAAAATAAAAATTATAATGATATAATAATAAATTAAAATGAATCTCATGTCTGTAAGTCAATGTGAGCATGTTACTTAAGTAGTTTCCGTCCAAATTATCAATGACTGATTTTTTTACTTTATGTATTTGTGTGTAATATCTTCCTAAGTTGTTACAAAGCTTCTCTGTAGAGTAGGAGAGTGGTTTATTGTCATAGATTTATTTCCAAATAAAACCTTATGAAAAGTATATGTATGTTTTATTTCTTATGTTCTGGTATAGAATGTAGGAGACCCAAAAATTTCCAAAACTGCCTTAAAAAATGTTGGTGAACAACAGTAAAGGTCGCGCCACATCTGCCGAACGTTCCGCGGCGGAACGTTCGGTTGAATACGCTCCTAATGTTTTTCAAGTTACCTATGACACATCAGCCGAACGTTACGTCCATAGAAATGCAAGCAAACATGACGCGACGGAACGTTCCGCCGCGGAACGTTCGGCAGGTGTGGCGCGACCCTAAGAAGCATTTTTTGTATAAATATCAATAAGATTGGATTCGATACAAACTAAGTGTAGCGGCACACCTGCGGAACGTTCCGTCGCGTCATTTGACGCTTGCTCATGAACGCGACGTAACGATCGGCTGATGTGTGATGTAACTTGAAAAACATTAGGAGCGTATTCAACCGAACCTTCCGCGCCGTACATTCGGCAGGTGTGGCGCGACCCTAAAATTCTAATCCAGTTCCATATAATAAGCCTGTGTGTGTGATCGCAGTAAGCGATGACGCCGACTATTGTTTTTTTTTTGTACTGTTTGCTTTACCAAATTTTTTAATGACATTAATTATTATGAACGCTAACCTTACGCAGAGATATTGTACTGATGTTACACATAAATGTACATGTTAAATCCTAACCCTTAGGGTCGGGCCACACCTGCCGAACGTTCCGCGGCGTCATATTTATATGGACGTAACGTTCGGCTGATGTGTCATAGGTAACTTGAAAAACATTAGGAGCGTATTCAACCGAACGTTCCGCCGCGGAACGTTCGGCAGGTGTGGCCCGACCCTTACTTGTAGTATAGTCAGGTAAAAAGGTATTTCTTGTACCTACGCCAGCAGTAACTTTCCTAATAGCCAAAGAAAAAGAGTTTCTTTTTCATTGTTTATGTACTTACTTACATAATGTAGGTTCAAGAAATACAGACTTGCACCTGTCGTTAAGGGAGTTGATACTGAAAATTTGCATTGTTTTTGCACAAATCCTAGCCTGTATACCAAAAGCCATCTAGGACTTTGGGAAGTTCCCTAGAGGTTTTGATGATTGAGTGAATCGGTCAGCAACTAAATCAACGTATTTGTTGTTTTTAAGGGTTACGTACCTCAAAAGTTAAAAAAGGAACCATTATAAGATCACTCTCTTGTCCGTCTGTCTGTCCGTGTCACCATTGATTTTCTCTGGGACAGGTGGACCTAGCAAGTTGAAATGTATACCAGACACCGAGGTCTAAATAGTCCCTATTAGGTGTATAAAAATCAAGGTCCTGAGTCAACACGATGAAAAGATATGGGTTAAGTTAGATTTTCGCGAAAACTTGTAAGTACCAAAATTTTCCTTAATTTTCAACTTTTTTATTTTTTGTAATTTTTTCCTTTATTTGTGTACGTAAAGGGAAAATACCGAAAAAGATTTTTTTTTGAAAATCTTATCTATACATAGTTGACGCCAATTAAGATAGTCCTCTGAGTTGTATGGGCGCTCATACAATAATTTAGAGGATTAGTTTCTGGGCACAGAGCAATTTAGGTACCTATACGAATGAAGCTCCTTACAGAACCCTCGGTGCGCGTGTCCGACTCGCTCATGACCGGTTTTTTTTGTTGTTATTAAAATCCAAAGTAAGCTAGACAAATGAAACTTAGTGTGTTTTATAAATCTGATATTACATTTTATGGCATAACTCCATTTTTAACCGACTTCAAAAAAAGGAGGAGGTTCTCAGTTCGTTGGAATCTTTTTTTTTTTTTTTATGTACCCCGATTACTCGAAGACGGCTGGACCGATTTCGAAAATTCTTTTTTTGTTTGAAAGGGTATACTTTCCAGTTGGTCCCATTTTCATCAAGTCAGGATTGGATGTTGGAATCCTGGAGAAGTCGAGGGAACTCTTGAAATATTATAGGCACACCTATAGCGATTTAGGTATTTTTTATAGTAACTCTTGAATTTGCTCTCGAAAAGCACCATTTAGTGAAGTGGAGCCGATGAGGAAGACCACAGACGGCTACCGGAACTACTCAATAATACGGATTTACGGTTGCGAACTTGCGATTCGATTACTTTAATATGCTTGCTAAGCAATTTATGCCTGTCACAATGCAAAGGGTGAAGAGGACCTGATGGCGAAGTGCCACAAGAACTCCTTAACAATAATCGTCCCTGCATCGGGAAAAGCAATATTTAGTAAAAGGTGATGAGCAGTTGACATTAGGCTATTGTAACTTAGATAAATTACAAACCGACTCACTTAAAAGCGAGAAAAAAAACTTTTTCACAAAGAAAACAACCAACTTCCACTATAAAGTGAAAAATAACTAAAATTTCAGAAGTTGGTGGCATATAACGAATATCCGTGTCTTTGGTTTTGTATTTTCATTTTTGCCACAGACTTCTGAAATTTTAGTTATTTTTCACTTTATAGTGGAAGTCGGTTGTTTTTTTTGTGAAAAAGTTGTTATCCTTAGAATTGGAGCTATCTAGCATTATCCAGGCCAAAGCAATGAGGGTTTGAAAAAACAACTAAATGCTTCGAGAAAAGGTAAGGTAGTATGGTAGTGCTGGTTTTTTTGTTATCTTGGAGGATATACTTTATTGTACACATAAATAATAAAGTGTATAAATAGCATAATTAAACTATAATGTTCCCACTGCTGAGACCACTCAGGCCCAGTGTGGATTGGTAGTTGTAACATGTCTTTGAATTTTTGGTTCTAGGTTTCGTCACTTGTAATACATACAATACAAACAAACAGTGATCCCAATGATTTTTGATGTCAACATGCGTGTGACCAAATGTGACAATCAATCTCTTTTAATGGCGCCATTGATACAATTTCCACAGTGACACATCAGCATTCCATCATCAATCTCGTCATACAACAAGGAAATATTTATAAACACAGTTCATTTAACAATTTATTTAATTTTTACATCACTATACAATACATATCAATAAACTTATTATTGATCATAAATACTTATCAATAACTGGACTAGCACAATGCTACTGCCTTTTTTTAACTTGTTTAGCTTTAGAAGCAGAGGCTTTGGCTGCAGCGCCACCACTGAACAATGAAGTAAACATCTCTGACATTTCAGGCATTTCTGACATCTTTGCCAAGTTGCTTATCTGTTTCAAATCCTCCTTCGTCTCAGGGTCATTCATCATTTTAGGTAAAATCATGATGAACAGGAGTGGCAGAACCATCATGATAACCATTGGGTTGAACAGGAAATCTGTTAATCGCCATTGCTCCCTAACCTGGAAATATCTGAATTTTGACAGAGCCTTGAGTCTCAATGGATATGGCACCTGGATGACTTGCGACGTTTGTATATAGTTCACTTTCCTGGCTCTGAACTTGCCCTTAGAGTTGATCTCTACTCTAACTGGCTCATACATGTAGTCAGGGTTTATAATTTCAACAACGTATGAACCCGAGGGCACATTATGTATCACGAATGTTCCGTCTCCTCTGATGAAGCCGATGTATTCACCACCATTTACATGGATTCGTGTTTCAACTTGCCATGGTCCTAAGTCTTGATCCTCGGGTGGAAACACTTTTCCCTCGATAGAATATCTGCCGTTTCCAACTTCCTCCTCAGGGATATTGACTGCAGACAATCCGTATGAAAATGTACACACTGTGAGGAGGATTGAAAGGAGTTGCTTCATTTTCAAGATTGATACGGAGTTTTTGTTTTTATATTCAATAAGTGTTCGTTTTTATTTTAATTCCGCATTAATTAAATGGTCACAATCGATTTCCTATTCACAAAAATTGCAATTATGTCCGTCAGGTGATGAAAGAGAATGAGTGAGAGAATGACAGTACAGTAAACGACACACGACAGATGAACAGACTCAGAGTAATAACGTTATTACTCTGAGTAGTCATTGGAGTGAACAGACAAAAGTTGACATTGACATTGACAATTTGTCATAGCATTGACATCGACATGACATATTAACTTTTTTAGGCTTGGTGCGGTTGGAAACTGGGAAATACTAAAAATATTTCAAACATATTTTCAGAAAGTTTTGTTTTATTGTTATATACTATAAAAATATGAAAATATATTGCGCTACATACTTCTTTGTAAGTTATTCGTGTATATTGTTTACATTTTGGACAAACCATCACCATTTTTCAATTTTTTTCGGTACCATAGACACATTCTATCGAGTCGTCGGGAAAAACCGGTTATCGATTTTAAATAAACGACCAATCACTATTTTTGTTGTTTGTCTATGATTTTTTGTAAACATTATTGTTTGATTGAACATGTGCATCTCGTATTTATTATTCAACTTTATTTAATTTAGACATGTTTTTTACACTGTAAAAACGGAAAACTTAAGATGTCCGGATACTTAGAGATAAAGTATCCGTTCAAATCTAATTTGGGCTTAAATCCTTTCAAGGTAAGTTTTGTAAAGTGTATCTTATTCGTTGGGATGTATCACAACATTGTGGCATTAATTATTTTTGTTATTGTCAGTCGTGGAAAAGACAATGGTGTATTTTGAGACCGAGCCCGACGTGTTCGGGGGCCTCTCTGGCGGTGTACTGCAGCGAGGCGGGAGCTGCAGCGGGTTCGGTGGAGCTGCCGTTGGGCTGCGTGGTGAAGAGAGCGAAGTCTCGCACGCGGCCGCACGCCTTTGCCGTGTTCTCTGTAGACGAGCCGCGAAAACCCCGCGTGTTGCTTGCAGCTCAATCGCTTCATGACACACAAGTTTGGATGGAAAAAATCCGAACTTTGTTAAATGGGAGCAAATTATTAGGTGAGTGTCTACCTTCATTATTGTTAATTTTCCATGTGGTCAAAGTCCAAACAAAATTTTACTTAGTGTTTGTAGGATTTATTTTTATTTATTACCATTGGGTCTGTCTGTGTTGTGTTGACATCTTAGATTTTTTTGTTAAAATAAATGTATGCAATATGAATAGAAAAAAAAACATTAAATTACCCTAATTGCTTCAAATGTGCAGTATCATTTAGATATTGTCTGCCAAAATGTCGTCTTCTTAGTAAAGTTATGACTCATAGCACGTTGTCTTTAATTTATAGGTACTGTGAATATAAACTTTCATCTACAAATTGATTTGTCTTATAAAAAATATATTTCCACATACATTGATAAATAACTCTGATGAGATATTTCATCTTCCATCAAACAAACACAAGTATAACTCAATTTATATTTGTACCTCCCGTTACTCACAAATATAATCAAATGAAAAAATGAAGACACCTAATTTAATTCTTTCAGGAATTATTAGTAACATCTAGGTCTCAATACATTACTATGTATGTGTGAGACCTAGATACATTGTACTTAGGAAAAGGCTTGCAAATGGTTCATAATTATGTAACCAAGCAACCCGTTGCTTATGTAAGCATAACTGGTCGAACTTCATAATTACTATGAATACTAGATAATAGTTATCACTAGTTCGACAGAAAACATAAACTTTCCCAAGCGAATGAATACAATATTGTAAGTTAAAGTAATCACTTACCTACGTAACATAATATAGCGCCTGTAATCCCCAAAGGGTTAGGCAGAGGTGTATAGTACACCCACATTTCGCAAGTTATGTTTGCGACGAGCCTATTACCATCAACCAGGCACAAATCCAGACTCCATGCTGCTACTGAGAAATGCCTGATGGAAAAACACAATAACACTGCCGGACCTGGGAATCAAACCCAGGACTATGCTCAGCAGTAGTACTTGCTACTACACCAACAAGGCAGTATAATTTATGATCATTTTAAACTTCTTAATTTCCTTCAAAGTTCTTGCTGCAATTTTTTTATCAGAATACAAGAGAACAAAACAGTTTTTTTTTATTTTGGTTAGGGTTATTAAGGAAGAGAAAAAAATACAATAGACGATGTATATCTAGTAACTTAATCCGCTTAACCGTTCTTAAAGAGTAAGAGAACCCTGTAAGAAATCGACACGTGTTTCGCCTCTCAACGAGGCATCCTCAGGACGACGATTGACCTGTTGCGAACTCGGACACGAAGTGTTATCAACGCGAGCCGAACGCAAAGTGAGCTTCAACCGCCCGTCACCCCCACTTATATAGGATCGCTTATCGGCCCACCTCGGCCGGGATCGTTATCAGTGCGATAAGCGAACAATCGCAACAATGGTGACCTCGGAATATTCGTATTTAATTCGTTCAACAGTGTAACGTTTCCTGTATTATTTTTTTGCAATTTCTAAACTCTCTAATACAGACATTTTTATATTTTTTTTTATTAGAGAGTTTAGAAATTGCAAAAAATAATACAGGAAACGTTACACTGTTGAACGAATTAAATACGAATATTCCGAGGTCACCATTGTTGCGATTGTTCGCTTATCGCACTGATAACGATCCCGGCCGAGGTGGGCCGATAAGCGATCCTATATAAGTGGGGGTGACGGGCGGTTGAAGCTCACTTTGCGTTCGGCTCGCGTTGATAACACTTCGTGTCCGAGTTCGCAACAGGTCAATCGTCGTCCTGAGGATGCCTCGTTGAGAGGCGAAACACGTGTCGATTTCTTACAGGGTTCTCTTACTCTTTAAGAACGGTTAAGCGGATTAAGTTACTAGATATACATCGTCTATTGTATTTTATGATGGATTTCCGCAAAGTCACGCCTGAGTCAATTAACTATTAAGGAAGAGAAAAAGTTCGATTGAAGTCGTGCACCAAAATTCCAGGAGATGGTACATTTCATTGTCAACAAATGTTTCCCTAAAGACAAAAATAAATTGCATTTATATAAATGTGACAAGATATATATCTTGCACATTAAATAACAAAAATATGTTTGTTGAAGAGACAACCCTTCAACATTTAATTTTTAGCTTAAAATTGAGGCAATAAATAAGGTTGAAAGATACTAAAAACTGCCTTTTGTAACCAGGGTATTTAAAGAGCTCTTTAAATAATTTAATTAATAAATTTTCACATAAAATTCTTTTTAACACAAGTCAACAAACTCTTAGTCATATGGGAATCACACACAATGGAACCTTTGAATTGAATATAGGTATATCTGTATTGTATGCAGATGAACACAAGGCCGAACACCTTTGTGGAATTAAATTAGGAGCCAAGTAAGTTTAATTCTGGGACTACAGTCATCTGTTGATTTGTGACTGAATCAGATAAGAAATCTTGCGGAACAAAGTACTTTCAGCTCAATGTTTTTTACTTTCTGTTACTTTCTACAACTTCAATCTACTGCTTGAGCGAATTGAAAGAAAAAATAAGGAAAAACTAGTCAGGACAGTCACCAAATTGTTATTTGTGAAACTTAGCAACATAAACAAGTTCAGATTTACGTCATACAAATAAGGACACTCTTTGTACGGTTCAAATTCATATTACATGCGTGAACTGTATGCCCCCGTTTATGGTCTGAAATTTGCATCCACACCATTGACGTCACAACATTCAATGCAAATACGCACAAAACCCATTTAAAATTGTAATACCTACACAATGATCTATTAAGGTTCAAACAGACTGCGGCGAATCCTGCGCCGAATTCGCATGCATCCAGTATTTGGCCCATAGCAGTTGTATGACTGGGTAGGAAATTCGACCTCGATACACCTCAGTGTGGGTCCAGCTTTTACTATGCTTCTATTGTGTACACACAGTCACATACAGACTCACACGATTACACTGTTTGTCAAGAAAACAACATTGTTTTCTTCACAAACAGTGTAGGTATGTTCCATTTCAGTACAATTGAAATGCGGCCAAGGCCTTGGCTAACCCATTGCAGCTTGTAGACTTCTAAATACTGTGCAATCAATTTTATAATAATAGGACTGGCCTTGACCAAAATGATCTAACATTAATTGTATGAGTGACCTCATTTTAGATAGAAAAAAAACTTCCTAATAAAGCAAACATGCTCGATGTAACTTATAGAGGAATATGAATGTAACATCACGCGTGTAAGTCCCGATGGGTCCGGCAGAGTCGTACCTGTAGTACACTAATATTTCGCCAATTGTGTTTAAGTCCCATGTAATAGGGGGCGAACCTATTGCCATTAACTGGGCACAAAACCAGAATCTGGGCTGAGATTGTTCCCAGTTGTTGTGTGTTGGACCTCGTGCTCAGTAGTAGCGCTTGCAATCACTAGAGTCTAGTGTCTGTTGGTCTAATAAATAGAGTCTAGTTACTAGACCGACAACACAGGCATAGGTCATTGGAAACTGTAATATCTTGTCCTTCTTCCACTGGGCATTAAAAGGACTTTCGCATTAATAAAATAACATTAAATTATGAAAACAAAATTTTAAACTTAAATGGTCCAACATTTATGACTAAGAAAGAAGTAAACAAAACAAACACATATCTCTCCTTTTTTGGTTTCGCCGCAATCGGGTAAAAACCAAACCATGTTATTTTCAAATACTTCAATGTTATTGGGTAAACATTATTTTACTCATTGTTGCAAAAAATTCGTCATTGGCAGCATGGTAAATGTCAACATTCACTGGGTATTATTGACATTAACCATTACAATATACTGCTATAACATAACATCACGCCTTGTTTCCCCGAAATCTGTACCTTAGTTCGATATAAAAATATAAAAAACTTCTGGCGTCCCGTCCGCCAGTCTGCGCAGCCCCATATTGTCTGGGTAACGTGTAACATTGTGTTGTATGTAAGATGTTATGTTAGAGTAGTTACATTATTCGTCTGCTAAGCCTCAATGTCGTAACCTCATTAGAATAACATACATCAGAGCATTGTCATACTAATTACATTTCATTTGGCTGTTTGTTTAGTGTTTTTGAGGGTATTTTTGCATTAAAATTAAAAAAGAAAAGTTACAATGTTTTTTAAGGAAATTATGAGGATTTTCAATGGGTGTAAGTTGGACTACCAAATCACTTCTTTTAAATTATAATGTATGTACCCTAAAGTTTTCTAATTCAAGTACATACAAGACAAAAATCAAACCTTGTGCCTCCTCTTGTCCTTGTAATAAACGTATTTTCTTTCTTTCATTCTTCTTTGTGATCACATGATAACATCTAAAACTGTGTAAAAAATAAATGAGTTGTGTGATTTTTTTGGTAACTGTTTTTTGGAATCATGCAGCTAGAATTGACTTCATAAGTGTTTTATGGTTCACCATACACACCACACATGAATGTTTTTTATCTAGCATCAATTTTTAAAGCAAAACGCCCCTCACCCTCATGCTTGCTCATATTTCAGACACTGAACCATTGCTCAAAGACTCATACTCGGTGAGCGTGGTGGCGACCGAGTTATCCCGCAAGTGTGGGCTGAGCGCCGACACCGTGGTCACGCTGTCATCGGGCGGCGTGATAGTGGCGCGTGCGCAGCTTGCCACCTTCCTAGAGTGGAAACATATAAGGGATGTTCGCCTCGCTGACGACGATAAGAACAGTACTTGTGTTCTTAACGTTGATAGGTTGGTGTATTTTTTGTAATAAACTGCGATTGGATATTCTAATAAAAACTTTTTACAAAAAAAAAAACCGACCGAATAAAGCTATTTTTGACTTTGTAGTGTCGTTTTTGGAAGTCTGTTTTTTATTTTTTTGTAAAAAGTTTTTATTTTTCACTTTTTAGTTACGGTACCTCTCCCACACAAATTCGAATACCACTACCTGCTATGTAAATGACAGTGACAGGAACTTATCATCATATCATCTACATAGGCTAAGTGAGAAAAATACGTAGTACCTATTGAAGCAATTTCAAAAACTACCCAAGCAAAGTTAATAAAATGTACATGGGACCACCTCTGAGGTATGACTTACCAAACAAAAAAATAATCATCAAGTCAATTCATAATTATCTGAGTAATCGCGTAACAAACATACAAAAAAAAAAACTTTCGGTCGAATTGAGAACCTCCTTCTTTTCGAGGTCGGTTAAAATGGCCATATTACACAGCAGACGCTAAGCTTCTTCAATTTGATAACATTTTTGTTCTGCGACTTTATATTCACTACATTCGCGGTTATGTATGCTTGCAACGCATGGACTGTCTCTCACATCACATCCATAGCGTTCACAACCGTTCTCCCTATGAAGTTTGGCTTCTGTTGCATATCTACTCATGTGCTTAAACTGTTGTAGTCAAAATGCGAAGTTATCGAAAAACTGTATACCTATAATTCGCCTGTCTTTTGTTGTTAAGTAAATTAATTTTATAAAGGTAGATTTTACATTAAAATACTTACTATAAATAAAGCCATGCTTATGAAACTTGAAGATTGTTTGTTGAAATCACGGAAATGCAATTATGCAATTGTAATAGAATAACAAACAACACAATAACACGGAAACTGAATACAGTACAAAGTTCAAACGCTACAGTTGAGGCATCATGCTGTAAAACTTTATTTTCTCACGAAGAGTTACGTAACAAACATAATTTTATAGTAGGTCGGTACAGCCACACTACTTAAAAAAGAAACAAAAGCGTCTAACGTGAATTTTAAAAATTATTTCGTTTCGTTTTTATTTACTCACTAGCTTCTTGCCCGCAACTTCGTCTGTGTGTAAATTATTATGAATACAGGCTAATTATTATTATTATTTACTAGCTGACCCGACCGACGTTCTCCAGTCAAAACTAAATCATACAAAAATGAAAAATACCATAGAAAAAAAAAAGTTCAGTTTTTCCCAAGTTTTAAAATTTTCCGGAAACCTGTCCAACTTTTTTTTCCATAAAAACCTAGTTCGGTCTACGGTCCAGCCGTTCTCGAGTGTTACAACGCTTACCAACGAACAGTATTTCATTTTTATTATTTACTAGCTTATGCCCGGGCCGCGCCTTCGTCCGCGTGGAATAGTTACTTTGGGCTAACGCTAATAAAAGCCCCCCGATTTTGAAACATTCTTCATTGGTGCTCCGCTCCTATTGGTCTTAGCGTGATGATATATAGCCTATATGTATAGCCGTTCCTCGATAAATGGACTATCTACACTGAAAGAATTTTTCAAATCGAACCAGTAGTTCCTGATATTAGCGTGTTCAAACAAACAAATAAACAAACTCTTCAGCTTTATGTATGTATATAGATATTAGTATATAGATATAGATTTACTCCACATGCCCAAGACTGGCAAATGAATGTTTTATTTACCCTATTATGAAAGATTTTTAACGTTATACAGTAGGTCCAAATCTTTCATAACAGGGCAGAAATTTCATATCGTACACCCATATTTCGCCAGTTATAGAATAGAATAGAATTTTCTTTATTCGAGTAACCATAGCCAATACTCAACAAGATTGTTAGTAAAACTTACGAGTCGTAAGTTACGACTATGTTAGTCAGCACAGACACTAAACAAGAGTGTGTGAGTTATGTATTTTCGTGTTGCTACCCCACGTGTAGAGATGGGAATTCACCCGGAAAAAACCCAAAAGTGGGAAAATTCAAGGGAAAATTCCCGGGAATCTTCCCGATTGGGAAAATATTCGGGTTTTTTCAAATTTAGCTTATGTAATAGTTAGATACACATACAATAAATAGTACACAGTTTTTAAACTTTATTACTACTAGTTTGAGCCTGTCTAAGTTAAAATGACGCACTCCACTACCACATTTTACGTACACAAGCAAATTTAAAGTATGAAAACTTACTTTCGCTTGCAGCTTCGCCCGCGTGGAGGTCAGAAATTATCCCGCGGGAGCGTACTACCGGGATAAAAAGTATCCTATGTGTTAATCCAGGTTATAAACTATCTGTGTGCCAAATTTCATTCAATTCCATTCTGCCGTTTTTGCGTGATTGAGTAACAAACAAACAGCCAACCATACAAACTTTCACATTTCGTCATCATCATATCAGCCAAAAGACGTCCACTGCTGGACATAGGCCTCCCCCAAGCACCGCCACTTCGACCGATTCTGTGCCGCATCCAGCGAATTCCTGCAGCCTTTACTAGGTCATCGATCCATCTTGTGGGAGGCCTTCCAACGCTACGTCTTCCGGTACGTGGTCGCCACTCCTTTCGGCCCCATCGGCCGCATGCTATATTGCTCGCAGAACAGATGTTCTGCGAGCAATATGTCCTGCCCATTGCCACTTAAGTTTGGCAATTCTTCGGGCTATGTTGGTTCTCCTGCGGATCTCTTCATTTCTGATTTGATCACGTAGGGGAATTCCAAGCATAGCCCTCTCCATTGCTCTTTGGGTGACTTTTAGCCTTCTGATAAGGCCCATTGTGAGCGACCACGTTTCAGTGCCATAAGTCATCACTGGCAACACGCACTGGTCAAAGACTTTCGTCTTGAGACACTGTGGTATGTGGGACGAGAAGATATTGCGTAGCTTCCCGAACGCTGCCCAGCCGAGTCAGATTCGACGATTGACCTATTTCTCGAAGTTGGACCTACCTAGCTGGACAGTTTGTCCTAGGTAAACATACTCGTCTACAACTTCGAGCGTAGCGTCTCCGATCTTTATGAGAGCGGGTGTTACATGGGCATTTGACATGACCTTTGTCTTGTCCATGAACGTCTATCATTTATTACTCATTGATAGAAGTGATAAAGCAAAAAAAAAATCTGCTGTTCCGCGAACATAAATGTAGGGAACAGCTGATATTTTTTCGTGATTTCTGCTTTGGTCCCATAGTGAAAATTGTTCATAATGATGAGTACAATGACCCCCTAAGAGATTTAGTGTAAACAAAAATTGCGTTGTATAAAGAATAAAATAAAAAAATATAGAGCTTATTTTTAGGTTAGTTTTATGTAAACTGTAATGTTAAACTAAACTATCACTAAAATTCCTTACTTTTGGCTATGAGAATCTTAAAGCTAGAAAAAGCTGAGAAAAAAATTCTCGAAATTAAAAAATTCTTTTGTCACATCTAAAATCGAATTTGACAATCGTGTGACGACTCCACGTGGTACTTGTTTGCTCTACCCCGTGAATTTTTTTTAAGCCGTAGTAGGCGCGCAGTCGGAGCAGCCTCGACGTGTTTTATATGAAATTTTTCACTTTTTGTATGGAAAATATGAAAAATGATTACCAACATGTTGGGATCTATATCCCAACATGTTGGTGGAAACCCTTAAACCCCTATGGGTTTAAGGGTTTCCTAAAGGGGGTCGAAAATATCATTATTTTTGTGATAGGACGCACCATTATCGAGATATAAGCAAAAGAAAAAAAATACAATACTGTTTTTGCTTTTTGCACTGAACTCGAAGTGTTGGTGTGAATTTTAGTTCATGCCAACAAATTTTTACCACACGTTTTTAATCGCGTTTAAAAATAGTCAGATTTAGTTGAATACACCAGATTTTTAGGTGAAAAACGTCAAATTCAGAATAGCAAAATTGCCATTTTCACTAAACTCAGTACAATCTTAGTGCTGTCAAACTAAAATATAGTTATGTTGTGTCACTTTAGTCTATTTCAGAATGGGAAATCCTCGTTTGACAGGACTTAACTAAATTTTTGTGATTTTTAGTCTAGTTTAGAGGCATTTGTGACAAGAGAATCGGCACCAATGAAAACACCCGCCTAAAAGGTGTTTTCCCTCATAAACACCCGGTTTTTTCCCAAATGGGAAAAAACCTGGGTTTTTTCCCGTCGGGTTTTTTCCCTCCGCCCATCTCTACCCACGTGTAACATGGGGCGTAATCGGTTAAGGGGTGAGCCTATTGCAAAAATACCGAGAACAAAAGACTCCGGGCATAGTAAATAAATATATCTAGGCGGTAAAAATAAAATTGCATAACGCCCAATAGTCTACAACACTGGCACAATGCACAATGAACTGATTCCCACAGCCGTGATGTTGAAATTTAGAAAGCCATTGACACTTTGAAATAGAATTCGTTCGTTATGGCCATCGAAAGCCTTTTAATTGATTGAAGTGTTGGATAACAAGCTGACCCGACGTTTTCCTGTCCAAATTTCAGTGATTTGTTTGTGATTGTATTGTGTATTCGCGAAAAGCCGTTGGAAATGGTAGATATGAGAAAATAAACGTTTTTCTAAGTAATGTTTGATGTGAAACGTGAGTTATGTTCTTGAGTTTATACAAAATCTCATAGAAAAAAAGACGTTCAGTTATTTCATAAAAACCTAATTCGGATTATTACGAACATTTTAAAACAAAATAAATATAATTAAATCGATCTTAAGTGATGCGCTTACCAATGAACAGCATTTAATTTTTATTTATATGATAGATCATTCAAATATTATTTCTGAGAGTTTAAAATTTCTGAGTGTATAGCCAAGTCGGACGTATTCTGCATACAGCAATGGTTGCTAAGCCTTTAATCAGTAATGATTTTACTTTCCACTACAACACGTTTAGGGAGTCTCATAATGCGTTTGCACTGGCAAAACATTCACATAAAACATGTTGGAAGGCCTCCCACAAGATGAACCGATGACCTTGTGAAGGCCGCAGGAATCCGCTGGATGCGGGAAGCGCAGAATCGGTCGAAGTGGCGGTGCTTGGGGGAGGCCTATGTTCAGCAGTGGATGTCTTTTGGCCGAAATGATGATGATGATATTGAAATCTCTATTTCCTGTCAAACATTGTATGGAACATTGACAGCAAATAGAGATTTCAACATGGTTTTATGTGAATGTTTCGCCAGTGCAAATGCTCAGTAATACTGGTAATTGTAACCAGTACTCGTAGATACTACATATAATGACCATTTGTTTAAAAAATGAATGAGTAGTAAACACCTACTTACAACTTTATTTGTCAACACATTGACGTCAAATTTATTCAACTGACTAAGCCAGATGTGTTTTAGGAAAATACAATATGTTTGTGCTTTACTAGGTTTTTACATTGTTTACAAGTAAACAAGTTCAGTAATGTTTTTGTATCAAGTCGGATCCTTGGTAAACTTCAGAAAGTAAAAGAAAATTATTTATTTTATTTATTTAGATGTTGTGTCTACGTATCTTCTTTAGTAATTAAGTATTTTTTAACCACATCCGGGAAGCTCTTGGCCTGCTTCTCACCTGACGGTAAGTGATGATCAGGCCGAAGGTGGAAGTGAGCTTCACCCGGAATCCTCAACCACAGAGGAACTGGCTATCTTACCTCTAACTACTGAAACACAACAATGCTTTAAAATTGTTGTTATCACGACAGATTTAGATAAGATGGTGGTAGCTAACTAGTCTGGCAGAATTAGAACGAGGTCCACCAGCAACCAACCCGAGCAGAAATTTTTGCCCCCACTGGGAATCGAACCCGGTGACCTCTGGGTCTGAGACAGGTGGTCTAATCACTAGACCACGGAGGCGGTTAAAAGCGGTTTTTTTTGTTCAATTTTTAAAATCACTTCAATCTTAATTAACATTTCAATTGATTAACAACACATTCATAAAAAGCTTTCGTTGCGTGATTTTATTTGTGCGTTTTACCAAAAAATACTAACATCAATGTTCATGATCTAATCACGTATCTTTTATTAATAAACTTGTCCGTTATATCAATCAATATTCTAGTTTTCTAGTCAGCCACAGTTCTTATTTCCATATAGTAATACTATTGCTAAATTAATTAAAACAGCGAAATATTAGACATCTATTTGCGACGTTGCCCACTTTCAGAATAAACGCTCTTAAGAGCGCGAGCGTCGCAAATAGATGCCAAATATTTCGCTGTTTTGATTAATTTGGCAATATTACTGAATGGAAATAAGAAATGTGGCTAACTAAGTACCTAGAATATCAATAATGAATTGCAATTATAACACTGAATTTTATGTTGTTATCGGTTTTGGTGTAAAAAAGGCATTTGAAAAGTTTCCAAACACATTTTTACATCTAAAACTAAATATTCGGTATTAAAAGTGTTTATTCTGAAAGTTGGCAACGTCGCAAATAGATGTCAAATATTTCGCTGTTTTGATTAATTTGATAATATTTCTGTATGGAAATAAAAAATGTGGCTAACTAGCGAACTAGAATATATATTGATTATGAAATGCAATAATTAATATCTTAACACTGAATAGTTAGTTTTAGATGTAAAAAAAGTATTTGGAAACTTTCCAAATGCCTTTTTTTCACCTAAAACGGGTACAACATCAAATTCAATGTTATAATTGCAATTCATTATTAATATTCTAGTCAATTGGTTAGCCACATTTCTTATTTCCATACAGTATTATTTCCAAATTAATCGAAACAGGTAAATATTTGACAGCTATTTACGACGTTGCCAACTTTTAGGATGCACCCTCTTAAGATATCAATTATTGCATTTCATAGCCAATATTCTAAAAACATAGTTAGCCACAGTTCTTATTTCTATATAGTACTACTATGTATTGCCAAATTAATCAAAACAGCGAAATATTTGACATCTATTTGCGATGTTACCCACTTTCAGAATAAACCCTCTTGAGCTTGTGGCTTGTGGCCAAATGCGTAGAACGTTGACCAGAGATGACAAGAAACTGCTATAACGTCACAGTATTCACGATTATTTCCTTTTCCAGTGAGTTCAGCAACGGCGCCGGCTCGCTGAAGTTCTCGTCCCCGCTGGCGGGCTCGCTCGCGCGCGCGCTGCGGGCGGCGCTGAGCGGCGGCGGCGTGCGAGCGGGACACAAGCTCAGCAAGAGTGAGGGAGACCTGCGATCTCCTAAGTGTAGCGACACTGATATGGGTAC
Organism: Conistra vaccinii; assembly: GCA_948150665.1. Taxonomy (NCBI): domain Eukaryota; kingdom Metazoa; phylum Arthropoda; class Insecta; order Lepidoptera; family Noctuidae; genus Conistra; species Conistra vaccinii. The sequence goes on from OX411327.1 coordinate 22,007,987, forward strand.
TTAACTTTTATTTCTATTTTATAATTAGCCGCCCTGCTTCACACGGGGGTGCAATCTTCAGAAGTCGCGACACGACAAAATATTTTCTGTGCTATTTCTAAGTTAAATATTAATATTTTATACAGATAAACCTTCGGGAATCAATTCTCTAAATTATGTTGAAAACCGTATCAAAATCGGTTGGGAAGTATAAAAGAACTAAGCGGACAAACAGACCGACACAAAAAACGACTTTAATTATAATACTCGTATGTATAGATTCTTACCTGAACATGTAAGTACATACATACTTTCTTTCTACCTACCAGTATCGTCTTCAAATCTTCCGCAAATAATTTATTTAATATTCGTGCGTAGGAAAACTTGCACCTCGTAAGTTTTTGTTAGGTAGACTATAAGATTTAAAAAAAATTAGCATATCGTCATCCTAGTTTGCTATTTTAGTTTAGGTAGGTATATATTGTAATATAGAAAGATATTTAAGCTTGCGTTTGTTACAGGTGATGTTCGTCGCAGTAGTTGGTACAGCGGCCCCTCGGAAGTATCTCTGGACGATATAGACCTCGTCATGTCTAAGGTGAGAATTGACCTTTGATTTGGGAAGAAAGTAATGATAAGAAAAAATATGAGTAGTGAATAAAGTGAGGTGAATTTGGTCTGGTCAGCTCTGATGTTGCAATCACTTGCCAATGCCTTTTGTCAAGTTTTTCTACAGGATCAAAAATTTGCTAGCGAAACTCCGCAAACATGATGAGTATCAATATCAAAGCATGATAAAATGAAGTAATAAAGCCTTCTTTTTGGGTCAATGATCGCAGTTATTGTAGTTACTTCAAGAAAAGATATCGGTGAGTTTGGCTAGCTAATTTAATTTGACACTATATTAATAACTAGCGCTCCGCGGTTTCACCCGCATAAGTCTCGATTCCGTAGGAATATTAGGATAGTAAGTATCCTATGTCCTACTGCTAACCCAGGTCATGGTCTACCGCCGATTTCCGGCCACCGTAGGCGCGGGCTTGCGGACGGCGAGCAAAGGGTAGCTCGCCGTCCGATAAGGACCAGGCCCGGGTCGACGGCGCGTTGTGTTCCACGCACGCCGAACTTAGATGTCAGCACTACTGACGGGGTCCGCAGGGTCGATGCCTGCCGGGGTTGCGGGAAACTCCTAAGGAGAGACCGTGGCCTCTGGCAACGTACAGGCAACTGAAGGAAGTCGGGTGGGTTTTAGTCGGTAAGAGTCTGACACACCTTTCCTCTCCGCCCAGAGCGGGAGAAGTTATTTGATGATTTCCCATGGTCTACCCGTGTGCCGAATTTCATCCAAACTCACTTTCGCATTTATTATATTAGTTAGGATGTCTCGTGTGGAAGGGTTTTGGAGAGGACGGTGTAATATTTACACGTTTGCCTAAACCTTCGGCAAATTCGGTCATGTGTTGTTACTTTTTTGTGTTATTATTTGTTTTGTATTTCTCATCAGGAGTCTAAGCACATCCCGGCGGGTCAGCTGTCTCGCTACAGCGGCGCGGGACAGCTCTTGTCCACGGCTGCGCTCGCGCAACCCTTCAACATGCAGTCTGCCACATCCTTCGATGACAGGTATGTACCACTCTGTCATCAGATGACAAGTCTGCTCTATATTGTAGACTCTTAGAGTACTTGAATAAAGATATAGGTTTTCCGGCCCCGATTTGTCGGTAAGGTAGATACCACAAGCCGTCCGCTTTCAGTTTGTGTTCGATCGAGCCAGTGGCGAGTTGTGTCGTCGAGGATATAAAAATGCCAAATAAACTGTAATTACGCTTAGCGATTGAAACGATTCTGTTTACGTTGAGAACATCACTACATGGCTGGGGTGACGTCATCGTGGGTATGAAAAAGATGACACGCTTGGTTTTCATACTATCGAATGAACATGCGGTATCTAGCCTACTCTAAATCTGGTCGGTACTGATAGTTATAAATCCGGTAACAAGATTCAACCTGTTTCTTTAAGGGCGAGTGCATAAAGAAAGTATAGCACTATTTTAACAGATTAATACTAGTTAGGAGTATTATAATTGGCCAGATGGACACTCCGCAGTTTAGGTAGAAGCTACAAGTACGCGGCGGGCCCGTCTCGCTGGGCCAATTCAGTGAGAGTAACGTAATCAGAAGTTCTAAGAGCTACGCGATAGAAAGAGAGGCAATATTTGATAAAATTGTGTTTATTTGGAATATAAAGGACGCTGAATCAAGACATTTATTGCTTTTCTTTACGATTTTTTTCGTGAAAGGTCAAGGAATTCTAGAACTCCAATAAACAAGTAAAACAAAAAAGAGAATAGCACTATCGTTATTCATTATCAAATAATTAAAATATCTTACTGGTGCCGAAAATTACAACGTCAAAAATTATGAATTTGCGTTAAAAACGTTATAGGTCCCTTAACGAGCACCGTCACGCAGTGGAATAATTGTGCAGTTGTTTGTTTGTTACATATAATATGATAACCAATGTTTGTATGCGTTCTTTTATTGATACTTGTTTAATTTAGAGTACAAATTTTGACATTCTGACAATACTGAACCATAAAGTCAACAACATACAATTCACACACTTAAAATTCATCACCTAAGTTGTTTCTTTTTTGCTCTGCCCCATTGCTGGGCAAAGGTAGAGTTACAAATTCTCCACATGGGAACCAGCGCTTGCCCTGTGTACATGCAAAAAAAAAACTGCAACTATAATATTTTTGTTTGTGCAGCATATCGGACCGTCGGTCGCTGCTGTCGGTCGCGTCGGGCATCTACGAGGAGATCCCCGACCTGCCCGAGGGCGTCGGCGCCAACACGCTGTGCAGCTACACGTCTTGTGATGTGCCCGACGGCGTATTGAAGGTATTATTTGTTTTTAATACCTGTTTCTATATTGACTTACTAGGCTAGTTGATCGTTTTTGAGAAACCGACTAATAATATTATTCCTTGTGGTCTATTTCCCTCAATTTAGCGAAATATAACGAAGCCTATTGTTTATTTTTTGAACGTAATTGAATTTTGATTGGGAAATTCTGTGATGGCGGCAGTGGCGAAGGGTGCCGTAATAGAAAAGGTAAGCCGGAGCCAAAACAAAAGGAAAAAAAAAAAAAAAAAAAAAAAAAAAAAAAAAAAAAAAAAAAAAAAAACTAGGGGCTGCAGCCGTGCGTGAAGTCCAGTTACTTACAATTTGTGGCTAGCTTTCTGGCTCTTCAGTCTTGTACAGGCAGATGTTACTATTTACTATATGATAAGATGATACTATTTACGTGTCCAAAAACAAACATTGCCATATGGACATGCATCACGAATTTTCGCTTGTACTCCACCGTGGCTCGCCTTGCCGGAACGCCGCCATGGGATCTGGAGGCGAAAGTCCTCGCCCACATCTGGGAGTGGCGCGAGGAGATGAAGCGCCGGGGTGTAACTCCGCTGCCGCGACAAATCACGGCACAGCGGACAGAGCTCCGGCAAGATCTCATGGCGGCTTGGAGAGTGCGATTGTCGCAACCTAGATCTGGGCACGCCACAATTGCGGCGATAAGTCCCCTCTTTGAGGAGTGGCTAGAGAGGCGCCACGGCGCCCTCACCTACCGCCTGACGCAGGTCCTCACCGGACACGGTAGTTTCGGGAGGTTCCTGTTTCAGATCAGGCAGGAGGAAACGCCCGGGTGTCACCACTGCGTGGATCGCCCGGAGGACACGGTGGAGCATACGGTGGAGGTCTGCCCGGCTTGGGTGGAGCACCGCCGTGTCCTCGTGCAGGCGATCGGCGGCAGTGACCTCTCACGTCCGGCCCTGGTCCAGGCCATGGTGCGGAGCGAGAGGGCATGGCAGGCTGTCACCTCCTTCTGCGAAGCAGTAATGCTCGTGAAGGAGGAGGCGGGGCGCGAGAGGCAGAGACTAAGGTCGCTCCCTCGAGCCCCTAGCCGCCGCGGTAGTAGACGCCCCGGGCGTCGGGAATCCATCGCGGATTTCCGGCCACCGTAGGCGCGGGCTTGCGGACGGAGAGTGATGGGTAGCTCTCCGTCCGATCAGGACCAAGCCCGGGTCGACGGCGCGTAGTGTTCCACGCGCGCCTCAAAGAGTCGTCAGCGAAGCTGAAGGGGTCCGTTTGGGCCGATGCCTACCACTGGGGTTGCGGATAAGTCCTTAGGGGAAACCGTGGCCCTGGTCTAGGCAAGGGAAGGAACACGGGTGGGTTTTAGTCAGTAAAAGTCTGACACGCCCTTCCGCTCCGCCCAGAGCGGGAGAAGTCATTTGATGATTTCCCACCCAAAAAAAAAAAAAAAAAAAAAAAACCGTGGCTCGCCAGACATAACTGCCGCGCCGTCGTAAGATTGACCAACTAACTTATTTCTACAACGATACTGGTCAAGTATTTCTAACAACTGTTTGGATAAAACTTCAGCAGTTCGACTTTCGCTAACATCGTAAAAACCCAGGAATCGTTCTTCAATTCCAGTTTCTGATAAATATCGAAAAATTACAGTTAATTGCTCCCTATGACTGACATCTGGAGTTTCGTCAATTATTACAGACAGAAATTGAGCTTTATCTATCTCTAATCTAATGTGGTCTCGTAAAACGGATGCAATACAATGTATTAAATCATTTTGAATATCACTAGAGAGACCAGAAAACACGGGGTTCTGAACTGAAGATCATAGTTCTAAATGCGAGTTCATTACGGATCATATTTCCTCAGATATAACAAAGTTTTGATATAGTTACCGCGGTTATTGGAATTCAGACCTTCATCGTGGCCGCGAAAAGCTACTTCTTGTGTATCTAACAAAATAATGGTGTCAATAAACCGTTTCTTAAATTCCTATTTCGATTTACTTTTCTAATAGGAGCTTCATACGAATTAGCGAAAAATAATCAAGTTGTTCTGTGATTCGTTTAACGACATCTGTCGGCGAGTAGAAATACTATTTTGAGATTTGTGAAGCTAGTTTGGCGTTTCAACACAAGATGACAGCACATCTGATTTTACTCTAAGAGTGAAATCAAATGTAATTATAATACAAAAAGTATTTTTAATTATGGAATTTGTTTCATAATGTAGGTATTAATAAAGAATTCAGTATTAATTATGTGTTTCTTATTTTCAAACCTTGAAAAGCATGTTTCCTCACAAAGTAAATAATTCGTCAAGCAACAATCAAAACTATTTGCCGCCATCCTAATCCTACTGATAGTACTAATCATTTTTCAAATCTACTCTAATGATGTAAGTTCAACTTATTAAACTTTCTACTTACCCCAAATACCTAATTACAACGTAGTTCAATCAACGTACGTTTCTTTCACTAAACTCATAACACAAACACTATCTTAATCACTTTTCTATACCTGAAAACAAATATTACTCGTACTAGTAATGATAAACTAATGAATACAATGAATACAAAATGCAAATTAACTACTGTAAACAAATTATATGGTTGCGATTACGACAAAAACCAACACATTGTCAATCGAATGATGAAATAATGTTTTGATGTCCGAACACCGAGCCGAACGCATTACGATACTCAACGACAACAACCGAATATCAAATGCGAGAACGAGTGAGAAATAGCAATACATAGTTCTTTCTCGTTCACACGAGCGCGTTTTCGCCTACTGTCCCTATAGTAACTCGTTGCAAACCGGCTTACTCGGCTGCTAAGAAAGGACGGTGTCACGTGACCGAGTGACGTCAAGACGGACTATATTTTCTATAGAAATTAAATTCACGATAACCCGTACGCGCCTACGAGTTATTTTAGAGCGAAATGTTTTGTTGTTGGGATATAAAGACAAAAATTTTTATGTAGGCGTTTTGTAATGTTTTAATTGTATTCAAATACTTATAGTGTGATTATTCAATGACGATAGAGTGGTTGTGTTCCGAATTACCGAAGGGAAGCCGATAGGAATCGGCTTGTACGGAGTCTACGCCCCTGGATGGCGGCTCGACTTAGACTTCATTTCTTTCATTCTGTCAAATCTGAGTGTATTTTGTACAGTTTTATATAACACTCGGTAGTGTTTACAACGTATATATATACATATTTAAAAAATAATAGTCAAAGCAGCACTTTTTGGCTATGGTACCTCCCCACACCAATTTCTTACACCTACTTGCTGTGTAAACAACAGTGACAAGAAGTATTATAACATCATCAACATACACCAAGTGGATTAATTACGGACTATCGAAGCTTACTCGAAAATTACCCAAGCAAAGCTAATAAAATATATATGAGACCACAGCGCGAGCCTTCTTTTATCAAAGTAATACTAGCCTGTTACCGTCCCACTGGCCCAGGACAAAGGCCTCTCTTCATAAAGAGAAGGCACGAGCATTGATCACCACGCTTGCTCAACACGGGTGGGCGATTTCAGATTTATATTAACTATAAATCCAGGTTTCCTCACGATGTTTTTCCTTCACCAATGTCAGTATAAACTCAGAAATACATATGAATTTAAAAAGTCACGTTGGTACTTGCCCGGATTTGAACCCACAACCTTGTGCATGAGAGGCGAGGTCTTAAGAGGGCCCTTCCCGGTCCGTCTATCGTCAACGCGAGCGTGGTCGAAAAGCTTGTTGTTTCATCCAGCGCAAGTGAGAACTACTAACAAGCAAGTGAGAACGCGATAACATTGTACGAAGAATAGTGTGTAAAGATTTGTTTCAGGCCATACGTGTTTTTGAGTAAGCCTGGCAAGTTTGTGAAATAAATGTTTGTCATTTAGAATCTTCATTACAAGTGCGAGGTTTCTAGGAAGATGTTTTCTTTACTTTTCCAATTCACGAGTACATCACGACCGGCCAAAATTCAGGTAAAATTTGTGCAAAAAAGCTGATTTTTGGAGGCTTATACTGAATTTGTTTCTAATTTATTTTATTTTTTGTTCTCCTAGAAACCTAGATATAGTGCATAAGATACATATTACATAAAAAAATTTAAAGAAAGGTGTGATACTACGCCATGATCACGTACGAGCGTTTGTATGAAAAGTATGGCGGGTTGGCCGCCCTTAACCACTGGGACATCACGAGTTCACGACACGGCTATTACCAAAGTAAAAAGAGAATTTTTAATCGATAAGTCTTTATTTAACTTAATCATGGTATAAAGTTGTTACAGTCAGGTAGTAATCTAAAGACCACATGTTGAACACGGTAAACATAACTGGCGAAATGTGGGTGATCTGTAGGTATTAGGTACACTTCTGCCTAACCCTGCGGGGAATAGAGGCGTGTTGTAATGTAAATGTGTCCCGTGTCCCAGGCGCTGGGCGCGGCCGTGTGCGAGGAGCCGACGTACGAGTGCGTGGGCGACTGTGTGTACGGCACCATGCGCAGGCGCCGCCCGCCGCCCCTGCCGCCGCGCCACCCCTTCAGGTAACATATAGTGTCACGTGCTAGTACAGTGTGCCAGGAGCCGACGTACGAGTGCGTGGGCGACTGTGTGTACGGCACCATGCGCAGGCGCCGCCCGCCGCCCCTGCCGCCGCGCCACCCCTTCAGGTAACATATAGTGTCACGTGCTAGTACAGTGTGCCAGGAGCCGACGTACGAGTGCGTGGGCGACTGTGTGTACGTAGTTGTACAGTACAAAATGTATTTTTTATCATTATAACGCGGCCATAACTCTGAATAGGATAAGCTCCAGGAAATCCATCCTTCCTTGGGTGAGTCCAAATAGCTTACACTTTAGGCAACTTATGAACATGTGTAAAATGCCACTGTTTCATTGCAGCACACTAAAAGCAGGCGACACCTGGGGCCGTCGCTCCAAGCCTCCCCGCGAAGGCAACGTGACCCGTCACTCGTCGCTGGGCTCGCTGCCGCGCTGCAGCAACACGCTGCCGCTCGCGCACACGCACACCAACACGCTGCCCAAGAGACAACCCTTCAGCGTGTTCAGGTAACTAGCAACGTGAAGATACGCCAAAGGAAGTCTCATCATCATCACCCACAGCCCGATTTCACCAACTACTATGTATAAGGCCAGACTTTGTTTGTGCCGATCACCTATATTGGATACCAAAACTGTCGCCCAGAACTAACTTTTCTACTCTATGGGACTTGTCACACTGAATGCGTTCTGCGTCCTAGGGTCCGGTCAACTCGAACATTTATGTTATGTTCGATTTGACCCGACCGTAGGACGTAGAACGTATCCAGTGTGACAAGTCTCTAAACCTCAACGTTCGTGGCAGATACGGGCAGAAAACGTGGAAGCAAGACGATATAAGACTCAGTATAGTGACTTTTATTATCCCGTTCTAACTCGCCTCCTCGCAGTCGCACTTTTTACGACCGCGACAGTTGCAATACATAACCGTAAGAATAGGATATTTTATACAGAATGAGTGGAATTTTACGTGGTATATTCCACTTAGTATTTACCCGATACTCAGTCTTCTTTGTGTACTCTATTTACCTAGCAAAAAAAGTCAATCTTCCTAGCCTTTTCCCAACTATGTTGGGGTCGGCTTCCAGTCTAACTGGATGCAGCTGAATAAAGTATTTAACATGGAGCGACTGCCTATCTGACCTCCACAACCCAGTAACTGGGTAATACGATACCCCTTGGACTGGTTGTCAGACTTTCGGGCTTCTGACGACCCGGAACGACTGTCGAAGATCCACGAATGACAGCCGGGACCAATGGCTTAACGTGCTTTCCGAGGCATGGAGGAGTCTCGGTATGTTAAGATGGTCACCCATTCACAGACCAACCCCGACAAGCGTAGCTTAACCTGATGGATCGAACCGTGCGGCTGTTATTACTTAGCCACGAGCTGCTCCTCCATTTACCTAGCAAACAGAATATTGTAGGAAGTTTTAATATCTTATTCGTTTTGTGTTCTACAGAAAACGGCTCAAAAGCGACTCCCGCATCACTGGCTCACAGAAATCCGAAACATCAAAAGAAAACAAAGACGTCGAAACTAAAAAGAAGAAGTTCGACTTCACACCCACGCGCGACATATTCAAGAGCTTCAAGGTCAGTCGCAAGATGAAGAACCTAAAGATCACGACAGGGAACTTGTCTAAAGGGGAGACCAAGAGCTGCGAATTTCTCGACGACACCGAACACGTGCAGACGAACCGCTGTTCGAAGTCGGTAGAGTGTCTCGAGAACGACTTCGACTTCGAAGCGGACCTCTCAATAGAATTCACAGAGGATAACGTAGCTGCTCTCTCGCTCCCACAACAGATCGTCGACCTACTCCTCGGTCACGAGCAAATGAGCAAAGTGCGCCTAAAAGATGAGATCGAAAACGACTACATGCCAATGTCGCCGATCATACCGCCGCCCCTCATGGAACACCACTACATAGTCATGTCGCCAAGGACCAATATCGCCTGAACTAGTCGCCTATACTATAAGTTAGTTAAGCCGTAAGTATGGACATGTTGACAGTTTTCATATGTATATGTTTTGTAATCAGGTGTGGATATGGTTTGACCAAAGACCATTCTCCAAGAGATTGTTTTTGATATTAGTCTGTTGTTCACGGTTTGCACATCATTTTCATATCGTATTTGACTTCAGTAATAAATTAAAATTTAATTTAATGCTTAGTCAACATAAAATCATGTGCAAATTCGTGAAAAAGTAGAACTATGTCATTTATCCTGGATATCGACATCGCCCGGGCAATGCCGATAAAACCTACGTAATTATATTTATTGACAAGGTTCAAAATTCAATTTATCGACATTGTTCATGCGTTCTTTTTTTTTTTTTTACAAAATATCACAATGTTGATATTGCTCGGATAATTCTCACATTGCTTACATATCAACTTTGCCCGTAATAGGCATGACAGTAAGTGATTTTCCGATAGTGTAGTGATGGTCGATAGATTTATCGATAACTGATAAAAAATACATTTTGTCGAACTGATTCGTGAGACATATCGACTCACTTTGAAGACTTCATAGTTTGTCTTTAAAATCTTAAGACAACTGTGTTTCAATAGACTGCTTTATAGATCTGAATATGATAGGTAATACCTTCATACTTTTAAAACGTACGTAAAAGAACTAGTAAATGATTGTTATGTCATGAGTTTTATCATGTCTCATAAAAATATGACAAAATGAGATACATATACAGGGTTTTTCAAAAGTAGTCCAAAAGCAAATCGGGTAAAGCGGAAGTGGCCACCTATCATTTAAAAACGTCAGTGAAACTTTCTAAGCTCAAATTAAAAAAAAAAGTACTACCGAGTAAGTTTCGCTAAAGTTTAATAATTAAGAAAAGACAAGTTAAAATTAAATCTGAAGCGTTGCCCAGCCACAATGAAAGTAAATAGGAAGATTATCTTGTACCTAAACTGTCAAGGCATCTTTCAGCCATATCACACAGGGTCGAAAAATCCAAGTGAAAGTGTAAAATTCCTTGAAAATTACTAATTTACCGATTTTTTTTGGACTGTTGCGAACATCCCATTTTTTGTGATAGTTGGCCAACTCCGCTTTACCTCATTTACCTTTGGACTGTTTGAGACACCCTATATGTCACTAAAACGTGGAGGATGGCAGCTAAATAGTAATACAACAGCCTTTTTCTAAAATAATTACTAGTATGTTAATAAAAGCTCTCTAAAAATGGAAATCATGAAACCTCTGAATATTTTTCTTACATATTTTGAGACATACAGTATACTTTATTCGGATGTTGGTTTTTTAAGGCTGCCTATATTTTTTTTACAAACCGGGGGTAGTTTTTTACCCGACTGCCGCAGAAGGAGGGTAATGTTTTTTTATAACGATTTACGCACACTGACGGAATGAATAGGTAGGCAGGAAACCTTACTTTTTCTAATATAAGAATGTAAGAAAAGAAGAGGAGCTTGATAATAAGTGTGCATAGACTGGTGATCATTTTGTTTTGCGAGTGCATACTGAAAATAATTTACCGTCTATTTTTTTTTTGTGTCCGTCTATGTCAACTTAGTATAAAACTAGACTCCGCATTTTAAAGTCAAAGTCAAATCATTTATTTCAAATAGGCCCTTGTAAGACATTTTTGAACGTCAACGTTAGGTATGAAGTCCCAAGTAGGTACGCGGCGGGCTCGACTGGTCGAATTCAGTGGGCGTAACGTAGTCGGAAGATACAAAGGTTACGCGATAGAAAGAGAGGCACTATAACTGTAGGTAATTCTAGGTGAATATAACTGTAGGTAATTAGCGCTGACGACCTGAATTGCACTTTATTGTGCCGTAGCAAGAGTTGCTTTTTCTTTAAATGATTTTTCGGAGTGTACCATATGTACTAATATGTGTCGGTAGTAAGGTTTCCTTCCTACCATTTCATTTCATGAGTGTGCGTAAGACGTAACCAGATACATTTGTTTCTCAAATTCACCTAATCAATGAAAAGACGAAAACATTTCTGTTATAATATAGTTACAATCCTTTACCTCAAAATAATCTTCCGTATAAATAAGGCCTCATGAAAAACGTAACAGAAAATGTAACTATTTTTGATAAAGACAGGTAAACCGCCTCATTTTGTTGGAAAAAATATATGTATTTATTGTTGAATTTCATTGATAGAACCAAGAAACAAAGAAATCGGTCAAATTCGCGGCTTTAGACAAAAAAAACAAAAAAGTCCGTGCTTAGTGAGAAAGTTATGCGGCGGAAATAAATAACCAAGACATAGCGCTGCGAACAATACAGTGAAGCATGCCAAAACTACACCTCCGCTCTGTGCATACACGCTCACACGTACACATTTACAATCAAACTACACCTCACTAAGTGCACACATGTTTATGAAGCCGGCCTCACGTCACTGGTGACAGCGCTATGTCTTGGTTTTTATTTTGTCTGAGGCGGCGGTAGGGTCTTTATCCCGAGCCCTCATGATAATATTCAATGTCCCGACCTCGTCCGTATTAATTGTGAATAGTTTCATCGCTTTTATTCGTAAATCTTTGACAGTTGTTACGAGAAGTCAATTCGGTTTGACTTCTCGTAACAACTGTCAAAGAAGTCTGACAAACAGTCTTACCAAGGGGTAAGAGAGGGGTCGTGTTAACTGGATTGTGGAGGTCAGATAGGCAGTCGCTCCATACTTGTATTCAGCTGCATTGGTAAGACTGGAAGCTGACCCTAGCAGTTGGGAAAAGGCTAGGCATGTGGCAATGAATTTGAAACTTTTAATCACATCTTACATTAAAAGCACATTCGCCATTATAATTATCTTGTATTACCAAAAAAAAGTGCTTTTCCGCAATAAAAACATAATATTCAAAGAATTTATTTAAGAACAAAGTAATGAGAACTTTGTTGAATGTGAAGTCAACAAAAGAGTTTAAGTAAACCAGGAAAGAAATTAACTACTTAGCTCAGCACTACATAGGCGAAATTACCTAGCACACTACATTCTAAACGCACAAAGTGGAATAATGTAAAACTTTGTAGTTTGACGACCTGCACACTAATTGCGTAAAACACTATCAATGACAATCTGTTTCATTTTGACAGTTCAACAACATCCATTGCGTTATTTTCGTTGTTGAGCAGACAAATTTTTCAAAGATAGAAAGGAATGGATTAGCATTATCCTTCAAAATGATTCAAATTATGATTGATCGTAAGTTACGCAATAAGTTGTTGCATGACACGGTTTAAATAAACAGGAGTCGTAGTTAACCCTGGTTACTTATTTATTTGGTTTGTTGCTTTTTGGAATAGACACTACCTACATGAAAGACGATGTAATTATTTTACAGATCGCCATTACGAAGGTAAAATACCAAGTAACTAGTTATGATTGTTTGTATATGTTGGTTCGTCGGATACTGCCAAAAATTTAGGTTTAAGATGCGCGAGGAGCGGCTTGAGAGCGACAGAACTTTGTTTACGAAAGTTTGTAGTCACAATGTTTGAGGGAGTCGTAGGCAAAATACTGTAGAGTATTTAAGGAATAAAATTCGCGTACTGTGTTATTATTAAACTAAATTATTGATGAGGACTTGACGCTTCAAGATACGTAATTGAATGGCAACAGTTGTGTGTGTAGTTTGCAACGTGTTTCAAAAATGTTTCAGTATAATAGTGAAGCGTTTTTCTGTTTCTTACTGTGTGTTTGCACTGGCTGAACAACACATGTTGATATCTCTGTTTTCTGTCAATGTATCGACTCGCGTTCGCATTGTCACGCAACTTGTTGACGCGAAACATGTTTGTCATATCACTCGACATGTTTTACAGACAAATTGCTTATCAAACTGTTTCTCACTAAACCTTTTACTAAACACAAGTTTCGGGACAGAAACAAACAACAGTGCAAACGCAAACAAGACTAATCTCTATACAAAACATGTCTATTGAATATGTTTCGTGCAGTGCGAACGCAAATTCAATTCAAAACAAGTTACCATCCTACATGTTGTACTCGTATGTTTTCTGGTGCAAACGCATAGTTAAAGTGATGGGACAGATTTGACTCATGTTTATGATGGTCGCCATGGCGACCTCCTTGGACTGGGTTTACCAGAGGTTGTGCATAAAATATCGAAAAAAATTAAGGCAGCTATTGCAAAAAATACAATATTTTTGTATTTTTTTTTAAGGGGCTTACTCTTTATTATATTTTGGCTCGATTCGGGCACACATTTTGGCCATATACTAATATAACACTCAATTTAATTCATACTCATGCCGCGGGAACAAAGATGTAGGTAAATAATATCGTTCGGTCATTACACCGAAAGACTGAGGTAGTTAATTGACTCAGGCGTGACTTTGCGGAAATCCATTATAAAATACAATAGACGACGTATATTTAGTAACCTAATCCGCTTAACTGTTCGAGTTATAACGAACCCTGTAAGAAATCGACACGTGTTTCACCTCTCAACGAGGCATCCTCAGGATGACGATTGAGTTGTTGCGAACCCGGACACGACGTGTTGCCACGACAATACCCTCTCTCTCTCTCCTGTCTGTCCTGAGCCTGTCTCTGTCTTTGCGTTCGGCTCTTGTCGTGGCAACACGTCGTGTCCGGGTTTCCAACAAGTCAATCGTCATTCTGAGGATGCCTTGTTGAGAGGTGAAATACGTGTCGATTTCTTACATGGTTCTTTATGACTCTTTAAGAACAGTTAAGCGGGTTAGGTTAATAAATATACGTCGTCTATTGTATTGTTTTGAAAGACTGAGGCACTAGTGTATTTTGGAGATATTTTACTTCATAGGGTCAGTATTATCGGGAGTGAAGCGTTGACGTGATCGTTTGTACGGTATTATTATAAGGGCACTGTTCACGACACTTTGGGACCGAATTACGTACTGATTTTTAAGACTTTTTGATAGTTTTAAGTCGATTATTTATTTGTATATTTCATCGTATTGTGTGAATGCATATTGCTGAGCAAGTGATTCTCTTAATAAGAGGTATATCAAAATGATTCAGTAATAATAAAATAATACCTGTATTGCTGGAGTCTAGGCAGAAGTGTAGTACACCCACATTTCGTCAGTTTAAGTCCCGTGCAATAGGGGGCGAGCCTATTGCGGTATCAAGTCGGTTCATATTTCGGAACTTTGATACTTACAGTTGAGGTTTTTTTTCAAAGTTTGAGACTTGCTTTGTCTGTATATTCGTGTTGCAATTTGATTTTAATTTTTGCAATAAGTTTAGTAAAATTATCATTAACTTCGGAATCTCTTTTCGTGAAATCGTGATAGACATAGTAATTTGATGATATTAGAAAGCATAATAGAACTGCCAAATTCCGTCCAGTGCGTTGGAGAAAATTACACCATTAGTCCAATATTCGGTTTAAATAACTATTTTAATATAATTTATGAGACTGCTACCATTGTGTTTAGAACTTGGTCACCTCAGTGTCGTGTAACGTATGCCTCGCTTTTATGTGTATACGGCTTAATTTGCTATATGTTGTGATATTTAATGCTAATAACTTGTTAAAACGTTTCTATAAGCTTGAAGGCTTCTGTTGGTTATACCTATTTCTATAAAGCGCGTTGCCGCCAAATGTTTGATGCGCAGCGCCAATGTTTTGTCAAATGTTTGTGTGTTTAGTCAAAAAGCAGTATTCAGCTGATCTTTATTAATGTTTAGCTTAAAATTGTATAGCTTATTCGTTGGCGTCAGCCACAGCTCGATAGGATTAGGATATAAAAGGTTAAGGGTATTATAAACATTTATGGTTATTATTGCTACGTATTGAAAAAAATAAATCTAACTGTCAGATTTCAAATTGTAAGGTTTTTCGAAATTCCCAAATTGTGAATAAAATACCAACAACGATACGAGATAAATACATAAAATATCAACTCGATTATTCTAAGTTGATTTTCGAATGAAAGAATTATCGATAAACGTCATAAAATAATTGTAGTTGCAATGGAAACTGAACCATACGCAATTAAGTAAAAGTTTTTAATCCCAAAGCAAGAAATTTATCTCGTCTCGTTGACTGTATATACGATGTTATATCTGATATTCAAAACGTGGTGATTATAACTCACACTTTGTATAGAGAAGGCTCAAATCTCTATATATTTCGCATGAGGCGATAGATCTTAAAACAACGTGTCAAGAGGACACTTTAATAGTGTTATACCGGGACCAAAAGATGTTCAATCCTAGCTTTGATATTGAAGCATAATTACTGTGCATTTCGTATGTTGAATAAGGTCTACATCTATGAATATCGAAGTACGCAAATGCGCAAAAATCTCTTTGTAAAATAAAATTGACCAACTTTCAGATGGATGCCAATTTTAGGATAAAAAGAGGCTTTCATGCTTTGATTGAAGATTTTTCAGGACCGTAGCGTCTCTTGGTGACAGGCCAACAGGGTGGATAGAGTTGACTAGTTAGAAAAATTTACTCAGAGTTGTGGGTGACCGCCATAGTCTAATTTAGTATAATAGGTCGCGTTCATATCAACACACGCAAGGACCAATTTTGTATCTAGCTGTAGTCGTACTTAAACTTATTACACTTACTAATAAAAATGAATGAACATGGACATTTTGGCACACAGCACTATTAATAATTTTTCGGAATGATGTGAGAGGTTTTCTAATAATGTCCTTTATGATGGACAAAAGTTGTGAGACTGAATCGTGACAGATATCAATCAAAGAAAAAGCGTTCATCCAAAATTGGCAACGTCACAAATAGCTGTCAAATATTTACCTGTTTTGATTAATTTGGCAATATTACTGTATGGAAATAAGAAATATGGCTAACTAGTGAACTAGAATATTAATAATGAATGCAATTATAACACTGAATTTGATGTTGGAACCGTTTTAGGTGTAAAAATGGCATTTGGAAAGTTTCCAAATACTTTTTTTTTACATCTAAAACTAAATATTCGGTGTTACGATATTAATTATTGCATTTTATAATCAATATTTTAGTTCTCTAGTTAGCCATATTTCTTATTTCCAAACAGTAATATTGCCAAATTAATCAAAACAGCGAAATATTTGACAGCTATTTGCGACTTTGCCCACTTTCTGTGAAACGCTCGTTCGTTTTTATTTTTTAAATTATATGCAATAATACAAGGTCGTGAAGTTTCGCGAATCAATTTAAATTGACGGTATACTTACCGTTAATAAAATGGCCTATTACGACATTCAGCTAATTACTTAGCTTGGTTAGTTTGATTGATTTTTGTCAGAGCCTCTTGGCTGATTTCTAACGATCTCTAAAATATAGCATTTTTATTTAGAACGATATTACTCGTTTGTCGTACGATTATGATTGTAATCACAACAATTGATTTAATTTGATTGATTTGAATCAATTGAGAAGCCTTTACGCGTTTGTTTATTTTTATAAGTATTAAAAGTATTCTAATTTTGTTGTTCTGTTTCGCCAATTATAAATATCATGAGAATATATTTTATTCTTCCGCTTTGCTTAATCACAATTTGTTACCATTTTTCTTGATTTTTTTGTGTATTCCTTTCTTTTTTGTTTTCGGTTGATTAATAGAGCTCTTGTTATGTATATGCAATAGAATTTTGTGTACATCTATTGTATTTTGAATTATGAAAGACTTGTTTGTAGTCAGTATTGGAAGATCTGTGTCGTTGTGTACTGGAGAGAACTAAAATATGTTTTGAATAACCTTATCTGATTTTGTCCAAAGTATTTTTCCGGGCCTACTTCCAATTTGATGATAATTTGCAACCACGGCAGCTATTTGCTTGATTATCTGGTGTTAGTTCTGTTGATCAAGTTTAACGAATAAGAACGCGAGAGCTCTTAACATAGAATGTATAAAATCAT
Organism: Conistra vaccinii; assembly: GCA_948150665.1. Taxonomy (NCBI): domain Eukaryota; kingdom Metazoa; phylum Arthropoda; class Insecta; order Lepidoptera; family Noctuidae; genus Conistra; species Conistra vaccinii. The sequence goes on from OX411327.1 coordinate 22,025,321, forward strand.
TGTTGATTGTGGAAAAGACAGTATTTTTTAATTTGTTTATTAGACAGCTAGTTCGGAATTCGGTAATGGACCAAATTGTTTTTTTTTTTCGCGTTTATTTATTGTACTGCGAAGTGTCGATAAGTAACATTGCATTGTGTTATGCAAATAAAGTTTGTATGTGCAACTTGTGTTTTATTTGACTTTCTTTATAAGGTTACTCACAAGATAATATGCATAGGTCGCAGTAAGATGGTTATAGCTGTGATATAGTTATATCCCTAGGGATATAGCTATATACCGTAATATAGTTATATGAAAGTGGTTCATAACTGTCTTACTAGGAATATAACTATGAAACGAGCCTGACATAATATACCTTAATAGGTATATTATGTCAGGCTCGGTATTTTTTCGTATGTACCAACTTTGTACATACGCATACGGACACAGAACACTCGCGAGACTCACGCTTGGTACTACCAAGCGTGAGTCTCGCGAGTGTTCTGTGTGTTGCCCACCGAGCGAGTACTCTCTTTGATATCTAAGTGTAGCGGAACACCTGTGAAACGTTCGGCGCGGAAAGTTCCGTCGCGTCATGTGACGCTTGCATTTCAAGATAAGATAAGATTTTTATTTGCTTAAACATGTGTGTGTACATACATAGAAAGTGCATACAAGATGTTATATTAAATTAGGTGCAAACATGTTTGCCACTACGTGACGTGCAAAATAATAGTTTAGGTATACAATTAAACAAGAAAAAAAAATATAATTATCAAAATGTCATACTTAATTATTAATGGGTTATTACAATTATAGAGTAAATGAACATTATTATTTCTATGGACGTAACGTTCGGCTGATGTGTCATAGGTAACTTGAAAAACATTAGGAGCGTATTCAACCGAACCTTCCGCCGCGGAACGTTCGGCAGGTGTGGCGCGACCCTAAGTCACTGCGACCAACAAGTACTTAATCAACTATTGATGTATGAACCTCTTTTCCATACACTAAACCTACAATCTTTTGTATGTCTGTTGTGCGAGAAACTCGTTGATAGCGTAGTCTCGTCCTCATCGGCGCGGCGGTGGGACAGGTGCCTCCGGTCACCGCGGATAGAAGGTTCATATTGTACTCATCGTAACTGACTACAGACCGTATCGCTTCATCCATGATTGTAGGTAATGTCTCATTACCTTAATGGTGCCACGCCTGCAAGCCGAGCCATCTAATGCAGCAAATATTTCAAGAAGAATCCAGGACTAAATAAAATAAAAGGTAAATTATAAAACACTTTATTTTTCAGCCAAAAACAAAATACATAATATCACAATTTATACATTTTTAGCGTAATTGTTGTTGCACATGCAGCCATGTTAGCTGAATACGAGATTATTTGTATAAAAAGAAATAATAAAATTGTAAAACTTATTATTCAAACAGTAAAAAAAATATATCGGTAAAATAGTTTTTTATTGATAAATAAATTAAAGCCAATTTGGATAACACTGATTAGAGATACTAAAATTAATTGATCGTTTATAAAAAAAATATAGAAGAACGAATAAGTACATAATTACCCTATTTATTAACTGCATTGTGTTACATTGCATTTAAAATCATTAATGTACAATATGGCCGGTCTGAACTTGGCGCGAACTCCGAACTTTCACGCATGGTCTCTCACTCACACTCCCCTCATCTCACCATAAGATACCAAAAAATAATAATTGCGCAGCCTTCTGCGCACACTTCGGACCGGCCAGGCGGCCATGGTTCATCGGCCGTATGTATCATTGTGGTATTTTTATAATTAGATATTATGTTGTGATGCAAGGAACTGTATCCATTATGCTTACGTAATAATAATATGACTACATTTAGAGGTGAAATAATTGATTTGTGATGATATTTTTTAACTATTTGATCACATTGTTTTTATTTTTCAGTGAAATATTCTTAATCATATTTATCACTAATAATTATTACATTTTGAGAAAAAAAAATGTGGCGTTATATCTACATTATGCTGCTATTGCACTCTGGTGAAAAAGTTACAGAGTGGGCCCAGATCTATCGTATGTATTCGTAGCCACTACTTCAAACTGGCAATTTTATATTAATTTATAAAATTAATTTATCGATTGATTCCATATTTACTTCGTCAAGCTTTCACCTAGCATTAGGACGAAGTAAGCTTAAAATAAATTTAGATTTTTTGAAACATTACAATTTATTATAATAATAATACTTTTTTAAAGAAATAAAATCAAATACTGTTTAATTTTTCGAATTTAACGTCTGATTTGTGACTTCAAAGTTTGCAGATACTCTAAATAATAATATATGTAAGTTTCTAAACATCGATATATGTAAAAATTATAATAAAAAAATAATTCTTTAAAAGTTAATAAATAAAATATCTGATCATATTCCTTACATCCCTCAGATAGACTTTAGTTGCCAGATCAGCGTGAAAAGAAAAAAAATATGTTAAAAAATACTTGACGTAAATATTACAATCTGATTTACAATATAGATGTTGACCAATTTTACAACTTAAATTAATAATAGCTGTAAACACACATCCCTTTTAATTGAAGTGGGCCGAACCACTTATAAGATTAGAAATTTAAACCTTATTACAGTCCGTTCAACCAATTCTGACTTCTATACCGTAGGCATAAAGATTGCATTAAAAGCAAAAAAAGTGATTACAATACCAACTGTTTACTCCAGCTGCCATTTGTCATGCCACCAACATAATAGAAGTCAAAATCGGTTGAACGGACTGTATAAAATGTTTACTTAAATGTCTCATCTTATTTCAAATGAAGTATAGATTGATCACTTATATTATACACTCCATAATTGGTCAAATAAAATTAATTCATAATGACAATTCAATCCCTCGTCGAATACTCGCTATTGTTCTTATTATAATAAATTAAATGCGGTACTAGGACACTTTCTACTTATATTAATAGCCACCACTAATCTGTTATTCAAAATATGTAGAGTTCGTCTATAGAAAAATGTAAAATCCTACATGTAATCGACACATAGTACGTATGTAGGTATCTACATCTTTTTAAGAATAACCACGGATAAGTACAGATGGCTCACACCGCAAAATAATTTAAATAAAAAGCGACTCTTGCTACGACTCAATAAAGTGCAATTCAGATCACACAGCGCTAATTACGTACAGTTATATTCACTTAGAGTTATAGTTGCCTCTCTTTCTATCGCGTAACTCTTATATCATCTGACTACGTTATGCTCACTGAATTCGATAATGCGGGGTGACCAATCTGTATTGATCTGTGGAACAACTAAGATCGAGGTCAAGAGCAAGACCCAATTAGGAAAAAAAAAACTGCATGTATACATAAGTCCATAACATAATTCTGGCATTTCTTTTATATTATAAATGTAGTGCCTTGAGCTTACACACTATTAAACACATTATAAAATCTAGTCTGCCTAACGTTCTGGCTTGTGGCTCCATTAATAAAATCATAATCGGGGTACTGAACTTATACTATATAGTGGTTGCCAAATAAGCCTCTAAACGAAATGCAACGTCTTTCGTGCAAACCAATACTATTTTTTGTTCTTGTCCATTACAAACTATTGACTAAATTCATGTATGAGATTATAAAACTAACCTATTTATTGATAGTGCAAACGGTACCTTTACAAATTATCTTTACGATAAGAAACCTTATAGTAAGCTGATTCTATTTATCGATGAGAAAGTTGCCAATAATTAGGATTTCGATTTATATTAGTAACTAGCTGCATCCCGCGGTTTCACCCGTGTAAAGTCGTTTTTTCTTTTAATCCCTATGTTCCCGTGGGAATATCGGAATAAAAAGTATATTTTATGCCCAGTGGCCTCAGCTTAGTGAAAGTCCCGATTAGCCGAAACAAACAGACAGACAAAATAAAATTGTGTTTTTGTTGTATGGATCGTATATACTTTCTTATGCATTTAGTAAAAACCTGTTATTTTGACATTATAAACAGACATTTCAATTTTATTTATTTTTATGTTTGTATGTATAGACTAGCTGCTGTCCGCGCGTTTCCCCACGTGGATCCTGATTCTTTTTCTAAGATAAAATTAATTACTCCTTATAACATCACCTATCTGTTAGTCAAAGTCGTCATAATCGGTCCAGCCGTTTCGGAGATTAGCCGGAACAAACAGACAGACAAAAAAAAATAGGATTTGTGTTATTATGTACCGTATATACTTTCATATGCCTTTAGTAAAAGTTATTATTTTGAGATTACAAACAGACACTTCAATTCTATTTATTTGTGTGTATGTATGTATAGATTTACAATAAACATGTAGGAAAGGTGCTAGGATTTACCTAATTCCATTACATGTTCAGCTGCTTTTTTTAAGAGATATATTACACACTAATTTTAATGTGGTATTTGTGTGGAGTGCAAAAACACACCAATTGCATTTTACTATCATTACAAAATTCCATTCAATTATTTAGATTATACGTATCAAATCACGAAAGCTACGAATTAGTGTCAAAACAGAGCATATACAAAAACATTGCTTTAACACTTAATAAAAAATACTTGGTCATAAGTCGTCAAAATTGACTTGTACAGTTGCACAATCCATGGTTTCATCGAGAAATAAATAAAAATATGTTTAAGCTTTGATGATTTTCATACACTTGTTTGTGGACTAAGGACTGTTCATATATTTCTTCATAAATCATCCCTTTTACATAAGGGCCTTTATTAATTCAGAAAATAAACGTTGTTTTGGATTGTACAACCAAAATCTGGCGTCTAACTTCATAACGTATAAAACAAACCAGATTTCGTCATCATTTGGTATCAGATTATTTCCCACTCGCTATCTAAATGGTCGTCGGGGGACAAGAGAGACCTGTCTTTGAAGCCGTTATGTTTCGTGTCCAATTTCAGTTCAATATTCTCTAAGTTCCAAGTATTGGGCATTTGGACTACTTTAGGGACTAAGTCCATGGGATTTGGGTCTTTTATGGGTGTTTTTGTGGGTTTCTGAACAGGTTTGGTTATGATGGTGGTTACCTCGGGTGCGGGTAGTATGTCGACGTGTCTGAAGGTGGGCGCGGGCTCCGGGGGGGGCTGCGTGTCAAGCTTGGGGCTGTCTATGCTGAGCGACTCCAAGTTCAACATCTTGGCGAGTATTTTCTCCTTCTCTTCAATTTGCTTTTCCAGTAGTTCGTCGTTCTGTTGTGGGATTGCTCTGGAATTTAAATGCAGGATCGTTGATACACGAATAATGTGTGGAAAAACAAAAAACCCTAAATCAGTTAATTAGACATTGTGAATCTAGGAAGAGAATTTTCATTTTATTTCACTTTAACAAAAAACGGCGTCCAAGCTTTTATGTAGCTTCATGAACCTTCAAACTAAGTAAATCCAAGGCCACAAAAAAGTAAAAATAAATTAAACATATCTTCGAATATTTATTTATTTAAGTACAACCAACAAAGCATACCAAAAAAACATGTTGAAATACTATATTATACGTTTTATACGTTGTAAACGTTGTTTTATGCTGCTTGCTATATCGATTCCGACACTTGTATTTTTGAGTAAATGGTATTTTTATTCCTTTATTTCTAATACTTCAATTATTAAAGGCTAAAGTTAAGAAGTCATACCAACAAATAAAAAAATGTATACCATTGCTTACTCACCCATAAACGCTGATATTCATGACACAAGGGCTGGTATAGCTCACATTATCAGCCGCCTTCCTAACCGGGGTAGCCATCCTAGGAGTACTACCCCCCGAGCCCCCATCTCTTCTCCGACTGCGTCTGCTGCTATGAATCAGCTCCCCATCGTACTTCTTCTCCATTATACTGTTATACAACTTTAATTTCCTTTGTAATTCTTCTGTTTTCACCCTCCTTATTTCCTCAGCGTCGCTAGAGACATCTCGAAACTCGTTAATAATCGATTCGAGAACATTCTCGGATAGATCGAGGGGTAAATGTTTGATGGGCGGTAGTTCGAAGCATTCCTCTGCGCTTGCGACGGTACCGGTCTCTATGAGCTCATTCTTCGTAAACATGGAGATGGGCTGTTCTAGAACGCTGGAGATGTACGGCACCGTCTGGTCTATGTGTGTGAAGTCTCGCACTGAGTTCACGGCTTGCTGGATGGATGACGTTAGCGACTTCGTCATCAAATTCATCGGTTCTTCTGTTGGAAAAAGATATTTGGTTTGATATGGTACGACGTGTTTCTTTAAATAAAAGAAAACAGAAAAAAACATCGTACAGCTTTAAAAAAATACATAATGCAAGCTGATACAGTTTTCAATTGACCGATATGAACAATAAATTAAATTCATCTCTATTATAGTTTCACTGAGACCACTGTTCCGCGCTTAAGGAATGCGCGGCGAGGCAAGGGGGCAGCGTTGACGAATGAGCGGCGGGACGGCGTGAGCGTTGACGATTGAGCGGCCTGCACTGCGGCGCCCGACCGTTTCGCCGTGCACATACATACGTAAGGTGCAGAACAGCGGTTTCGGTCAGCGTGTGTTGCAGCGATGCTAAAGTGAGGTCTTGAACATTAAATGCGTATACTTAAAAAAAAATGTGTAATGCATCAAACTGCAGCGTCAGGTATAATAAACTCTTGTGCAACACATGCGACTGAGCATTATTTCACTTTGATGTGCAATAGAATTTAATTTCTTATATAGCGGGAATCGAACCCATAATCATGATGCAACATTATTGTGGATTATTTTCCGCAATCATGATAGCAGGAAATAATCTCGTAACTTTCTCAGAATCTTTATATACTCGTATATAATTCTTCGGTACGTGCGTTTGTCACCTAACTCCTCCTAAACGGCTGGACCGATTTGAATGAAATTTTGTGTGTATATTTGAGTGGGTCCCTGGATGGTTTGAAAATACAACTGGAACCGGTAAGTGGCACTGTTCGGGTAGGACAACGTCTGCCAGGTCCGCTAGTCTTCTATACAGGGTGTTAAAGTAATTGCGTGCCATAGCTTAGGGGTAGGTTCAGTATCGATAAAGGAAAATAGGAAAAATAAAAAAAAAACCAGAAAAATTTAATTTAAAATAAAAATATTTAAAAAAATTGCAAGGTCGACCTAATTTAGTTTGGAATCATTAATTGGAGTATTTACAAAGATTAAAAATCAACTTATTTACTCATGTTTTAAGTTGATTTGATTGCTTTTTGTTAGTAGGTACTAAATTAGGTTGACCTTGCAATTTTTATTTAATGTTTCTTTTTTAATTATTTTTCTGGTTTTTTATTTTTATTTTTCCTAGTTTCCTTTATCGATACTGAACCTACCCCTAAGCTATGGCATGCAATTACTTTAACACCCTGTATAATAAATATGAAATGCTGTTCGTTGGTAAGCGCATAACTTGAGAGCGGCTGGACTGATTTGGCTATTTTTTGTTTAAAAACGGTCGTAATAGTCCGAATTAGATGCTTACGGGAAGAAAAATATGAAAAAAATCAAATTCGGAATCAACTGAACGTCCTTTTTCTATGGGATTTTTGTATGAATAATTGAAATAGGACAGTACGTCTGTCGGGTCAGATAAAAATAAATGTTTCTTCTTACTGAATTAAATATAAACATTCAAAGTAAGCATAAATGCATTTAGCAGTGTTAGTAGCAAACTCCAGCAACAAGACAAGCGGACAAACAAAGCCATTGCTTGTATACATAAATATACTGATACAGAAGCGGAAGGTGATCAGATACAAAATAAAAATGCGTATGTATGTTGTGCATGTGTATATTTATATATAAGTCAATGGCCATGCTGACATCGAGACAACGCATGTACGGATGATACACATGTTTGCAAAAATATACCAACATAAAATGAATGCATGCATAATATTAAGAAAAAATTATATAAACTAGTTAAATAAAAACATTCATAGTACTGAAAAAGTGCGGCAAAACAAATAGTGTAAAAAAACTAGCACACATTAAATCCCAAAGTAAATATTGTAATTTAAAGTGTAACTTAATTATATTTTTGCAACCAAATGTACCAAAAATACTTAAATAAACAAAACTCGTTGTCAATCGTCTCACTACAGCGGGTAACTAGATACAGGATGTGAATAATTCTACTTATAATTTCTACCCTGTAAATACATACTTAATTTTTTAACAAGCTCAAAAGGTGCACCCTGTATACGAAGCTTTAAATAAGCGACAGATCTAATCTACAATATTTTTAATTGTAAGATAAATACAGAAATAAATGTAATAATTTCAGAAGACATTTCAAGAACGTAACATAAATCAATATTTTCTGATCTTACAAAGAACACACATCACGGCTGTTTTCCAGGAAGGGTTAGGCAGAGGTGTACCTATACTACCCTGCTAAACCGAAAGGCGCTATCTCTGTGATCGCCCTTTTAGTTTTTTTATACTATCAATAGCTATAATAATAACGCTTAAAACAATAAAAAAAAACACTCAGAAGTTCTATAAGTATTTCCTAATGTTTCCTTATATTCCAATTTACAAAAAGTCAATTTTCTCAAAACTTACTCCGATTGAGATGCGGCCTTTCGACAAAGGACACCCACATTTCGCCAGTTATGTCATAGTTAAAATCTCTAGTCAAATCTATTGTTTTTTCAAAGAAGAACTATCTAACTAATTGTTAGGGTTCCGGGAATGCCGAACGGAACCCTATTACTAAGCCACTGCTGTCGGTCCGTTAGTCTGTCTGTCAGCGGGCTGTATCTCATGAACCGTAATAGGTAGGCAGTTGAAATTTTCACAGATTGTGTATATTTCTATTGCCGCTATAACAACATAAAATTAAGTAAAAAAATACGTGCGATTCTGACTCGCACTTGGCCGGTGTTTATTTTATTATTGCAACTATTGTCTATAATTTTGAATGCCATGCAATTTTACCATGAATTTAAACCTATACTTAATTTTATTTTGAAAATACAGTTCATTTATTTCTGCATCTATCTTAACTTCTAGTAAAATACTAAATAAAATAGTTGATAAAGCCAACTTCTCAAGCACCATAAGGGTGCGTACACAAACTAGCACTTCAATTACACCGATGTGTACACACCCTAATACACAGTTTGTCATGGCAACGTCACAATAATGACGTCACGTCATGATAATTATACAGTGTACAATAGGAATGTAGGTATATAAGTACATATTGTCAGTTTAAGTACATACGTGAAATAAACTTATATTATTTTTATTAGATCCTAAATGGTAGTCATTTAAAAAAAAAAAAAAAACTGTGATCTCTTTTGCACCAACAACTAAAGTAAATAGGGGTGAATTTTTCTATCTTCAGATAACTTTTATATGAAGAAAAAATATTGCGGTTTGACAGCTTTTGTATGGAAAATATGTCAAGATGTCATAATTATTCTTAAAAAATACCATCTTTATCTCACAGGTAACAAAAGAAAGAGAAGGATAGCTGTCAGTAAACTCTGTACTTTTCTCTCGCTTTAAGTAAAAGAACGGTACTCGTTATTTCAATTTTAGTTGGCGAAAAAGAGAATCGGCACCTATAGCTAAATATAAGATCCTACCTACTTTTAGCACATATTACAATAATCTATATATCATTGTCTATTATACATATAAAGATGTATGGAATACATTGGTCGCGTTTTGGTATGATTAAGGCACTTCTAACTATTCTAACTTATTTACTATTACATAATAATCTTATTTCTATAAGTATCATTTATAATCTCACAACAATTTTTTTTTTATAAGCCGTCATTTTATTTGATTTCACATTCTACAAAATTGTAAATTGGGAAATTAATTGTTAATTCTAATTGGCTACCAACTTAAGTTCTCCGTATATTAAACTGTCAAAGAATAAGTTGTGATTTGAATATACGGCTATGGACATGCCTATAACACGGCAGATTGATGTTGGGTATCAATTTGGTTTACAATAAGGCGCTGAGCAGACGATGGAAAATCCCGGCATTCTATCCTACGTGCATGTTAGATGTCCATACAATTCCAAATTGTCCGCGGAAAAATTGTCCATCGTCTGGTCAGCGATTAACAATTAATTCTCCTGACTACATTACCCCGCATTGCTTGTCCACTCTGAAATGACGCGCCTCACTACCGCATTTACGCACACGGTAATGCGGATTTCTATGGGTTTCACAAGCTATAATACGGCACATCGAGTTTTTGAAAGAGACACAGGTACGAGTGACAGAGACGACGTTACAAAACCGAACATTTGTCAAAACTCTCGGTGCCATATTTACTGCCGCTTACTGTTTAAAGTTTTCCAAGCAAATCTTACTTACCTTAGATCTTTTTAGTTCCTAAAGTGATCCCTACATATTTCTAAAATATAATTTCTTCAGAATTGTTAGCACAGCTTGTGTGAAAATAACTTAGAATTAAATTAAAATAAACTTTATCTCCACCACCTAAGGTACAAAGTCGTGATAATGTTTAAATTTTAATTTACTAAAAATTTAAGTAAATACTAGTATTTAACCCATAAATGATGTAATTAAAATGAATTTAAGGTACTTTATCATTAAAAAAGACTAAAGTACTCTAATGGAAGTTGGTATTTGCTCATAAGGATGTTTTTAAACTTTAGGCACCATTTAACAATGTAATTTTAAATGTTAATATAATGGCACTATTCTTATGGCGTATATAATGATTAACATTATTTAAGATTATAATTTTAAAGGCACTTTAATTGACTAAATAGAAAATATAAATTTTCATTTTCATTATAGTCAAGGGTTTCAGACGTAAGGGGTATCCTTTACGTCTGCGTAGTTTCGCTAGCTAATTTAATTTGACCTTGTATTATAAGTTTTGTGAGACAGACTGATTTTAAACCTGCCCCTTTCCAAATGTTTGAGCGTGGAATCTTTAAGTTTAACAACATAGTATACATAAATGCATGCTTCATATAGGACGGAAATATGTTCATAATACTTTTTTTAATTCACAACATTGTCTTGAACACATTACAATAGATAAAATAACAACCGATTTAATACTATTATGCCTGTCGACTTTCATCGTCATTTTATTTATATTATAAAGGGAAAATATTAATTTTATATTTGTGTTTGTAATGAATAAATTCAAAAACTACTAGACCGACTTTACAATTTCTTTCGCTAGTAGAATGCAAAGTAACATTGGGCTATAATTTATTAAGATACTACGCGGGCGAAGCCGCTGGCGGAAGATAGTTAATCATAAGTATACAAAATGTAACAGACAGGCGAAAAAATGTGTGGGTTTGAAAGCAGCGTCGAATTTCGTAATTACATTATCTCCCTTAGGTTGAATGTCATTTTATTTTTTTAGTATTGAAAGTAAGACTGCAAAATTTGGTGCTACCAATCGCGTCAAGAAACAAGTTAATGAACGTACTGTAAGGTTGAAACTATCCAACTGTCACCATATTATAAACCTTGTATTATAAGAAGTGGAAGTGACATTGCATTGTAGTGAAATTTTAATCTTGTGGGATTTTTTGTCAAAAAAGTGATAATATCAAATCAAAACATTAAAATAATTGAAATTTTGACAGGACAACGTCTGCCGGGTCAGCTAGTAATACATAACAGCGAAAGTAACTTCGTTCCAATCGGGTGTCCCACGACACTTCCCGAGTTTTTGTTTCTCTATCTGTTCACCTTGTATAGCTTGTTCAAATTTAACTTTCTAGAATAGTCGACAGGCAATTGACAACACTTGAGTTATGCGTGGCAAAATACTGGAGGGAACAAGTAGAATACAAAATGAGGTTTGTATCTTTTTAGTAGAGTTTATAAATAAAATGTATGTATAGGTATTGTAATAATTATTCTGTGCTGTATATATTTTTAGAAACTTCTGGAATATGCGATTAAAATAAGAATAGAACAGCTCTCGAATTACTTACCATTTCATTTTGACAGTTCATCAACATTCATTGCGTTATTTACGATGTCGAGCAGATATTTTTTTCGATCTTATGAAGCAATGGATTAGCAATCTTTTTCAAAACGATTCAGATTCTGATTGATTGAGGGTACTGGCCTTAATTTCATGTGGATGAGTAATTGTTGATTCGCGGTAGTCGCGATTCCAAAACGTCGTCGGTCAATATTAAGTACGGAATTTCGAAAGCTCTATCTATAGTATAAATAGCACGAGAACAGTATAGATTCTAGACTGTTCTCGTGACATCTCGCTCTCACGTTTTGTGACCACGCCTACCATGAATGTAGTGTTTAATAGGTTGTTACAAGAGGTCAATCATGTTCTTATTTTAACCGAATATTACGCTTTTCTTTGTGCGTACGGGTAAAGAAACTAAGCAAGCTAAGAACGATAAAGAAATCAAGTTTGGCTGTAGTACAATCCTTTGTAACTCAACTCAAAGTATTTATTTAAACCCATTAAAGGCACTTTCTAATTGTCAAGGGGTCGGTTAGTCAGAAAGATGAAGCTAGTTGCCCATTCCAAAGCGTAGTAGGTTCCTATGGAAAAGAACGGGCAACGAACTCCACGGACACTCCTCATCACGTTGGCATTTTTTGTATATTTCATAATGTATGTACTTTTGCACACGGTCATATTTGCTTATTTTCCAAAAAGGCTAAAATATGTCAATAATCTTATATCTACTGTAATCTAATAATTACTAAAGCCCATATTTTAGAACGATACTCAAGCATTGTTTAAAACAGTTCATCCAATCTCTACTCCAACATATTCCGTATAATTCTCATCCGCGCCTTCTTCCAAAAAATAGTTCATTTACTATAACTATTGATCAATTACTTACATAAAAAATATTTACAAAAAGGTCCGCGAAAATTACAAAGGACGTTAAAAAAATATTGAACACGTATAATTCTTTTTTTTTACGTAATTAAAAGATGACGTCACTCTCCGGTAGATTTTCTACTGACTTGTGACGTAGCGAGCCCGCACTTCCCAACGTCATGCGTCTTATCTAAACCATTTTTTTTATTAATATGAGAAAGCAAGAAATACGTGTCTAATATTTTTTTTATTATCTTACTGACGGACTAATCGTTAATTTTTTCCCCTGTCAACATACCTATTGCTTCAGTATCGTGCTAAAATACAGGCCTAATAAACAAAAAACAGTTCATATTCTAACAAATAAAAATTAACCTGCATTCAATGTGATAGCGAATCATTCTTTAATTTTATAAACGTGCTCAAACAAGTACGAAAATACATTCATGTAGAGCATTCAAACTGGAAGGGACATGCGAGAGGGTAAAATGCAGTGTTATTGGTTATACGTCGGCAATCCATTACTCCTATGCAAATGTCAAAAAAATTCGAGTCATTTGACCTTTTATATTTTTATTAAATTAATTTTAAAATATAAAATGTCAAATTATTCGAAAATTGTTGACTTTTTTAAGATGGTAATCCTATGTCACTTGAACAACAATCAATCAGGACTTTAAGCACTCCATTTATTTATTATCTGTGACAACCGTCAGCCATGTCTTATTATTATTTATTTAATACTTTGAGCACACAAATGGACTAAATGCCATTTTAATTTTTGTATGATTTATTTTTATTTCTCATAGAAATTCGTGTATCATGCCTCATCCAGCCTACATGCTCTACATTGTAGCTAACTAGTGAAGTTTGCTGAACAGACCTGCAGCCAGCGCGGCGGGCTCGGGCGCATGCGCCAGGCGGACCAGCGAGCGCGGGCCCTCCAGGACGAACAGCTCGTCCTTGTTCACTGATACTGACAGGATCCTGCGAGAAACATCGTGATACAGTGGTCATAATTATTATATAACTTCTAACAATAATAATGCAGTGGTGGCCCAGTGGTCACGGCCCCGACTTACGCGTTGTAGGTCGTGGGTTCGAACCCAGGCAGGCGTTTCCTTTGTGTGAATAATTTCATAACCACTGCTCTCAAAACGGTCAAGGATAGACTCGTGAGGAAACCGGCATGTCTTAGAACGATAAATTCGAAGACATGTGACATCTACCAACCCGCACTGGGTCCGCGTGGTGGATTACAGCCCATTCCCTCTCACAGAGAGGAGGCCTGTGTCGCAGCAGTGGGGACCTTAATAGGCTGATTATGTTATGTATTACATAACATCACGCCAGTATTACTCGAAGAATTTGGCAGTGGTGTACTTATAGTACACCCACATTTCGCCAGTTATGTTTAAGTCTCATGTAATAGGGGGCAAGCATATTGCCATCAACCGGACCCAAATCCAGACTCCGGGTTGCTACTGAGCAATTTCAGATGAAAAAAAAAAACGAAAAATAGTTTGCCCGACCCGGGAATCGAACCCAGGACCTCATGCTGAGCAGTAGCGCTTGGTATCACTAGACAAACGAGGCAGTTAAATGGGCATAGTGCAATATTTTAACAATAAATTACGTACTAGGTATATCAATTCAGAAATGTTACATATTGACTCAGGTCTCAGTGACTATTTTGATGACAGTTAAATGACATAAATGATTGTCTTCAATTGTTACAACAACACTTTAATCTGTAAAATAATCACACACGAAAAATCTCACGTCATTCAAGAACTAAACCTAGCTGCCATTTTTGGCAGATCACTCTCTCCGATCCGCATGCGCGTCATTGCATGGCAAGCAAGCTTTGAAGCGCTGAGGAGAGTGAATATTTCAAGGGGTTGTAGGGATAGTATGCATGAATATGGACAGCATTGATACTCAAGAACATCACTTTCAAAAAGACATATGAATCGGAACACTCAAACTCAAACCATTTATTTCAATTGAACCATTTACAGAATATTGCCATTTACAGAGATTTGACTTTGAATTATCAAAGAGTCGGTCAGTTAGTCAGAAAGTTGAAGCTAGTTAGCACTCTCAGTTTTTACCCCTTTTTTTTTTTGGTTGGGAAATCATCAAATGACTTCTCCCGCTCTGGGCGGAGCGAAGGGCATGTCAGACTTTTACTGACTAAAACCCACCCGTGTTCCTTCCCTTACCTAGACCTGGGCCACGGTTTCAGTTTTTACCCCTGGCTTTTCAATCTAAACTTATTTTCACTTTTAGCTTTTACAAAAGTGTTTTTTTTTTTGTAAAATTGTTTTTTTTAATGTACCATCTCAGATCAAACACGTGTAGCGGGTCCAGGTTGTACCATAGTCACAAGTGTTCCAAGCTAGGCTCACCTTCTCAGGTCGTCGACGACGGCCACGGCAGTGAGCGAGCGCGGGTCCAGTATGTACAGCACGTGCTCGTTGTGCGCCACTAGGAAGTGCTCCCTGAACACGTGCAGCGGGCCCAGGTTGTACTCGTGTTGGGCGTGAGAGTGTTTGTGCTGGCTCGGGTTTAGGAGCTCTGCTATTGTAAGGGGGTTTGATATCGCTTCCTGGAATTACAAATCAAAGCATTAAAAATATTTTTTTATGAAATAAAAACATAAATAGGTAAAACGCTCAAGTTGTTGAATACATTCATGCTAGTCATAGTATGATGGGAGACGATTTTTTTACATCTTTTCATAAATAAGGATATTTCGTGTGCAATTTTAAAATGCTGCTTAAAATTAGCTAAATGAAATTTATCCAGAATGGCAACATTATGTAATTTAAAAAAAAAAAAGATGTTTTTGATTGCACTGGCAACAATGCTCTTGTTATTCACACCTTTATTTACGGAGTACCTATTATAAGTTCAATAAATAAGGTTAAAATGGATTTTTGTAGACTGCACGCAAAGATTATCATGTACCTTGAACAGCAGCGTCTGCAGCACGTTGCCGTGCGCGTCGGCGCGCCACAGGCGCAGGCCCGGGCGCGCGCAGTAGGCCGCGGCCGGCCCGCCGCGCGCGTACGAGTGCTGGAACACCGCCCCGAGCGCGCATAGGCTGGACACAATATAAAGAACGAGAAAATTTTAGTAAAAAAAAAGGAAAATAAACGTTGAGATAGTTTTGCAAATACATTAGGTATGATTATTTCACGAAAACATGACGTTTTGCAACAAATTTAACTTATAGAAGCAATATGTTGATTATAATTTGAATTTCAAGGGTTTCATTAAATACCCGGACTCCACCAAAGCGGAGATGTGCGGACATGTCCGAAGCGGAGACGAAGAAGACATATTTCTCAGCCATAATGTATCCACAGAAGCTGTGCGGAGATGCGTACTGGCTAGACCGGAGCAGAGATGTGTACCGGTTAGAGCGGGCGGGCAGGTTGTGCGACGCGAGGGAACTAGCGCCGCTCACATCTCTTCTCGTCTCCGCTGCGCGCCGTCGCCGGCTTGTGAGGCCACAGCTCACATCTTCGCTTTGTGCCGCCGCCCAGCTCAATGTCTACAAGGTACAGCTCACAAATCCGCTTCGATCGCGCTATACAAATATGATACATCTCCACTTAGTGGTATCCACTGAAACTGAGTGGAGACGAGATGTGTGAATAACGAAATTCTATTGGTTGTTTAAAACACATCCCTCCCCTCTCCTCTCATCTCGTCTCCGCTTTCCATAAAAATATGCTTCGTAGAAAGAAAGTTTATTTCATTTTATGGTACTGAGTGAAAACAAGCGCTTGGCTCAACTGGTGTCTATTTCATCTGCATGTCTGATTGTCTGTCCGTCACAGGCTACGTGCTCACCTCTTGCGCTCCTTCTTGCCCAGCTGGTTGACGTGCCAGCGCGCGTCGCGTCGCTCGCATACGATGCTGCGGTACACACTGGACACCAGCAGCGTGTTCTGATAGTAGCTCATCTGAACTATCTCGTGTTCTTCGTTCACTATCTCCATTGATTTGCAGAGATGCTGCGGAAAGAGTACAGAATTAAGTATCAATTTGAACTTTAATCAATCATTTGTAAGGCCGCCCTAACACATCTTTTTTTTAGCCCAGTACGCGTAGTATTAAAACTTCTCTACGAAGAATATCTAGCCATATCCCCACAAATTGACCGTTCTTTTGTACATTTTCTACATAGCGCCGTAGAAATCTTTCTACAATCTGTCATTTTGTCTTTCGTTTCTTTCCGGAGATTTTTTTACGCGACGACTTTTTTATCGCACTGGATTTTCAACTCTCTGTATTAAGTCGAGCATTGAGAGTCCAATAGAGCGCATCCCAGTTTTTCAAAAAAACACACAGTTGGATTTTCAACTCTCGGCGCTAGGTAGTGAGTTAAAAAAATTGTGCACGAAAAAAATCGGCCGAACGATGGGCTTATAGTTCTTGGAGCTTTTTTTTTCTAATAGTTCTCGCTGTCTTAAATTTCTACGCACATTACATGCTGAATTTATTCACAATATAAACAATTTTTATCCAGACAATTTTTTTAAATTAATTATTATAATCAATGAATCCATTTACAGTTATCCTTTTGTCATAAACTTTGAGCTTGACATAAAACTCACTATCGTGACCTATAAAAGAGACCTTAAACTAATCAACCTTGCCGGAGCATTGGCCACGACATTATCATTGTTTTCGCTCAATGTAATATCGAACGTAATTACCACTAATGATAAAAATGTATATTTAATAATTATATTACTCAGAATCTTCCCCGGCGAATGCGGAATGTTTCGAGTGTATAAACACAGTTTTTATTATCGGTTTTCACGCAAACAGGGAAGACGTCATGTAAAGCCCTCTTTGTATAGACTTTATGATAAAGAATCGATAAATATCAAACTGAATTGATAACTGGCGATATTTTTTTAAAATTTCGACAGACTTTTGTTGAGTCACCATCTACCTAGCTTTTTCCCTACTTTTTTAGGGTCGGGTTCCAGTCTAACCGGATGCAGCTGAATACCAGTATTAATCATGGAGTGACTGCCTATCTGACCTTGTCAAGATTGGATAATTGGTTGTCAGAGTTTAAGTTGTCAGGCTAAAGCACTAGGAAGTGGTGAAGGGTGGGCGTTTTTGGGGGACTGTCTTATGTAATTTTGACGTTCGAAAATTGAATTCTGAACCTAGTGTGAAAAAATGACTTTTGAATTTTACCGGTAACGACGGTCAAAGATCTACAAATCACAGCCGGGACCAACGACTTTACGTCCTTTCCGAGGCAGGGAGGCTTGATTAAGTAGGTATATGATTTTGTTGAGTAAGACCTACTTGACCTACTTACACAAAAAAATTGACAACGGACCATATTTTCTTTGCTAGTAAAAAGTATCTGTCTTTAAATACGACTTTCTAAAACGATTTAAACGAAACAAAACTACTGGGACCTTTTAATACCCGTTTCGTTCGTAAAAGAGCAACCTTTTTTCTACAACTCCGCTCAGAGTTATCTAATACAATCTTGCGCTAGCAGAACACATTAAATGATTAACTTTGTGTAGTGTTTGGGGCACCTAGATACTGGCAGTGCCCAGTTTGGGACCCGCTATTTAATCTGTCAAGTCTTCTGTTAGTGAGAATTATATACCATGCTACTTGTATATTTAAGAACTGTACATTTAAGAAACGATTTGACCAGGTTGCAAAATCTAACAATACCTATTAACACTGTTACTTGAAAATATTGTAAAAGCCAATTATTTTTAAAACAGTAACCGTGGAGTTTCATGCCGGCTCTTCTCCATAGGAAATGAGCAATTGGAACCGTGCACCTAGCTTCTGACGTTTCATAAGTGCCCATGTAGGTCTATGTAAAATATTTTGATTTTACAGTAATATGTTAAAGTCGTGATCGGCAAATATTTGACAGATAAGAATGGTACACACGGCTACACATCAAGCTCTACGTCCAGTATTAGTTGACTTCGCATTGTACGGAAATCCTATACAATGCGAGATCAGTATAAACTGGAAATGTATAGCTTGACGTGTATCCGTGTGTACTGTAAGGTTTTATTGTATTATCAACCTTATGTTGTACTGGCTGTTATGAATATATCAGTTCGAACTATCTGATGAGTCACTTTCTAATTTAGAATAGGTTCGTAATAATTGTTTTTATATATAAAATAGCGGAAGGCTAGCTGTCACTTCGTAGGCGCGTATTCATGTTGTAATATATTTTGACTTCAAATATCTAATTAAATACCTATTATAAATATAACACATTGCTATATCATTGAAGAGAACCCGCACTACACATTCAGCTACGGAGAACATAACTTCCCACACTAAGAGCGTCTCGACGCCCCACACGAACACGTACCCCTCACATATGGTGGATGGCGCCTAAAACCGGGTTTTAGAAGTAAGGCGTATGCAGAGCCAGTTAATACTGCACTAGAAAAAAAATCATAATTCGACACGTAACAGTTCGACACGTAGGTAATAGGCATTAACTCATATCGGTGCAAAGAAAGAGCTGAAGAAGATGCCAGCTCCTCACCGGAGCCGAAACTAAAGCTAAGTGGTTTTTATTAAAAGTGTTTTTTCTAACAAAAGTGCGACATGGAGTACTTCTCAGGTATAAACGGATGCCTAGAGAATTTCCTAGATGATTTCAGGATTACAGCCACCTTCAATGAATGGCAAGAGAGCGACTGGGCATTAATTTTACGCGCATTTCTTGTGAGTCCAGCTGAGATTGTCCACAAGTACACGTACCATGAAGGTATGAGCTTTGACTCGATGTGCAATGCACTAAGGAAAGAGTTTCCATGCAAATGTCATAGAAATATGAATACGTTGCAAGAAGAAGAGATGGTACAAATAATGTCCGAGGCAGGCGGACAGGAAGAGCTTGCAAACATAGTTAATCATACCGATTTATTTTTTAGCGGAATACTGGATATTATTCCACTTGAAACTGAACAAAGCTGCCAGAAGCGCAGTGATGATGAAAATAATGATGATGACGAGCGCAGCTGCCTGGAACGCAGCCTTGCAAATGATGAAGACGACTCAATCGAAAACGAAAATTTGGATGAAATTCACGAATCGGGTCAGTTCAGTCCAATTATTAAACCATTTGAATATGTTTCAGAATACCAGAATGTTCCCTCGTCAAATGAAATAATTGGTCTCGAGGAGGATATTCCTATACATAACCTCATCGCTGTCCAATCCGATAAATATGATATTGTTGAAAAATTTTCCGATTCAAAGGAGATCGCCCAAACCCCATTTTCAACTGAAATAATTAGCAATGAGCAACAAGTTAATATTTTGATTGATTTAAACTCAATTAAAGCCAACAAAGACTTAATCGAGTTTGACGTGGGGTCACCGTCAGTGACGAATGAAGATATTAGTAATGACTTTCGAGTGAAAGTTTATAACAACGAACATAAACATAGTGTGCCATCGCAAGGTTGCTTTGTCATAAAGTTATCATTCTTTTGGCCAACAAAGTTTATATTATTACTATTTTATATCATCATGTTACTATTATACTACATCATTATATTATTACAACAACAAAGTGCTAAAAGCAATTTAAGAAGTGCACCAATTAAAAACAAAACCATGTTTGCAAGAAACAGTAAAATGAAATGCTTTGTGCCAAAAACAAGTAAATTAAAAAGGTCGAAAGCTTATAAACATTTTATAATAAAGTTTACCATTTTAGAATATGAGTTTTTAAAATTAAATAATAAGAAGTTTAGGAACATTATACATATTAGATTTTCTTATTGTGTCACCTCCTTTCATATCAATGTCACTTTAGAATGTAATTATTTGTTATTTTATTTTAAAAGAGCGTTCATATTATAATTAGGCTAATGTCATTTAGATGTAAACATCATAATAGTTTAGCACATTATTTTAGGAATTAATTACATTATATTAATGCATTGTTATGTGTGTTTTCGTTACATATGCGGGGAATAAACATCGGACGCGGCCGGGAGCGAGTGAGGTGTCACTCCTCATGTCGCCAAGGAGCCTGAGGGAACGTGTCAACCTCATCGTCTTCAAATTATATTCTTGTTTTAGCTTAGCATGAACGCACTCCAGAATTTATCGTTGTGATTTAGGAGGGAAGTAAATAGTTTTGAAATACTGTGGTCCCTCCTGGGGGGGGATGGCACTCCGTCTGGGTTAACATCTATTTTGCTAAAAGGGGCATAGCCCTTGCAAAATGTGTTTGATAAACACAATTGGTTAACTCATGACTGAGGACCCACAGTTTAGTCAGGAGTGACTGACATTTAATGGGGACTGAGTTTTATACTAGGGGATGATGCTTGATCTAGGCTGATACCAACTTCGCTAAAGGGGCATAGCCTCGCGAAGTGTGTCGATTCGACACATTTGGTTTCTGCCGATGATTGAGGATCGACAGTTCAGTCAACATGAACTAATGAATAGATTTGGGATTTTGATATTATTGCGGTGTGATGAATTTTCGAGAATTATTCATCTGGAGTGTGGCCATGAGATAGTTATTTTGGTTGGACGCTTACTTCTTGATCCTGAATTCCCTCTGGCTCAATATTGTCCGATGGGGTTAAGGTTTTAGATGTTAAGTTTCTTTCTTATCTCTTCTAAACCCCTTCTGGGTCGATGTGAATTGTCACATCAGTTTGTTTGTTTCCCGAGGCTTGCCGTACCTTTTACAGTGGTTTTGCTGCGGTATGGTTTAGGCATGACAGCGTTGAATTTTTGAAGTGCACATTAGCACATGCTATAGTTTAATTTGGCTGACACTTAGCGTAGTGTCAGGCCTTCGCGACTCGCTTGTCATGAACTAAGCCATCTCTTGTAAGAGAAAGACCTCAGCCGTGTAAATGATTTCCCACTGTTAGGTAGTTTTTCGTATAGGTATAGGTAGGGAAAGTCAGATTGTTCGAATGTTCTGAATAAAAGCAATTTTCCTGTGCTTTTATTCGAGGTGGGCGTAGCTCATGTAAGGTTTTATTGTATTATCAACCTTATGTTGTACTGGCTGTTATGAATATATCAGTTCGAACTATCTGATGAGTCACTTTCTAATTTAGAATAGGTTCGTAATAATTGTTTTTATATAAAAAATTGCGGAAGGCTAGCTGTCACTTCGTAGGCGCGTATTCATGTTGTAATATATTTTGACTTCAAATATCTAATTAAATACCTATTATAAATATAACACATTGCTATATCATTGAAGAGAACCCGCACTACACATTCAGCTACGGAGAACATAACTTCCCACACTAAGAGCGTCTCGACGCCCCACACGAACACGTACCCCTCACAGTACCTACTAACGCGAACGCGGGACCGATGCTCTAAGTGGCCGGTTCTTCCCAGTTGCCTTATTGTCTTAATGTCTTGGCCTGTGAGCATATTAAACTCACCATATAAAAGTCGATTTCAGTCATAATGATGACGCCATTCTTGTCACCAGAGAACAGTCTCATGCCGTTTTTGGACCACTCTATAGCTGTGATTTTACTCTTGTGTAACTCTCCTATTGTGTATCTGAAAATAAAGCACAATATCGCATAATATTCTCTGAAAATTGTAAAAAGATAAGCATCTCGGATAGTGAAACATGTGTCGATTATTGTCCACAAGTTAATGACTGAGGCATGAGGGTGCTACTCAGCTGTTATTCGATTTGGCAGTATTTGGTGAACAACAAAGCCGATCCGAGACAAGTCGGCTTTCATTCAGCTTGTTTGGCAAACTCCGTTCGGCATTTACCCTCACTGTGTCATGTTCGGGTCAGCTCAGCACAATTAGGCTGCCTGTCCACTGGAGCGGAGAGGAGAGGAGCGGAGAGGAGAGGAGCGGAGATGTGCCAATATTAACCAATAGAATCTAAACTCCGCTCCAGAGGTGCGATTCTATTGGTTAATATTGGCACATCTCCGCTTCTCTCCTCTCCTCTCTGCTCTAAAACTAAGCCGAGCGGCTCTTTCCCGATAATAAATACAGGGTGTCCAGTGGCAGATTTCAAAACACGAAAAAAATAATAAAAAAAACTATGTCATATTTGCATATTCAATTTTTTCGCCCGGCTGTGGCGAAACATTGACGCGCTGTGTGTGTCGTTGTGACCAGAAAAAGTGTGTAGCACCCCTGAGACGAAATTGCGACTTGAATCTATCGATCACAAAGATCATGACACAATAGACAATAATGTCAATGTTATGGATGATATTGTTGTTTAGTTCTGATAAGTTGTGGTTACAGGTCAGGATTATATGACCACAACAGAATATAATATCAACAAGGCTATCCTAGCATCTACAATGTCAGATTTGTGAGTTTAGTAAAAATGGACACTAATGATGGACTTTTGTCATAAGGGTGCGTTGCCACTAAAGCGGAAGTGAGCGGAGCTGAGCGTAGACCTGCAGGCATCATTCAATCACAATGGTTGTAATCCTCATCGCGTCTCTCGTCTCGTGTGTAATTGGACTATTCCTGCAGGCCTCCGCTCAACTCTGCTCGTCTCTGCGTCAGTGGAAACACACCCTAAGCCTTCCTTTACCTCTGTAGGGCCTTACCAAACTGCCATAGTTCAGTTTGGTACTTGGTTTGGTTTTGGACTTGGTTCACTAATGCTACAAATCTGATTAAAATGTTTACAAACAAAGGTTTATTAATAAGCTGATGGTTATATTATACTTCTATCATAATTAATTTAGATTATTGCTAAGAATACTGATAATAATTACCATAACAACGCCTGCAGTTATACAAACTGATTTCTTATTTAATAAGTAAAAGTTTAGTAAGATAACATAATCACCTAGCTAGCCTCTCGGAGACAGTGCAATTGCCTAATATGTATTGAACAACGAATTAATTTTCATGCTTAAGACCTAGGCCAAATATTTCTTGATATTTGGGTAGCTCATGACCTAAAAGAGTATGACTAAAAAATAAAAACAAAACTGAAATCGCAAAAAAAAATCTGTTGTTCCCTATATTTATGTTCGCATAATTATGTTGATTTTTTTTCGCGATTTCAGCGTTGGTCCCAAAATTTCGCGGGTATTCCTGTTCAAGACAAATTAAGGGCTGGACAAAAAAAATCATGGTGTATATTTCAGATAAGTTTCCATTCTCACCTTTCGACCTTGGGCTCCACTTTAGGTTTGAAGGTGTCCGGCACATTTTCAGGGTGCTCCTTAGGTATTTGGAACACAGTGACTTGACCGGCTGCATTGCCTGCCCCCACCATGTAGTCAACTGTACTGACTATCTTTACGTATGTTATTGGAGAAGTTGACGCCTGAAATATAATTGGAGATGTAAAAACTGTTTTATTTAGGGAAATAAATTATGTTGATGTCGAGCTCCTGTGTTTATAATTTTAGAAAAATAATATAATTAAATGAACACCTATGGTCAATCAATCAATCAACCTTTATTCGTGAACATAGGTATTACAATATTATAAAGGTCTTATGTATACATTTACGTCGATCTCTATGTCCTACCAATGAAATTGGTGTACAAATATATTCGTTTTTTTATTTAGTAATCATTCTGAATCTATACAATACAAAGTCATGTCCTGACCTGATGTGTGTGGTCCTTCTATATTCCATTTATTATAACACTAGTTGCGCGCCGCGGTTTCACCCGCATAAGTCTCGATCCCGTGGGAATATCGGGATAAAAAGTGTCTATGTCCTAATCCAGGTTACGGTCTACCAATGTGCCAAATTTCATCAAAATCTGTTCAGCCGTTTTAGCGTTAAAGCATGACAAAAAACTCAACTATTTTAACATGTAAAAATAGTAAATAGATTACATTGAATTGTCTTGTATGTAGTATTTGTCGTGAAATTACGGAGTTTATTATGTATAAATCGAAATAACATCATAACCCTTCTTTTTGCTTCACCGAAGTCGGGTAAAAAGGGTGACAATGATATACTATTATTTGTATAATAATTGTAACTAATATTATAAATGCAAAAGTCAGTTTGTTTGTTTGTTACGCTTTCACACTAAAACGACTGAACGGATTTGGATAAAATTTGGCGCATGAGTAGACCATGACCTAGATTACGACATAGGATACTTTATCTCCCGATATTCCCACGGGATAGAGACTTATGCGGGTGAAACCGCTTAAGTCTCGAAAGTTTTATAATAAATGCAATTTAGATGATACATGTTTTCAGTCATTATTTTCCATCAATGGGGAGCAAATAATAATGTTTTCCATTACTTTGATTGCATAATTAGCTGTGAAACTTACAAAAAAAATATGATTCATGCATATTTGAATTAAGTTCACTTATCAATGTGGAAAGTATTTTAGATATCTATACAATTAAACCATGTTCATAAAGAAATCAAAATAATCTTATCTTGTAGTTAGTTTTCATTATCTTGTTGACTCACAATATTTACACTGCAAGTTTGTTGTACTGAGTTTAGAGAAATGAGTATGTGTCTATTTTATTTCTTTTTCATTAATATCTACTTGACAAAAAGAATATCTACCCTGCAAATTAGTTGTAGAAATAACTGTTCAAGTTTTAATTCTGTATTAGTGTTGTAAACATGTTGTAATTGTATAATGACTGTTTGTCTAAATTGTTATTATTGTTTTCTTCAAAATATTTGTATGCAAGTTTGGCATTGGGAGACATGGTGATCATAATCCTATTATTAAGATAATTATTGTTACGCCGACCCCAAATATATTATGCCTAGCCTTTTTTCAACTATATTGGGGTCAGCTTCCGTCTAACCAGATGCAACTGAATACCAGTATTTTACATGGAGCGACTGCCTGACCTCCACAACTCAGTTACTGGGTAACACTATACCCCTTGGTAACACTGATTATACCATGTTTTAATGCAAACATAAATATTCTATTATATTGCACCTTAGTGAGTTAATCTTAGTGAGTTAACTCATTACCTGCCAGAAGCCCACATTACTTTTACTTATCATATTCATTAAAGCCATGACTGTTTTTAGTTAGTTTAGTGCGGTAGGTTGCCAAACAATTCCATTGTAACAGTACTCAAATTGAGATCCTATGCTGGCATTAATTTATTGTATTGTTCCTAAGAGACAGCGCTTTATTATATTTTCTAAGGACTCAATTAAATATAAGTAAGTACTACTACTACTACTACTACTAAGTAAAGATAAGTTACAAATGTACCTACCTAATAATAACATTTTAAAAGAAGTTTTTTTTTTGTGCCTCTTAAGAAGGAGGAGGCCTTTGCCTTGCAGTGGGACAATACACGCTAGTTAGATTAGACTCTTAAAAACGCTTAGTATTCATTTAAATTGTATTTAAAAACACAACATAACATTTTGTACTAGGAATATTCAACTTACAGAATAAAATTAAACCTAATATTGTTTTGGTCTACCTACAACTAGCACAAATTATTATTTAAAATGATCGTGGGGAAACCCCGTCCCTGACATACTGAACTAAGAGAGAGTCTCACCTCGCATCGCAGTCTCTGAATGTTTCCCTTCTTCCGATCGTACCAGTACACCAGCCCGACGTTCGTGCCCAAAGCTATGTACTCGCTGACCGCGTCCACGCATGTTAGGCACAGCTCGTTAGAAAATATGCCAGTCTGTATCCTAGGCGGAATTAAATTTAAAATATGCGAACAAGGGGCCCATTCCCTGACGAAACCTTCTTCTGCGCCACCCGACACTTCCATTTTAATGAGTAAATATCTTATGATATATCTTGAAAACTGCAATTATTTATGCACGTAGGCATGACAAATATGAAATATATAATTTAGTACGAAAAATCAAAAACGAAAGTGTCCTGTGTTTGACTTATTTTGACATACGGATTGAATTTGATTGAATTGAAAGAAGTGAATGTGCTGCCAACAATATAACAAAAAACCGGTATAGTCATGATTATAGATTTTACTGAAAAAAACAATGTCCATGAAATATTTTTCTCGTTGTTTCCTAACTATGATAGGTTAGGTATCCTATAAACTAATCAAGATTAGAAACTCAAGGAATTTCGCTCATTATGTTTTCGGTTTTTATGATCTACTCTAGTTTACCGATTACGGTTATCCAACTTTATAAACCTAACTGTACACTTGTCATTTTCTTGTCAAACTTGGTCCGTAGTGCGAAAGCCGTCTCGCCACGCATTTTGGCAAATAATTCATCCGAAATGGCAGAATCAGCGACGGAGATCCCTATAAACATTGAAGAAGCTGTTAGGGAAACTGTAAAAAATGTTACAGAAAAGCCGCCGACGAGTATTGAAGGCATCGCGATAGCATACTTGAGTTTAGTGATTATGGCTGTATTACCTATATTCTTTGGGGCTTTTCGGTCAGTAAAATACCTGAAGGAGCAAAAGGTAAGTCCAAACAGAGTGTTCAAATGCTAGAATGCAATTTTATCACATACTTGTTGAATTTCGTTGGACCCAATGAGATAGATACACGTTATACATCGTGGCATATGTTGCCTGTCAAATCTTAAACATATGAGCTTCTGAGACCTTTCTGCAAAGAAGTTAAAATCATAACGTGACGTTCTTGGTTCTAACTAATGCTTTTTCCCATCAGTAGTCATCGTCACTGATAATGTAGTAATTAACTTTATACAATCAGTGTTCAGATTCTGACACAATCATAACATTTTGCACAATGTTTTCTCACTTAATACTAAGTCTTGAGATGATGATTCAAATGATGAGGAAAATCCTGATAATTTATTCAGTACCTATTCCTTAGGTACTTTAACAATTTCAAGTTTTTCATATAAGATTTTATTCATGATTTTATCACTGGGCAAAACAGTTAATTTAATAGATTATACAAAAATACACGAAATTGTAAAAAATAAAAATATATGCTTATGCATTATGCAAGCAAGGTATTAAAAAGCATGGAGTGGCTTTTAATACCCTAATTGCATAAACATAAGATAATCAGCCTATAATGTTCCCACTGCTGGGACACAGGCCTTTCTTCCTGAGGGAGTGGGCTGTAATCTACCACATACGCCCAGTGCGGATTGATAGATGTCACATGTCTTCATATATTTGGCTCTAGGACATGCTGCTATTCTCACAATATTTTCCTTCACCTAATTTCAGAGCAGTGGTGATGAAATTATTTACACAAGTAAAGTAAAGGGTGTGGGTGCAAACCCACAAACTACAACTCATAAGTGGGGCTGTTACCACTGGGCCACGATTGCTCACACACCTTGATACCT